>CM068367.1:298059222-299259222 GCA_034769895.1 Magicicada septendecula | reverse complement strand
TTGCTGAATAGTTAGATTTTTGTAAAATTAATAAATAATTAAGTTACAGCAATAAATAGGAAAACTTGTTATGTATGTTTATGAGTTGAAATCAAATCCAAGACATTAAATTTGTAAAAAACAATGGGAAGAGGAAAAAGACATTTTATAAATTACCACAAAACGACGACTTTCAGTTGACAGTCTATTGTTAACGATGAATGTGAACAGATCAGAATTTAATGACGGAAGATTTAAAAACAGAAATAGTGTAAAAGCAATGACGAACAACCTCCAAAAGTGTTACTGAGGTTAACAAATGGAAAACAACACATCTACTTTATAAATAACACCAATAACTACCAGAACAACTACAATAGTCATATCCAGTTACTAGAACGAGAAATCAACCACCATTTTGTGCAAAATTCAAACCATACTAACTGGACACGAACTTAACAGAATTGAACACAGAACACTGCACCAATAAACTACCACAGAACGACATCGCCGAAGAGGGGAAGAACACTTCACACAATTTTCCAGGGATACTACAACTTCGCCGAGGAAGGAATTCTCATTTATTTCTGAGGGAGAAGAGTAGCGTCAGCGTTGTATAGCAGAAAGTCAACGAGGTGACGGCAGCCATACTGGATTTGCACAGCGAACGGAACACAGCCTTCACGAGCCAGTGACGTCATTCTACAAATGGTTCGATCTTTATTTAATAAATTGACAATTTTCATAATCCTGTTGTTTTTTCAGCAAACAATTTATTCTAAGATAGTTGTAAGTATTGTATCTTGTTCCTTGCCCTCTCTGACCATTTCGACAGTTAAAAGAATCCGAATTAATTAATTTTGTAAACATATATTTTGTCATTTTGTTCACTATCGACCTGAGCGAATCTCAATCAGTGCCTGGTCCACGCGCATAAGAGTGGCGCATAATTTCAAATGTTAAGAAATAAACATCATAATTACTCAGTTACATGCGTTTATAATTATTTGTATAGTAAATACTAGTTTATTATTTCTTCTAAAAAATAATTTAGAGTCATTAAAGAAATAAACCAGAAGGAAGAAGAAGAAGAGCAAAGTTAGAAGAGAGAATAATAGATCCAACTACATAAATAGATTATCTATAGAACCAAATATTTTCAAAAACACAAAATCTCATTTATTTAATCGAAAGTAATTAAAAAATATACAGTTAATTAATTAAACAAAAAAATTTTTTTCTATAATAACAAGAAAATTTTTTCTTATCAACACATTATACATTATTATTTATTTGTAATTTTATTTGTTCTGATACAATATATATATATATATACACAGTAGGACCTCCGTATATCAAATTTGATGGTTCCTAACAAAAAATTCGATATATAGAAATTTCGATATACAGAAACCTGTTTCTTATTATTATTCGTAGGTTAGGAAAAGCACTGGAATTTGTTAAAAAAATCATGTATAGGCCTCCATACTATTAAAACGACATTTTGGTAATAAATAAATGAAAACCATAAGCATTTATTTAATAAAAATTACTGTATTTATTTAATAAAAAGTATTTAGTGTACAGTATTTATTTACAGTAGACTCTCAACTATCCGACCTAATGTGGCGGTCAGCCGGGTCGGATAGCAAAAATGTCGGATACACCGGAGCCGTAGGCATACCAGCCTCTGTAAGGTCAATGACCGCCACCCTGTTGCGTTGAATGTACTTGTTGCTATTTGGATGCATACGTCATATCAGTTTGTCCTTATAAATGACGTACAGTAATAAATGAATTAGAAAGAAATGAAATATAAGAATTCACAACTACAGTATCTTTCACAAAACCTTTATTTGAAGGACGAAACAAAATGTGTAGTTAACAATAAGTTGAATGAGTTTTACTATGAGTTTTAATTTATACGAAAGCTTTCAACCAAATTAGTTGTTAATATAAATCAAATTATAATAACCTAAAACTACATACTGTATAATGAAAGAACAAGTGAAACTTACATTGTCTAAGGTTTGAAAAAGTCTGTAATTAAGACCTGCTTCTTTCCTCGCATTAATTTCCTCGCCGCTATATCCTTCCACTTACGTAAACATATGATGTCTGCTGGTGTTGCTTCTTCTTGCTGGCCAATGTATTTCACTGCCGTCTCAATCGCCTTCAGGCCTTCGGAGTGGGTAATACGATCAGAGGGTTCATCACCTTGTTCCTCTTCAATCGGCTGTTCATTTAATACCATCTCTACAATATCTTCGTCTGAAATTTCTTCGATTTCGTCCTTTGCCAACCATTCTGTGATGTCTTCCAATGAAGCTTTCTCACATGCGGGAACTTTTTCTAACAGCGATACAAGCGCAGTGTTATCAGTTGCATTTTCCACATCACATTGCTGTTCTACCTCTTCCCACTTATCACTGGCTCTGTGATCCAGCAAAATTTTCCACGATCGCACAAGTGTTAAAGATGGAATTTCATCCCATGCCTCGGACACCCATCTGATGACGTCAAGCATGTCTACTGACTGTAGTGCCACCGCAACTTCTGTATTATCAATTGTCGCGATGATATAGCTTAGTAGCCTATGTCGATATTTCTTTTTCAAAGCTTGGAGCACTCCCTGATCCATTGGCTGACATATAGATTTAACATTTGCAGGCAAGAACAAAGCTTTTATGTCTCCATCTTTTAATTGGTCATTTGCTGGATGTGAAGGAGCGTTATCCAAAACTAGGATTGCTTTCCTTGTTAAATTGTTTTCAGCTAAATGTTTTTCAACTTGTGGCACAAATTCCTGTTCAAACCAATTTTTGAAAATTTCTCCATTCATCCACGCCTTTTTTTGATGGGTATAATGCAGGGGCAAAGAACCTAAATCTTTAAGATTTTTAAAAGCCCTAGGCTTGCGAGATTTTCCAATCAAGGTCAGTCTCAACTTGTGGTTTCCGGTTGCGTTACTACAAGCTAAAACTGTAACGCGGTCCTTGCTCTTCTTGAAGCCTGGTGTGGCCTTTTCCTGTTTAGAGGCTACTGTTTTAGACGGCAACATACGGTAATTCAAACCCGTCTCATCACAGTTGTACACTTGTTCTCCGGAAATACCTTCCTTATCAAGCAGGTCAAAAAAGTGTTTTTTAAAGTCAGGGACAGCGTCCTTATTAGCAGACAATGCTTCACCACTAATCGTCATCTGACGAACACCAAAACGTTTCTTCCAGCGATCAAGCCACCCGTCACTGGCAGTAAACTCACCATCGTCTCCTTCGATCTGTTTTTTAAATTGAATCGCTTTTTCTTGGAGCAAGGGGCCTGAAACCGTCAATCCTTTCCCCCTCACATTTTCATACCACAGATATAAAGCCTCTTCAACTTCCACATGTTTTCCTTTTTGTATAGTTTTTCTAACTTTCACGCCACTGCCACTTGCTTGCTTAGAACACCATTTTTCAATCTCTGCGCGATTTCTTCGCCAATCACCCACAATAGTTTTTCCAACTCCTAACTCCAGTGCAATTTTGTTTACCGACTCACCAGATTCTTTTTATTGCTTGCAGTTTTTCTTCCAAAGTTACTACCACTTTCTTTCGTTTGTCACCCATATTTCACTTAAAAATAAAAGCCACCAACAATACTGTATACACACTTTATAACAAATTAACAATCCACGAACGACTGAACCGCACGGACTGACTTCTGGATACAGACTGACTGATGCACCTGTTACACACTCAAGTAGGAACACGAAACTTTCCTGTCACAACATGAATCAATTGGCGTACTGTATTGGTAACTGGTGATTCACGTGTAAGCGCCTTCACCCGCGTGGCGGGATTGCTCACATGACGTTTGAAGGCGCTAGTAATCGGATCGGAAATACTGCATACGTACCGTACACTTTTTTTTTTTTTTTTTTTGAGTAGCGGGTCGGATAGGCCGGAGGTCGAATAGTCGGGAGTCGGATAGCCGAGAGTCTACTGTATTTACTTTAAAAAATTGTTTGTATTTAAAAAAGTAGGAACTTACGTGTTAAATGAGTAATACTGTATTTTATTAATTGGTCGTAAAATAATTTCGAATGTCTTTCTGAACCAAATTTGATCCAGATTCCTCATAAAAGTGTTCACATTTGTTGAGCGACTGGAAAATATCATCAGGCACATATTCTTCCGATTGAAGACCTCGACGGATTGTTTCAAATGCTGCCATCATTTCTTTCTTCTGATGGTTTAGAACTTCAATTTCTTCTGCCTCATTGTCTTCACCTAAATCTTCAGTAACTTTTAATGAACTTAAAATGTTATCCTCCGTTGGATATTCTGCAACAATAACGTCTTCGTCGATGCTTAAAAATTCATCGAGTGATATGTCTTGATCTATTGCGCCAGTTGACTGTAACTGGTTCCAACAATCCTCAAGTTGTGGCAGTGCAGTAACTTCTTCCACAACAGTATTTTGAAAGAAGCCAGCTTTTATAAAACAATTCTGTATTGTTGATTCTGCTACATAATTTTGCCACACCTTTGCTACCTCTGATATACACAGTCTGAGATTAATCGCATCAATAGGTTGGTGTTTTCCAATGCAAAAATGAGCCTCTTGAGGATCTGTTTTCGGTAAAGCATTTTGAGATTTTTTATTACTCCCTGGTCCATAGGTTGTAGTTTAGATGTGGTGTTTGGAGGGAAAAAACCAGCTTCACGTTTGTTAACTTTTTTGCCACAAAAGGAGGGTGTGCCGGACAATTGTCAACAAAAAGAACCACTTTTCTTTTTTGTCTTATCAGTTTTTTGTCAAAGTTTACTATCCATTTCTCAAAAATCTCACTCGTCATCCATGACTTTTTATTGTATTCGTAGTCGGTTTCTAAAGACTTCACCCCTTTAAAACATCTTGGTTGCTTGCTTTTTCCGATCACCAACAGTTTATTTTTTTCTTTTCCGGACATATTGGCACACACGACAACAGTTATTCGTTCTTTACTATGTTTACCTCCGAAGCATTTATCGTCTTTAAAGGTTAGAGTCTTATTTGGTAAACAGCTGAAAAAAAGTCCGGTTTCATCCATGTTAAAAACATTATCTGGTTCATACTCTTCTAAAATTAACCTTAAAGTTGTAGTTTTCCACTGGTTACAGTCTGCTTCAGGTACACTTCCACTTTCTCCCGAAATAACTTTTTCTTTAATGCTGTGACGTTTTTTAAATTTGTCCAACCATCCAGAACTTGCTTGCAACTCTTCGTGCCCCAACACTTTAGCATACTCTACCGCCTTTTCCTTTATAAGCAGTCCTGAGACAGGCATGTTTTTATCTCGCACCATTGTCACCCATTTAAGAACTGCTTCGTCCACGTCATCATATTTGCACGTTTTAGACCGTTTTCTATCTGCTCCTACATTTTCATAAGTTTTTAAAACAGATTCTCGATTCTTTATTATGGTTGACTCTATACTCGGCAGAATCAAAAACTTTATCGCAACGTCTTTTTTTCGCATTCCATTATCCACATCTTTTAATAATGCCACCTTTTCTGCAACACTCAAAGATTTTCTTTTTGACATTACAGCATTTACGTTCTCGTGAACTCAAGAAAAAATAAAAAATAAACTCAAAACAAAAATAAAGACTGACTGAAACTGAGTTAAACTTACTCCTTAATAACGTACAGTACTACCGAATGATGAGATACTGTAATGCGCGGGAACGATTGTTGTAGATTGAGGGAGTGAGGAACACGCACAGTGTCACGTGATCAACTGACTAATCCAGACCGGTCTACCAGGTTTCATTTTTAGTCAATGTGGAATCACAGATAATTTTCCCCTCATTTCTGAAGTTACAAAGTTCGATATATAGAAATTTTTTTCGATATATGGAAATTATTTTATATTGAAATTTCACGGGACTTAAAAAAAATTCGATAAATGGAGATTTTAGATATAAAGAAGTTCGATATACAGAGGTCCTACTGTATATACTTTCAGATCAGCTGTTCTCTGTTTCTCATGGATTGCACATGTATACTCTCACACAATAGCGCGCTAACATAGTATTAGTGAGCGTGGTCTTAAATCGCGAGCGCTATCTGGAGTGAACTTTACAGAATACCTTCCACTAGCGCCACCTGATGGACCAATAAACGAACAAAAAAAAATCCTTACAACCGATCACTTGTATTCACTTCCGGTCAAAACCGGAAGTCAACTCGCGGTGATATATAGCCTATGACACTTCTGGTGAAGTAAGGAATCCATCAAACATCAAAACCGGTAAAGCCGTTAAAAAGTTATAGTGGAACAAACATACATATATACATACATACATACATAACCTACCACTGAAAACATAACACTCCTTTTTAGCAGTCGTGTAAAAAGAGAGGCGGCTTAAAGTCTGCCATAGTGAGAATCAATTCCGCAGTAGTTAACTTTGATAAAAATAGTAGTACCAAACATTTTCTAACTGTGAGACTAGAAAGTTTAAAAAGTTTATCAATAAAATATGATGAGGTCCAGTCTGAGATCGAATTAATTTCTAAAGACATAAATGCCGCCCAAGAGGACAGAGTCAAAGTTGAAGAGCTTTTATATTCAACCGAGGCTAACATCTTACAACTAATAGACACTTTCAACATCCAGACTGAATCTCAAACATTAAGCAGTAACATTCAATTAAAACCTATAAGTCTGCCCTGCTTCACAGGTAACATTCTCGAATGGCAGCACTTTTACTCGATATTTTTAGACTTGGTACATGCTAGATCTGACTTAACTTCAGTGCAAAAATTACATTACTTATATTCATCTCTCAAAAATGAATCACTAGATTTAATCAAGGCTTTGCCTATTTGTAACGAAAATTATTCAATAGCGTTAAGTTTGCTGTCCGCTAGATATGACAATAAATTCATATTAGCTAAATATTACATTCAAAATTTATTAGAAGTGAAGTCGACAACCAAGGACTCTGTACAGAGCTTAGCAGAATTTATAAATACCATAACGTCTTCTGTCAATTTGTTGTATTACGTTTATTACTGATAATAAAATATATGATATATAACGTCTCTACTTAGGCAATAATTTCAAAGGTCGGGCGCCATCTTGATTAGCAAGAAAATAAATATAGACGTAAATAACTTTGTTTTTTACTTACCTTTACAAGTTACTATAGGGCAGGAATTCGTTTAAGCGAACTCTTGAGTAGCGGAAATTGTTATGTGAAATAATAATACCTGTTTAAAATTGTTACCAATGAGATTACCCAATTTATTTATATACGTATAAGTACATTTTACGCCATGGGGTGTTTATCAAACATCAAAATTTTAACCCTCCAAAATAAACATGAAACATTAATATAAGATTATTAAACATTGAAATCGTATAAATATCTAGCACAACCCAGCACTTAGAAAATTTAAGGCACTCTCTCTCTCTCTCACGCTCTGGTACAATTTATTTATTTATTGAGCTCATTTAAAATGTTTTAAATAAAATTTTTATTGGTCATTATTACATTGAGTGAATTTTGAATTGATCATTTTAATATTGAATGATGTTATGTTGCTTGAAATAAAAAATATGTTGGAACGTTCTCACCAAATTTTGGACAGGTCTCACCGCACTGCTAGGGTCGTCCGATCGTGCACAATCTGTTCCTATTTTACATCGCTGTTAAGGCCCACACCGTCGTGTCTGCCCACGAAAACACTTTGGGCAGATCCTATACGCACGCCGTTCCTTAACGACCCATCGGCCGATGACACCTGTTCAAGTTCTTTATCGCCCCAACATTTCCGAGATTTTATATAGTTAATTAACCACTTTTGTTGGTGTAAAAGTTAAAATTTACACCCTGTGAACCCCCTTGCCGGCCGGCTACGTTCACGCTCTAGAAGAAAATGACCAAGACTCTTTGTTTCACATTGCGTAGGTGGGGAAAAAGCTACGTTATCAGGCTATTGTTCATCTCGCCAAGCCTTGATTTGTTTACGGAAATACATTCCTCACCGCTGACGTCATCAGGGCTAGGCACTTTATCTCGGTATGTGACATAAGTTTTTTGCTGTGTTTTGTCGTTTTGCAATGAAAAACGGTCAGAATCCTGTCAATTCACATTTGCGTGTTATAAAATATTTATATAGTCCACTCACCACAGGTTCACAGGGATTATGAAATATTTAAATAATTATTACCAAATTGTTAAAAATGAATGAATACAATAATTATGGTCTTTTTTACCATGTTTTTTATTAATTTAATATTGCACCAGAATTGTACCATCACAAAACCCCCTCAATGAAAGATTTTGTGCCGAAGCATAAAAACTTTCATTGACCCATTCATACTTCCTAAAGGGATCAGCCAGGATATGTTGCCACAACCCCCTTACAATTTATATAAAAGAAAATCAATAACTCACCCGTGGTCTGATGACGATGACAGTACCTGCATGACCTTACTGTACTTCTCCTTCGAGATCCCAACACCATAAGGCCAATTAGGCGCGTAACGCCCCTGCTCTGACGCGCTGGCCAGCTCAGGACCGCCGTCATAACATCACCAAACACTGAAACAATAAATTAAAATATCAAAATAGTGGCTAGGTATATTACTCTATCCTTAACTGATCTGTTTCCCCTTAGCTATGTGCTGGTTTGTGTTAATAAGCACTGGGTTTGCTTGAGCTACTAAAAATACAATATAAAAAATGTAACATACAAGAATTACACAGAATTGCCATTCTCTTTACGGACTACCCTGAATTATAAAAATCGTTTCGATTCCCATCGATAATAATTAACTCTTTCTGTTTCATAATTACGGTAACTATAAAAGAAACAAATATTGATATAAAAAAGAATTTAATTTAATGATAAATGAAAACATGGAAATCCCCATATAAATTTCCCAAATATTCAAACATGGAGAAAAACAAATTATAGAAAAAAAAATTAATAAAATCTTATTGAAATTAAAATTATTATTAATATTATTAACAGGTAATAATTGGCGCTGTTAACAATATTTACCCTTCTTTCTCCCCCACACACACTATTTCCTATACATCATGTTAAAATCTCATAACATAAATACATAATACATGATACATAATAATACATTGATACATTATGTTAATACAGTAATACCTTGAAATGGTTAATTCATATTTAATCTGATTAAGATTTGCATATTCTATCTATTTAAACTTGCATTTAAATCATGTAAGTTACAATTTAAATTAATTGATTAATTAATTCTAAACTTTCATTAATTAACCATCAATTATTTATTATAATTATAATATTTATTTCAAATTTATTATTAATATTCATATTATTATTATTATATCATCATTCATTTCTCATTACCTCTCTACTCTGAATTTTCTACCTAACCTTTCACATTCTAATCATTGTTTAGTCTGGGTGACTCCTATATTCACTATGCTTTTACTTATTGTAATCTTACTCACCTTCTTCTAACTGACAACCAAATTTACCTATCATGACACCAATATCTCAATTATAAACACCTTTACTAATTTCATTCCGACGATAAATCCTATAGCACCGCACGTCTTTGTACAGAGATGGGTGTTCCCTAACTGGCTATATACATTCATAATATTTTGCCCTTCCAAAAAATTTGGCAAACACTCCCTAAAACTACGCTATTACCTGCCACAACGCTATACGTTGGCTACTCCTTATCACCTCACCCCCACTACAAAATATCAACAACAAATAAATGTTTAGCCTTTACTTTACTCACCTCTACAAATAATCACTAACTACTGTGTCCCTAAATATCTAATACTGTCATTGTATTATTTTCTTTAAAATTCTTAACTATCTAACTCCCATTTACTTCAATTAAATAACTCACATGCCTTTATCTATACCCAGGCACTATTCCCTTTTTGTAATCATTGACCATTGCATTATAAAATTCATCTCTCACCTACTCATAACAGTACATCTCACTTTTCAAATATATGTATTCTTTTATTAATATTTATTAATATTCATTAGGAATTACCTTCATTACAAGTTAAATAATAATTTAACTTCATTAGAACCTTTCTATTACAATTAATATTTTTCAACTTCTGTTAGTACAACTTCCTTTTGTACCATTTTAATTCAGTAATAAAGAATAATTACTCTTTAATTATTATTCAATTATTTAAACTTGTTTAATTAAACAAAACATGTTAATTATTAAAACATACTTGATACATGTTGTACACAAAATATACCTGCAATACACAACATCAAAAATACATAAATACATTGATATATAAAACATATAAAACAATGAAAATATACACTCCAAACACATTATTTTGTCATTAATCGAAATCAGTCCATATGCAGTCCAATTCAATACCACTGTTCACATATATTTAATGTTCATTTCACAATACAACAGTCTATCCTCCATCGTTGAATAACATCCTAATCTTAGGTCTATTTATCGTATTTTTTAATGAATAAAATTTATTATTAGAAACATTATATTCATAATAATTATCAACTATTTCATATTTATTCACAAGTTCAATTTCATATATCAAGTCACGATCGAGTAGGGTTCTGTCTACAACAGTAAGATCATATGTTATAATCTTGTTATTCATTTTGTAATTGTCATCATAATTTTCTACCACAGGTAAGTACTTGATACCATTATTATCATCACCTATTATTATTTCAATTTTACTGTTACTACAAGGTAAGTATTCATTATTTTCCTCCACCGTATCTACCCCTAACCTTTCTACCAATTGTCTGTACTTTCTATGTACTGTAAAAATTTCTATTACTTTCTTTCTCTCACAATACCTCTCTACACTTTCTCTCTTAATATATTTCTCACCATAACACCAAGTTACACTCTCTCTCTCTAAATATGCAGGAGTCACTAACTCAAAATTACCGTACCACTTATGAGGTACACAAAAACTCCAAGGAACTTTATTTGTAGACCTTTCGTCTCCCAAATATAAATTTAAGGAACTCTTGTCCTTATTAAAAATACGTGAAGACTTTTCTTCACCCCCTAACACAACATCAAAAGAAAATTCTAACCCCTGCACCCCTTGTACAAAAATACTTTCTCCAAGCTCTCTCTCTGACTCAATACACTCAAACACCTCATTTTCACTCATAATACTTTCATTATCTTTTTCTAACATCATATTCTTACTACCTGTAAATTCATTATTCAAGTTATCACTGTTATTTACTTTGTTAGTCAGTACTTCGTTTTTCGTACTATTTTCACTACTACTCACCTTCTGTTTTTCTATTTGAATTAAACTCTCATCAAATTTTTTAATCACTTTATCGCACTGCTTAATAAGATTATGGTTACTGTTTTTAATTTTGGTTTTTAATTCATCAAACTCGATATCAAAACTATTTCTGATTTCATTTATCTGCTCGTTAAATTGTCTATCAAATTTGTCATTTAAATTAGTATATTTAATATTAGAATCGCTTTTTTGCTCATCTAATTTGTCATTTAAATTAGTAAATTTTTCATCGAATCTTACACTCTGTTCATCAAATTTATTTAATAACAGCTGCATCAAAGCAGCTGTAGTACTCATTTTTGCTTTTTTATAATACACGCATGCATACAATCTTATAACATAACCTCGTAAAAGTTGGGTTATGTTTACGTATTTAAAATTGGGTTTATTACCTCAGATAAACTTTTCTGCTCTCTTTGTAGGCTTATATTATATACAATTTATATAATTGTCCAGCTGTAAGGGCGCCATTTGTTATAAATTTAATAGTCCCTGTTCGGGCGCCATTTGTTATATTACGTTTATTACTGATAATAAAATATATGATATATAACGTCTCTACTTAGGCAATAATTTCAAAGGTCGGGCGCCATCTTGATTAGCAAGAAAATAAATATAGACGTAAATAACTTTGTTTTTTACTTACCTTTACAAGTTACTATAGGGCAGGAATTCGTTTAAGCGAACTCTTGAGTAGCGGAAATTGTTATGTGAAATAATAATACCTGTTTAAAATTGTTACCAATGAGATTACCCAATTTATTTATATACGTATAAGTACATTTTACGCCATGGGGCGTTTATCAAACATCAAAATTTTAACCCTCCAAAATAAACATTAAACATGAAACATTAATATAAGATTATTAAACATTGAAATCGTATAAATATCTAGCACAACCCAGCACTTAAAAAATTTAAGGCACTCTCTCTCTCTCACGCTCTGGTACAATTTATTTATTTATTGAGCTCATTTAAAATGTTTTAAATAAAATTTTTATTGGTCATTATTACATTGAGTGAATTTTGAATTGATCATTTTAATATTGAATGATGTTATGTTGCTTGAAATAAAAAATATGTTGGAACGTTCTCACCAAATTTTGGACAGGTCTCACCGCACTGCTAGGGTCGTCCGATCGTGCACAATCTGTTCTTATTTTACATCGCTGTTAAGGCCCACACCGTCGTGTCTGCCCACGAAAACACTTTGGGCAGATCCTATACGCACGCCGTTCCTTAACGACCCATTGGCCGATGACACCTGTTCAAGTTCTTTATCGCCCCAACATTTCCGAGATTTTATATAGTTAATTAACCACTTTTGTTGGTGTAAAAGTTAAAATTTACACCCTGTGAACCCCCTTGCCGGCCGGCTACGTTCACGCTCTAGAAGAAAATGACCAAGACTCTTTGTTTCACATTGCGTAGGTGGGGTAAAAACTACGTCATGAGGCTATTGTTCATCTCGCCAAGCCTTGATTTGTTTACGGAAATACATTCCTCACCGCTGACGTCATCAGGGCTCGTCGCTTTATCTCGGTATGTGACATAAGTTTTTTGCTGTGTTTTGTCGTTTTGCAATGAAAAACGGTCAGAATCCTGTCAATTCACATTTGCGTGTTATAAAATATTTATATAGTCCACTCACCACTGGTTCACAGGGATTATGAAATATTTAAATAATTATTACCAAATTGTTAAAAATGAATGAATACAATAATTATGGTCTTTTGTACCATGTTTTTTATTAATTTAATATTGCACCAGAATTGTACCATCACAAATTCTCTGACAGCCATGCAATTGTCAGTGGATTCATTTGAACTTATTGTCATACAGCTATTGACAATTATTAGAAAACGCGTTACCGCTAGAAGCTGGACAGTAGCTTAACAAACCAATTCTGAAATTTAACAATAAGTCTGAAAAATCTAAGTTACGAAACTCTGCTGGCAGCACTGCATTTAAAAGTTATCATTCTATTTCAAATAATTATTCATGCCCATGCTGCAAGGCAAGTCACCCAATTTATGTGTGACAAATTTCGTGATTTGAGCGTATCGGAACGAGGGGAATTTATATTAAGGTATAAATGCTGCACTAATTGTTTGAGACCAGATCTTTTTTCACCTAATTGCAAGGTCAAGCAGTCATGTAAGATCTGTTCCAGACGACACCATACATTGCTTCATATAAATAATGGGTCAAAACAGAGTTCTGCCAGCAGTAGTAATTACTGTTCATTTAAACTGCAATCAGCAAACAATGTTATCTTATCTACAGCCGTCGTGTTTGTCATCGACCGCGCTGGTAACAGGCAACTTGCGCGGATATTGTTAGATGCAGGATCTCAAGTTAATTTTTGTACTGCATCATTTGCAAAAAAATTGGAACTTAACTAAATCTAATATACCAATCTCAGGTATTAATAATGCAACATGTTGCGCTACTAATTTGTTATCAGTTCGTATTGTTTCTCGTTATCAAAGGTTTACTTTAATGCTCAGTGCGCAGTCTTATCTACTTTGACCCACGTAAAACATTTTAATATCCCAGATAATATTTTCCTTGCTGACCCAAATTTTAATGTATCAGCTGACATAGACATATTGTTGGGAGCGCAGTTTTATTTTAGACTTGATTCAAGCTAACAAATATGTTCGTGGTCCTAACTTTCCGGTTATACAAGAAACTAAGTTAGGATATATTCTAGCAGGCAATTTACCTAAGCATTGTCATTCAAAGGGTCCTGCCGTTTCGTTCTTGGCAAGAAACAACGATGATCAAATTCTAGCGTCTCTTGAGAAATTTTGGGAGACTGAAACCGTCCTTGATAATGCACCCATTATTAACGATTGAGTTTGCAAAGAACATTTGTTAAGTCTTCTGATCGTAATAATGAAGGTAGATTTGTCGTCTCACTGCCATTCGTGTCTGATAATGCCCAGCTGGGTGAGTCCTATGCTACCGCCGAAGCGAGATTTTTAAGTTTAGAACGCAGGTTCAAGCGCGATTCTGAGCTTGCGTGTGAATATGCAAATTTTATTCAGGAATATAAGGATCTTGGCCACATGGCGCTGGTTGACGATTGTTCTGTTGATTCCAAGGTTTCAAATACCTACTATTTGCCGCATCATGACGTTTTTAAACATTCTAGTTCCACGACGAAGCTTCGCGTCGTTTTTGATGGTTCTGCTAAAACTACCAATGGTCTATCTCTTAATGATATTTTGTTAGTGGGCCCAAATGTCCAGCAAGAACCTTTCTCCATTCTTTTGCGATTTCGTATACACAATTATGTTCTAATCGCTGACATCGAGAAGATGTATCGGCAGATTCTAGTGTCTGATAACGATTGTCATTACCAACGTATTCTATGGTGTGATTCTTCCCTTGAACAATTTAAACATTTCGTGCTGCGAACTGTAACATACGGTACTGCTAGCGCTTCGTTCTTGGCAACTTGCTGCCTTATTCAGATTGGTAAGGATAATGAAGCTTCCTTTCCTGACGCTGCGTCAGCTATAATTAATGATTTTTATGTCAATGATTTGTTGACCGGTGCAGACACCATTTCTAATCTGATCAAGTTAAAATCTGACTTAAGTACGTTGTTGAGTCAATATGGCTTTACTCTACATAAATGGGCATCAAATGAACCAAATGTAGTCACTGAGCATAGTAGTTTATCACTTCCATTAAACAAACAAGGCAATGTGCGTACGTTGGGCATTCTTTGGAACAACTCTGCAGATTCATTCATTTTTGACATCAAGTCATTTCCAGTAGAGTCAAGTATTTCTAAGAGGAGAATCCTGTCAATTATAGTTGGTATCTACGACCCATTGGGACTCATTGGCCCAATTGTTTTCCTTTATAAACAGTTTATGCAGCAACTGTGGTTGTGCAATCTTGGTTGGGATGAGCCAATTTCTGAGCAATTATATTCGTATTGGCGTTCATTATGCGACATTTAATTGGTGACATTATTGTTCCACGCTCCATACGCAACAAGTCTGAGCCCAAGCTAGTTGAATTACATGGTTTCGCGGATGCCTCTGAAAAGGGTTATGGATGTTGCATTTACATTAGAGTTATTTATCAAGATTTAATGGCCTCTTGTCACCTTTTGTGTTCTAAATCGCGTGTGGCTCCACTACGACAGGTGTCATTACCCCGCAATGAGCTCTGTGCTTGTTTGTTGTTATCGCGACTTCTATTCAAGGTCACCCCTGCTCTCCATTCCTTTGTCAATAGCGTACACCTATACTCCGATTTCATGGTATCTCTTTATTGGATTCGTGCTCAGTCTTCTAGGTGGAAGGCTTACGTCGCTAATCGTGTTGCTGAGATTCAGCGTCTCACTGAAACCCACACATGGCATCATATTGATTCGCAACATAATCCTGCTGACATTATTTCTAGAGGATGTCACCCTGACATTTTGCGCGATTGTTTGCTTTGGTGGCATGGTCCTACTTGTCTGTCTCAATCTTCTGAGCCCAATGTTTTTTCACCTTTTTCACCTTCTAATGTGCCGCTTCCTGAATGCTCCATTGAGGAGAAACAAACCCCCAAGCTTTCTCTAATTTCTACCTTAACTATTGATCTCTCTAAGGACTTTTCCTCGTTGCACCGACTGACCCGCGTGTACACTTATTGCTTTCGATTTATCAAAAATGCTAGACCCTCAAAGGCAGAGAAAATTTCGGGAGTCCTTACACCTACCGAAATTCATTCTACCCTTAACTTTTTCATAAAGCAATCCCAGTCGATCCATTTCGCTACTGAGCTTAATTGCCTTTGAAATGGAGCTTCTGTCTCTATTAGAAGTAAACTGTCTTCTCTTGACCCATTTCTTGATGAGTTTGGCATCATACGTGTCGGCGGACGTCTACAGCAGTCGCAACTACCCTATGATAATAAGTATCCCACTGTCTTGCATCCTTCGGCTCTCATCACTCTCCTCATAATTGAGAGTGAGCACATTCGACTTCTCCACGCTGGTGCTCAACTTGTCCATCATTCACTTCGTCAACGCTGGTGGATCATTAACGCCAAGATAGTAATTTGTTCCATCATTCGTAGATGCATCAAATGTCTCAGATTTAATACCAAATATCAAGCTCAAAGGCTTGGTGTTTTGCCATCTCCCAGGGTTACTCCTTCCAGGCCGTTTTTATTCTGTGCAGTGGATTATGGTGGTCCCTTCATGATCCGTCATGGCGGGCAGAGATCTAGGACTCTGTCCAAGTCATATGTGTCTCTATTCATTTGCTTAGCCACTAGGGCCATTCATTTGGAATTGGTTTCCGATCTCACGGCCAATGCGTTTATAGCTGCCTTACGTCGCTTCATGGCCCGTAGGGGCATACCTAGCCAATTATATTCTGACAATGGCACGAACTTTAGGAAGGCCCGCAACGTCTTGCATGACCTTTACAACCTTTGGCATAACAAGGATGCCACCTTAACAATTCAATCATTTGCAACTTCTCATGGTATTAAGTGGTCATTCATTCCTTCATCGTCACCTCATTTTGGTGGGCTATGGGAGAGCGGTATAAAAAGTTTGAAATATCATTTGCGCCACGTTGTCGGCAAGTCCATACTCACGTGTGAGGAGTTTACTACGGTTTTATCACAGGTAGAGGCCTGTCTAAACTCACGTCCATTATTTGCCGTTTCATCGGATGTAAACTATCCAGTGCCACTTACCCCTGGCATTTTTTAATCTCTGCACCATTAATGGCAATACCTGACCCTGACTTGTCACACATTCCCATCTCTCGTCTCGGCCGTTGGCAACTTCTCCAGAAGTTTGTCCAAGCTATTTGAAAAACATGGTTGCGCGACTACCTACACCAATTGCAACAGCATCACAAATGGAAGTTCGCTAAAGAAAACGTTTCCATTGGTGACCTGGTCCTGCTAATCGAGGATAACTTGCCTCCATTAGCATGGAAATTTGGGGTAATCACAGCCACATTTCCCGGACCAGACAATTTAATTAGGGTAGTTGACGTTCGTACGCCTGTTGGCACCTTTTGCAGACCAATTCACAAGTTATGTTTGTTGCCAGCGCGGGACGGAGCCTAGACACGATGTCAATGTAACTACTTAGCACAACGTTATGTTTTACTTGGCCACGAGCTTTTCATTACTTAATTGTTTGATAGTTTGGCCGACTTCAATTATGGTGATATGTGCTGTCACAAACATTTTTTAACATGTTATATGTTGATATTGCATTATAGTGTATCTCATATATCAAATTCGCATGTATTTTGTAATTGTACAAACATGCATTATATTATTATATTTATACTTATTATATTGTCATTGTGGTATACGTAGTTATTCTTGTATTTACATGTATTGATAATTTTGTAAGACATATACTATGTCCTTTCTATATTCATATTTGCTATTGGTAATGGTTTATGTGTCATGTCTATTGGTGGTATTGGTTCTTATGTTATGTATTTTGTTATATAATATTCACATGGATTTTGGAACTATACAAACCATGTATGCATATTTGCTGCACATTTTTTATTGATATTTGTGCATTGCTATTTCACTATTCTATGAATTTTATGTGTTACTTGATTGCTTAGCACATGCATTCCATTTTTGTATGAACGCATTTACTGCATTTGTCACTTGTACTATTATATTGTATTTTACTCCTTGTATTCATGTATTTTGTAATTATGCAACACACATATTTCTATTGTATTTTATCATGTATTGTGTAACTATGCAACACATATTTTCTACCTATATACTTTGTATCTATGTAACACATATTATTGTGCCTGCATCTATTGTCTATGATTATGCACCACGCATACATATTTACACATATTTTTGTATTTGTATTTTATGATCATGTATCGCACATATATTATTATTCATGTATTTTTGATTATGACATACATGTTATTACGTTCATATACTTGTAACTACTCAACAATGTATCATCTATTTTCGCATATCAATTTATTTGTGCACTTTTGCAATTGTTTGGCATAGCATGTGTTATTTAATTATTATACTACAGCGTTATGCTTAATCCATGTTTTTATATGCATATAACTTTTTGTAATAATCTTGTTTATTCATTTTATATTCAATACTATTATGTATAAATCAGCTGGCCTTGACTGGCTTGGACTGTTAATCATGACTTGCATAAATATTTGCAATTTATATCTGGCCCATCAAGGGATGAGTCACAGATCATTCATTATCAAGCTTCATGTTTTGTATTGTATGCATCTCAGCTGATTCATGCACATTTATACTCATGTATGAATCAGTTTGCAAGCCAACTGTGGCCTGTCTAACATTATCATTAAGGTTTTATCTCTGAGCAGTTTAATGTTATAATCTTTGTTATCTAACATTTCAATGTCGACAATTAAGACATGAACTACTAATGGTTAATATCTATTAGTGAGAACGTACATGTTTGTGTTTTCTTTATAATATAAATTGTTAAAAATGTATTACAAAAAAATCGCTCGATTTTTGTGGGCAGTTATGGACAATAATGTTGGTATTTAATGTGGGAATTATGTTATTGGAAGGTTGGCTAATCTGATCATATCTCAATTCTGCTTGCTCAGGCAGACATGACGTTACAGTGCTCCGAGCATCCGAACACAACAGACGTGACTTACGCGTGTTGCATTCGGCTGTCATCTTAATTCTTTTCATGTCGCGACTTACTATGTAGGCCTTATGCCTAAATCATTTCATTTAATGTATTGTTCAAGTGTTGCATAAATTGTGTTCCTTTTCTATAATGTAAATTTTTCTAATGTGATTTCTCAGACGTCATGATACATAGAAGGCTTAGCTAACCTTCTCAATTATAATTCAATTGTACCATTTATGTACAATAAACGTATAAAAATACAGTCCGCTTATCCACAATTATTTTCACCATCCTGGCCAATTTAACTCCACGACATTATCAAAAATGATCAAACACAATTCTTAATACTCCCGTTCTTTCGTTTTTCATTTGTGCTTCATTATTGTCCCATCTTTCCCAATCTTCTTCAGTCATTCTTTCCACATTGTTATCGTCTTTTTCGTGGGCTGTCCCTATAGTCTCTTCTTTATTACATCTGTCGTCTAATTCCCACATTTCATCATAAATATCTCTCAATGTCATTTTGTCGTTTGGTGTTCCCATTGCATTTGCACGACTCATCTGTGCTCGTTCGTGATCAGTGGTATTCTTCTTGATGTACTCCATCTTCTTGCTGAATTTTTTAAATAGCACTGTATCCATTCCGCGTAACTTAATCGTCTCTCTTGTTTGGGCATTTTCGTTTCCTGTTGTATCATAGCTCTTTATTGCATTTCTGTGCCTCTAATAGTTGCCTGCTCAAGTTAAGTATTTGTTATGGAATCAACGTTTTACTTAACTTAAGCCCTACACAAGTTGAGCGCCAATTTATAACTTAACGAATCTTGTTCGTTATTAATTAAATTTGAGAAGGTTTAAACACCCCACTGTTGGGTTCGCCAGTTTATAACTTACCTCGTTGTGAAGTTACGTTTTTTACTATTACTACTGACATAAATAATTATTAATACCGAATGTATGATAGTCAAAATCTGTGTAATTTGCATAATAAATCTCATTTCCGGAATAACATGTGCTCAGCTCATTTACTTGCATTAGGCTTTTGGTCCAGAGTTGCGTTAAGCATAAAGAGGCAGAGGTTGTTGGGTATTGAAATAATAAGGTACACAACATTAGGCTAAGGAATTTGATTTTATTCAGTTAATTGTGTTGTAAGTTGTTACACTAATAGCCACCAATAATGGTTATAAATTCAAAATGGTGGCGATGTCATTTCCGCACTTGACCTCTGTTCAAGGTTACATACATGTACTTTATTATTTGATTGAAATTAATTCTTTAGCCTTGTTACTGCAATCATTTTAAAATTCTGGTTCTCTTTATATTTTTAATAATAATAATTCTGAACATCCTTCACAAACCAACGCCTCTGGCTATATTCAAGTTGGCCAACATAAACACACACTCTCACTTTCTCTCTCTCTCTCTTACTGTAATTTTACACATGTTTATTACATATATGTTTTGAGCTCATTAATTGATTTTTGAATTAAGAAAATGATTTGTAAGGGCTTTCCTGAATAGCGATGTGGCGTAGACTCCTCAGCGGCTGTCCATGGCGGTCGGCAGATGGTCGGCCGAATTTCGTGTTGTTTTGTCCACTGACTCTAACTGAATTTCATTTTGATTTATTCACTGATTCTATTTATAGTTACTGTTAAATTTTGATGATAACTATTTCATTTTATTAAGTAAATATTACATTTTTGGCAAGAATTTGCCCACTACACTGTGGCGAGCGTATGTGCTCGGTTGGCTGCTTTTGATGAACTGGGCGGAAGCAGACGTTGTATATCTAGCTTTCGTCTGTCCTTTACACTGAATTTACATGGTGGTTATAATTACTTGTGATTACATTTTGTTGATTGAAATAAAACACTAGCTGACTATTTTAGGCCAGCAAAATTTTAACGTGTGATCGCCATGATGATGTTCAGGAGACTGGGGGGAAGCAGACCCAATTATTATGCACAAAAGTGGTGTCTGACGTCATTATGTATTGTTCTTTTAGCCAACGCCCGGTTTAACACGTAATTGTCTTATGTCGTCATTGCTTGTTTGTGACGATCTGGCTTTGTGGACCAATGAAAAGTTCGTATTATCAGTTTGTTGCGCCTAAACCGCCATTACATGTGTTTAGTTCCACTCGTACTCCCATGACCTTGGCTTGTCTCCCCTCTGGTGAATCTGCGTTTTTACTGGGACTTGTGCAAACTAACTTTGCCCTTGTTAATAGGTATGATCATAATAAAATTTACAATGAAAATATTCCCTAATACCATTATTCTGGTAACATGTGATTCTGTACTGTTACAAAACCCCCTCAATGAAAGGTTTGGTGTTGAGACACAAAAACTTTCATTGACTCATTGATACGTTTCTAGGAGGATCAGTTCAGATATGTGCCACAACCCCCTGTAGTGTTAATATATAAAAAAAATCTCAATCACTTACCCTTGGTCCTATAGTGTCGATCGTACCTGTCTGACCTTACTGGACTTCTCCGGAGAGATCCCTACACCATAAGGCCATGAGGCACTGCACGCTCCTGTTCTGACGCTCCGGCCAGTGCAGGACCGTGGTCACAACACCACAAAACTCTGAAACATTCAATACAAAATTTTAAAATAGTGGCCTCATTTATCTACATATCCGCAGCTGATATGTTTCCCCTTAGATGCATTGGTTTGTGATTTGAGGCGTTGGTTTTATTTATTCATAAAATTCCAAGTAACACAAAAATTACAACAAGATTTAGACAGATAAGCCTTCTACTTTTCAACACTCATATATATATTTTTTTCTCAAATTCTCTGACTCCAGTCAACATCAATTTACTTCTCTCATCATAAGAACTTATACTCTTATACTAAATACAAAACAAATTTTACTCTCAACAACAATTACTATCTCTACTAATTTGTCTCAAATAACATCAGCATATATAACTATTATGGCAAACTCTTCAAAACTATTTAATTTCTTTACTCAACTTTTCTTTACGTTAATCTTCTTTTTATAACGGAATCATTTCCAGAGATTTGTTAACCCAACATAAAATTTAACATTATTACCGTCACTACCCCTGTAGTAACCTCCTGACCACACACACTATCATCAACATAATAAAACACAATAAAACATTGTACATCATAAGCATTAAACACTAACATTGAACAACTCACATTACTTAATTCATATTTACATAACTTGTAGCAAAACTTTAATAAGATTTTTATTATCAACTTTCGATTAACTTTCATTGTTTAACATTCCTTATCATTAGATTCTATTCAAAAAAAAATTTCAAATTCATCATTACCTTTCTGTTACATCACCTTTCTACTATGAATTCTCTTTTTCTAACCCTTTTATCCTTATTAGTTTGGGTGACTCTTTATTATTCACTATTCTCTATCTTATTTTGGCATTTGTCAACCTAACCTTACTACCCCTTTTTTTTCTACTAACCGCTTCTAACCATTAATATAATATGACACCAATATCTCTATAATAACCCCCTTCACAAATCCCATTTAAAACCTCTGGCACCGCTCATCTTTTGTTTTTTATAAGGATGTATGTTACCTACCTGGCCATATCCATACCTAACCATTTGCCCTCCACCAAATATTGGCAAACACTCTAACCCAAAATTGCTCCGCCTGCCACAACGCTACACGCTGGTCCCTTGCCACGTCGCTCGTTGATCACTCCGTACACCGGATCCTTACTACAAAACATCATCATCAACAACTATATATAATTATATATACCATTCACATTACTCACCTCTACATATAATCACTAACCACTGTGTCCATAAAATATCTAACACCTCTTTATATATTATCAGCATCTCAACTCTTATTTTCACTAACTCCCAATAACTCTATTTAACTAACTCCAATGCCCTTATTTATCACTATTACCCAAACTCTTTTACAACATTTCACCTTAATATACCACTAGAAAATTCATCACTTACCTACTAACAACAATACCTCTCAATATCCAAATACATCACCTGCTTCATCATTTCTTATTCATTATACTCTGAATTCCATAATTGTTTAAATTCCTTATCACTTATTTAAAATTCCACAGTACATAGTTTACACAAAAAAATACATAAAATACACAACAGCAAAAATACACAACTACGTTGACATTAATGTACACAAAAATATACAATCCACCTTATCATTATATCGTTTACGAAAATCAGTCATAAACAGTCCATCCTGAAAAACACTGTCCACATAACTAAATGTTTATAAACACAATAAAAGGTTTACCCTCCATCGTCAAATAACAATCGAACCTTAAAACTATATACATGGTTTAATATTAGATATTTCATCTTATTGTTATACATATATATACCATTCGAATTTTTATCATTATTCTCAAACTCATTTAACATGTCATGATTGGTCATTGTCCTGTCACCTTCTGTATAATAAATAATTCGGTATTTTATATTATCATTGTTATCAACATCATCTCTTACTACCTCAGTTTCAATACAAGGTAAGTACTTGTTATTATTTTCACTTCTCTCTCCACCTAACCTTTCTATAAACTCTTCATAATCTCTACATATCTTAAAAATTTCTACTTCTCTGTTTCTCTCAATATATCTCTCACTATCATACCATCTCTCTCTCTTAAAACATCTCTCTCTTTCCACATTTGCATCGGGCACTACTACTCCATAAAACCACCCCCTGGCTTCACCAGGTACACTATCACAAAAAACTAAGGGATCATTTGGAGACCACACGTCTCCCACATAAACTCTAGAGGAACCTTCCTCCTCAAATAACAATTTCGGAGTCTTTACTCCAACTGTACCACTGGGAAAATTTGCCCTCTGCTCACTATACTCACTTAAACTCTCCTTACCCCCACTTTCACTCTCATCTACAACTGTCACCTCACCATTAACCTCTATTCTCATTAAAATCTCACTATTACTACCAACATCCACACTATTATCTCCTATTACTATATTTTCGTCTATTTTATCGTCATTTCCACTACTACTTACCTTGTCCTCTTTGTTTATCTCTAATTTGTCTATTACTTTCTTATTTTCTAATTCTATCTTATTAGAATTAATAATAATAAGAATTAATGTCTTCTCTTGTCAACCTTAAAATTCCTTTTCTTAATTTCATTTTTTAATTCATCGAATTTTACGTTAAAATTATTTTGGACTTCTCTAATTTCACTTTTCTGTTCGTTAAATTTTTCGTCAAGTTTACTAAATTTCTCATCGAACTTATTGTTCTGTGTATTAAAAAGCATTTGCATCATTTTCATAATTTCGTTATTGTCAGCCCTGTTAGTCGGGACTGGCGTTGAGTGAATAATTCCTTCACTCATGACTAGTGATTCTGTCATGCTTATCTGGCTATTATTTGTACTGTCAGTTATGCTGACATTTTCTTTATTTTCTGCCAATTTTTTTTTTATACTGATAATAATAAATTCTGTCTTAGTTGTACCATTCTGCTCACACCACACATAACCTACATTGGTAACCTCTAATGTTACGTATTTTTCGCCACCCGTTTACCTCTGCTTTTTGCTTATTTATATAATTTTAATTTTATTTAAAGTCACCGTTCGGGAGCCATCTGTGAAGTTACGTTTTTTACTATTACTACTGACATAAATAATTATTAATACCGAATGTATGATAGTCAAAATCTGTGTAATTTGCATAATAAATCTCATTTCCGGAATAACATGTGCTCAGCTCATTTACTTGCATTAGGCTTTTGGTCCAGAGTTGCATTAAGCATAAAGAGGCAGAGGTTGTTGGGTATTGAAATAATAAGGTACACAACATTAGGCTAAGGAATTTGATTTTATTCAGTTAATTGTGTTGTAAGTTGTTACACTAATAGCCACCAATAATGGTTATAAATTCAAAATGGCGGCGATGTCATTTCCGCACTTGACCTCTGTTCAAGGTTACGTACATGTACTTTATTATTTGATTGAAATTAATTCTTTAGCCTTGTTACTGCAATCATTTTAAAATTCTGGTTCTCTTTATATTTTTAATAATAATAATTCTGAACATCCTTCACAAACCAACGCCTCAGGCTATATTCAAGTTGGCCAACATAAACACACACTCTCACTTTCTCTCTCTCTCTCTCTTACTGTAATTTTACACATGTTTGTTAATATCTGATTTTAGCTCATTAATTAATTTTTTGAATTTAGAAAATAATTTGTAAGGTCTTTCCTGAATAGTGATGTGGCGTAGACTCCTCAGTGGCGGTCCATGGCGGTCGGCAGATGGTCGGCCGAATTTCGTGTTGTTTTGTCCACTACACTGTGGCGAGCGTATGTGCTTGGTTGACTGCTTTTGATGAACTGGGCGGAAGCAGACGTTGTATATCTAGCTTTTGTCTGTCCTTTACACTGAATTTACATGGTGGTTATGGTGGTTACTTGTGATTACATTTTGTTGATTGAAATAAAACACTAGCTGACTATTTTAGGCCAGCAAAATTTTAACGTGTGATCGCCATGATGATGTTCAGGAGACTGGGGGGAAGCAGACCCAATATTATGCAAAAAAGTGGTGTCTGACGTCATTATGTATTGTTCTTTTAGCCAACGCCCGGTTTAACACGTAATTGTCTTATGTCGTCATTGCTTGTTTGTGACGATCTGGCTTTGTGGACCAATGAAAAGTTCGTATTATCAATTTGTTGCGCCTAAACCGCAATTACATGTGTTTAATTTCACTCGTACTCCCATGACCTTGGCTTGTCTCCCCTCTGGTGAATCTGCGTTTTTACTGGGACTTGTGCAAACTAACTTTGCCCTTGTTAATAGGTATGATCATAATAAAATTTACAATGAAAATATTCCCTAATACCATTATTCTGGTAACATGTGATTCTGTACTGTTACATCGTATAGCGTCTTTTCTTACGTGTATGTGTGTTACTCTTATTATACTCTTAGATGATCTTTCCTAATTAAGCCCCACTGTTGTGAGTGCCAGTTTATAACTTATCGCGTATCGCGTCTTATCTCCCGTATCACTATCTTCTAAAGCCCCACTGTTGTGAGTGCCAATTTATAACTATAACTGTGTTCCCACTGTTATTTTGCCTTACGTTGGATGCGGCAATTTATAACTTAACGTATCTGGGAAGGTATAATAATGTTTAAATACGCTCCACGTTGGAAACGCCAATTTATAACTTAACCCTTACGTCTTCTCTTTATTTAGTATATATAATCTTGATTGTTCATCTCTTCTTTCACAGCACTATCACTTTACTAAAAATGAACTTTATCTTGTGAAAAACTTACTTTTTTCGTCGGACGCGTTTCGGCTTAGTATCCGCCTTCTTCAGCTTTTAGTCAGACTGCCATCATTTCGTAACGGTTTTTGTGTGGAAGGTGTAGTGGGGGTGGTGTGTGGAGGAAGGGGATTGGCGCAGGGATTCAACTTGATGTTTGTTTTTTGTAAAATTGTGTCAAAAAGTGTATGTGATTTATATTGTAATTGATCGTTGAGTATGTTGTTTGGTTGTGTTGTGTGGTGTTTATATATTTCATATTGTTCAGTTGTGTTAAGTTTTCGGCCTTTAGGTAAGTAATGTAAAATTTCGAGATTGGTGTCTATGTTGGTGTAACTATGGTTTTCTGTGTGTATGTGTGTGGCAAATGCGGAGTGTATATTGTTGTTGGTTAGAGCTTTTAAATGTTCAGAATAACGGGATGAAAAAGATCTTCCTGTCTGGCCGATGTAGAAAGTATTGCAGTCATTACATTTTAATTTGTAAACACCTGTTTTGTTATATTTGTCTATGTCTGTGTTTGTATTATTGATGTGTTTTGTAATGGTATTGGTTGTTCTATATGCTATTTTGTATTTGTGTTTTCTGAATGTGTTGGCGATTTTGTGTGTGTAGGAGTTGTGGTATGTGAGTGTGATGTATTTATTGTGTTGTGTGCTGATGGTATGTTGTGTTTTGTTGTTTTTGTTTTTGATGCGTTTGTGTAGTGTGTTTATTAAATTAGGGTTGTAACCGTTTTTGATTGCTATGTATTTTATTGTGTTGAGTTCGTCGGTGTAATCTTGTTTATTTAAGGGTATTTTAGTTAGCCTATGGAGCATATGGTTGAAGGCCGCATGTTTATGTTGTGTTGGGTGGTTTGATGTGTTGTGTATAACCATGTCAGTTGTGGTTGGTTTCCTGTATATTTTGTATGTGTGTGTGTTGTTAGTTTTGCTAATTGTTAGGTCTAGAAAATTTATACTATTGTTTTGTTCAATTTCCAGTGTAAATTTTAATTTGTGGTGTATAGTGTTTATGTATTTGTGGAAGTTTTCAACTTGTCTTGTGTTGCCTTTGAATAAAAGTAATATGTCATCTACATACCTGTGCCAATATATAATTTTGTTAGTGTATTTGTTGTTGTTTATTATGTGGTTCTGTTCTATGTTGTGTATATATATTTCTGCTCATAGCATTCAACAAAACTTGTCGAAAACACAACATCATACCAACACACGCACAAGTTACAATAAAACAAAACACACATACAGCACTTCAAACCAAACGGAAATTAGAACAAATAAACCTAAATAACATAATCAATTATTTATACCATAAAAAAGACACACTCAACAAACAGGCATATAAATTACACATGAAACTCACACAAATATTACACCACACGGAACTTGAAAATGTAATACAACACACACAAGACAACATAGAAAAACTCAAATTGACAATACAAGCTAGACACAACATAAAAATAACTAACCTCACAACACGCACAATTGAATCTATCCCTGAACCGACATACAAATTCCATGCAGGCGTAGTTAATACAACAACAATTAATTTCACAAAGGATGAAATGGATTTATTAAACAAAGGACTGAAACATAATTTAAATAACAATGCAACTAACAAAAATCACAATAAACACACACGTGACATAATCATAGACGCAGAAACAGCTGTACGAAACACGCACTTTAATGACCAGGACCCGATTCGCCACGAAATAAAATGAAAACTTCTAAACACACATACAAAACCAAAAATACACAACAATGAAATAAAAACACTTAACAATGTAAAACACAAGTTACTTGAACACAACACAACAATCCTAAAAGCTGACAAAGGTAACATTAGCGTCATAATGGACAAACACCAATTAAACACTAAAATCGAAAATTTCTTCAACGAAAATAATATAACAGAAATAAATAAAGACCCCACACTAAATTTGATTTGATTGAGGCGTTGGTTTTATTTATTCATAAAATTCCAAGTAACACAAAAATTACAACAAGATTTAGACAGATAAGCCTTCTACTTTTCAACACTCATATATATATTTTTTTCTCAAATTCTCTGACTCCAGTCAACATCAATTTACTTCTCTCATCATAAGAACTTATACTCTTATACTAAATACAAAACAAATTTTACTCTCAACAACAATTACTATCTCTACTAATTTGTCTCAAATAACATCAGCATATATAACTATTATGGCAAACTCTTCAAAACTATTTAATTTCTTTACTCAACTTTTCTTTACGTTAATCTTCTTTTTATAACGGAATCATTTCCAGAGATTTGTTAACCCAACATAAAATTTAACATTATTACCGTCACTACCCCTGTAGTAACCTCCTGACCACACACACTATCATCAACATAATAAAACACAATAAAACATTGTACATCATAAGCATTAAACACTAACATTGAACAACTCACATTACTTAATTCATATTTACATAACTTGTAGCAAAACTTTAATAAGATTTTTATTATCAACTTTCGATTAACTTTCATTGTTTAACATTCCTTATCATTAGATTCTATTCAAAAAAAAATTTCAAATTCATCATTACCTTTCTGTTACATCACCTTTCTACTATGAATTCTCTTTTTCTAACCCTTTTATCCTTATTAGTTTGGGTGACTCTTTATTATTCACTATTCTCTATCTTATTTTGGCATTTGTCAACCTAACCTTACTACCCCTTTTTTTTCTACTAACCGCTTCTAACCATTAATATAATATGACACCAATATCTCTATAATAACCCCCTTCACAAATCCCATTTAAAACCTCTGGCACCGCTCATCTTTTGTTTTTTATAAGGATGTATGTTACCTACCTGGCCATATCCATACCTAACCATTTGCCCTCCACCAAATATTGGCAAACACTCTAACCCAAAATTGCTCCGCCTGCCACAACGCTACACGCTGGTCCCTTGCCACGTCGCTCGTTGATCACTCCGTACACCGGATCCTTACTACAAAACATCATCATCAACAACTATATATAATTATATATACCATTCACATTACTCACCTCTACATATAATCACTAACCACTGTGTCCATAAAATATCTAACACCTCTTTATATATTATCAGCATCTCAACTCTTATTTTCACTAACTCCCAATAACTCTATTTAACTAACTCCAATGCCCTTATTTATCACTATTACCCAAACTCTTTTACAACATTTCACCTTAATATACCACTAGAAAATTCATCACTTACCTACTAACAACAATACCTCTCAATATCCAAATACATCACCTGCTTCATCATTTCTTATTCATTATACTCTGAATTCCATAATTGTTTAAATTCCTTATCACTTATTTAAAATTCCACAGTACATAGTTTACACAAAAAAATACATAAAATACACAACAGCAAAAATACACAACTACGTTGACATTAATGTACACAAAAATATACAATCCACCTTATCATTATATCGTTTACGAAAATCAGTCATAAACAGTCCATCCTGAAAAACACTGTCCACATAACTAAATGTTTATAAACACAATAAAAGGTTTACCCTCCATCGTCAAATAACAATCGAACCTTAAAACTATATACATGGTTTAATATTAGATATTTCATCTTATTGTTATACATATATATACCATTCGAATTTTTATCATTATTCTCAAACTCATTTAACATGTCATGATTGGTCATTGTCCTGTCACCTTCTGTATAATAAATAATTCGGTATTTTATATTATCATTGTTATCAACATCATCTCTTACTACCTCAGTTTCAATACAAGGTAAGTACTTGTTATTATTTTCACTTCTCTCTCCACCTAACCTTTCTATAAACTCTTCATAATCTCTACATATCTTAAAAATTTCTACTTCTCTGTTTCTCTCAATATATCTCTCACTATCATACCATCTCTCTCTCTTAAAACATCTCTCTCTTTCCACATTTGCATCGGGCACTACTACTCCATAAAACCACCCCCTGGCCTCACCGGGTACACTATCACAAAAAACTAAGGGATCATTTGGAGACCACACGTCTCCCACATAAACTCTAGAGGAACCTTCCTCCTCAAATAACAATTTCGGAGTCTTTACTCCAACTGTACCACTGGGAAAATTTGCCCTCTGCTCACTATACTCACTTAAACTCTCCTTACCCCCACTTTCACTCTCATCTACAACTGTCACCTCACCATTAACCTCTATTCTCATTAAAATCTCACTATTACTACCAACATCCACACTATTATCTCCTATTACTATATTTTCGTCTATTTTATCGTCATTTCCACTACTACTTACCTTGTCCTCTTTGTTTATCTCTAATTTGTCTATTACTTTCTTATTTTCTAATTCTATCTTATTAGAATTAATAATAATAAGAATTAATGTCTTCTCTTGTCAACCTTAAAATTCCTTTTCTTAATTTCATTTTTTAATTCATCGAATTTTACGTTAAAATTATTTTGGACTTCTCTAATTTCACTTTTCTGTTCGTTAAATTTTTCGTCAAGTTTACTAAATTTCTCATCGAACTTATTGTTCTGTGTATTAAAAAGCATTTGCATCATTTTCATAATTTCGTTATTGTCAGCCCTGTTAGTCGGGACTGGCGTTGAGTGAATAATTCCTTCACTCATGACTAGTGATTCTGTCATGCTTATCTGGCTATTATTTGTACTGTCAGTTATGCTGACATTTTCTTTATTTTCTGCCAATTTTTTTTTTATACTGATAATAATAAATTCTGTCTTAGTTGTACCATTCTGCTCACACCACACATAACCTACATTGGTAACCTCTAATGTTACGTATTTTTCGCCACCCGTTTACCTCTGCTTTTTGCTTATTTATATAATTTTAATTTTATTTAAAGTCACCGTTCGGGAGCCATCTGTGAAGTTACGTTTTTTACTATTACTACTGACATAAATAATTATTAATACCGAATGTATGATAGTCAAAATCTGTGTAATTTGCATAATAAATCTCATTTCCGGAATAACATGTGCTCAGCTCATTTACTTGCATTAGGCTTTTGGTCCAGAGTTGCATTAAGCATAAAGAGGCAGAGGTTGTTGGGTATTGAAATAATAAGGTACACAACATTAGGCTAAGGAATTTGATTTTATTCAGTTAATTGTGTTGTAAGTTGTTACACTAATAGCCACCAATAATGGTTATAAATTCAAAATGGCGGCGATGTCATTTCCGCACTTGACCTCTGTTCAAGGTTACGTACATGTACTTTATTATTTGATTGAAATTAATTCTTTAGCCTTGTTACTGCAATCATTTTAAAATTCTGGTTCTCTTTATATTTTTAATAATAATAATTCTGAACATCCTTCACAAACCAACGCCTCAGGCTATATTCAAGTTGGCCAACATAAACACACACTCTCACTTTCTCTCTCTCTCTCTCTTACTGTAATTTTACACATGTTTGTTAATATCTGATTTTAGCTCATTAATTAATTTTTTGAATTTAGAAAATAATTTGTAAGGTCTTTCCTGAATAGTGATGTGGCGTAGACTCCTCAGTGGCGGTCCATGGCGGTCGGCAGATGGTCGGCCGAATTTCGTGTTGTTTTGTCCACTACACTGTGGCGAGCGTATGTGCTTGGTTGACTGCTTTTGATGAACTGGGCGGAAGCAGACGTTGTATATCTAGCTTTTGTCTGTCCTTTACACTGAATTTACATGGTGGTTATGGTGGTTACTTGTGATTACATTTTGTTGATTGAAATAAAACACTAGCTGACTATTTTAGGCCAGCAAAATTTTAACGTGTGATCGCCATGATGATGTTCAGGAGACTGGGGGGAAGCAGACCCAATATTATGCAAAAAAGTGGTGTCTGACGTCATTATGTATTGTTCTTTTAGGCAACGCCCGGTTTAACACGTAATTGTCTTATGTCGTCATTGCTTGTTTGTGACGATCTGGCTTTGTGGACCAATGAAAAGTTCGTATTATCAATTTGTTGCGCCTAAACCGCAATTACATGTGTTTAATTTCACTCGTACTCCCATGACCTTGGCTTGTCTCCCCTCTGGTGAATCTGCGTTTTTACTGGGACTTGTGCAAACTAACTTTGCCCTTGTTAATAGGTATGATCATAATAAAATTTACAATGAAAATATTCCCTAATACCATTATTCTGGTAACATGTGATTCTGTACTGTTACATCGTATAGCGTCTTTTCTTACGTGTATGTGTGTTACTCTTATTATACTCTTAGATGATCTTTCCTAATTAAGCCCCACTGTTGTGAGTGCCAGTTTATAACTTATCGCGTATCGCGTCTTATCTCCCGTATCACTATCTTCTAAAGCCCCACTGTTGTGAGTGCCAATTTATAACTATAACTGTGTTCCCACTGTTATTTTGCCTTACGTTGGATGCGGCAATTTATAACTTAACGTATCTGGGAAGGTATAATAATGTTTAAATACGCTCCACGTTGGAAACGCCAATTTATAACTTAACCCTTACGTCTTCTCTTTATTTAGTATATATAATCTTGATTGTTCATCTCTTCTTTCACAGCACTATCACTTTACTAAAAATGAACTTTATCTTGTGAAAAACTTACTTTTTTCGTCGGACGCGTTTCGGCTTAGTATCCGCCTTCTTCAGCTTTTAGTCAGACTGCCATCATTTCGTAACGGTTTTTGTGTGGAAGGTGTAGTGGGGGTGGTGTGTGGAGGAAGGGGATTGGCGCAGGGATTCAACTTGATGTTTATTTTTTGTAAAATTGTGTCAAAAAGTGTATGTGATTTATATTGTAATTGATCGTTGAGTATGTTGTTTGGTTGTGTTGTGTGGTGTTTATATATTTCATATTGTTCAGTTGTGTTAAGTTTTCGGCCTTTAGGTAAGTAATGTAAAATTTCGAGATTGGTGTCTATGTTGGTGTAACTATGGTTTTCTGTGTGTATGTGTGTGGCAAATGCGGAGTGTATATTGTTGTTGGTTAGAGCTTTTAAATGTTCAGAATAACGGGATGAAAAAGATCTTCCTGTCTGGCCGATGTAGAAAGTATTGCAGTCATTACATTTTAATTTGTAAACACCTGTTTTGTTATATTTGTCTATGTCTGTGTTTGTATTATTGATGTGTTTTGTAATGGTATTGGTTGTTCTATATGCTATTTTGTATTTGTGTTTTCTGAATGTGTTGGCGATTTTGTGTGTGTAGGAGTTGTGGTATGTGAGTGTGATGTATTTATTGTGTTGTGTGCTGATGGTATGTTGTGTTTTGTTGTTTTTGTTTTTGATGCGTTTGTGTAGTGTGTTTATTAAATTAGGGTTGTAACCGTTTTTGATTGCTATGTATTTTATTGTGTTGAGTTCGTCGGTGTAATCTTGTTTATTTAAGGGTATTTTAGTTAGTCTATGGAGCATATGGTTGAAGGCCGCATGTTTATGTTGTGTTGGGTGGTTTGATGTGTTGTGTATAACCATGTCAGTTGTGGTTGGTTTCCTGTATATTTTGTATGTGTGTGTGTTGTTAGTTTTGCTAATTGTTAGGTCTAGAAAATTTATACTATTGTTTTGTTCAATTTCCAGTGTAAATTTTAATTTGTGGTGTATAGTGTTTATGTATTTGTGGAAGTTTTCAACTTGTCTTGTGTTGCCTTTGAATAAAAGTAATATGTCATCTACATACCTGTGCCAATATATAATTTTGTTAGTGTATTTGTTGTTGTTTATTATGTGGTTCTGTTCTATGTTGTGTATATATATTTCTGCTCATAGCATTCAACAAAACTTGTCGAAAACACAACATCATACCAACACACGCACAAGTTACAATAAAACAAAACACACATACAGCACTTCAAACCAAACGGAAATTAGAACAAATAAACCTAAATAACATAATCAATTATTTATACCATAAAAAAGACACACTCAACAAACAAGCATATAAATTACACATGAAACTCACACAAATATTACACCACACGGAACTTGAAAATGTAATACAGCACACACAAGACAACATAGAAAAACTCAAATTGACAATACAAGCTAGACACAACATAAAAATAACTAACCTCACAACACGCACAATTGAATCTATCCCTGAACCGACATACAAATTCCATGCAGGCGTAGTTAATACAATAACAATTAATTTCACAAAGGATGAAATGGATTTATTAAACAAAGGACTGAAACATAATTTAAATAACAATGCAACTAACAAAAATCACAATAAACACACACGTGACATAATCATAGACGCAGAAACAGCTGTACGAAACACGCACTTTAATGACCAGGACCCGATTCGCCACGAAATAAAACGAAAACTTCTAAACACACATACAAAACCAAAAATACACAACAATGAAATAAAAACACTTAACAATGTAAAACACAAGTTACTTGAACACAACACAACAATCCTAAAAGCTGACAAAGGTAACATTAGCGTCATAATGGACAAACACCAATTAAACACTAAAATCGAAAATTTCTTCAACGAAAATAATATAACAGAAATAAATAAAGACCCCACACTAAATTTGATTTGATTGAGGCGTTGGTTTTATTTATTCATAAAATTCCAAGTAACACAAAAATTACAACAAGATTTAGACAGATAAGCCTTCTACTTTTCAACACTCATATATATATTTTTTTCTCAAATTCTCTGACTCCAGTCAACATCAATTTACTTCTCTCATCATAAGAACTTATACTCTTATACTAAATACAAAACAAATTTTACTCTCAACAACAATTACTATCTCTACTAATTTGTCTCAAATAACATCAGCATATATAACTATTATGGCAAACTCTTCAAAACTATTTAATTTCTTTACTCAACTTTTCTTTACGTTAATCTTCTTTTTATAACGGAATCATTTCCAGAGATTTGTTAACCCAACATAAAATTTAACATTATTACCGTCACTACCCCTGTAGTAACCTCCTGACCACACACACTATCATCAACATAATAAAACACAATAAAACATTGTACATCATAAGCATTAAACACTAACATTGAACAACTCACATTACTTAATTCATATTTACATAACTTGTAGCAAAACTTTAATAAGATTTTTATTATCAACTTTCGATTAACTTTCATTGTTTAACATTCCTTATCATTAGATTCTATTCAAAAAAAAATTTCAAATTCATCATTACCTTTCTGTTACATCACCTTTCTACTATGAATTCTCTTTTTCTAACCCTTTTATCCTTATTAGTTTGGGTGACTCTTTATTATTCACTATTCTCTATCTTATTTTGGCATTTGTCAACCTAACCTTACTACCCCTTTTTTTTCTACTAACCGCTTCTAACCATTAATATAATATGACACCAATATCTCTATAATAACCCCCTTCACAAATCCCATTTAAAACCTCTGGCACCGCTCATCTTTTGTTTTTTATAAGGATGTATGTTACCTACCTGGCCATATCCATACCTAACCATTTGCCCTCCACCAAATATTGGCAAACACTCTAACCCAAAATTGCTCCGCCTGCCACAACGCTACACGCTGGTCCCTTGCCACGTCGCTCGTTGATCACTCCGTACACCGGATCCTTACTACAAAACATCATCATCAACAACTATATATAATTATATATACCATTCACATTACTCACCTCTACATATAATCACTAACCACTGTGTCCATAAAATATCTAACACCTCTTTATATATTATCAGCATCTCAACTCTTATTTTCACTAACTCCCAATAACTCTATTTAACTAACTCCAATGCCCTTATTTATCACTATTACCCAAACTCTTTTACAACATTTCACCTTAATATACCACTAGAAAATTCATCACTTACCTACTAACAACAATACCTCTCAATATCCAAATACATCACCTGCTTCATCATTTCTTATTCATTATACTCTGAATTCCATAATTGTTTAAATTCCTTATCACTTATTTAAAATTCCACAGTACATAGTTTACACAAAAAAATACATAAAATACACAACAGCAAAAATACACAACTACGTTGACATTAATGTACACAAAAATATACAATCCACCTTATCATTATATCGTTTACGAAAATCAGTCATAAACAGTCCATCCTGAAAAACACTGTCCACATAACTAAATGTTTATAAACACAATAAAAGGTTTACCCTCCATCGTCAAATAACAATCGAACCTTAAAACTATATACATGGTTTAATATTAGATATTTCATCTTATTGTTATACATATATATACCATTCGAATTTTTATCATTATTCTCAAACTCATTTAACATGTCATGATTGGTCATTGTCCTGTCACCTTCTGTATAATAAATAATTCGGTATTTTATATTATCATTGTTATCAACATCATCTCTTACTACCTCAGTTTCAATACAAGGTAAGTACTTGTTATTATTTTCACTTCTCTCTCCACCTAACCTTTCTATAAACTCTTCATAATCTCTACATATCTTAAAAATTTCTACTTCTCTGTTTCTCTCAATATATCTCTCACTATCATACCATCTCTCTCTCTTAAAACATCTCTCTCTTTCCACATTTGCATCGGGCACTACTACTCCATAAAACCACCCCCTGGCCTCACCAGGTACACTATCACAAAAAACTAAGGGATCATTTGGAGACCACACGTCTCCCACATAAACTCTAGAGGAACCTTCCTCCTCAAATAACAATTTCGGAGTCTTTACTCCAACTGTACCACTGGGAAAATTTGCCCTCTGCTCACTATACTCACTTAAACTCTCCTTACCCCCACTTTCACTCTCATCTACAACTGTCACCTCACCATTAACCTCTATTCTCATTAAAATCTCACTATTACTACCAACATCCACACTATTATCTCCTATTACTATATTTTCGTCTATTTTATCGTCATTTCCACTACTACTTACCTTGTCCTCTTTGTTTATCTCTAATTTGTCTATTACTTTCTTATTTTCTAATTCTATCTTATTAGAATTAATAATAATAAGAATTAATGTCTTCTCTTGTCAACCTTAAAATTCCTTTTCTTAATTTCATTTTTTAATTCATCGAATTTTACGTTAAAATTATTTTGGACTTCTCTAATTTCACTTTTCTGTTCGTTAAATTTTTCGTCAAGTTTACTAAATTTCTCATCGAACTTATTGTTCTGTGTATTAAAAAGCATTTGCATCATTTTCATAATTTCGTTATTGTCAGCCCTGTTAGTCGGGACTGGCGTTGAGTGAATAATTCCTTCACTCATGACTAGTGATTCTGTCATGCTTATCTGGCTATTATTTGTACTGTCAGTTATGCTGACATTTTCTTTATTTTCTGCCAATTTTTTTTTTATACTGATAATAATAAATTCTGTCTTAGTTGTACCATTCTGCTCACACCACACATAACCTACATTGGTAACCTCTAATGTTACGTATTTTTCGCCACCCGTTTACCTCTGCTTTTTGCTTATTTATATAATTTTAATTTTATTTAAAGTCACCGTTCGGGAGCCATCTGTGAAGTTACGTTTTTTACTATTACTACTGACATAAATAATTATTAATACCGAATGTATGATAGTCAAAATCTGTGTAATTTGCATAATAAATCTCATTTCCGGAATAACATGTGCTCAGCTCATTTACTTGCATTAGGCTTTTGGTCCAGAGTTGCATTAAGCATAAAGAGGCAGAGGTTGTTGGGTATTGAAATAATAAGGTACACAACATTAGGCTAAGGAATTTGATTTTATTCAGTTAATTGTGTTGTAAGTTGTTACACTAATAGCCACCAATAATGGTTATAAATTCAAAATGGCGGCGATGTCATTTCCGCACTTGACCTCTGTTCAAGGTTACGTACATGTACTTTATTATTTGATTGAAATTAATTCTTTAGCCTTGTTACTGCAATCATTTTAAAATTCTGGTTCTCTTTATATTTTTAATAATAATAATTCTGAACATCCTTCACAAACCAACGCCTCAGGCTATATTCAAGTTGGCCAACATAAACACACACTCTCACTTTCTCTCTCTCTCTCTCTTACTGTAATTTTACACATGTTTGTTAATATCTGATTTTAGCTCATTAATTAATTTTTTGAATTTAGAAAATAATTTGTAAGGTCTTTCCTGAATAGTGATGTGGCGTAGACTCCTCAGTGGCGGTCCATGGCGGTCGGCAGATGGTCGGCCGAATTTCGTGTTGTTTTGTCCACTACACTGTGGCGAGCGTATGTGCTTGGTTGACTGCTTTTGATGAACTGGGCGGAAGCAGACGTTGTATATCTAGCTTTTGTCTGTCCTTTACACTGAATTTACATGGTGGTTATGGTGGTTACTTGTGATTACATTTTGTTGATTGAAATAAAACACTAGCTGACTATTTTAGGCCAGCAAAATTTTAACGTGTGATCGCCATGATGATGTTCAGGAGACTGGGGGGAAGCAGACCCAATATTATGCAAAAAAGTGGTGTCTGACGTCATTATGTATTGTTCTTTTAGCCAACGCCCGGTTTAACACGTAATTGTCTTATGTCGTCATTGCTTGTTTGTGACGATCTGGCTTTGTGGACCAATGAAAAGTTCGTATTATCAATTTGTTGCGCCTAAACCGCAATTACATGTGTTTAATTTCACTCGTACTCCCATGACCTTGGCTTGTCTCCCCTCTGGTGAATCTGCGTTTTTACTGGGACTTGTGCAAACTAACTTTGCCCTTGTTAATAGGTATGATCATAATAAAATTTACAATGAAAATATTCCCTAATACCATTATTCTGGTAACATGTGATTCTGTACTGTTACATCGTATAGCGTCTTTTCTTACGTGTATGTGTGTTACTCTTATTATACTCTTAGATGATCTTTCCTAATTAAGCCCCACTGTTGTGAGTGCCAGTTTATAACTTATCGCGTATCGCGTCTTATCTCCCGTATCACTATCTTCTAAAGCCCCACTGTTGTGAGTGCCAATTTATAACTATAACTGTGTTCCCACTGTTATTTTGCCTTACGTTGGATGCGGCAATTTATAACTTAACGTATCTGGGAAGGTATAATAATGTTTAAATACGCTCCACGTTGGAAACTCCAATTTATAACTTAACCCTTACGTCTTCTCTTTATTTAGTATATATAATCTTGATTGTTCATCTCTTCTTTCACAGCACTATCACTTTACTAAAAATGAACTTTATCTTGTGAAAAACTTACTTTTTTCGTCGGACGCGTTTCGGCTTAGTATCCGCCTTCTTCAGCTTTTAGTCAGACTGCCATCATTTCGTAACGGTTTTTGTGTGGAAGGTGTAGTGGGGGTGGTGTGTGGAGGAAGGGGATTGGCGCAGGGATTCAACTTGATGTTTGTTTTTTGTAAAATTGTGTCAAAAAGTGTATGTGATTTATATTGTAATTGATCGTTGAGTATGTTGTTTGGTTGTGTTGTGTGGTGTTTATATATTTCATATTGTTCAGTTGTGTTAAGTTTTCGGCCTTTAGGTAAGTAATGTAAAATTTCGAGATTGGTGTCTATGTTGGTGTAACTATGGTTTTCTGTGTGTATGTGTGTGGCAAATGCGGAGTGTATATTGTTGTTGGTTAGAGCTTTTAAATGTTCAGAATAACGGGATGAAAAAGATCTTCCTGTCTGGCCGATGTAGAAAGTATTGCAGTCATTACATTTTAATTTGTAAACACCTGTTTTGTTATATTTGTCTATGTCTGTGTTTGTATTATTGATGTGTTTTGTAATGGTATTGGTTGTTCTATATGCTATTTTGTATTTGTGTTTTCTGAATGTGTTGGCGATTTTGTGTGTGTAGGAGTTGTGGTATGTGAGTGTGATGTATTTATTGTGTTGTGTGCTGATGGTATGTTGTGTTTTGTTGTTTTTGTTTTTGATGCGTTTGTGTAGTGTGTTTATTAAATTAGGGTTGTAACCGTTTTTGATTGCTATGTATTTTATTGTGTTGAGTTCGTCGGTGTAATCTTGTTTATTTAAGGGTATTTTAGTTAGCCTATGGAGCATATGGTTGAAGGCCGCATGTTTATGTTGTGTTGGGTGGTTTGATGTGTTGTGTATAACCATGTCAGTTGTGGTTGGTTTCCTGTATATTTTGTATGTGTGTGTGTTGTTAGTTTTGCTAATTGTTAGGTCTAGAAAATTTATACTATTGTTTTGTTCAATTTCCAGTGTAAATTTTAATTTGTGGTGTATAGTTTTTATGTATTTGTGGAAGTTTTCAACTTGTCTTGTGTTGCCTTTGAATAAAAGTAATATGTCATCTACATACCTGTGCCAATATATAATTTTGTTAGTGTATTTGTTGTTGTTTATTATGTGGTTCTGTTCTATGTTGTGTATATATATTTCTGCTCATAGCATTCAACAAAACTTGTCGAAAACACAACATCATACCAACACACGCACAAGTTACAATAAAACAAAACACACATACAGCACTTCAAACCAAACGGAAATTAGAACAAATAAACCTAAATAACATAATCAATTATTTATACCATAAAAAAGACACACTCAACAAACAGGCATATAAATTACACATGAAACTCACACAAATATTACACCACACGGAACTTGAAAATGTAATACAACACACACAAGACAACATAGAAAAACTCAAATTGACAATACAAGCTAGACACAACATAAAAATAACTAACCTCACAACACGCACAATTGAATCTATCCCTGAACCGACATACAAATTCCATGCAGGCGTAGTTAATACAACAACTATTAATTTCACAAAGGATGAAATGGATTTATTAAACAAAGGACTGAAACATAATTTAAATAACAATGCAACTAACAAAAATCACAATAAACACACACGTGACATAATCATAGACGCAGAAACAGCTGTACGAAACACGCACTTTAATGACCAGGACCCGATTCGCCACGAAATAAAACGAAAACTTCTAAACACACATACAAAACCAAAAATACACAACAATGAAATAAAAACACTTAACAATGTAAAACACAAGTTACTTGAACACAACACAACAATCCTAAAAGCTGACAAAGGTAACATTAGCGTCATAATGGACAAACACCAATTAAACACTAAAATCGAAAATTTCTTCAACGAAAATAATATAACAGAAATAAATAAAGACCCCACACTAAATTTGATTTGATTGAGGCGTTGGTTTTATTTATTCATAAAATTCCAAGTAACACAAAAATTACAACAAGATTTAGACAGATAAGCCTTCTACTTTTCAACACTCATATATATATTTTTTTCTCAAATTCTCTGACTCCAGTCAACATCAATTTACTTCTCTCATCATAAGAACTTATACTCTTATACTAAATACAAAACAAATTTTACTCTCAACAACAATTACTATCTCTACTAATTTGTCTCAAATAACATCAGCATATATAACTATTATGGCAAACTCTTCAAAACTATTTAATTTCTTTACTCAACTTTTCTTTACGTTAATCTTCTTTTTATAACGGAATCATTTCCAGAGATTTGTTAACCCAACATAAAATTTAACATTATTACCGTCACTACCCCTGTAGTAACCTCCTGACCACACACACTATCATCAACATAATAAAACACAATAAAACATTGTACATCATAAGCATTAAACACTAACATTGAACAACTCACATTACTTAATTCATATTTACATAACTTGTAGCAAAACTTTAATAAGATTTTTATTATCAACTTTCGATTAACTTTCATTGTTTAACATTCCTTATCATTAGATTCTATTCAAAAAAAAATTTCAAATTCATCATTACCTTTCTGTTACATCACCTTTCTACTATGAATTCTCTTTTTCTAACCCTTTTATCCTTATTAGTTTGGGTGACTCTTTATTATTCACTATTCTCTATCTTATTTTGGCATTTGTCAACCTAACCTTACTACCCCTTTTTTTTCTACTAACCGCTTCTAACCATTAATATAATATGACACCAATATCTCTATAATAACCCCCTTCACAAATCCCATTTAAAACCTCTGGCACCGCTCATCTTTTGTTTTTTATAAGGATGTATGTTACCTACCTGGCCATATCCATACCTAACCATTTGCCCTCCACCAAATATTGGCAAACACTCTAACCCAAAATTGCTCCGCCTGCCACAACGCTACACGCTGGTCCCTTGCCACGTCGCTCGTTGATCACTCCGTACACCGGATCCTTACTACAAAACATCATCATCAACAACTATATATAATTATATATACCATTCACATTACTCACCTCTACATATAATCACTAACCACTGTGTCCATAAAATATCTAACACCTCTTTATATATTATCAGCATCTCAACTCTTATTTTCACTAACTCCCAATAACTCTATTTAACTAACTCCAATGCCCTTATTTATCACTATTACCCAAACTCTTTTACAACATTTCACCTTAATATACCACTAGAAAATTCATCACTTACCTACTAACAACAATACCTCTCAATATCCAAATACATCACCTGCTTCATCATTTCTTATTCATTATACTCTGAATTCCATAATTGTTTAAATTCCTTATCACTTATTTAAAATTCCACAGTACATAGTTTACACAAAAAAATACATAAAATACACAACAGCAAAAATACACAACTACGTTGACATTAATGTACACAAAAATATACAATCCACCTTATCATTATATCGTTTACGAAAATCAGTCATAAACAGTCCATCCTGAAAAACACTGTCCACATAACTAAATGTTTATAAACACAATAAAAGGTTTACCCTCCATCGTCAAATAACAATCGAACCTTAAAACTATATACATGGTTTAATATTAGATATTTCATCTTATTGTTATACATATATATACCATTCGAATTTTTATCATTATTCTCAAACTCATTTAACATGTCATGATTGGTCATTGTCCTGTCACCTTCTGTATAATAAATAATTCGGTATTTTATATTATCATTGTTATCAACATCATCTCTTACTACCTCAGTTTCAATACAAGGTAAGTACTTGTTATTATTTTCACTTCTCTCTCCACCTAACCTTTCTATAAACTCTTCATAATCTCTACATATCTTAAAAATTTCTACTTCTCTGTTTCTCTCAATATATCTCTCACTATCATACCATCTCTCTCTCTTAAAACATCTCTCTCTTTCCACATTTGCATCGGGCACTACTACTCCATAAAACCACCCCCTGGCCTCACCAGGTACACTATCACAAAAAACTAAGGGATCATTTGGAGACCACACGTCTCCCACATAAACTCTAGAGGAACCTTCCTCCTCAAATAACAATTTCGGAGTCTTTACTCCAACTGTACCACTGGGAAAATTTGCCCTCTGCTCACTATACTCACTTAAACTCTCCTTACCCCCACTTTCACTCTCATCTACAACTGTCACCTCACCATTAACCTCTATTCTCATTAAAATCTCACTATTACTACCAACATCCACACTATTATCTCCTATTACTATATTTTCGTCTATTTTATCGTCATTTCCACTACTACTTACCTTGTCCTCTTTGTTTATCTCTAATTTGTCTATTACTTTCTTATTTTCTAATTCTATCTTATTAGAATTAATAATAATAAGAATTAATGTCTTCTCTTGTCAACCTTAAAATTCCTTTTCTTAATTTCATTTTTTAATTCATCGAATTTTACGTTAAAATTATTTTGGACTTCTCTAATTTCACTTTTCTGTTCGTTAAATTTTTCGTCAAGTTTACTAAATTTCTCATCGAACTTATTGTTCTGTGTATTAAAAAGCATTTGCATCATTTTCATAATTTCGTTATTGTCAGCCCTGTTAGTCGGGACTGGCGTTGAGTGAATAATTCCTTCACTCATGACTAGTGATTCTGTCATGCTTATCTGGCTATTATTTGTACTGTCAGTTATGCTGACATTTTCTTTATTTTCTGCCAATTTTTTTTTTATACTGATAATAATAAATTCTGTCTTAGTTGTACCATTCTGCTCACACCACACATAACCTACATTGGTAACCTCTAATGTTACGTATTTTTCGCCACCCGTTTACCTCTGCTTTTTGCTTATTTATATAATTTTAATTTTATTTAAAGTCACCGTTCGGGAGCCATCTGTGAAGTTACGTTTTTTACTATTACTACTGACATAAATAATTATTAATACCGAATGTATGATAGTCAAAATCTGTGTAATTTGCATAATAAATCTCATTTCCGGAATAACATGTGCTCAGCTCATTTACTTGCATTAGGCTTTTGGTCCAGAGTTGCATTAAGCATAAAGAGGCAGAGGTTGTTGGGTATTGAAATAATAAGGTACACAACATTAGGCTAAGGAATTTGATTTTATTCAGTTAATTGTGTTGTAAGTTGTTACACTAATAGCCACCAATAATGGTTATAAATTCAAAATGGCGGCGATGTCATTTCCGCACTTGACCTCTGTTCAAGGTTACGTACATGTACTTTATTATTTGATTGAAATTAATTCTTTAGCCTTGTTACTGCAATCATTTTAAAATTCTGGTTCTCTTTATATTTTTAATAATAATAATTCTGAACATCCTTCACAAACCAACGCCTCAGGCTATATTCAAGTTGGCCAACATAAACACACACTCTCACTTTCTCTCTCTCTCTCTCTTACTGTAATTTTACACATGTTTGTTAATATCTGATTTTAGCTCATTAATTAATTTTTTGAATTTAGAAAATAATTTGTAAGGTCTTTCCTGAATAGTGATGTGGCGTAGACTCCTCAGTGGCGGTCCATGGCGGTCGGCAGATGGTCGGCCGAATTTCGTGTTGTTTTGTCCACTACACTGTGGCGAGCGTATGTGCTTGGTTGACTGCTTTTGATGAACTGGGCGGAAGCAGACGTTGTATATCTAGCTTTTGTCTGTCCTTTACACTGAATTTACATGGTGGTTATGGTGGTTACTTGTGATTACATTTTGTTGATTGAAATAAAACACTAGCTGACTATTTTAGGCCAGCAAAATTTTAACGTGTGATCGCCATGATGATGTTCAGGAGACTGGGGGAAGCAGACCCAATATTATGCAAAAAAGTGGTGTCTGACGTCATTATGTATTGTTCTTTTAGGCAACGCCCGGTTTAACACGTAATTGTCTTATGTCGTCATTGCTTGTTTGTGACGATCTGGCTTTGTGGACCAATGAAAAGTTCGTATTATCAATTTGTTGCGCCTAAACCGCAATTACATGTGTTTAATTTCACTCGTACTCCCATGACCTTGGCTTGTCTCCCCTCTGGTGAATCTGCGTTTTTACTGGGACTTGTGCAAACTAACTTTGCCCTTGTTAATAGGTATGATCATAATAAAATTTACAATGAAAATATTCCCTAATACCATTATTCTGGTAACATGTGATTCTGTACTGTTACATCGTATAGCGTCTTTTCTTACGTGTATGTGTGTTACTCTTATTATACTCTTAGATGATCTTTCCTAATTAAGCCCCACTGTTGTGAGTGCCAGTTTATAACTTATCGCGTATCGCGTCTTATCTCCCGTATCACTATCTTCTAAAGCCCCACTGTTGTGAGTGCCAATTTATAACTATAACTGTGTTCCCACTGTTATTTTGCCTTACGTTGGATGCGGCAATTTATAACTTAACGTATCTGGGAAGGTATAATAATGTTTAAATACGCTCCACGTTGGAAACGCCAATTTATAACTTAACCCTTACGTCTTCTCTTTATTTAGTATATATAATCTTGATTGTTCATCTCTTCTTTCACAGCACTATCACTTTACTAAAAATGAACTTTATCTTGTGAAAAACTTACTTTTTTCGTCGGACGCGTTTCGGCTTAGTATCCGCCTTCTTCAGCTTTTAGTCAGACTGCCATCATTTCGTAACGGTTTTTGTGTGGAAGGTGTAGTGGGGGTGGTGTGTGGAGGAAGGGGATTGGCGCAGGGATTCAACTTGATGTTTGTTTTTTGTAAAATTGTGTCAAAAAGTGTATGTGATTTATATTGTAATTGATCGTTGAGTATGTTGTTTGGTTGTGTTGTGTGGTGTTTATATATTTCATATTGTTCAGTTGTGTTAAGTTTTCGGCCTTTAGGTAAGTAATGTAAAATTTCGAGATTGGTGTCTATGTTGGTGTAACTATGGTTTTCTGTGTGTATGTGTGTGGCAAATGCGGAGTGTATATTGTTGTTGGTTAGAGCTTTTAAATGTTCAGAATAACGGGATGAAAAAGATCTTCCTGTCTGGCCGATGTAGAAAGTATTGCAGTCATTACATTTTAATTTGTAAACACCTGTTTTGTTATATTTGTCTATGTCTGTGTTTGTATTATTGATGTGTTTTGTAATGGTATTGGTTGTTCTATATGCTATTTTGTATTTGTGTTTTCTGAATGTGTTGGCGATTTTGTGTGTGTAGGAGTTGTGGTATGTGAGTGTGATGTATTTATTGTGTTGTGTGCTGATGGTATGTTGTGTTTTGTTGTTTTTGTTTTTGATGCGTTTGTGTAGTGTGTTTATTAAATTAGGGTTGTAACCGTTTTTGATTGCTATGTATTTTATTGTGTTGAGTTCGTCGGTGTAATCTTGTTTATTTAAGGGTATTTTAGTTAGTCTATGGAGCATATGGTTGAAGGCCGCATGTTTATGTTGTGTTGGGTGGTTTGATGTGTTGTGTATAACCATGTCAGTTGTGGTTGGTTTCCTGTATATTTTGTATGTGTGTGTGTTGTTAGTTTTGCTAATTGTTAGGTCTAGAAAATTTATACTATTGTTTTGTTCAATTTCCAGTGTAAATTTTAATTTGTGGTGTATAGTGTTTATGTATTTGTGGAAGTTTTCAACTTGTCTTGTGTTGCCTTTGAATAAAAGTAATATGTCATCTACATACCTGTGCCAATATATAATTTTGTTAGTGTATTTGTTGTTGTTTATTATGTGGTTCTGTTCTATGTTGTGTATATATATTTCTGCTCATAGCATTCAACAAAACTTGTCGAAAACACAACATCATACCAACACACGCACAAGTTACAATAAAACAAAACACACATACAGCACTTCAAACCAAACGGAAATTAGAACAAATAAACCTAAATAACATAATCAATTATTTATACCATAAAAAAGACACACTCAACAAACAGGCATATAAATTACACATGAAACTCACACAAATATTACACCACACGGAACTTGAAAATGTAATACAACACACACAAGACAACATAGAAAAACTCAAATTGACAATACAAGCTAGACACAACATAAAAATAACTAACCTCACAACACGCACAATTGAATCTATCCCTGAACCGACATACAAATTCCATGCAGGCGTAGTTAATACAATAACAATTAATTTCACAAAGGATGAAATGGATTTATTAAACAAAGGACTGAAACATAATTTAAATAACAATGCAACTAACAAAAATCACAATAAACACACACGTGACATAATCATAGACGCAGAAACAGCTGTACGAAACACGCACTTTAATGACCAGGACCCGATTCGCCACGAAATAAAACGAAAACTTCTAAACACACATACAAAACCAAAAATACACAACAATGAAATAAAAACACTTAACAATGTAAAACACAAGTTACTTGAACACAACACAACAATCCTAAAAGCTGACAAAGGTAACATTAGCGTCATAATGGACAAACACCAATTAAACACTAAAATCGAAAATTTCTTCAACGAAAATAATATAACAGAAATAAATAAAGACCCCACACTAAATTTGATTTGATTGAGGCGTTGGTTTTATTTATTCATAAAATTCCAAGTAACACAAAAATTACAACAAGATTTAGACAGATAAGCCTTCTACTTTTCAACACTCATATATATATTTTTTTCTCAAATTCTCTGACTCCAGTCAACATCAATTTACTTCTCTCATCATAAGAACTTATACTCTTATACTAAATACAAAACAAATTTTACTCTCAACAACAATTACTATCTCTACTAATTTGTCTCAAATAACATCAGCATATATAACTATTATGGCAAACTCTTCAAAACTATTTAATTTCTTTACTCAACTTTTCTTTACGTTAATCTTCTTTTTATAACGGAATCATTTCCAGAGATTTGTTAACCCAACATAAAATTTAACATTATTACCGTCACTACCCCTGTAGTAACCTCCTGACCACACACACTATCATCAACATAATAAAGCACAATAAAACATTGTACATCATAAGCATTAAACACTAACATTGAACAACTCACATTACTTAATTCATATTTACATAACTTGTAGCAAAACTTTAATAAGATTTTTATTATCAACTTTCGATTAACTTTCATTGTTTAACATTCCTTATCATTAGATTCTATTCAAAAAAAAATTTCAAATTCATCATTACCTTTCTGTTACATCACCTTTCTACTATGAATTCTCTTTTTCTAACCCTTTTATCCTTATTAGTTTGGGTGACTCTTTATTATTCACTATTCTCTATCTTATTTTGGCATTTGTCAACCTAACCTTACTACCCCTTTTTTTTCTACTAACCGCTTCTAACCATTAATATAATATGACACCAATATCTCTATAATAACCCCCTTCACAAATCCCATTTAAAACCTCTGGCACCGCTCATCTTTTGTTTTTTATAAGGATGTATGTTACCTACCTGGCCATATCCATACCTAACCATTTGCCCTCCACCAAATATTGGCAAACACTCTAACCCAAAATTGCTCCGCCTGCCACAACGCTACACGCTGGTCCCTTGCCACGTCGCTCGTTGATCACTCCGTACACCGGATCCTTACTACAAAACATCATCATCAACAACTATATATAATTATATATACCATTCACATTACTCACCTCTACATATAATCACTAACCACTGTGTCCATAAAATATCTAACACCTCTTTATATATTATCAGCATCTCAACTCTTATTTTCACTAACTCCCAATAACTCTATTTAACTAACTCCAATGCCCTTATTTATCACTATTATCCAAACTCTTTTACAACATTTCACCTTAATATACCACTAGAAAATTCATCACTTACCTACTAACAACAATACCTCTCAATATCCAAATACATCACCTGCTTCATCATTTCTTATTCATTATACTCTGAATTCCATAATTGTTTAAATTCCTTATCACTTATTTAAAATTCCACAGTACATAGTTTACACAAAAAAATACATAAAATACACAACAGCAAAAATACACAACTACGTTGACATTAATGTACACAAAAATATACAATCCACCTTATCATTATATCGTTTACGAAAATCAGTCATAAACAGTCCATCCTGAAAAACACTGTCCACATAACTAAATGTTTATAAACACAATAAAAGGTTTACCCTCCATCGTCAAATAACAATCGAACCTTAAAACTATATACATGGTTTAATATTAGATATTTCATCTTATTGTTATACATATATATACCATTCGAATTTTTATCATTATTCTCAAACTCATTTAACATGTCATGATTGGTCATTGTCCTGTCACCTTCTGTATAATAAATAATTCGGTATTTTATATTATCATTGTTATCAACATCATCTCTTACTACCTCAGTTTCAATACAAGGTAAGTACTTGTTATTATTTTCACTTCTCTCTCCACCTAACCTTTCTATAAACTCTTCATAATCTCTACATATCTTAAAAATTTCTACTTCTCTGTTTCTCTCAATATATCTCTCACTATCATACCATCTCTCTCTCTTAAAACATCTCTCTCTTTCCACATTTGCATCGGGCACTACTACTCCATAAAACCACCCCCTGGCCTCACCAGGTACACTATCACAAAAAACTAAGGGATCATTTGGAGACCACACGTCTCCCACATAAACTCTAGAGGAACCTTCCTCCTCAAATAACAATTTCGGAGTCTTTACTCCAACTGTACCACTGGGAAAATTTGCCCTCTGCTCACTATACTCACTTAAACTCTCCTTACCCCCACTTTCACTCTCATCTACAACTGTCACCTCACCATTAACCTCTATTCTCATTAAAATCTCACTATTACTACCAACATCCACACTATTATCTCCTATTACTATATTTTCGTCTATTTTATCGTCATTTCCACTACTACTTACCTTGTCCTCTTTGTTTATCTCTAATTTGTCTATTACTTTCTTATTTTCTAATTCTATCTTATTAGAATTAATAATAATAAGAATTAATGTCTTCTCTTGTCAACCTTAAAATTCCTTTTCTTAATTTCATTTTTTAATTCATCGAATTTTACGTTAAAATTATTTTGGACTTCTCTAATTTCACTTTTCTGTTCGTTAAATTTTTCGTCAAGTTTACTAAATTTCTCATCGAACTTATTGTTCTGTGTATTAAAAAGCATTTGCATCATTTTCATAATTTCGTTATTGTCAGCCCTGTTAGTCGGGACTGGCGTTGAGTGAATAATTCCTTCACTCATGACTAGTGATTCTGTCATGCTTATCTGGCTATTATTTGTACTGTCAGTTATGCTGACATTTTCTTTATTTTCTGCCAATTTTTTTTTTTATACTGATAATAATAAATTCTGTCTTAGTTGTACCATTCTGCTCACACCACACATAACCTACATTGGTAACCTCTAATGTTACGTATTTTTCGCCACCCGTTTACCTCTGCTTTTTGCTTATTTATATAATTTTAATTTTATTTAAAGTCACCGTTCGGGAGCCATCTGTGAAGTTACGTTTTTTACTATTACTACTGACATAAATAATTATTAATACCGAATGTATGATAGTCAAAATCTGTGTAATTTGCATAATAAATCTCATTTCCGGAATAACATGTGCTCAGCTCATTTACTTGCATTAGGCTTTTGGTCCAGAGTTGCATTAAGCATAAAGAGGCAGAGGTTGTTGGGTATTGAAATAATAAGGTACACAACATTAGGCTAAGGAATTTGATTTTATTCAGTTAATTGTGTTGTAAGTTGTTACACTAATAGCCACCAATAATGGTTATAAATTCAAAATGGCGGCGATGTCATTTCCGCACTTGACCTCTGTTCAAGGTTACGTACATGTACTTTATTATTTGATTGAAATTAATTCTTTAGCCTTGTTACTGCAATCATTTTAAAATTCTGGTTCTCTTTATATTTTTAATAATAATAATTCTGAACATCCTTCACAAACCAACGCCTCAGGCTATATTCAAGTTGGCCAACATAAACACACACTCTCACTTTCTCTCTCTCTCTCTCTTACTGTAATTTTACACATGTTTGTTAATATCTGATTTTAGCTCATTAATTAATTTTTTGAATTTAGAAAATAATTTGTAAGGTCTTTCCTGAATAGTGATGTGGCGTAGACTCCTCAGTGGCGGTCCATGGCGGTCGGCAGATGGTCGGCCGAATTTCGTGTTGTTTTGTCCACTACACTGTGGCGAGCGTATGTGCTTGGTTGACTGCTTTTGATGAACTGGGCGGAAGCAGACGTTGTATATCTAGCTTTTGTCTGTCCTTTACACTGAATTTACATGGTGGTTACTTGTGATTACATTTTGTTGATTGAAATAAAACACTAGCTGACTATTTTAGGCCAGCAAAATTTTAACGTGTGATCGCCATGATGATGTTCAGGAGACTGGGGGGAAGCAGACCCAATATTATGCAAAAAAGTGGTGTCTGACGTCATTATGTATTGTTCTTTTAGCCAACGCCCGGTTTAACACGTAATTGTCTTATGTCGTCATTGCTTGTTTGTGACGATCTGGCTTTGTGGACCAATGAAAAGTTCGTATTATCAATTTGTTGCGCCTAAACCGCAATTACATGTGTTTAATTTCACTCGTACTCCCATGACCTTGGCTTGTCTCCCCTCTGGTGAATCTGCGTTTTTACTGGGACTTGTGCAAACTAACTTTGCCCTTGTTAATAGGTATGATCATAATAAAATTTACAATGAAAATATTCCCTAATACCATTATTCTGGTAACATGTGATTCTGTACTGTTACATCGTATAGCGTCTTTTCTTACGTGTATGTGTGTTACTCTTATTATACTCTTAGATGATCTTTCCTAATTAAGCCCCACTGTTGTGAGTGCCAGTTTATAACTTATCGCGTATCGCGTCTTATCTCCCGTATCACTATCTTCTAAAGCCCCACTGTTGTGAGTGCCAATTTATAACTATAACTGTGTTCCCACTGTTATTTTGCCTTACGTTGGATGCGGCAATTTATAACTTAACGTATCTGGGAAGGTATAATAATGTTTAAATACGCTCCACGTTGGAAACGCCAATTTATAACTTAACCCTTACGTCTTCTCTTTATTTAGTATATATAATCTTGATTGTTCATCTCTTCTTTCACAGCACTATCACTTTACTAAAAATGAACTTTATCTTGTGAAAAACTTACTTTTTTCGTCGGACGCGTTTCGGCTTAGTATCCGCCTTCTTCAGCTTTTAGTCAGACTGCCATCATTTCGTAACGGTTTTTGTGTGGAAGGTGTAGTGGGGGTGGTGTGTGGAGGAAGGGGATTGGCGCAGGGATTCAACTTGATGTTTATTTTTTGTAAAATTGTGTCAAAAAGTGTATGTGATTTATATTGTAATTGATCGTTGAGTATGTTGTTTGGTTGTGTTGTGTGGTGTTTATATATTTCATATTGTTCAGTTGTGTTAAGTTTTCGGCCTTTAGGTAAGTAATGTAAAATTTCGAGATTGGTGTCTATGTTGGTGTAACTATGGTTTTCTGTGTGTATGTGTGTGGCAAATGCGGAGTGTATATTGTTGTTGGTTAGAGCTTTTAAATGTTCAGAATAACGGGATGAAAAAGATCTTCCTGTCTGGCCGATGTAGAAAGTATTGCAGTCATTACATTTTAATTTGTAAACACCTGTTTTGTTATATTTGTCTATGTCTGTGTTTGTATTATTGATGTGTTTTGTAATGGTATTGGTTGTTCTATATGCTATTTTGTATTTGTGTTTTCTGAATGTGTTGGCGATTTTGTGTGTGTAGGAGTTGTGGTATGTGAGTGTGATGTATTTATTGTGTTGTGTGCTGATGGTATGTTGTGTTTTGTTGTTTTTGTTTTTGATGCGTTTGTGTAGTGTGTTTATTAAATTAGGGTTGTAACCGTTTTTGATTGCTATGTATTTTATTGTGTTGAGTTCGTCGGTGTAATCTTGTTTATTTAAGGGTATTTTAGTTAGTCTATGGAGCATATGGTTGAAGGCCGCATGTTTATGTTGTGTTGGGTGGTTTGATGTGTTGTGTATAACCATGTCAGTTGTGGTTGGTTTCCTGTATATTTTGTATGTGTGTGTGTTGTTAGTTTTGCTAATTGTTAGGTCTAGAAAATTTATACTATTGTTTTGTTCAATTTCCAGTGTAAATTTTAATTTGTGGTGTATAGTGTTTATGTATTTGTGGAAGTTTTCAACTTGTCTTGTGTTGCCTTTGAATAAAAGTAATATGTCATCTACATACCTGTGCCAATATATAATTTTGTTAGTGTATTTGTTGTTGTTTATTATGTGGTTCTGTTCTATGTTGTGTATATATATTTCTGCTCATAGCATTCAACAAAACTTGTCGAAAACACAACATCATACCAACACACGCACAAGTTACAATAAAACAAAACACACATACAGCACTTCAAACCAAACGGAAATTAGAACAAATAAACCTAAATAACATAATCAATTATTTATACCATAAAAAAGACACACTCAACAAACAGGCATATAAATTACACATGAAACTCACACAAATATTACACCACACGGAACTTGAAAATGTAATACAACACACACAAGACAACATAGAAAAACTCAAATTGACAATACAAGCTAGACACAACATAAAAATAACTAACCTCACAACACGCACAATTGAATCTATCCCTGAACCGACATACAAATTCCATGCAGGCGTAGTTAATACAACAACAATTAATTTCACAAAGGATGAAATGGATTTATTAAACAAAGGACTGAAACATAATTTAAATAACAATGCAACTAACAAAAATCACAATAAACACACACGTGACATAATCATAGACGCAGAAACAGCTGTACGAAACACGCACTTTAATGACCAGGACCCGATTCGCCACGAAATAAAACGAAAACTTCTAAACACACATACAAAACCAAAAATACACAACAATGAAATAAAAACACTTAACAATGTAAAACACAAGTTACTTGAACACAACACAACAATCCTAAAAGCTGACAAAGGTAACATTAGCGTCATAATGGACAAACACCAATTAAACACTAAAATCGAAAATTTCTTCAACGAAAATAATATAACAGAAATAAATAAAGACCCCACACTAAAATTTCATAAACAGATTAATAAGTTTATAAACAACACAAAACATATAATCAAACCAGAAAGCGCGAAATACCTTAAACAAATAAAACCTAACCCCCCTATACTAAATGCATTACCAAAAATACATAAACCGAACATTCCCATCAGACCATTAATAAACAACACACAGGCACCCTCCCACAAAATTGCAAAACAACTAGACAAGATAATCAGAGAAAATATTAATCTCAGTAACAACACATCCATCAAAAACAACATAGACCTAGTCAAGAAAACTGAACACATCCACATCCCACATAACTCAACTCTGGCATCTTTTGATATAACCAATTTATACACTAATGTCCCCATCAAAGAAACCATCCAAACACTAGAACAACTACTCAGACAAAACAACACACCTGAAACACACATACAAGAAATCATCACACTGACCAAACTAATAACTGAACAAAATTACTTTACATACAATAACAAGATATACACACAAACAGAAGGTCTCCCAATGGGCTCCCCCATATCAGGAATACTAGCAGAAATATATATACACAACATAGAACAGAACCACATAATAAACAACAACAAATACACTAACAAAATTATATATTGGCACAGGTATGTAGATGACATATTACTTTTATTCAAAGGCAACACAAGACAAGTTGAAAACTTCCACAAATACATAAACACTATACACCACAAATTAAAATTTACACTGGAAATTGAACAAAACAATAGTATAAATTTTCTAGACCTAACAATTAGCAAAACTAACAACACACACACATACAAAATATACAGGAAACCAACCACAACTGACATGGTTATACACAACACATCAAACCACCCAACACAACATAAACATGCGGCCTTCAACCATATGCTCCATAGACTAACTAAAATACCCTTAAATAAACAAGATTACACCGACGAACTCAACACAATAAAATACATAGCAATCAAAAACGGTTACAACCCTAATTTAATAAACACACTACACAAACGCATCAAAAACAAAAACAACAAAACACAACATACCATCAGCACACAACACAATAAATACATCACACTCACATACCACAACTCCTACACACACAAAATCGCCAACACATTCAGAAAACACAAATACAAAATAGCATATAGAACAACCAATACCATTACAAAACACATCAATAATACAAACACAGACATAGACAAATATAACAAAACAGGTGTTTACAAATTAAAATGTAATGACTGCAATACTTTCTACATCGGCCAGACAGGAAGATCTTTTTCATCCCGTTATTCTGAACATTTAAAAGCTCTAACCAACAACAATATACACTCCGCATTTGCCACACACATACACACAGAAAACCATAGTTACACCAACATAGACACCAATCTCGAAATTTTACATTACTTACCTAAAGGCCGAAAACTTAACACAACTGAACAATATGAAATATATAAACACCACACAACACAACCAAACAACATACTCAACGATCAATTACAATATAAATCACATACACTTTTTGACACAATTTTACAAAAAACAAACATCAAGTTGAATCCCTGCGCCAATCCCCTTCCTCCACACACCACCCCCACTACACCTTCCACACAAAAACCGTTACGAAATGATGGCAGTCTGACTAAAAGCTGAAGAAGGCGGATACTAAGCCGAAACGCGTCCGACGAAAAAAGTAAGTTTTTCACAAGATAAAGTTCATTTTTAGTAAAGTGTTAGTAAAGTGATATATAATCTGTATTTTGTTGTGATTGAAATTTATGTATTAAGTGTGCAAATCTAATTTTCTCATTCAAGCCTAGCCCGCGTTTAAAGAGAAGAGAGGGAATTCTTATTTGTTTCTCGTTCTCTTTAATTCAACAGCGGTCCGCGAGGTAGCGCTGTGTTTCACATATGTTGGAAATTGTAGGTTAGTTATCCGCGTACAATAATTCCTACATTACACTCTCTACTTACAGAGGTGTGAAAATTATTAGACTCAGGTAGGTTTTTCAGTAAAAAATAGAGTTTTTAGGTTAAAAAATCATTTATTGAACAACTTAAAACAACATTAATATTTTGTGTGCATGCCTTTAGCCTTTATTAACAATTCAATCCGCTTCGGCATGCTTTCCACAAGAACTGGACATATGTTTTTTATTTCATCATCATGGTGCCATATTTTGATGAGTTCCTCGATAAGTTGAACCTTAGTGGTTATGTTGATTTTTTTTAGCCTCTTCTTGACAATTCCCCATAAATTCTCTATAGGATTCACATCTGGGCTGTTCCCAGGCCATGGCAAGGTTTGCACATTGTTTTCAGCCAAGAACTTTGTTACTGACTTGGCTTTATGACAAGGTGCACCATCGTGTATGAAAACACAGTCTCTGTCAGGAAACCAGTTTCTCAATTGGGGAAGAAGTCTTGTTTCTAAGACTTTTCTGTACTGATGCTGATTCATTGTGCCTTCAACAATATATAGACGGCCTGTACCCTTTGCTAGATGACACTCCACACCATAACTGAAGAACGATGTTTCACAGTCTGCGCAACACAAGACTCAGAGAACTCTTCATTTGGAGATCTTCTCACATACTGACTGCTTTCATCACATATTGAAAACATGGACTCATCAGAAAAGCAGACCTGTAATAAATAACAATTTGAGTATGAAAAGATTTTGGAAATGGACAGTTGATAAGCCTTTGGGTAGAAGTTAGAAGTTAACTTCTAGAATTTTCTTTTTTATCGAGAAGCGTGTGTAAGAAAACAAAAAAAATAATTGGATTTTGTTGTCCATGACGTGTCCGTTACTTGAAATTTATGTGAGCTACAATCTTTCTAACCTTCAAAGTTGTGAACTTGTACGCTTGGACGTTGGCTCGTCTTGCTGAGTTAAATTCTTGGATTTCGTTGTCCATGACGTGTCCATGACGACATCCTAAACGAACAGACACAATTCAAATCGCACGCATTATTCGAACACATCTCACCACACACACACAGCTTCAATCTTTCGAAACACTTTCTCGTCGCCAACAACAAGACGAGCAGCGCTACTAACGACAGCCTCTGATGAAGCCTTCTATAGGTGAAAGCCGGTTTAGGCTGTAAGGTAAAACTTTACGTTTTTACTTATAAAAACTTTGTGTTCCGAGTCGTCAATATTATAGTGATATTTATTTTAAAAAAATAAATCAAAAATATCAGGTATTAATAATTTGTGATCCTTTACCTTGCTCCAATCATTTCCAAAGTGAGTTTTAACCTCATGGGCCCAGTTAAGCCTTTTCTTAGCCATTGCCGGTGTTATTTTAGCTTTCTTTCTTGGCCGACGCGCTGGAAGACCTGCATTAATTAGCTTTCTCCTAACTGTGGAAATACAAACATCAACCACATACTTCTCCAGGGACTTTTTTAAATCTTGACTAGTGGCTCTTCGGTTGTATTTGGCCATCTGGACAAGTTTGCGTTGAGTTCTTGGGTCACTTTGCTCTTGCGCCCACACTTACCTTGTCTTGCAGGACTGTAGTCATGCCCATTTTTAAGTGCCTGGCTGATACGGCTTACAGATTTCTGTGAAATTTGTAGTCTTTTAGCTATTTCTCGCTGTGAGTACTTTTTCTCTTCAAGCAATGTCTTAGTAACACCAACTTTTCTTGGTGAAAGATCACTAGTTTTTGCCATAACCTCAAAATCTAGAAAAAAAGAACAATACAAATATACAATATATATTATACAAATATATATGTTTAATATGAAAATAATAACAAATAAACATTCTAGGTTCATTATTTAATGTTAATGGCCCATTAAACTCACCTAAAGTCCTTCTTTTGATGAAAATAAATCACTAAAGAGAGCATTAAACATGCACCTTGCAGTACAAGATAAACAGCCGATTGCTTTAAGCAGTGTTGCCAACCCCTTATCTTTTGCATAATTGGCAAATTCTCCTTGGCGGTGAATACAAAAGATGATAGAAGCATTTCTTCACTCAAAGACTTCAATACCATAAGAATGTAAGCTTTTACAGTAAATAAAACTGGGAATTTACAAAATTTTTGTTTTGAGTAATAATTTTCACACCTCTGTATATTACAACTTGTTCCTGCTGCACTAAATATTATATAAATGAGAAGATATCTTTAATTTCTGAAATGATTCTTTATTATGATTTTTGTATTTCTTGATAACAAAGTTCTACCTTTACGGAGATACAAAAGTCGATCGTATTAGAAGTAATCGATTATAGATCGGATTCAGGGTTATATATTATTTTAATTATTATGGTATTTCTTTAAACACAGGGTGTGAAGGTTCTTTCAACTATTAGTAAGGTCAGAAAATGCATAAATAGGATTACAAGGTATCACAATATAGTACTAATGTCTTATTAAATATTATTTAAAATAAGTATAGTTTTACCGTCCACTGGACATCGTGACTTGGTAAGGCTGTGTACAGATAACCTCGTCGTAGTGTTTGGTCAATAACGGAATGCAGATGAATTGATTCTCACCAGTCTTCACTCCAAGTTCGAAATAAAAGTTGAATTCTTGGTCCTGAGATGATGCAGAAATGCCGCTCCTTTTGGTTCACCAATGTCCGAGTTTAGTGGTTACGTGTTTCAACGTATTTTGTGTCCAACTACGCTTTTTCTATTGAATTGTGGAAGATGACGTTCAAGTATAATTTTGTGTTTTGTTTTCATTCTTTATAATATTGGATTGTAACCCCTCTTTAAGTATTTTATTGACTTATAATTTTTTTTTTTTTTTTAAGAGGGGCCACAAGATAATTAAAACTAGACCAAAAGCCTAGAAAAGCCAAAATGCGCTGGATCCAGTGAGACGGGACTTGCAATTAAAACTCACAAAATTAACAACCAATAAATTTTTATTATAACCAAACGTTAAATATCTATCTCCCAACAAAATCAGTGTATTCTCCTTAAAATATTTTTCGTTAATTTTTTGCTTTAAAAATAATTATAAAATTTAAATGAAATTAATATCATGATTTTTTTTACAATTGGGGTTACTTTTCCCCCACTTAGCCCTATACCTAACCCCCAGAAATAACACATGAATATACAATACATATAAATATATATGTCCACAACTACAACACGTACACACGTTCCATATCACAAGACAATTACAACTTTCAACATTAATATCTTGCCACACCTCTTTCACCCCAGAAGGTACATAATTCACAATTCATAAATATTCGTGAATGCAACACCTATTGAAAGATCTTAATACATAATAATCCATATATATATATATATATATATTACTATAATACTTATAACTAATTTACCTCAAGATATATTTTTTCCTTTAGGAACATGTTTCGGGAGATCCTGTTCTCCCATCTTCAGCCTTCGCCATCTTGCTTCTGGTATATAAGTATAATATAAGTATTATAGTATTATATACATCAAGAAACGGACTGTAGCAGAAAGTGATTGAAATATATATATATATATATATATATGTGTGTAACACCAGTGCCCCCCAGGGCATACTAAAATTCAGGGGTTGGCATAATGCCTGATTCTACTATAAAGTGCTCCTACACTGAGCACTTAGACTTGGAGGAAATATAATCATAATTCAGTCAAAATACAAGTGACCATAATAAAGTAAAAGAATTTAAGCGTGATAAATTTTGTGAAATATTAATAACAGTAATATTTTCGTGAAAGAAATTTACTAACAGTAATGTGCCATGATGCTTTATAACCTTTAAGAATTAATTTGGCCCAAAGGCCGACATGTTCCTAGGTAAGATCGTGCCTAACTAAACCTGTCCCAGGTGCATGTTCAAGTCTGCATGAAAAATCTGCCTATACCGGATTAAACTGGGGACCCGACTGAAACTAACAAAAGAAACTCCTATCCATTATAGGACCCAAACTGAATATAAATATGTGAACTTAATGAATCAATTGAAAACTAAATTTAATCTGTGAAATTACCTGATGAATGATAGAATTACTAGCACTAAGGTAACCCTTTTACTGAAAACTAGTAAGAAATTTACATGCCTGAATGGTAATCAGCCACGGATACATGCCAACCTCTGGGCTCACACTTAATATAAATATTATTACAAAATGCACAAAAGATCCACCCCCAAGTCCGTGCACTATTCTGTCCCGTTAACCGGGGACCCAATTAAAATGTGTAAAGCTTAAAGTCATTTTAGGGTGTGTCGCTATATGCCCACGAGTTCTAATGGGTTACATTCCCTTGTGTGAAAAAGTAGTATTGGGTTGGTGTCACCTGATTTATTCCCTGGTGTGAAGTTTGAAGTCCTGGTCTAAAGCATTTTCGTGTTGGTGTGGCCTGTTCCCCGCTGTTCTCCTCTGGCAGATGAAGCTGAGAGCCTTGGATGTTCGGTCGTTCAGGTCATGATTTGGGGCTGGTCCTCGACGTGAAGCGAGGGACCCGCAGATCTGTTTTAATTTAGCCTGCCATAGGTGAAAGATGGAAGAATTAAAAAAAACTTCTCTGTCAGAGAACGAGGCGAGGTGTTTAGTTCGGGCAGCGAAATCAGACAAGAACCGAACCGTTTATTCTCGCATTTTTCAACTCGTGCCACAAGGCGTCCGCCAGGGAGCAGCACCAATCAAGCGCCGTTTCGTTACCTCATGTAGATTTTGCGCTAACCGTTAAACACAGTACGGCAGAACGCCCACCGCTAAATACAGAAACCTATTTTTCTTTAGCGTATTAGCGCTGATTTTATTCAATCGGCACAGGATTGTATAACTCTATTCAGGTAGTTATTTCTCTGCTTTGGTTGATTAATTCATTTAATGATTACTCATTATATTGAGTTTTATTAGTAGAGTTCTTCCTTTAGATTTTCTTTACTTTTGATGTATAGGTTTATTATAATTCGGTTATATCAGACTGTCGAATGTCAGTGAACCATATTATGGTGATTTATTACTTAATTTTGTTCCCAATTATATTGGTTTAATTTAATTTTATCAATTCATTTCTGAGTGCATCAAAACTAATCCGTCTTCTTTCATGGATAATAATTCAATAATCGAATCAACAAATTTTATATCTCTCGTTGTCCTTGACAACCATCCTGTCTCCTCTTATTGGATATTATATATTATACTATAACCATTATCATACAGTGTTCTTACACTCATCAAAATAATCCTTTACTAAATTTACATTATATCATATTATACTTTTACATATTGTTTGTTACTAAATTTTATACATTTTGGTGTTGTTTCCTCTTAATTTACTTACTCTAACAAGTATTATTTTTCTGTTACAAAATATTACCTTTCGGTATCATTGCACTATTGCATTTTGAGATTTTATTTAAATTGAATTTATTTATCTGCTATCAGCAATTATTATTAACTTCTCCTAACTCATTATATTCCATTTAGTATTTTTTACAAATTTCTTTACCTAACCTTTCTGACCTGACTTACTATACAATGTTACTGGTTTTAGGCATATCATTACATTTTTATCTACTTCTGATTTTAATTTGTTACTATCTGCATTATTATAGAATCCTTCATTTGTTTATTACATGATTACACTAAACCCTTTTGTATCTCATTAACAATTATAGCCTTTCTGGCCAAGTTTACAATTATAATCTGCCTACTAACTAAGTACATGTATGCAAAACATTTAACTATATAACGTTCAACAACAGCTCTCTAATGATATATTGACAACACAAAACATGAAATTAATATCAGTTAATTGATATTCTGTTAAAAGAATTACTCCTCTTGCTACACACAAAAAACAACATAACTATCATGATAATAATACAACATGATACAACGTAATAACAGGTACATTTTTATGAAATAAATCATGCACTAATTAATCATTCTCCTCTCATTTAAATCATCAATTATTATAAAACTGTATAACTTAGGTTTTATATTCGTCTATCGTTTACACCTTTCACTGAACACTGAAGTTGGTATTTATAAACATTCTCAAATTTTTCTTCCTACCTTGTATTCTTATTGCGGGATGATTCGTTTATTTATTAATGGGTTATTTTCTGACCTTTTACTAGTATGGACAATTATTATTTTTATTTATTTTTTTTAAATTATAAATTTATTTATGTAACGTAGGGGACCATATTTTCGTTACATTACAACATATTTGCTTATACATATAAAATCCTCCTTATAAAAAAATAATATACATTACAAACATTAATAATCATGTTATCACTGTTCATCAAGCAGTCTTAAGGCATCACCATAGTTTCACTATGTTCTTCTTCAATTTACAACCACTGAAGGTTGTCACTTTAAAACAATTTTCAAAATTTAAAATTTTGTCCTTTATTTTCTCCAAAAAACGGTTGATTTTTATTTATTTCACATAATAAAATTTTAATATAGACACTTTTGGCAAGTTCCAGCTTTCATTTTTCAACAGTACCTTCTCATGACAAGATAATAAGTACAACGATAGATCATCTTACATTTCTAAATTACATAAATTACATTTCTATTCTATAAAGAAAAAAAAAAACTCCTTACTGAGTTAATGATTTACGTTACACAAATTTTGGGTGTTTTATTCCATAATTCATAAAATAAAACTACTGTTCGTGGAAAATACTGCCAATCACTTTATTTTTTTATTTTTTTTATATATATTTTTTTTTTTACCTTTCCACGAAACTAGGGGTCCCCCTCCCCATTCAACAACAGAATTAAATTTCTACTTGCACCAATTTGTGGAGTAAGACCATCGTTGCTTTCACCCCTTTGCTGAGGCTACCGCCAACCATGGTCCGCCTCCAGATTGCCAAAATCCACGATCAGAGGTGGTGAGTTGAGACTACTCAATTTATTTGAATTAATATTTATAATATCTTATCTTACCTTCGGGTTCTCGTCCAAGGTCGTACAGACGAAAATCACTGCAGACAAGGTTATCTGGGTTCAAGTGCGAAATGATTACGCTAACGCATTTTATACTGTCTAAATTACATGCTTATTTTTATTTATCGAAACACACCCTTCTTTTTTGTTCTACAAATGACAGTACAACTGTTGTTTGTATCAAACCAGGAAATTATTTCTTATCTCTGTTAAATTTTGTTTTAAACTACTATTATGATTGACATTACTAAGTACATATAAGAATATTGAAAACGAACCAGTATGTAACCTCTATATTACCACACACACACTCTTCCTTTTACATTAATCTTTAAATAAATTCCCCTCCCTTAGAGATCTCTGTTTCTTAATAAAGTTTTTATAAAAGTAAATTTTGTAATATAGTAATTAAAGTTCTAAAAAGTGGTACTCATCCTAGTGGCGGTTTCACTCCAATGGACACCCATATTGTTCACATGTAATAACAGTGACACAAGTTCACTAGTTGACCGATTTCTAAGTTCTCTCGCACTCACGCCACTGTTGTTACTGAGTTTACTGTTTTTGTTTAATGGTTCTCACTGATCTACTGGTTCCACGTTATAGAAATACGATAAAGTCGGCCGACGTAATTTTGCTCGCACTTAGATGTTTTTAGGTTGGCTGCGCTATTATTTATGTATTGTTAGTTGTTCATGATAGGCCTACTTTAATTTCGGCCTATCTTACACTCCCGAGGCCACCGTTTAACTTGGTACTGCTTTGTATGCTGCTGCTTACTACTGTTGGCTGTTAACACTGATGACAATCTGCATACTGTGATTCACAAAGACTGCTGCTGGCAAGCTATTACGTAAGATGTCTAGACAGTTGTTTATGCTAACAGTGTATGTTGCACTGGGGCACCTCACAGGTGGATGCTGACGATTGAAAATTAAAACTGATTTAAATTAAAACTGGCATAGCACTCAATTCTGTACCGTTACAATGTCTGTGATCGCCCGAAAATGGGGGAGCATCCCTTCTGTAAACATATGAAATCAAATTAAATTTCATACATACATTAATATTTATATCCTTAAATTTTTAGTGACCGTCAATCAGTGAATGTTTTAGTGGATAGTTAGTGAGGATCGGTCAATAATACAACTTTTAGTAATTTTGCGTCGACGTTTCGACAATATTTATTGTCATCTTCAGGACCTGTGTATGAAATACAGTAGAAATATCAAACATAACGAAACAATTAAATATTTGGGTGAACGTGTTGGTGATGTGAGTGTGTGCGTGTGTATGTATGTATCATTTTTTATGTGAAGACTTATGATAGTTTGTTTACATCTTCAAATTATCTTTAAGAAAGCGAGCAAATTATAGTATGAGAGAACTTAATTTATACAGTATTACAATTTAAATTACTAAATATAATGTTATTTTAATTAATTAAACAAACAGTAACCAACAATTGGATATTAGATTGGTACAAAAATTGTTTATACCTACAACAGTCAACATATAGCAAAGTAATATATTACCTATAACTAAAACAGATTAGGGGATGTTCACTACGTAATTATTAAAAGTTATTTTTACCATGTTTCACTCCCTACTGGTGTTAGCAAACAATCATAATTTAGAAATATACAATTTACACAATATTGTAAAACATTACGACTTAAATCAGATAGTTGACAAAGGTTACACACAAAAGTTTCTGGTAAATTTTACTAACAGGTAAACTTGGATAATACGGTAATTGTAATCATATTGTAAAATATAGTCAAGAGTACTATAGAATAATGTAATATATGTATGTGTCCACAATCACCCTTCTCTTTCACCCATGCTCCCCCCGCCAGTCCACCCAGCCTCTCACTCTAACCTGAATCGATCTATCACTCACTATCACCCCACTCACTCACCCTCTCTCTCTCTCTCTCTCTCTCTCTCTCTCCCTCTATTTGTCATTGTCCACGATTGGCACTCTAAAACACTCACCATTTTTATTACACTATCATCCTCATATAAATAGAGAATTATACACACGATAACAGAAATGATTTACCAACTTGTATTAAAGGGTTACAGACTTTAAAACACAACATTATAGATAACAGATCTATTATATGAAAAAGGTTATTACTTAATATTTACATTTTTGGTCAATGTTATTTACCTGGAACTTGGTTGGTCTATACAGAGTACCATAGTCAATGTAGTTCAAATATATGTCAGTCATAATCTCTCTCACATGATCCCTCAATCTCTCTCTCTCTCTCTCTCTCTCTCTCTCTCTCTCTCTCTCTCTCTCTCTCTCTCTCTCTCTCTCTCTCTCTCTCTCTCTCTCTCACTCTATTCTAAACAGATATATACCACAAATCTAACACGTAGACGTGTACATACACACACGCTAGAATTACATACGCACGCACACACACACACACACACACATACACACACACACACACACATACACACACACACACACACAAGTCAACTACACATTCGAGAATCCATACATAAATATAACACTATTTTATTGACTTATTTTTATCATCTAGTGTAAATTATGCACAACGGAGATACCCACTGTACTGAGTTTAAAACTGATCGACTATGTGTCTATAAGAAATGTTATATGTTTCTTAGCTAATACTAAATAATATAATCAGTGAGACACTTACAATTGTTGCTGACGCCAAACACACAACTGTAAATTTTCCCTGACCAACACCTTATTATAAAGCAGAACAGATGACCCTTGTACATTTGTAGGAAATTAAGTAACATGTGTTCGGAAGACAGTTGAGAAAGATTTGCACTAGGGGGGAGTGTGACACTAATTAATATCCAACGACAAGCTGGCCACTAATGACCAACACATCCTGTAGGGAGACTACTGAATATTTCTTCAAATTCTTGTTTTGACGGTGTGTATAAGTTGAGCATAACTGGACGAGAGGTTTTGAGTATCAGTGCGAAAATTAATGGAGTGAGGGTCACTTTTAATTTGAATCATTTCCAGTACGCACCTTTTGAAATAATTATTTTCGTAATATTTAATTTGGGTGTTGTTGAAGTCAAATTCATGACCGGTGTTTAAATGGTGAGATACTAAAGCGTTGGGGTTATCATTATGGGTTTTTTTATGGCAATCATACCTATGTTGATAAATTCTCTTATGTAAATATTGGGACGTAATACCAGTGTATGTGGCTGGACAGTCATTGCATTGGATAGTGTATACGACATTAGATCGTTTATCTTTGGATGTCGGGTCTTTGAGGCTTGAGAAGAGAGATCGAACAGTATGTTGGTTTTTGAATGCTAAAGTTTTTTGAATTTTTGATAGGCATTTTTTAAGTTTTTCAGAAAGCCCTTTAACATAAGTTGTAGAAAAGTATGAGCCAGCGTTGGGCTCAGGTGTATTAGATTGGGCAGATGTAAGATTGGGGCTCAGCTGATTTGCGCGATGTTTATGAATTACCTGTTTGATTATGTGGTCTGGGTAACCATTGTTTTTGAAAATCTTAAATACTAATTCCGTGTTTTTTTGATGAAATGACTGATCACTTAGACCGGTGGCTCTCTTATATACCGAGTGGATTAAGTTAGTTTTTAGATGTATGGGATGGTTGGAATTAAAATGCAGATATCTACCGGAGTTGGTGGGTTTTATGAACCAATCAGTGACTATAGTACCATCTGTCTGTCTAATAACCTTGGTATCAAGAAATGAAATGGAACTATTCTGTTCGTGCTCTATTGTGAACTGTATTCGTTCAAAGCCCATTAGTTTGGAATTGAACAGAGATAAGATTGTGTCGTGTTGGTCATATGGAATACATGTTATAATATCGTCCACGTATTTATATAGGAAGGGGAGTTTAAATGGTAGCGTAGGGATAACTATGTCAAGAAATTGGTTCATGGTAATGTCAGCTAAGATGGGCCCGAGACTGCTACCCATAGCAGTGCCATATGTTTGTTTAAATATTTAACAATATTTGATTAAATTTGATTAATATTTATAACAATCATAAAACTCTTACGATGACCAATACAATTTCAAATTTGTAGCATTGTGTGTCCCTACTATCTCCCTTGTCTCTCTGTTCTGTAATACATATGAATTCTTCATCTTAACTTATATTACCTCATAAGGTCCTTCATAGAGTAAGAAAAACTTCTTGATCTCCTTGTCCTAAGCACTCGACAAGTCGTGTCTCCTCACCAATACCAACTGTCCTACTTTGTACTTCATCCACTTACCTTTTGCATCGTGTCTACGTTTTCGTCGTTCCCCTTTACTTAATAAATTTTCATTAGCCAACCTGATTTTAATACTCACATCCGTTTGCTCACTCTCAGGTGGGTAGTCAAATAACTGTTCTAAAATCCTCGGGGGGCGTGTTCCCTTAATTAATTCGTGAGGTGTATATCCTGTGGACTCGTGGGTGGTACTGTTCAGCCAATTTTCTACCCTTTTGACGTATAACGGCCACTCGCTGTGTTTGGCTTGACAATAGGCTCTAAACATCCTGCCTATCTCTCTCATGACACGCTCCGCCTGGTTGGACTGAGGATGGTAGACTGCCGTGTGTTTCGGGATGATTCCTTCCTATCCTAGGGTCTGACGCCATTTCCCACTGATGAACTGTGGCCCATGGTCCGATAAAATTACCTTTGGCTTACCCACATGGATCATATAGTCCTTTGTCACTGTACGATAATCTTTTAAAGGATTGAAAGTAAGACGGCTTTCATACTTTATAATTTAATAGCCTCTGGTGAGCTCTAAAGCAGCAGCATGCAGAATTGCTAACAAGACATAAGTAATGTAAAAATGACTTACCGTATCTCACGACTGGGTTGATCCTGACACTCAAGGCAGGATAGACTGGTTGGGAAAAGGATGGGTGAAATGCACGGATTTCTACCTGCCGAGGAGGCCCGACTCGTGGATGATGACACTAGGATGGCTGGCGTACGACAAAAGCTACAAGTTCATGTGCATGTATGAGCTCTACAAAAGCCATAGTGCCAACTTCGGAAAATGAAAATAATGACCGGTTCGATCCGAAATATCGAACACCGGCCCCTGTTGACCGCAATGGGTCAACCACCAACTACACCAAAAGACATGGCCAAAATACATTACAAAAATTTGGCTTTTGGTGAACAGGAACACTCTCTGAAAATTACCCTCCAACATAGGAGGGGGTCACACGCAAACACAAGAAAATACAAACATACAGAAAACATGCAAAACGTGCAATGAATTAGAAAACCATGCCGAATAACTCCGCTGCGGGCGCATCGACCAGGCGAGCAATCCGAAAGGTTCGGGTAGAGCAGACCAAACCCAATAACATCCAATAAACAATGGCCCAGCCAAACACAATGTAAAACTCAGCAAATTAACTTAGTTAGTTCCCTAGGTTTTTTTTACATTTTTTTCCTTTTTTATTTATTTTTTGTTGTTCCCTTTATTCCCCCTTTTTTCATTTTTTTTTTTACTTATTTTGTTGTTGTTGATTTGTTGAGCATCCATAACTCCCAATAAACTGGCACAACGCCATGCCAGAAACATTCCACAATGTAAAATTCACTGCGGACAACAGCTGGAAGGAATCACCTGGGAAATCCCAGCAAAGTGTGGTAAGTCCACAACAATCATTGAAACTAATTCTGCTCACCCGAAAAAACAAGATAAACTCAATTAAGAAGATATGGGCAACCGGTATAATTTAATAGCCGGTCGTTCAAAAGAACCTGTGGAGGTTTTAACTGAAGCGCGACGAACAACCCCGTCGCTCCCCGGAAACACAGCTGAAACTCGGCCAAGAGGCCACATCAGGGGGGAGAATTCTGTTCCTCCATAACCACCAGGTCCCCAACCATTAAATTTCTTGACTTAGACGACCACTTCGATCGGGCATGAAGTGCCGTCAAGTATTCCAAACGCCACCTTTTCCAAAAGGCTTGGAGCAAAGCGGCAATTTGTTTGTAATGACGGACGGTCCCTTCATTTAATGAGACTTCAGCTTCCGGGGGCGCGGTAATGGGGCGGCCAACCAAAAAATGACCAGGCGTTAGAACCTGGTAATCACTAGGATCTGAGGATAGGGCAGTCAAAGGACGGGAATTTAAGATTCCCTCAATGCGAATGCATAACGACGAAAATTCTGCTATGGTCAGCGACCTGGTCCCAATCATGCGTTTCATGTGAAACTTGGCCGACTGGACAGCCCGTTCCCACAAGCCACCCTGATGAGGGGCAGACGGAGGGATAAATTTAAATTCAATGTTATTGTCGACAGCAAAAGCTGTTATCTGAGCTGACAGGTCAGGATTGGAAAGAACATTTTTGAGCTGCCGTTTAAGTTCGGAGCGCGACCCCACAAAATTCCTACCACAATCCGAATACAGTGTTTTCGGAGCCCCACGGCGACTAATAAACCGTCTCAACACATCAATAAACTGGGGCATTGAAAGATCCATAGCCACTTCAAAGGGAACTGCTTTAGTGGCTAAGCAGATGAAAATGCATAGATAGGCTTTGACGATAGGTGCCTTCCGAACAGTGTAAGCCCGTACCAAAAAGGGGCCAGCATAATCCGTGCCGGAAGAATAAAATGGAGGTGCCGGATTAACCCTAGGAATTGGCAAATCCCCCATTAACGGGTTGGTGGAGCGCGGACGTGCCCTGAAACAAGGAAGACATTTCCAAATTATGGTTCTTATTGCCTGACGTGCGGACAAAATCCAATAATTTTGGGCAAGCTGAAATTGAACTTGCAAGGGCCCAGCATGACCTAACCACACATGGGTGTGATGAATTAGCAACCCTACTAGGTGGTGATGCTTGGGCAGTAAAATCGGAAAACGATATCTAGTAACCGCAGAGTTGGTCAAGCGACCGCGTACTCGAATGAGGCCAAAATCATCTATAAACGGGACCAGGCGCTGAATGCGGACCGGGAGCCGCTTACCTAAACGAAGAGCCGCGAACTCCTGTCCAAACACGCTGCGCTGAATGTAGCATAAAATATACTTAACAGCCAACTTCTTCCAATCCATGGCTGTGGAAGCTTCAATCCGCGAAGGCATAGCCCACCTTAAGATGACTGAGGTAACCCCTACCACTAAGGGCCACGAAGACAAGTGCTCAAACAATTCCACCCGGGGCTCCTGAGTGAGAAACGAAGAGACCTTGGTCTCCAAGGCAACATCTTGCACGTCGTGATTCGGGCGATAATTAATAGGGGGCCAGCATAGAGCATCAAGCTTTAACCAATCTGGCCCTGACCACCACAATGTCGACGACCGGAGGCTGGAGAGTGACGTACCTCTAAAGGCTAAATCAGCGGGGTTAGAAACACCATGAACATGACGCCAAGATTTAGTATCGGTCCACTCGGTAATGGCAGCCACCCGATTAGCAATAAACGTCTTCAATTTAAAAGTAGGCATATGCAGCCAATCCAAGACAATCGTCGATTCTGTCCATAAGAAAACTTGACTCAATTGAATACATGACGAGAATAAGCCAACATAATGACGAACAAGTTTGGCTAACAGATAAGCTCCCAACAACTCCAAACGTGGGATTGATAAAGTTTTAAGAGGTGCCACTTTAGTTTTGGACGACACCAACGAAACCACCGGAGGACCAGAGTCAGTATAAATGGACAGATAGAGGATGGCCGCATAACCCAACTGGGAAGCATCACAGAAACCATGCAATATTACCCTTTCAATATGCCCACCTTTAGGGAAGAATGGCCGGGAAATAGTAATTACCGAAAGATGATTCAAAGAGGACAGGAATTGACTCCAATAATCATATAAGTCATCACTTAGAGGAGCATCCCAGTCCAAGCCCTCAGCCCAGAGTTTTTGGAAAAAAGCCTTGGCCCTGAAAATCACTGGCGAAAGCCAGCCACATGGGTCAAATAATTGTGCCATCTGAGATAACACGACACGTTTGGTAAATTGAACCTGAGCATTGCTGCAACAGGCCAAAGGAGGAAAGGAGAAGCAATCGGTAGAATGGTCCCAACTTAAACCCAGAATACCCTTATCCTTAGCAACGACGGAATCACTTGGAGCGGCTGATTCAGGTAGGCAGTCGGGTTGATTAGTGCACCATTTTTTCAAATTGAACCCTCCTGAAGACAACAACAGAATTAATTCCCGTTGTAATTTGCAAAGCTCTGATTTTGAATCAGCGCCAGCAGCAATATCATCCACAAAAATATTACGGCTAAGTACCGCCGCTCCCGCAGGAAAATTAACTGCCTCATCCTGAGCCAGCTGCTGCAAGGTTCGCAACGCCTGAAAAGGGGCGCAAGCCAGCCCGTAAGTAATGGTACGCAAAGCGAAAACCCTTAGTGGGGCGGTAACCTCCTCACGCCATAAAATACACAGGTACGCTGAGTCATCAGGATGCATAGCAATTTGGCGATACATCTGTTCGATGTCGCACGTGAAAACATGGCTAAACCGCCGAAACAAAGTCAAAACGTCGGACAGTAAGGTCTGCAACTTAGGGCCGACACATAACACGTCATTTAAGGAAATCCCAGAGGACGTCTTCATGCTGGCGTCAAACACCACCCTTATTTTTGAAGTATCACCTCTAACTTTAAAGATACCATGATGAGGGATGAAATATTTTGGAAAATTGGGGTCAGACACCAATGACATATGCCCCTGAGCGACATAATCCATTATAAATTGTACATACTGGCTCTTAAACTGACTGTTCGCCGCAAATTTCCTTTCTAACGCAAAAAACCGAGACATGGCTCCCTTAAGGGAATTTCCCAAAATGTGAGAAGAGTTTTTGAAGAACGGCAAGCGCACCTGGTAACGACCCAACGGCAACCGACTTGTTGACTCCATGTAAAACCTTTCAGCAAAGTGATCCTCTTCAGATAATTGTGGGGTACAGCTGGAGGCTCTTCACCTCCCAAAAATGATGAACTTGCTCAAGTAGGTTTGGTATATCCATTGATAACGTTGTGACGGAAGGATAAAAGTGGTGGAAATGACAGTGAAGCTGATGTGCAGATACCAGATCCAAAGGAAGGCCAGTGAGACCGCTAGCACAAGTCAATGTACAATTAAGTGCAATTGGGGCTCTACCCATAATCACAAACCCAAAATGTGTCCTAACTGCAACAGGCAAACCTGCACCCAAAGGAATAGTCTCTCCCATAAGAATAGCCGCTACAATATCGGCTCCAAACAACGCATCAATTGGGGCTGCTACATCGAAGGTAGGGTCAACTAACAAAAGATCTTTTGTAGCCTGCTTAACTTCAGGCAACACCTGGAACCTAGGTGAGTCCGACGAGACTTAGAAAGAATTATAAAGGCATGGTTAGATGCCACAACCTCACGTTTTAAAGTTTCCAAGGACAGATGGCACACCTTTTTTGCTTTGGTGGCAATATCACCTACCCCATTGACACTTACTGAAGCGTCAAAACAAGCACACTTTAAGCGAGATGCACATGCTTCAGTTATGAAAGAAGCATGGGACGCGCTATCCAGGATGGCCCTAACTACAATATAACCACCATTCGGAGACGACAAGACTGCTAGACAGGTGGCTAACAGAACCCCTGCAGGATGGGGCAGAGACACGGTCAGAGTAGTGCTCGACAGATCAACTTGGTCTACAAGTGATGACCCCGAAGCCTTGAGTTCAGCTGGGTCAGAAATCTTTAAACGAGACGGAGACGGACGGGCATTTTTGAAATGAAGTAAAGTGTGGTGGTACTTAGAGCCACACGTTTTGCACCTATTTTTGCACCAGCCCGAATGTTTATGTTGGAGGCACGAAAGACAACATTTTTTATTTTTAAGACTTTGAAAACGAGATCTAGGGTCCTTACTCAGCCACGCCGGACACTTGAGAAGCACATGGGTCTGGGAATCGCAATGAAGGCAACGTGAACTAGATGCATCCCGTTGCGTAACCTCCGCAGATAACGTAGACACAGCAAGAGGAGTAGCCTTAGAAAAAGAAACCTTCTGGGTTTTCTGGTGGCTAGTGCTAGGAAGAGCAGGTAAAGCCGATTCCAAAGATGCCTGTTCTTTCTGTTCCGCCATAGCGGTTAAAAATGTCATAATTTCTGTTAGGGCAGGGAGATTCTCTTTGTCCGTAACAGACGCCTCAAAGCGTTCACGCAATGATAGATCCAGCCTAGACAATACAAAAGACGCATATATTGCTTGATATATATCAGCAATGTTTAGAGCTGACAACGCTGAAAAGTTAGCATTGAAGCTGTCCACCAACTTTCTAATAGACGCAGCTGATCGCATAGAAGCGGCTGGTAACTGAAGCAGATTGGTACAATAAACCCGGGCGGCCAAACGAGGATTGTGATAACGGTTCTTAAGAGTTGACAGTGCAAGCGAATAACTATCGTCAACTATGGGAAGCGCGGCAACCTTCTCATACGTCTCACCCTTAAGATGAGTCAGTAAATATAACAATTTTTGCTTTGGAGTGAGGGCAGGACTTTCGTCCACTAATGTGGTGAACTTTGACCAAAACTCGGACCAACATTTGGCCTGGCCATCAAAACAAGGTAACGAAAGCTTCGGCAACTCATGAACGAGAACACCTGAGTGCCCGCCACTTGCCGATGAGAACCGACCGGAACCAACCGGTATCTCTGGTTTTGTTAGTTTGGATGCTAAAATGCTACCCCGGACATAAATATCCTCAATTTGCGCTACCACTGAAAAAATGTGGTCCTCGTCCAATCCCTCGGGCAATGATTCGGCCGATAGGTAAGGATCCACCTTACCTAGAAAATCTTGATATTTTTCGGACAACCTGGAGGCCAAGATACCGGCTTCATGTTGATCCACGACCCTTAATTGCGGCAACCCTTCCAACCTATTTATTAAATGCTGCAACGCAAGTATTCCCACCGAAGTGGTCCGGTCAAAAGCTGCCAGCGACAATTTAGCAGGCATACTGAATTAAAAAATATCACGCAACCGACAACCACCCTTAACAAGAGAATTAGAAATTGAACAATAATCACGACCCGACTTAGCCTAACCGTGATCGAGATAACTAGGCGTCTCGCACAACTACTTTGCATACACAATACCGAGCAAGATAAATACAAAAGTAAATTAGTGCAAGGCAAAATACAACTTACACAATCCAACAGGCAAATAATACCAAACACAATAAATTAAACACGCAACAAATTGATTTACACAGTGCAAAAGCACGACAACAAAACCACAAGTTACACAAGATTACAGCACATACGGTGCAAAATAATGGTACACAAAAGTGCACCCAAAAACAAACATGTATAATACCAAATAGAATAAATACACACAAAACACAGCAAAGTACAATGTACAACAATTCACCAGTTACCGAACCAAACACAATAACTGGGACACATTAAATGCCAAAATTGATGGTCAACGCGGCGTGTATGGACAGGATATCGCATGTGCAAAATATAAACCGCACCTAAAGGTAATAGTCAACCAAAAAAATTAAATTAAATACAAAGGCAGGCTATTCCGAAATCCGGATAACCTAAAACCGTTCCCTTTACGCCTGACAGTCGCAAACACGTAGCACACAATTTTACGTGGGACGCAAACCGTAACAGGACGGAAACAAACTTCACCAGACTTGACCCAGTAATTAAACGACTACCCCAAAAAACAAGGTGCAAAATTTTTACACAAAATTTGCCCACCTGGTCATGCACACACGACGTTCACTGCTGACACCAAGCAACAGCATTGAAACGCAAACTCGTAGTTCACATGCGTACGTATTATACCGTGCTTCCGTGCAAGAGCATGCAAATGATGAACATTCATGCAAGTGGAAAAATTAACGACATGCAAAACAACCACAAGCAGGCACAAAAAACGAAATGGCACGGCACGTTGGTAATTAAAATAAAAATCACGCAGCCAAAACTGACTTATAACCCAATTACTGAAACTCGACCCACCAGCAGCAACATGCACAAAATTACGAAACACGTGCTCCCAGTCGTGACGGCAAGCAATTTAATTGAAAAGCTAGCAACCTCATGATTCCTCTGGTAGTAAATAGATGTACGATAATCTTTTAAAGGATTGAAAGTAAGACGGCTTTCATACTTGATAATTTAATAGCCTCTGGTGAGCTCTAAAGCAGCAGCATGCAGAATTGCTAACAAGACATAAGTAATATAAAAATGACTTACCGTATCTCACGACTGGGTTGATCCTGACACTCAAGGCAGGATAGACTGGTTGGGAAAAGGATGGGTGAAATGCACGGATTTCTACCTGCCGAGGAGGCCCGACTCGTGGATGATGACACTAGGATGGCTGGCGTACGACAAAAGCTACAAGTTCATGTGCATGTATGAGCTCTACAAAAGCCATAGTGCCAACTTCGGAAAATGAAAATAATGACCGGTTCGATCCGAAATATCGAACAGTCACCTTCTCACTCAGCACATGACTGGTAGCTCTCTTCACACTATATAATTTTACATATTTAGAAAAGAGTCTAACATCACAAAAATATACATAACTCCGCCTCTACCCTTCGGCAACGGTCCATACAAATCTACCGCAACTAAATCAAATGGCCTTTCCACTTTTATGAAATTCATCTCCCCTTCAACCCTATAGTTAACTACCTTCGACTTCTGACACAAATCACAACCCCTTAACAATTTTCTAATCCGTCTTTCCATATTCTTAAAAACACATGACTCTTTCAACACATTAACACACTTTTTCGCCCCAAAATGACCATATCGCAAATGACAACCCCAAATGATCTTATCTGCTAACCCATCTGGCACAACTAACCTCCAATCACGGTCACCCCCTTCTAATTTCTTAAATAACAACTCTTTATAAATTTGAAAATGCTGATTATACCCTGACCCCGCTAATCCAGTCTCTAAACTATCGATTATTTTACTGGACTTACCATCTGCTTTTTGCATGGTGCTAATGTCTTTTAGCTCTTCCCCAAAAATTCTATCCTCCTGGCTAATCTGAAAAATCTCAATCTCTTTCAGATCCCTACCAGTCTTATTGTCTAACAAATCTATCCTAGAAAGAGTGTCAGGTATTTTATTGTCTGTCCCCTTGATGTACTCCCATGCAAAATTATATTCTTGTAAAACAAGTACCCACCTGGTTAGACGGCTGTGAGCGAGCTTACATGTGTTCAAGAATGATAACGCCTTGTGGTCCGTTCTGATTACCGTTTTGTTTCCCAGGATGTACGTCCTGAACTTCCCCACGGCGAACACAATGCTCAGAAGTTCTTTCTCAGTGGTTGTATAATTTTTCTCTGCAGACAGAAGCGACCTACTGGTGAAGGCGATGGTAAGATGTTCCTTATCGCAGTCCTCCTGGTAGAGCTCCGCCCCTAAAGCTACGTTGCTTGCATCTGTCTGTAAGTAAAAGGTTTTATTAAAATCAGGATGATTCATCATGATCACATGGCTAAATTTTCTCTTAATTTCGTTAAATGCGTCGCGTTCCGTTTCTCTCCATTTCCACTGCTTGTTCTTCTGGAGTACTGCACTTAGTTTCGATGTTGTGTGTGCATAATTCTTCTGGAACTTACGATAAAAATTGCAAAGTCCTAAAAAGCTCTGCAGTTGTTTGATATTTCGTGGCTCAGGGAAGCGCATAATGGAGTCCACCTTATCTGGATTTGCGGAGATTCCCTCTTGTGTAATAATAAATCCTAAAAAGTTAATTTTGGTTTGCAAAAATTTGGATTTCTCCCAATTTACGGTAAGTCCTCCTTCTTCTAATTTAGTTAAAACATATTCCAAATGCTTCAAGTGTTCCTGAAAAGTTCTAGAAGCAGTTAAAATATCATCCACATATACGGTTAAAAAGTCTAAGTCCGTCGGTTTCAAAATTTGATCTAAACATTTAATAAAACTAGCTACACTAGTATTTAACCCAAATGGTAAGCATCGAAACTGGTAATTCTTACCGTTAAACAAAAACGCTGTGTATTTTCTACTTACTTCTGCCAATGGTACCTGCCAATACCCTGCTGTTAAATCGAGCGACGTCATGTATCGCACCCCACTAAACTTCTGGAAAATCTCATTTATAGATTCTGGTGATTCACGGTCTGGTATTATTATCTGGTTGATCCTCCTCGCATCTAAACATAACCTAACCCTACCATCCTTCTTTATGACAACTACTAATGGATTTGAGTAATGTGACACTGACCTTTCTATTATGCCTCCCTCCATCATTCTGTCTAACTCCTCTTGCACCACTCGTCTTTTGGAATAAGGCACTGGATAACTTCGCTGCATGAAAGGTGTGTGTTCCCGTACCTGCAATACACATTCATAACCCTTTGCCCTTCCCGGAATATCGGCAAACACTCCTCGAAACTGCTCAATCACCTGCCACAACAACGCACGTTGATCACTCCTTACCACCTCACCTCCACTACAAAATTCATCTGCCCTTATCTCCCACACTGCTTCATTAATATTACCCCTTTCACTTTCAAAACTCTCAATATACTCTCCCTCTCTACATGAATTTACTCTAGCTTCTGTGTCACTCTCGCCAACTCGTTTTTGTAGTATTTTTACCCCCGTCACTCTAACTTTATCTAACACTTGTTCAAAATTAACCCTGATCGACCGATCACCTCCATCTAACTCTACTACTTTCTCTTTAAAATTTATGACAGCTTTATTTCTCTGTAGAAAATCATTACCTAAAATTATATCGAGACTTAGCCGTTTTACCACTAAAAATGTATTTTCAAATTCTGTATTATTTATCAGAAAACTTAAATGTATTTGTTTGGTTATTCTTTTACTACGTACTCCTGTAACTCCCACTACAGTAACCCCTGCTACTGGTAAATCGGAATATTTTTATTACTCTCTTAATTCTCCCAAAATATTTTCAGCAATTACCGAAATCTCACTGCCTGTATCTATAAGTGTTCTGTAACTCTTACCTGCTATGGTTACCTGTACTTCCGTTAATCCAGTTCTCATCTTGATGATTGTATGATTGTATGATTCTCCTCCTCTAGTAAATCAGTCACAATGTCAGTTTTGATTACATTGCTCTGAAAATCCTCCTTTGGTCGGACCTCATTCGCTTCCCTGGACAGTGGTCTGGTCCTTGTTACCACTATCGTCTCTAGTTTTCTAGTTTTCCTCTTGGTTTCTATTAGTACTGGTAGTTGGTCCATTGTGACCCCTTGGTGGTCCATGGTTATTCCCAGCTGTTCCCCTGGTGCTTGGCATTCCTCTCTGCTGCTGGACATGCTGAGTTGGTCCTCCTCTCCTCCTTGGATCATCTCTCGCCTGGCTGCATCTAAAACATTTTTGCCTGCTTGCATAATTTTCGCGCCGACATCTGGAACATGTCCAACCATCTTGGTTGTTTGAATTATCTATTCGCGTACCTCCATATCCGCTGGGATTATCTCTATTGTTATTATATTCATAATTATTATTATTTGGTGGTTGGTCGCCTACCCCCTTCTCTGTCTCGAATACTCTGTAAAACGTCTAAAATTCTCTCCAACTCATTCATATCATTTATTTCTTTTGTCATTAAAGTTATCTGAACTTCCCGCGGCAGATGTTTGCTTACGTGTCTTACAAATGATTTAAAAGGTATTGGTGGCTCTAAATACTTGGCCTCATTATATAATTTAGTGACATATATCGTGTTATTGTTTTGGTGCCCTATAAAATTACCGGTTCCCATTATACGGCTCCGTAAAATCTCTTGCTCGTCTTCTGCCCAATATTTCCCCTTAAACACTTTCTCAAATTCCTCGTAACAACCCCATTCTAAACGGTATGCTTCCGCCCATATAATGGAACTTCCTTTAAAGCATTTTACTATTTTCATTAACTGTATTTCCCAACTGCTATTGCTAAAACGGTGGTATTCTCGGGGTTGGTTAATAAATCTCATCGGGTGTATTGCCCTGTTCTCGTAACTAAATGTCTCTAATTCGATTTCATTATGTAAGTCGCGGGTGATTATTACTCTTTCGGTTACCCCGGTCAATTTTTTATTAATTTCCCCCCGTAATTCATCTTTCACACTGCTTAAATTACCTTCAATTGAAGTACACTTATCATATATATCATTGTTAGTTTGTATACTTAAGTCATCTATTTCTCTAATTTTATTTTGTATTATACATATTTTATTGTTGGTATTAATTTCATATTCTGACATGGCGCTATCGATTGTTTCGATATTCTTTTTTATATTTATTACATTACACTCGCATTTCTCTAATTGATTTTGTAAACTATCTGTTTTACTGTCTATTTGCTTGTCAGTTTCAAATTTGGTTTTAATCTCTATTTGTTTATCAACTGCATCTAAACATTTACTCTCTATTTCTTTACTTTGCATTACAATTTGATTTTGAACTGTTTCAGTGATTGTTTCATTTACTTTACTGATTTTGTCATCTACACTGTTTATTTTAGTATCAAATTTCTCACTGACTACTTCTGTAATTTGTTCTTGGATATTTTCATAACGTGTACGAATTTCATTTATTTGTTTGCTAAAATCAAAATTCTGTCATTTAATTTCGTCTTTCACTTCATCAAATTTGGCATTCAAGTTATTATATTTAACATTGGAATCACTTTGTTGTTCATCGAACTTATTATTCATGCTACACATCATGCTATATAAACGTGTTAACATCTCATCTGTATCAGATTTTTTACTTTGGACTGGCGTTGAATGAATTCCTTCATCCATAATTTTTGACTCAGTCCCACTTAATTCAATATTCATTTGGCTTTCGTTCTCAATGTCAGTTAAGCTGACATTCTCGTTATTATCTGCCATTTTTTAAAAAAATCTTTTACATATATTTATTTTCAAAATATTACTATATATAACATATACTTATTATCAAAAAGATATTCTACTTACCCATACTACACATAATCATAACATAACCTTATCCTTGTACGTCTGTTTTTACGTACCTCAAAAAAAAAAATTTTTTTTTATGTTATTTCAAATAACCATTCTGTTCCTCCCAGTAGGCTGTATTTATATAAATAATTTATATAAAGTCCCTGTTCGGGCGCCAATTGTTATCTTACTTACCTTTTTATAAATTAATAAATATATTTTGTTTATTTACTATGTATTTTGGCTCTGTAGACGCCATGTTGTTGTCTGCCAACCTGAAATTTCACTCGCCAGGGTTCGAATCAGCGAACGGGAAAATCAGAACTGGTTTTTTTACCATATCTGGTCAGAAATTAAACATATTTGTTACTCTTATACTCATCTTTTTCTTTATTACCTCAAAACAATTCAATTGCATTTAAATAAACAACAGAAAATTTTAGATGCTGTTACAACCCCATCATAAATGAAATATCCCTTCTCACTTTAAAGTTTGATATCATCTTAAATAAAAATTATAATGATTACTTATTCGTATATACTGGTATTACCTTGATTACAATAGACATATTTAAAATAACAGAAATAGTTATACCCCATTTTATCACAAACCAGCGCCTCTTAATTTTATTACATGATTATTACACACGCCCATTTACTCTCTCACGATACATATTTAAATTTCCCTTATGAGCTCATTTAAATTTTTAAAAAGGTTTCAATTTTGAATGGTTATAAATTTTTGAAATTTCTTCGTTTCCTAATTAATGAATATAATTGAAAAGATAACTGATTCTCTTATCTGCCATTTCGTCCCTAAAATTCAGTCCAGCCTCCGTCCGTTTTCTATTTCTTTCACCACGCTGCACATTTCGTTCTTTGCCGTAATTTTCGCCGGGTCACTCGAAACTGTCACTTCATTTCACTTCATAACTGTAAAACTTATTAATTTGAATTAAAATCACATTTTTATTATACGGGCCCGCATTTTTGTTCCGGAAGTATAAAGTATGATTATACAAGTAAATACCAGTCAAGGATAAAACAAATGATGAAACAGATAACATTTATAGAAGAAAATAAGAAAAAGTATTTATTGGAAATTAATCCAACAGCACCAACTTTTAAAAGTCAGGTTAAGATACATAAAGAAGGAAAACCCAATTAGACCGATTGTTTCTTTTATTAATGCACCTATTTATAAATTATCAAAGGAAGTTAGCAGAGTACTGAAAGAGAAATATGAATTTGGGACAAAATACAACATAGAGAATAATGTAAAATTGATAGAAAAATTAGAAAATATTAGAATTAATGTAAATACAAAATTGATATCACTGGATGTTAAGGACATGTTTACCAATATCACAGTAAATGAAGTTATTAAGTTAATAAACGATAATAATATGGGAGAATACAGGTATAAAAAGCAGTCGATTAAAGTAATTAAAGAATGTGTAAATCAGAACTATTTTAGGTTTAATAACAAGTTTTATATACAGAAAAAAGGTTTACCTATGGGGTCTTCATTATCCCCTATTCTTGCTGAAATATACATGAATGATTTTGAAAAGCAATTAATAAGTTCCACTAAGTATAAAGACAATATAAAATTATGGTCTAGATACGTTGATGATGTATTAGTAATTTAGGAAGGAAGCATAGAAGAAGTGCATGAGTTTATAAATGAGGTAAATAATAAGGATAAAAACTTACAATTTAAAGAAGAGATAGGAGGTAAGAAAATAAATTACTTAGATTTAAACATAGAAATTAAAGATAATGAGAAACTACAGTTTGGGATATTTAGGAAAGAGTCGTATTCTGATATAATTATACCAAGAGAGTCTTACCACCCTTATAGATATAAAATGGCGGCAATCAATTCATTTTGTTACAGAGCTCGGAAGTGTTTAAAAGAGACCGAATCAAAAGATAGTGAGTTAAAAACGATAAAGGGAATTGTAAGGAATAATAATTATAACACCAACATAGTGGATAAAGTTATGAAAAAGATTAACATACAAAAAGCTAAAATAGAACCAGAACAAAAGAATTATGCAGGGTCATTGACATACATAGGTTCACATACTAGAAAAATTATAAAATGGTTTAATAAATACGGAGTATATACAGCTATTAAAAAATGTGAAACGGTATTTGATAAGATAAGGGATACGAATATAGAAACAATTCCAGTATTACAGAAAACCGGAATTTATAAATTAAAATGTAAAAGACTGCAACAAAGTTTACCTAGGTGAGACAGGACGAAAATTCGTATGCAGGTTGTCTGACCACAAACGTGGAGAAGGTAATAGAACAACCAATTCGTTATATGCAAGATATTTCATAGAAGACAACCATAAGTTTGTTAATCCTTTGGAAGAATACGAAATTGTAAATGTAGTAAATAACACAGCTGAAAGGAAGCTTAGAGAGGAGTTAGAAATATTGAAAGAAAGAGAAAAAGGGTTAGACAATTTAATTAGTATTAAAATTAAATTTGATAATGAAGAAATATTTTCTAACATAATTAAGAAGTAAATGATAGAGGACAGATAATAAGATTAAGAATTATATTGCATAGTACTAATTGGATGTTTTAAAATAAGGGTGTGTGACTGACCCACATGTGTGGAGAGGAAGAGTGTAAGTTTAAAAGGATGCACACACACACACACACACACACACACACACACACACACACACACACACACACACACACACACACACACACACACACACACACACACACACACACACACACACACACACACACACAACACTGAAACACAAGGAATTTGCTAGAAAAAAATATGTAACTGTACAGATGGTGGGACAGGGTTTAGGGGGTGGGGAAGGGACATTTATATTATAGCTTGTTGTGTGTGAGCAGGGTGGGGTGAGAGGGGTGAAGGCTTTGTTTTCACATAATTTCTGTCAATTCCGATCTGACGATGAGCTGTGAAGCTTGAAAGCGCTAATCGGGATAATTTTTATATAGTGGTGTGCAACAGTGATCATTCTGCTTGTGGTTTCAACAACTAACACAAATTTCTTCATTAAACGTTAGAAATAAAACATGTTTGTGATACAATTACATGTTACAGGGTTTAATGGGATGGTATATGGTCAAGTCTGGATTAGAGGACAAATTTGATGGTCCATCAGACGTACCTAGAGTGTCACAGTATCGCCTAGCTGGTCACCTGAGCTTAGCTTTTGTCCTTTACACTCTGTTTTTGTGGTCTACACTGGACCATTTATTACCAGCCGAAAAATTAACAGAAGTGACAAAAGCTGCAAGAAGATTTAGAATGTTGGCACATACATGTAAAGGCATGGTCTTTCTAACTGCTATTTCAGGTAATTCTTGTTCAGTCCCATACTGTTAGTGTTTTAACTTATGTGTATAGGCGTAATTTTTATATATATTTGTGATAACAAGTATATATGAATTGTGTCATAAATATTTCATAAAAATGGATAAATAAAGAGTGATTAGCACATGAGTAAATTAAATGTAATATTAATATTAATGCAACTAATATTTTACTGATATTTTAAAGTGAAACTGTAATAGAATACTGATTGATAAGCCTAGTGTCAAAAATCTGAATGAAAATTTTTGTTTTATTAATATATTTGTTAACACACACACACACACACACACACACACACACACACACACACACACACACACACACACACACACACACACACACACACACACACACACACACACACACACACACACACACACACACACACACACACACACACACACACACACACACACACACACACACACACACACACACACACACACACACACACACACACACACACACACAATATTAATAGATATTAATTAATATAATAATATATATAAAACTTTCACGTATGAACTTACTATTCGTTGTCACTTTCCCAAACGTTTCGAGGTGATGTTCCTCTTCTTCAGTGGGAGTATACTGAATGTCGATTACAGAATAACCTTTACGGAATATAGGTGTGTGTGGTGGGGGTTGATGGTGGGAAGGGATTGGCGCTGAGGTTCGAATTGTGTGTATGGATCAGTGTATCGAATAGTGTATGTGATTTATAATGTAATTGTTCATTTAATATGTTGTTTGGTTGTGTGTGATATCTGTATATTTCAAAATGTTCAGCTGTGTTTAATTTTCTACTTTTAGGTAAGTAGTGTAATATTTCCATGTTGTGTTCTATGTTTGTGTAACTGTGGTTTTCGTTATGTAAATGTGTGGCAAATGTGGAATGTATGTAGTTTGTGGTGAGGGCTTTTAAATGTTCGGAAAATCTGGAAGAAAAAGATCTTCCCTTCTGGCCGATGTAGAATTGGTGACAATCATTACAATTTAATTTATAAACCCCTGTTTTGCTGTATGTGTCATTGTCTTTGTTAGTATTATTTATGTGTTTTCTAATGGTGTTGTTAGTCCTGTATGCTACTTTATAATTGTGTTTCCTAAATGTGTTTGCAATTTTGTGTGTATTGGAATTGTAGTATATAAGTGTTATGTATTTGCTGGGTTGTGTGCTGTTGGTCTGATGTGTTTTACTTTTTGTGTTTAGGATTCGTTTGTGTAGTTTATTTATCAGACCAACAGCACACAACCCAGCAAATACATAACACTTACATACTACAATTCCAATACACACAAAATTGCAATCACATTTAGGAAACACAATTATAAAGTAGCATACAGGACTAACAACACCATTAGAAAACACATAAATAATACTAACAAAGACAATGACACATACAGCAAAACAGGGGTTTATAAATTAAATTGTAATGATTGTCACCAATTCTACATTGGCCAGACGGGAAGATCTTTTTCTTCCAGATTTTCCGAACATTTAAAAGCCCTCATCACAAACTATATACATTCCACATTTGCCACACATTTACATAACGAAAACTACAGTTACACAAACATAGAACACAACATGGAAATATTACACTACTTACCTAAAAGTAGAAAATTAAACACAGCTGAACATTTTGAAATATACAGATATCACACACTACAACCAAACAACATATTAAATGAACAATTACATTATAAATCACATACACTATTCAATACACTGATCCATACACACAATTCGAACCTCAGCGCCAATCCCTTCCCACCATCAACCCCCACCACACACACCTATATTCCGTAAAGGTTATTCTGTAATCGACATTCAGTATACTCCCACTGAAGAAGAGGAACATCACCTCGAAACGTTTGGGAAAGTGACAACGAATAGTAAGTTCATACGTGAAAGTTTTATATATATTATTAAATTAATAAGTGAACGAAGAGGATGAATCAACAAGATGTAACCCTCGGTTACTATTTTATATTTATGAATAAAACTGTAAACTCCCACTTACCTTCAACTTTCGTTCTGGCCGGATCGCATAGTGGGGACGAACCCCGTTCGTACAGCGAACTTGACAGCACATCAAATGAAATAAGGTTTTTGAATGAATTTACTTAACAAAATTTATCATTTGAAAGATAATGGTTTTTATTTTTAATGATTGTAAAGCATCTCAGACAAGTATAAAATCAGAACAAAATTGTTACTCTCTCTCTTGGTTTTTTAAATTTTGAATTACAACTTTAGAAAAGTATGATAACTACGAAAACATAATAACTACCTTACCTTATTTATAGTACATAGAAACATAAACAGCCCAGCCTGCCGTTCTCACATACATACCATTTAATTTTTAAAAACCCCAGATCATTTTTAATACCCCAAAGCCCTTAAACATTTGTTGGAATACTACCCGCCGGCAACGTGGTTTTCGCGCGCACTCATTATTACTCTTTTTAAATTTATTGTTAGTGTCCGAAAATTAGATAGACATGTTCTCCGCGGTCACATAGTGTTAACTGTTATTTCACTTTTTTCTGGTACAATATGGAATTTTGTAAAGAGCCTACTTGGCTCGGTCCGGCGCCGGAACAATCAGTTAACGAACTGGGCGAACGAATGTAGCAGGTGCCACTAACGTGATCTCATACTTTTGGTGGAAACCACTGCCTTTGGTTTCGTCACAGTAGTTTCGTCCCATGCAATTCATGTAGTTGTTGGGGTGACGACAGTATACGATATTAGTGAGGCACTGGCTAACGTCACGAGATGGGCGGACCTTAATTTGCATATCCGTCGACTCTCTCAAGGAGGCGAAACAGAAAATGAGCCTTTCACCATCTTGGCGGTTCACGACCGCGTCAGTCCGCGCATATATCCGTGTCATACATACGGGCGCATGGTCACACACAAGCAAAGTTCTTGGAAACCTAGAGCGGTGCAGATTCCTTTACCGATTTCACAACGTGATATTGCGTTACTGCTTCGTTACAACACTGTTCTATTCACCACGTGTTCTGGTCACCGTTGAGAAATGAATTTACAAATATTTTTCTATACATCCCCGAAAATGTAAATAAATAAAAATACCCACAAATTTGGTCCGTTACAATACCCCCTCAATGAGAGATCTTCTGTCAAAACAGAAGAAATCTCATTGATAAAACCCCTAAGAGGACCGGTGAGGAACTGGTGCCAACAACCCCCTTTTGTTCTTACATTGCATGGGTACCCGACCCCCCTGGCTCGGCGACTATGGACGCATCTGAACGAGATCACTGGACTTCTCTGTAAGAGATTCCAACACCGAAAAATCGAACATACACGCACCACAGCGCACCTCACCTCCTAACATGCTACCCCAAAAATCCTCAATCCCTGGCTTAGATCATGCCAGATCCTCAACCGATATGTTCCCCCTTATATGCAAGCTGGGCTGCCTTTGGCAGAAACTGGGCTCACACACACACACACACACACACACACACACTTATACTACATATTATGAACATTGAAACATTTCTGCAAAATTTCTCTTAAGTTAAAATCAACAATTGCCTCCTTTAAAATCAAACTACAAATCCGTTACCTAAATTAAATAATTCTCTCCCGTAATTTCTCTGTTATTTAAAATAAATCCCTTGAACATTTCTTAAAAATAAGAACATCCTTAGCCTAACATGTGATCATACCTAGAATCTAACAATACAATTCAATAGAATAATTCAATAATAATAAACACGGTTAGTACACAAACAATAAAATAATCAAGGTTTAAAAATATCCCTTAGCTGGCAGGCGCAAAATCAAGAAATTTTTTTTTTCTTCAAAAAAATCGTAAATTCAAAATTTCAAAAAAAAAATTTTAACTTCAAAAAATTTAAATTTCTTAAAATAAATTCCTTTCCATATTGAAATTATTTAAAGGTGTTCCGATCAATTAAAAACAAAAGGTGAATTAACTTCCTTGCTAAGCATGCCTAGTACATGACCTCACTATCAGCTGATCAAAACTAGGTCAAGTCAAGAACCTTGACCTACATAGGTTATATACAAGTTCTCTGAAATTACATTTAACATCTGTAAAATTCGGTCTTGAAACACAAAACATAATAAGATAACACATTTAAAATAACAAAATATTATTATAAATAACAATCAAATTGACATTTAAATTATTTAAAATAAACACTTTCTAACTTTACATTTAGAAATTCTATCAAAAATTTGTCACTGGTTTCAATTAAAAATTTTATATTCTTGTTATAAATCTCTTTCTTTATTTGACAATCTTATTCTCCATTACTTTGGGTGATCTAGTTATTTATGCTCATTTAACTTACTACTTGACATTTATACATATATCATCTTTACCTCTCTCTGACTCTGACCACTAACAACTTTACCTAACAGGACACCCATCTCTATCAAAATATCTATCAAACAATCTCTAGACCCAACTTACTATTAAACTCAAATCGCCACCTTCTCTCAATATATAAAAAAATACTCTCTAACCCTTTGTACTTAGGATAAGTGTTTCCCCCCCCAAAAGCTCATTTCCTTAATCTGGTCCCTGGATTCTACCTAAGGCGACCCCTTCCCACCAAATCTGTTCCTTCCCGTCCCAACCCTTTTGTTGCGGACTCCCACATTACACTACCCCTATTACAAAATTGCCATCCCCAAATCTCAATCTTATTACCTCACTTCAACTACAACAAAATAACATCATCATTTAATAATATCAATATATCACTCAAAACTCTACATATATTCCCCATGACTACTGTGTCAACGTCAATACTTCTCAGGATCTATTACATTAACTCACAACAACATTACATTAATTTAAAACAATATGATTCTCTCCACTACTATTTTAACTTTAACTTGGACTGATCTATGTGTCCCAATAAAATCTTAATCACCCACAATCTACCTTTATTATTACTCACAAATCTTTGAAACTCACTACTTAAAATAACATCTTTAGCACATTAAAACATTGTATTTAACATCAATTACCGTGCACATCAATAAACAATTTACCAGTGACGTTTTCCTACTGATCAGCTGATCTTCCTAACAAATTGAAAGCACATTTCAAAATTATACACATTTTATGAAATACTTACGGTTACCAATCTTTACGTCTACCATCAATGTTTACCCCTTTTTCTGACTCTGGTAATTTATGTTAACCGCCTGCCAGTCGGTTTAGTTATTTAATTAGTTTCAAACATACACAAATTATACAAAACATATACTTTTTATCATTTCTTATATCTACCCTACTACAATAAAATAATACATTTAAAAATATAGAATGAACACGTTATACTGAATGTATGAGCACCTATTTATTTAAGCGGAATAAAGCGTTTTTATTAGAGCAAAATTAGAGTTAGCATTTTTAATTTACAAAATTTTAGCACGTTGCTCATCTGAGCAACCCCCTGGTCCACACACACTATTATAATTTATGTAAGACTGTAGCGCCTTTTTGCTTCCACAAAGACTGCATATTTGGAGGAATTGGACATCTCTGTGTCTTTGCTTCGGCATCTACATTTGAACGATTTTGGATATCAACATATCCTTGGTATATATTGAAACGCCCTTAAAATGGGTCTACCACCTGGCTATGCTGTCCCCACGCGGACAGAGTGGCAGCCGCTGTTCCATAGTTCCTGGATTTCCCCTAATTTCACCCCCCATTTAATTTCTATTATAAACCAATTTCAAGTCAGCTATGGTCAAGGGACTTGATTATGGCCATAGGTGACCGCTAGCCAAATCCACGAATAGTGCTGGTAAGGCAGTAATCGCCCGAAAAGTCGGGGAAATCTAACTTTCATTTCAATGCCTGTTCTACATCGTCTTAGTTATGTGCGGCACGAGTGTCTATCAGGGTACAAATTAAATTTGTACGAAAAGGTGTGCCGCACATTTTCGCCATGTTGGCCTCCGATGGAGGTAACACTCTCTGTTACCCCCAACCCATTTCACTATCTACTAGGGCACAGGCCACCCCAGCGATAGCATCTTAATAACTAAATAAGAAATTAAATATACAACATTATAATATGAAACCTTCATCCCTCATTAATCATTTAACTCATTTAAATCGTTCATAATTTCCTATAAATATCTTCCTTAATATTTTCAAATTTATTGTTAATAATTATTATATATCATCTTTCAGTTATTATTAAATTTTTTTTAAAATATCATCTTTATTTAACACAATTATTTCAAATCATCTCATTATTGAATTAAAATCTTTTTTCATCTGAGTTACCCCTGTAAACATTTTTATTATAGTTGACTGGTATTGTAAAATTTTTTATACTTACAATCCATTTAACCTGACATACACAAAATATATACCATACACCAATTTATCTCTGAAACATTTACCAAAATGTTAGTTCAAATCCAACAATTTAACAATCAATTACCAAATACATCTCTCGTAAAATAATATAAATTCCTTAGAAAGTTTAATTATACAACATTTAAATAAATCAGAATATTTAAAACATCTCAAATTATTTTAATCAAATTAATTATTAAAATACAAATTTCATTGCTACCAAAATATTTACAATTAGCCAATTACTGTTTCCACAATTAATTTTACTATTCATTGAAATTGCCAAAATAATAGCATTATTATTATCACTTACCCACATACATACATTGTTTATCTGACCTTCTACAATACACACACAATTCACTACATATTTCTTTACAAATCGTCCTTATTATTTGTTCAATTATACCACACTTCAATGTCCAAAGTTGCGAGGTCAAAAACCATAAAACAAAAATATTTATAACTGTCCTTTATTGTTTCATAGCCTATCCTCCATCGTCAAAGATTAATTTTGGTTTTATATAGCACTGTTCAGTTTTATTGATGCACAAATTACTGTCTTGTGTGTCGTAACCACAAAAACCAAATTCATTCATTTTACCAAAATAATCATGCAACAAGTCAACGTTAAGTACATCTGTTAAATCTCCATCAGTAATTATATTCATTATCGGGTTATTTACTTTTGTATTATCAATCAAATCATTCGTATTTAAATTTACTTCTAACCTTTCTTTCCATTCCTCATAATTTCTATTTGAATTATATACTTCTGTTTCTCTCTCAACATACAATTCTCTATTTAAATCTCTCTCATCACAATACCATATCACACTCTCAGTATTATTCCAGACAGAGGGTACAAAATTATACAACAAAAATAAACACTTCAAATCTTCTATTAACACGGGACTCTTGCCCTTCTTAAACAATACTTGTGAACCCTCTGGTTCAGAAAAAATCAGGGGAAAATTTACCCTCTGCCCCCATTCTACTACTATACTATTTTTCCACTCTCTCTCTAACTCATAAGCATACATTAACATTTCATAATCACATTCTACAAACTCATCAGTACTCTCAGATACTACATTTTCAATTACATCACTATTCTCAATACTACTTTCATTATTTTCAACATCATCGTCATCATTTGTTAACTCTTTATCTAATACAACATTGCCATTACAATTTTCATTTGTATTATTCAAACTATTTTTTATTTCACTGGTATTTTCTAACCGTTTATTCTTGTATGTCATTTATTAACTCATCAAATTGTACACTAATGATCTGCTGCAACTGAATATTCTGTTGTTTAATTTCATTAAACATAATCTCATTTTTAATATTTTGCTGTTCGCATTTTATTTTCTGTTCATCTAATTTATTGTTAAAATCACTTTTCATCTCATTTAAAATTATTTCGTTACTATCAAAGCGTTTATTTAATTCTTTAAACTTGTTATTCTGAACATCAAATTTGATATCATTATCATCAAAACGTTTATTAAAATCATTATTTTGTTTATCGAAATTGATTTTCATAAAATCCAATAGGTCATCTAATGACAATTTTTTCTCTTTCGTTTTGTATGTTTTGATCAATACCGGAGTAGATTTTGCTTCTGCATGATCGACTATAATTGACCCGGTTAGGTCGGCGTTAATTATTGATTGCACGCTCAACTCAGCTGTTGGCCTTGACTGACTTACTTCGCTCACACTTGGTGACGGGTTCATCGAACCAAGGCCACTCTCACTCATAACTGAATCTAACACTGCTTTTTTCTGTGTTCTCAGACATTTTTAATTGATCTATTTTTTCTTACGTAACAACTACCAATGATTAATCTCTTTTCAAAACCTTATCTTACCACATATATAAAATCAATCTTATACCATAATTACGTAAGTTTGCATGACTACAATTTTGTTTTCATAACCGTACTTCATTCAGTGTACTGTCAAAATGTAGGCCGGCGTAATACAACTTTTTTGTTATATTACATCCTGCTGTCACGGCAACAATTGTAACCCTTGGTTACTATTTTATATTTATGAATAAAACTGTAAACTCCCACTTACCTTCAACTTTCGATCTGGCCGGATCGCATAGTGGGGACGAACCCCGTTCGTACAGCGAACTTGACAGCACATCAAATGAAATAAGGTTTTTGAATGAATTTACTTAACAAAATTTATCATTTGAAAGATAATGGTTTTTATTTTTTATGATTGTAAAGCATCTCAGACAAGTATAAAATCAGAACAAAATTGTTACTCTCTCTCTTGGTTTTTTTAAATTTTGAATTACAACTTTAGAAAAGTATGATAACTACGAAAACATAATAACTACCTTACCTTATTTATAGTACATACAAACATAGCCCAGCCTGCTGTTCTCACATACATACCATTTAATTTTTAAAAACCCCAGATCATTTTTAATACCCCAAAGCCCTTAAACATTTGTTGGAATACTACCCGCCGGCAACGTGGTTTTCGCGCGCACTCATTATTACTCTTTTTAAATTTATTGTTAGTGTCCGAAAATTAGATAGATATGTTCTCCACGGTCACATAGTGTTAACTGTTATTTCACTTTTTTCTGGTACAATATGGAATTTTGTAAAGAGCCTACTTGGCTCGGTCCGGCGCCGGAACAATCAGTTAACGAACTGGGCGAACGAATGTAGCAGGTGCCGCTAACGTGATCTCATACTTTTGGTGGAAACCACTGCCTTTGGTTTCGTCGCATAGTTTCGTCCCATGCAATTCATGTAGTTGTTGGGGTGACGACAGTATACGATATTAGTGAGGCACTGGCTAACGTCACGAGATGGGCGGACCTTAATTTGCATATCCGTCGACTCTCTCAAGGAGGCAAAACAGAAAATGAGCCTTTCACCATCTTGGCGGTTCACGACCGCGTCAGTCCGCGCGTATACCCGTGTCATACATACAGGCGCATGGTCACACACAAGCAAAGTTCTTGGAAACCTAGGGTGGTGCAGATTCCTTTACCGATTTCACAACGTGATATTGCGTTACTGCTTCGTTACAACACTGTTCTATTCACCACATGTTCTGGTCACCGTTGAGAAATGAATTTACAAATATTTTTCTATAAATCCCCGAAAATGTAAATAAATAAAAATACCCACAAATTTGGTCCGTTACAAAGATAATTAATTAATATGCTTACATAATATTAATAATAACATATACATATTAACTAGTTTTGCTGCATTTATAACTACAGTAGCTTACTGTCTGTATAGTCTTATTCTGATTTTGAACTATCCAGTATTTACATTATCATGATTACAATTTATAGTGGTCTATCCATTAATATTTGTTTTTTTCAGCCTACTAACAAAAACTTGAAAATGTAACTATTGTATTTTTTTTACTCCATACCGATTTATTTTTATGTTTGTTTTGTACCATACTGTACATTGTTGTTAGTGCCTTATGTTAAAAAATGTGACCTACCCTTTCACATTTCCTAGTCTCAGTTAGTTCGAATTATAAACTGCCCCCTGTACTCAACGAATTGAATTTTGTAGCCCAAACAGTTAACTTTATTTTTAATGTTATCAATTAAGTAAAAGTAATTATACCGTGTATTAATTTCAATATATTTTATTAGGAGCATTTCTGGCTGGTCTGGATGCTGGTTTAGTGTATAACTCTTTTCCAAAAATGGGTGATAGTTGGGTGCCAAAAGATATCTTGTCAATGAATCCAGTTCAGCGTAATTTTACAGAAAATCCAACAACTGTTCAGTTTGACCACAGAATACTGGTAAGTAATTCTAATGCTGTATAGCGAGCCGAAACATGAGAATACCTTATGCCATTTTGATGACGACATATAATTTATAATATTTTGAATAAATTTGAATTTAGTGTAACAACTGATACTAAAGCATACAAGTGACTTCACCATTAGAGTTTAAATTACTTCTCTACTTAATTAATGTAAGAATATTATATATGAGGTGCTATAAGAAATTCCCAGACTAAGTATTAAAAATATATGTAAGCTTGTCTTACTTAAAGATTGCTTTCATTTCCTTTCAAATAGTCCTTTAGGAGTGTATTGATAGATTCAGATGCTTTTTCTGTACACAAAAGCACCAAAAAAATGTTTTCTTGACAGCTGTCTGTTTGCGATTTTTACTCAGTATCAGAGCAGCAACTTTTCAACTTAAGTTTCATTTTGAGCATGTTGAAACTATAGAATTTATGAGAGATTTAGAAATGCCCTCTGTGCTTGAATTTATAAAATAGAAGATAGGGACACCTACTGCATATTGAGAATATGGGACAGTAAAAATCAAGAAAAATAAAATAAGGAGAAATGTTAGACAATCCAAGGATAAAACAGTTACAGGATAGGGCTAGGTCAAGTGAGTATGACTGGTGTGGAATAACTACATTGTTGTTTTTTGTTAATAAGCAGTTTTTTGTTGTTTATTTTGAAGGTAAGAAGCAGGTACATTATCATGGCGCAACATTTGATTTTGTACTTTCTACAGTTTTGTATTTTTCGTTGAATGCTTCAACACATTGGAGTTGCGGTATATTAAAAGTCAGAATTCACTGAACACCAAAAGGAAAAGTTCTTGGTTAGGGGTGAGAGAAACATGTAGAGCAAGAATTTGTAGGACTTTAGACTCTCTGTGCCTTGTTTATTCTTGTTGACTTCAAACTCCTCAACTGAAATGGCTGGTGCTTAGTGTCCAAATCATACCCATAACTATAAATTTCATCACCAAACCAACTCGATAATCTAAGCCAAGTAGAAATGAAAGTTTGATTGTCATAAGTCATCTTCTGAAGTTTGTGACTCACATCAACATACTGCTACCCTGATCTAGTGATAAGCTGGAATTTTTTTTTTCAACAGCACAGTACAACATTTTCTCAAGAGGGCCAATAACTGATTCTAACCATGTCATATAGTTCACAGTTTACACATCCCACGTTTTTACAGTTTGTGGTGTTATCATCATCTTCAAGTGACACTCTACCAGCCTTGAAAAATTCATGCCACTGAAGAAACTTGCATTTGATTTTTTTGAAAGTCTAATCCTTAAAAACATTTTGAGGTTCTCTAAATTTTTATCGAAGCATGTTCAAATTTATCAGCTGTCATAAACTGGTACTGCCATGAGGTTATGAAGTCATACAGTGAAACTAAAGACATGTACTCATTATGGTGCCAGCCAGTTGACACACTGATTGAGTATGCTTGTGAGTAAATGACGTTTGATGTCCCATGTGGCTTTGTTGCAAAGTTCAGTCACTGCAATTCAGTTTTTGCAGTATCTGATATATCACATGTATAATTTAAAGCCTGTTAGTAATTGTAATACATTACGATACTTAAAAAATAAACACGTTTAATAGGAAGTTAATAAATTGCAGTATATGTAGTTTTCTGTGAGAAAAAAAAGAATATTCGTTGATTGCCTTAAGGTGTGTCAGAAATTTAGAGGATTCTGTTAATAGTTTGGAGTTTGAGCTTGTTAGCCAAAATTCTTGTTTCTCTGAAAATATAGGGATATTTGTTTGCATGGGATTTTTTTGTTTTGTTTTATTTTAGTCTAATGTGTGTGAAAGTAATGACATTAATATAACAGTGTATAATGTATATTAGTAGATTATGCATTTAATTTTCTATCGTATTTTTTGCTGTTAAAAAATGTTTGTGCATAGGACCATATTAAAAAATTTGTTCAATTTGTTAACTGAACAACTATAACTAATTGTAGCAGTCCACCCACTGCTACTTTTTATTTGCCATTTATCTGCCCACTGCTCAGGAAGTGCTTTCCCATCAATTCCTTTTGTAACGGTACAGAATTGTGTGTTAGAGACAGCAAAGATTTAATTCAGTTTTAATTTGAAAGCAGTTAGTATTCACCTGTGAGGTGCCCCATTGTAACCAGCAACATACAATGTTATCATAAACTGTTGATGTCTAGACAGCCCAGCCCAGACGTATTACGCAACCGCTTGCCAGCAGCAGTCTTTATGAAGCACAGTAAGAACTTTGTCACCCTAGTGTTTGCATCAGACAGAAGCAGCATACAGTTCTACAAGTAAAATGGTGGCCTCGGGTGTGGAAGATAGGCCGAAACTAAAGCCGGCCTATCTAGTAAAGTGTTAAAACTATTATCAGTCCTACTGCAACTCATGGCCGCGCGGCTAGCCAATTAACCATCTAAGTGCTCAAGCAAATTTTAAAGCCGGCCGGCTATATAAATATATACATTACAATGCATAAAGAGTTTTAAAGTAATGAGGTGAAGTAATTAACGACATAATAAGTTCAACGAAAACAGTTACGTGAGTGCGGTGGACGGAAGCAAGCGGCAAACACGAGTGTCTGACCAGCCATATGGACACGCAGCTGAGGGGTAACAGTACTGAACATAATTTACTAACAAAAAATAGAAAAAATTCTAATCAAAGCTTAAGTACCGTTTAATAGCCACAATTTAAAAGATTTTGTTAATGAGATCTCAGTAAGGGAATGTAAAGAGTATGAATGAGAGAGTGTAGCAAAGTGTTGGTTAAAATAATAACGTTATTGTCAATTCATTTTCATATTAGTAGTTTATATGAAAGATTAAATACCCATGTATTCTTGTCTTATTATTGAAATTGCAGTGTAGAGTTAAAACAAAATGAAATAGTTCAGGTTAATAAATGAAAGTTAATTTGGTAAAATCCACAAAATGTGTGGTAGCGTGATTATTTTGCAACTTAAACCCAGGTAACCTTTTTCTGCAGCTGATTTTCGTCTGTACGACCCTGGAGAAGTAACCTTAAGGTAAGATAAGAGTTTATATAATTTGAAGTAATTTATATTGTTTCACTGACGCCTTAGAACAGGGACTCGAGTATTATATTATTGTCAATTAAATTATATTGTTTCACTGACCCCCGAAAATAGGGACTCCAATATATTATTATTTGCAAATAAATTATATCATTTCACTGGTGCCCAGAACAGTTGGACGATTTGTGTGATTTATTGAAATTGCACAGATCAGGCCTAATTAAGCTGCAGAACGGGTTATTTGGGAGTGAGGGCAATGTTGTAAAGGATTGTACTTTAAGCTAAAGTGTGTATAATAGTATATGTAAAAAACACTATACAAAATGAAGAATAGTAATGATGAAGTCAGCTTCACTGACAGTAATACAGAAAGTCAGTTAACAGAGTCGAAAATTATGAAAGACATTGAACATCAATCGACACCTATCCAAAATAAACAAGCGGTAGATAGTAATGAGAAGGTAATGAATATGTTGCAATTAATTTTAGAGCAACAAAGTATTAAATTTAACGAAGTAAAGAGTAGTTTTGACGCCAAATTCGATGAACAGAATAATAAATTTGATGTCAAATTTAATGAAATAAATGTTATGCTAATACAACAGTTAGATAAGCTTGGGAGAAATATTGAAAACAAGAAGGTAAGTAACAGTGGTAATATGACCACAAATAGTGGAGAAATTAATAACAAGGTGAGTAATACTGCTGATTATAATGATGTGTTAACAAATGATAACAATGATATTAAAAATGGTGATGTAATTGAAAATGGGGTAGCAAAAAGTGATACAGTAGATAATAGTAGTGATAATGAGAGTAGGATGAGAGTTGAGGTTGATCAGGGATTGCTAGTTAGTGTTTATGATTTAGAAAGGGAGTATAGAGATAGTTTAAATGTAGAGTATAAACAGAGGGCAAATTTTTCTTGTGGTATAGGTGAAGAAAAGGCTTCACCAATGTTGTTGGAGGACAAAGGTTCCTCAAGAGTTTTTGTGGGAGGCAAATGGTCTTCGAAATGTCCCTTAATTTTTTGCGGTTTATCTGGTAAGTCCAGATGGAATTATAATAAAGTGGTATTGTCCTCTGTGTGGAGTGAGAATATGAAATGGTGTGGTATTGAAAGTGATTATGAGCGAGATAGAGTGATAGAGTTGTTCAGATTAAGTAGAGATCATAAAGGGTTAGTAGTGGGAATAAATATGGAAAGAAATGATTATATTAAAAATAGTAGGGACTTACCTTGTTTAATAAACAATGATTATATTAATGATAAACAGTTACCTGTTGGAAGAATTAGTGTACTTGTAGTGGCAGACAATTGTGATAATAACGTAACTTACCTGGGTGTAATAATAAATACCAATGGAGACTGGACAAAAAATACTAATGTAGACATGACTTATGATAAAGTAATAATGGGGGGTAACCCTGAGCATTATTATTATGGTATACTGGAAAAAATGGATTTTTACGGTTATTATACAAAAGATAAAAATTTGTATATAAAGATAAAAATTTGTAAATTTGAAATTTGTAAAGATAAAGATTTGTATATGATGTGTACAAATAAAAATGAAAAATGTTATGTGATAGGAAGACTAATTTTCGACGATGGGGGCTAGACAAAAAGCGAGTGAACATTTAATTATTTGAGTCAGTGGTAATTACTTGGCTGATTTATGTAATGAAGTGTGGTAAACAATAAAATTATGACAAAAAATTGTAAATAAATGTGTTAGTGTTAAATGTATTGTGTCAAGACTCTATTGTTGGAATGTTCTATTGTTGGAATGTAGATTATAGTTTTTGTAACACTGTTTGTAGCATGTTATAATAATAATAATATTTTATTTTGATAAAATAATTAACAGGAGGTACGAAGGAATTTTATTTTGAATTGTGTGTTTAAAATAAAAGTGTTTTAAATAATGTAACTAAAGCTAAATTGTTTTGAGTGGAGGTGGAATTAAAGTAATGTAAAAGGTTAATTTTATTAATGAAGCCAAATTAATTTTGATCTGAATTGTAACAAATAGTGAGTAATATGTCAACACTAAAAGAGTTGTCTAAATTAAAAACTGAAGGAAGCGTTGGTGATGATGTAATCTGGAATGTTGAGACTGAGTTAGTGTTTATAAAACTAGTCTGGCATACAACTGTTGATATAAACAGGTAGATTGTTTGTTTCTGCTGGAGTTGACAACAACAAGAATGTTGTAGTTTGATGAATCAGTGCTATGAGCAAATTCTATTATGAAATAAAAGAAATACCAGATGTGAAGAAATGAAGGTAATTTTTCATGTTAATGTAGAATCATGTTGAAAAATGTAATTAAAGTAAATGAAATTGGTAGTTAAATTAATTGAAAAGGTGAATTTTAATAATGAATTTAAACTTATTTATATTTTAATCTGAATTTTAACTGTAATGGTAAATTAAACAATAATTGATGAAACCGTAATGATTGAAATATTCATTTAAAATTGGAAACTGAAGGAAATTTTTGGGTAAAAATAATAAAAAATGTTTGAGTTAAGCAATGTGTTATTTTGGAGGGGTAATAATGTATTGGGAACATTATTCAATTTGTATGGAATTTATATGATTTAGCTGTAAGTATACCGTAAGTTTATATGGCCATGTTGACATTGTATTTTATAAAGGCCAGTTATAGAGTTGAGGGAAACCAATGTTTATCATGTTGTATCCTGTTTATGTAATTATGTACGAATATAGAACAGCATATAGAATGTAGGCCAACTACACTAAATGGAAACCCAGTACTTTGTATATACAAGAACCAGTACTTTGTTAACACTGGAATGGTATGATACTTAAAACTTACATAATTGGTATGATGTTTTACGATCTTGAGAAAAAAAAATTTTTTTGGTAAGATGGAAATGAAAAATCAAAACTTATAGAACATATTTTAATTTTACATACTGTACTTTTAAGAGTTGAAAATACATTTAATATAAAAGAAAAGTTTATTGAGGTAAAATGTCAAACATTGTTTAGTTGTCGATGTCACCTAGCAGTTAGGTCCGTCTGAAAAAAAAAAAAAAAAAAATTACTACATTTATTTAAAAAAAACGAGTTGTATGTTAAAACCGAGGGCTAATGATGAAAAACGTTTTGGTATTAGCTAAAAAAAAATCTTACTTGCAATGATGTGATGTCTTGATGATGCTGCAGTTGATTCAGGCGCTGCAGTTTTTGCAGACTTCCCTGCGGTGCTCCGCACAGAACGCAGTGTCGTACTTGCTGCAGTAGTTGACTGTCATTCTTCGCTTTTCAGCTGGGCATATCTTACAAGTTGTTCTCTTTTTATCCACCCTAGGAAGAACTGGATCTGCTGCTTCTTTTCGGCCAAGAACACTGAAGACCATACTTCTTAGCTCCCTCGGAAGATTTTTGATTGTCAAGCTCTGTTCTAGCCATGGAAAAACCAACTGCTGATACAACTGATTCAAAAAAGATGTTCTTGTCATGGTTTGTTCTTTTCTAGAACTCAAGACCCTGTTCAAATGATAAGTGAGTTAACTCCTCCGATGTCGGTCAAGTCATAAAAAATGCAGAGTGGCCATCTTTTTGTTTTCCTTGAGCACGATCTGACTGAAACCATTTGGTCAAGAGTATCTACTCCTCCTTTGGTCTGGTTGTAATGGTCAATCATAACTGGTTTGCCATCTTGATTCACTCCCTTGTCTTGGTGCATTGTGGAAATAAGGCTGTAACCTCTCTTTCGATTTTTTTGCTAAAAAAAAAAAATTTTTTTTTTGTTTGGAAGAGGGGCCATTAGTTAAAACTAGGCGGAAGGCCTAGAGAAGCAAAAAATGCGCTGGGTCCAGTGAGACGGGACTTGCAATTAAACTCGATGGTTAATCAACAATAACAAATTTTATTAAAAATTTCAAGTCTTGACATCCTCTTCTTTAATACAACATGTAACTTTCAAATTTCGACAAACCCACATTAATATTACATATACAACTTTAAATTTTTTCTCCCCCCTTTTCTTTGAATTCAATCTTGATACACAATATAACTTTAATAGAATTAAAAAAATGTCATTAAAAACTTCTAATCCACTCCCTGACATCATAACATTCTTAAAATATACATATGTAACATCATAATTCATAATTCAATAATTTCTCATAAATACACATAAATACAACATCAATCAATATACTTACATGAATACATATAGAACACACACATATATATATATATATACATATATATATATATATACATATACCACACACACATGTTCACCTGGCTGACAGCCTATATATATATTTTCACCATACCTCAGGAGAGTGTGGAAAACCCCAGTATCTGTCACCAAGACCCCCATCCCAAACTACCGTAATTGGATAAAGTGCCCAGCAAGCCTTAAAAACTTTTCATTTAAGAAGACAAATCCACTAACTCATCAGAGTGTAACTGGGTTACAACAAATGAAATAATTACAAGTATTAGAAATGGCCGAAGTCAATTTGGCAATACAGCCCGAACAACTCTTAAGTTACAAGCATACAAAAGTTTAGGTTTTGTTCCCCCCCCCCAATATTAAGGCGCCATCGCAAGGTCAACATGACTGCTTGGTCTTATAAAATGGATATTTCTCAACTTCTTTTATGCTCCTACAAAAATACAATTTGAGCAAAAACCTAGTGGGATGTACCCACCAGAAAATAACATAAAACTGATACTGATTTTTCAACTTTACATTTATAATTGAAGAAGTGAGAACCGGTAGTGTGCTCATATTAACAAACTCAACAATTAATGCACTGGCTACGGCAGTAAAAAAGAAAATTTACTTATTATAGAATTATTAAACAGCTAACATAAATTTTATAAAATGTATAATAAAAATTTTATAATGTAAAACCTAATAAAACATATTTGAGGCATTCATAGAGAATTGGGTTGACCTCAGGCACGACCATGCACCCGAACCAGATGCAACAAAATTTAACATGTCAGAGACCTGTGGATAAAAGCACCAACAGGTGACGGTGGCAGGTCAAAGCCCCCCCAAACCTTTAAATAATTTAAAAAAAAACAAAACCCATATAGATCTATAAATATAATCAAGAAAATCCCCAACAAAGTACCCCGGCACCCATGCAAGCATAATTAACACCCATACAAATCAGTAACATTCAGTTCCGCACACTTTTGCAATAAGAGAAAAATTTAACATCAAAATCTGGTGACGCATGACCCCGTCTGGGTTTACACTTACTCTGGGGGCGTAAACATTTGTAAAGTGAATCTGACAAAATTTATAACCCCCAAATGTCCTGCTGGACTTGTGCACAAACGAAACCTTTAACTGGAGCCGTTCCAGGAATAATATCACATGTTCTAAATTGTAGCGGCCAAAAATATTTCTTAAAGACTTAAATGTCACCTGGTTATAGTCCGGCACAAAACCTGAGGTTATTGTAGCGTGTTGTCCATCTCTTCCTTCCGGCGGCCAAGACGGAAAGTCACTAGTTTAATGGCATGGGTGGCAGATGATCGGCCACCTGCTGGAGCGAATCAGGTGATCGTCTTAATCAGGAACCCTGGAGATTTATATATTTGGGTAATTACTCAAGTGTTCAGTAATTCACAATACCCCTTTTACTCCAGCATAACTCACACACCACAACATGCTCCGTTTTTTAAAATAAAAATTTTGAAATTTAAGTATGCATTGAAACTACCTTCAGTATAGAATTTAGAATTAAATAAATTCATTCATAGACTGTTCGTCAACTAATTAATCACTTATTACAATTTCGATATGAGTTAGCAAACTTGAACAGGTTCATAAAGCACGTTCGTTTCAACAAAATAACAAAATAATTTTCTTACGCCCCTCTTGATATAATTAGAAAAACATACAGACATATAAAACTGTAAAATACTGTATTTCAGCCAGTGTTAACATTCAAGACATGAATAATCAGTAATTAACCTGTGCTCGCCACATGGTAACTTAACGCATATATATTGCCTCGCATCGGCGTTGATTTTAAGTTAAGTACAATTCTTTTTATCAAACGATAAGTAAAATACCTTAAACACACTTACCAGAGAGTCACGTAGCGATTATCTATGCATAGTAGATAATAATATACAAGATCCAAACTCAGTGCCGCCGGGAGAATGCAAGGACAGTCGAGGCCAACTGCTAGACGAGAACTGGTTTGACCAGCGACCGAAAAAACGTTACGTAGCGCTGACCCCAGAGCGCGCGCGGATCGGCATAGCAAACGTATTGATAATGGGGTAGGCACGGCTAAGCTAAATAATTAACGGATACGGCAATGCCCGTCACGTCATTAATATAGAAAACAGCCGAGTTTTTTCCAAAACTCGGCACACCCCCACTCCAAAAGGGCAACAAGGTTGCCCAAATAGAACCAAAGGGGTACCCTGCAGTGTACCCCCCCTTATAGTCTATACTCGAGTTGCTATCGGCATCCTCCCCAGTCATGGCTCTCAGGAGAACAGAGGCTCAGAAGGAAAACGAAAGAGCAGAAGAAGACATGTAACGTATAATAGATATTTACCATAAATCCGTCGTGCGACTTCTTTTTTCTCGTCTTATTTTGACGCGTTTCGGCAACGAATTGCCATCTTCAGAAATCTTAATCACTCATAGGAGTGCACTTTTACCGTAATGATTTTAGTGTTTTTAATTTTTTAACGATCTCCTATGAGTGATTAAGATTTCTGAAGATGGCAATTCGTTGCCGAAACGCGTCAAAATAAGACGAGAAAAACGAAGTCGCACGACGGATTTATGGTAAATATCTATTATATTAATATAAGTGACTTGGAGACAACTAACCTAAAATGTATTACATGTAACGTGTAAGTGTGTGGCCACCGCAGGCTGACCTGATCAGGGCCAGCCTACGGCAAGAAAGACAGACAAGAAAAGACGAAAGAAAGTACGGGAGCTCCCTGAGTACTGACCTCCTGAGACTTGCCCAACTTATGTTCCGAGACACCGATATAACCACAACAGGGCGTCATGCCCTATAGTTACACAGAGGGACTAGCCCAAAACGCCAAACAATAACCGTACCTCAGAATCACCGCCTACATCTCACAGGACCCGGATGAAAAGGGGGTTTGGTCTCCATGACCCAATAATTTCATTTACATGTGTGTATATATATATATATATATACTCCCATAATCTAATACATGTGTGCTCCAAGGGCATGTCGTGAACAACGTGCCTCAGGAGGAGCAAGATCGACCCCCGCCGCACGTTGCCCACCATCCACTCTCTAGCTCCTTTTTTTGTTTTTTGATTTTATTCCTTTTCTAATTTTTTTTTTTCCCCCAGGGAAGGAAAGGGCTAGGATCATTGAAAGATCAAGACCTGGAACGAAAGGTAAGGACATGGCTCTCTCCAGAAATAAGGAAGAACGGAGAAAACCAAGGCTCGCGCAGGCAGGGGCGCATCCCTTAAGTAGACGAACACCACTGGGACTGTGGGGAACATTATCCGCTACCATATCATTCTACTCCCCCCCCCCAGAGCACACACCTACCCGAATAACATTAATCCCTACATAAATGGAGACCCACAAATCCCCCCTTTTTCTATCAGCCCGTCCACCCCTTTTGACAGGGCTTCAATTTTGAAATGTGTGTAACGATCTCTTTTGAATTACTTCCCGGTTCGCCCAACCTAGCCGTCACAGGCGACGCGAACCCCAGGATACCATATGGCCCCGACCAGCGGTAAAACAGTTTGGCGGCTCTCTTATCCGCTGCTGAGCTGATCGGGTGACTCTGGCAGTAGACTAAATCCCCTGCCTTAAAGGGATTCGGAATACGCCCCTGATTATATCGTCTACGGACGCGCTCGTGTGCACGGAGCAAATTCTTCCAGGCCTCTTTCCACCTATCTGCCGTCTTAATGTCCGGATTACTTGGCAGAAGATCTTCTATGTTCCATAAGTTAGCCAAGGGAAGCGTAGGCGAGAAACCAAACATCACTTCGAATGAAACAGCCTTATGGCTATCATGTAAGGCCGTATTGAATGCTAATTGTAACCACTTCAAATTCTGGTCCCAACAATTTTGCTGTTCAGCATGATAGGCAATAAGCGCGGATCTGAGATTCCTGTTGAATCTCTCCACGTGGGACGGCTGTGGGTAATAGGGGGAAGTGGTTACATGCTTGATACCATTGGCGAAGCACATTCGCCGAAAATTGCCTGAAATAAATTGTGGACCATTGTCCGAGACAATGATGGCCGGAAGACCGAAGTGCTGAAACACATGATTCTGGAGCGCGTGTATGGTTAAACGAGCCGTTGCCTGCCGTAAGGGTAGTAGCCAGGCAAACTTCGAAAAAGCATCCACACAAACAAGCAGGTAAGAATTACCTGACTTGCTACGTGGGAAGGGTCCCACGTAGTCTATGAATAACTTCTCCATCGGTCTGCTCGCCACATCTGATGACAACAACCCTAACTTGGTGTTCTGGGCAGGCTTCTCAAGCCGCATAGATGACAACTCTTAACCCTTGTCGCAATGTGCCTATCCATGCTTTTCCAGATAAACTGTCTCCTAATACTGGAAATGGTCTTCGAAATCCCCTTATGTCCACCTACCGGGGAATTGTGGTAGTAGCTGAAGACCATGGGCACGAGTTTGCTAGGCAGCACTATCTTCGGGGCACGTCCTTTTCTCTCTCTGCAGCATAGGACGCCCTTGGACAAGAAGTAAGGGACCTGTACGTTACCCTCTTTTAAATTTTGGATGATCGGACCCAACTCTTCATCATCTAACTGATGGGGTAACACATCAGCAAAAGCTAAAGGAAAGTCCAGTAAAACAGAACAGGGTTGCTCAGGCTGGGCTTCGCTGGGCTAGGAAAAGATACGGGACAAAGCATCTGCAACCACATTTTGAGTTCCCCGAATGTGTTGCACCTTGAATTTAAAGGATGAGATCTTGACCACCCATCGTCCAATCTTACCCAGCTGCCGGGGATGAGCGAGAAGCCAAGAGAGAGCCTGGTTGTCGGTCTCGAGCAGGAACTCAGCATATTCCAAGAAATGCCTGAACTTGTCTAGAGCGTAAACAACAGCTAAACACTCTAGCTCATAGACTGAAGACTTCCGTTCTTGTTGGGTCAATGTTCTGGATATAAAGGCCTCAGGCTGCCTAGCCCCATCCATGACTTGGGACAGAACCGCCCCGAGCGCAATCGAACTCGCGTCCGTTTGTAAAATGAAAGGTTGGGAGAAATCAGGCATCCTCAGCACTGGGGGGGGATGATGGCCTCCTTCAACGTTTCGAAGGCCATCTGTTGTTTTTCCCCCCATAAAAATTTGGCGCCCTTCTTTCGGAGTTCATTCAGGGGGGCCGCGATCTCAGCCACGTTCGGAATGAAGCGCTGATAGAAATTCACCATCCCCACAAATCTCGCGATGCCTTTGGCATCCTTTGGTGGGGGAAAGTCCCTGATTCCCTGTGTTTGCTCTGGATCCACAGTGACACCTCTATGGGAAATCAGGTGGCCCAGAAAAGAAATTTGGGTCTGGGCGAACTTCACCTTTTCGGGGTTGACAGTGAGGCCAGCACCCCTCAACCTGCACATCACCTCTTCGAGATGACCCAAATGCTCCTCATAACCCTTGCTGTACACCAGCAAGTCGTCAAGATAGTTAAAGATGTACTTAAACTTGACATCGTGAAAAACGGTGTCAAGTAAACGGGTGAGTGTTTGGGCCCCTACCGCTAGACCCATGGGAACCCTGGTGTACTGGTAGAGGTTCCATGGAACACAGAATACCGTGTAGGGCCTACTTTCCTTCATCAGCGGGATATGGTGATATGCAGAATTGAGGTCGATGATGGTAAAATACCTCGCCTCACTGAACCAATCGAACGCGGAATGAAGGTCTGGAAGTGGGACCGAATCTACCTCAATGTTGGCGTTGAGTTTGCGGTAGTCGATCACCATCCATGTTTACCTCCAGGTTTGGGCACTAGGAACGCCGGACTGGCATAACTGTAGTCTAATAACTCCTGAACCTTCTCCCTTAAGATACTCATTTTTGGAGGGGCAAACTTATAAGGGTGGGAGCACACCACCTTGGAGTCAGTCAGGCAAATCTTATACTCCATGAGATGTGTGAGCCCAAGGGCCGGAGTTAGCACAGTGGGGAAGCGCTCACACAACTGATCTACTGCTGATTGCTGGGACTGGGAGAGAGGTGGTCTCTAGATGTGTCGGGGCACTCAACCTCTTGGATATCCTGCCTAGTCCCCTGATATCCAAGGAAAGGGATTACAACTCTCCGATTAAATTTAAAATAGCATTGGTGCTCTTTGATATCAATTAAGAGACCACTTTTACAGATGAAGTCGGCACCAATAATGCACTCAACTCCCAGAGCAGGAGAAACCAGAAAGCTCCACACCCAAGAAAATCCCTCGATCTTAAATTTGAATGAGACTACCCGGAAAATGGGAAGAATTTCCTGGGATGCCGTCCAACACACCACGGAAGACTGTTCCGACCTTTTTATTAAACCCTGTCTTTCAAGGTCCTCACACACTCTAGATGATATTATTGATCTTGCTGACCCGGAGTCGACTAAGGCTCTGAGTTGACTCCTCTTCAATTCTAGCAGCAAGAAGGGGCATACAGAAGTGGGCCTGGAGATGGACTGGAGGACCTTGATGCCCGAAGAACGGGGACCTACCGATGGCCTGGAGGTGCGTACCTTCGAAGACCTCTGATAGCGAGGGGAAGATGACCTCCGATTCATCTTCCCCCGGTTATTTAGTTTTTTGATCTAGCTCCCTTCGGGGAAGGTGCAGCGTGGGCACGACCCTCGGGGCAATTCCAGCTGATATGCCCCGGTTTACTACAATTATAACATCTTTGAACGACCCGGCCACAGTCATTGCTGGAACTAGCAGCTCGAGATTGGGATTGTCCGGACCATCGTTCGCCCCCGCCAAACTCCAAATTGTGAGCCACACCCTGACCTGTACATTCATCGTTTAACTGGACAGCCTGGGACATAACACACAGTCAGTCCAGGTCTGCAAAACAACGCGGATGTTCAGCGAACACCATGTTCTTGGGGATTTACCCCCTCCAAAATAATATGGATAATTTCAGGCTCGGACAACCCCAATCTCAGAATCTTGGCCGCCTCTCTTATACTGGCCATAAACTGAGCCAGCCCCTCGCCATTGGCCTGCACTCTGTAAAAATACTTCTGCCGAAGCCTCTCGCGCAGTCGGCCCGGGATAAAGGCGTCGAGCACCTCCCCATGAAAGGAGTCTATACTACCACAGTCCCTGAGGGCCTGAATCACCCGCTCAGCCATGGAGCCCCGGCAGTAGGGGTGGACGAGCTCGAGCAGAGTCCAGTCCGATATTCCGGGAAAATCAGCTAGCTGGAAAAATATTTTAAAAAATTTCAAGAGTTTATCTGCGTCCAACCCGTCCACGACCGGGAGACGTTGGACGACCTCGGCGAGGGGGTTCGGGAGCTTATGGTAAAATGCGCCGGCCTTCCCTGAGAAAGCCACCGGAGGCACCGCTAGTTCTGGTTCCTTCTCTTCCCCGAGGGAGGAGAGAGGGGTGCTCAGCTTCGTTGGAATTTGTTGATTCCTCGAAGGCTCCTGCAGGGGAGCTACCACTTGTCCCCTGAGGGCCGTAAGAATGTTCTCCATCTCGGGGCCCAGCGCTTGGGCATCCAAATTCTGTATCCGCATAGCTAGATGGTTTAGGCGCTGGCACACTCTCTGCTTGGCCCTGGAAGTTGGTGCGGCTGACTGTAGGCCTTCTGCCAGATCCTTCAGCTCATGACACTTCTCTTGGCATAAGTCCATCTCCGCCGACACGTCACTGATCTTCACGTGCGACGCCCCATCCCCTGCGGCAAGAGCGTCCCTCAATTGCTTTCTCAGGGAGGCCATGTCCCCTTGTGGTTTCTTACCCCTGGACCGGACCTCAAACTCAAGCTCATCTTCGACGTAGAGATCCACGTTCACCGGATTCATTCTTAAGCCTCCCGAGTCCAATCACACACAACCCACACAACAACAATTCACAAAATTCAATAATGAAGACCTTGAGTACTATCTCTTCCATCAAGAGGACCCCCGGGTTCCCTAGCGCTGCAAAAACCTGATCCACTCCAGAACCAACTCTCCGTCAGCCACCACACTCAAGAGGAGAAACACATCAGACACTAACATAGACCAAACAATCCACACCACCGAACAACTACCACAACATATAACATTTCAACAAAGACATTTATTATAAACTCAGAGACTAAATCTGGTCAATGACGGTACCGACTTCCGGTCGGGCCATACCGCATCCAGCTAACCTCCCGCGCTACAACTTCTGTAATTATTTATAAGGCAGCCCAGTCCCCCGGCAATTCCCCCGTGATCTCCGGTAAGGTCCAATCTCAACAACAACAAAAAACCCCAACTAAAATGCATGCCACGTGGCGACATCAGGTTTACAATTCCAAATCAAATAACAATTATTCATTGACGATACATATACACATAAAATCCTAAACCTGCCATTGGATCTATCTCTGTATTCATTTTCAAAAGTTTTGAAGTTTTTCAAACTATTTCCGAATTTGCAAGCCCCGTCACACCCAAGGACCCAAGGTTCGACCCTAGAATCAACCACACTCTGCTACCATTTGTAACCCCTCTGTCGATTTTTTTGAAAGAGGGGCCACTGTTAATTAAAACTAGGCGGAAGGCCTAGAGAAGCAAAAAATGTGCTGGGTCCAGTGAGACGGGACTTGCAATTAAACTCGATGGTTAATCAACAATAACAAATTTTATTAAAAATTTCAAGTCTTGACATCCTCTTCTTTAATACAACATGTAACTTTCAAATTTCGACAAACCCACATTAATATTACATATACAACTTTAAATTTTTTCTCCCCCCTTTTCTTTGAATTCAATCTTGATACACAATATAACTTTAATAGAATTAAAAAAATTTCATTAAAAACTTCTAATCCACTCCCTGACATCATAACATTCTTAAAATATACATATGTAACATCATAATTCATAATTCAATAATTTCTCATAAATACACATAAATACAACATCAATCAATATACTTACATGAATACACATAGAACACACACATATATATATATATATACACATATACCACACACATGTTCACCTGGCAGACAGCCTATATATATATATTTTCACCATACCTCAGGAGAGTGTGGAAAACCCCAGTATCTGTCACCAAGACCCCCATCCCAAATTATCGTAATTGGATAAAGTGCCCAGCAAGCCTTAAAAACTTTTTATTTAAGAAGACAAATCCACTAACTCATCAGAGTGTAACTGGGTTACAACAAATGAAATAATTACAAGTATTAGAAATGGCCGAAGTCAATTTGGCAATACAGCCCAAACAACTCTTAAGTTACAAGCATACAAAATTTTAGGTTTTGTTCCCCCCTGTAATGGGCCAAATTTGTGGGTAATTTTATTTTGTTAAATTTGGGGTTTTATTAAAATATTTGTAAATTTATTTCCATTGTGACAGACCACGTGTTGAAAGAACAGTGTTGTAACGAAGCAGTAATACGTGACCACCGTTGTGCAATCGGTATAGAGAAATTTACTCAGCCTCCGTTTCCAAGAACTTTGCGAGTGTGTGACAGCGCGCCCATATGCATCACACAACCAGGCGCGTGGACCCACGCGGTAGGGAACCGCAAAGATGGCCAAGTGAATAATTTCTGTTCGCCTCCTTTACTAAGGTGACGGATATAAAATTTAAGTCACGCCTATCTTGTGACGTCAGCCAGTGCCTAGCAAATATCCTAATACAAAGAACGCACCACAAACTGCATGTGTTAAAGGGAAATAACCAGCGACGAATAACTACAAGGCTTTGTCTTCCCTGTAAAACGAAGTAATTGAGTTGGCCGTGAATGTATAGCCGCTCTGCCCAGTTTCACATAGAAACCGTGTCTGGCCAGACATCTGCCCCATGGGGCTCTTTTCAAAAATGTTATAATTTCAAGTAAAAGTGATACGTAAATTAACGGTAATGTGACAGTGGAGTGAGTACTCGAATTGAAACTATCAGAATCTATTTCGGACACCAATTAAATACCAAAAAATGAAATATAGCGCTCGAGCGATCGCCACGTGCCGGCAGGGATGGGTATAGTTTAAAAATGCTAAGGGTTTTGTAATTTTCTGTGTGTCTGTGTGTGCGTAAAATTGCAGGCTGGGCTGTTTGTGTTTGTGTATGATATAAATAAGGTAAGCCAGTAGAATAAGTTAGATACATGTAACAGATAACCAAGAGAAGAAATTATTAAAATGTAATTTAATCTGCACAAGCATGAATAAAAATTTTGATGAAATTTGTTAAAGAGTTGAAAGAAATTAAAAGATCATAAATTCTCTTCATTCAAAAATGAGTCGAGTCACTTATTTCAGTAACCTATAAAACACGTTTGCATCCGACGTTCGTGCGACCGGATCCTGGCCCCAGATAAAAGAAGTTTTGCAGGTAGGTGGAAGTAAAAAATTTATGTTTTTATATATTTAAAAGTTTTATTAACTTCACAATGGCGCCCGAACAGGGACAATTTTATAAATTAAAAAATTTTAAAATAAAATCCACACCTACAAAGATGCAAACGTGCTTTTAAGGTCGAAGTAGTGAAGGAGGAATAAATAATGTACACAGTATATAGGCAAGATTGAGATTGTAATAGAGTAAAATAATTAATTAATTAAGATTGAAGTAAAGAAATAAGTTTTCAAAAATAATAAACAATGGAGAATAGTAAGAGCATTAATAATGAAGTCAGCCTCTCTGACAGTGAGACCGAGAGTCAAATAAATACCAACTCTGGTATTCAAACAGAATCAATGTCAATAGATGACCATAATGTGGAAGAGTCTGTAATTATTACGCTGGGAGCGATCTCAACTCCCGTAATGAGTAAAACAAAAGAAAAAGAGATGTCCATGAGTGACTTATTTAACCTCTTAAGTAAACGTTTAGATGCAACCGACGAGAAATTTGAGAGTCGTTTTGATGTTCAAAATAGCAATTTTAATAAAAAATTTGATGTACAGAACAACAAATTTAATGAGTTAAATAAACGTTTTAATTCTAATGACGAAAAATTTGAGATTTTAAGTAAGGAAATTAAAGAACAGAATATTCAGTTTCAGCAAAGTATAAGTGTACAGTTTGATCATTTGAGTCGTGTACTAGATAAACGTGTTGATGAACGTTGCGAAAATATTAAATCACAATTGATAGAGTCTATGAATGAGCAATTAGAGTGCCATGTTTCTGATGTAACCAATGATATAACTAATAAAGTAGAGAAACAGATCACGGAACAATGTAGTGTAATAAACACAATTGTTGAGAAACAAATAAGTGAATGCAACACCAATACTGAATGTAAGGTTAATTATGCTACGAATAAGATTGAAAATAATAATACTAAAATAAGTGAAATAGAAAATAGCTGTAAGATTGAATTTAAGACGATACATAATACAATAAGTGACCTCGAATCTGATAGTCACAATAAATTAATGAATGTTGAAAAAATATTATGGATGTTAAAAATGAATTGAGCATGGCCATCAGCCAACAAGTAAACACTGTGACCGAACGAGTAATTATGACTCGTGACGTAAGCAGTGAAGTTGAGTTAGAGACATTTAGTTGTGATAATAAAAGAGTGCATCCGATGCAGTTCATAAATAGAGTGAGAGAGTTTAATAAATTTAGTACTAATAACTGGGAGGTACAATTATTGAAAATTTTAAAATGTTTCAAGGGTAGTTCGGAGATATGGGCCGAAGTACACAAAACTGAATGGGGGTGTTTTGAAAGTTTCGAGGCCGCTTTCAGAAATAAATATTGGTCTGAAGAAGACCAAGAAGTGTTACGAAGTAGAATTATGGGGACCGGGAATTTTGGGGGGACCAATAATAATATAACAGGGTATGTGATGAGAATATTTAATGAGGCGAAATATCTAGAACCGCCATTGCCATTTAGATCTTTCGTGAGGCATATAAGTAAGTATTTGCCAAGGGAAGTGCAAATAACACTGATGACGCGGGAGGTAGCCAATATTAGCGAATTAGAAAACATTTTAGATGTGTTTCAGAACATCCGGGACCAAGAAATGAGTCGCCGTCACAACCAGCAGAATATGAATAACGGAGGTAATCAGGGACTGCCGAGGGGACCTACAAATGGACCGGCATACCCCAGATGAGAGCAAAATAATCGAGGTCCAATGTGGACTTGTCGAGCGTGTTCACAGGAGAATTATGCGTCACAAAATTTTTGTTTTAGATGCAGGAGAGAGAGACCGGGTCAGCGACAGGGACCACAACCCGCGCAGAACCACCAGGCATACCAACGAAGGGGAGAGGGCCAAGGAGGAGTGCCGAGAAGCAACGCCCATGAAGAGCAGGTGAACCAGAGTGGAAGGAGATACAACCCAGCGGTGGCGAGCACGTCTGCGGGAAACTAAGAGAGACAATGGAACACCGGACCCGACCGTTGTCGCCGGAAGCTTCTGGGGTCCAAATGAATGACAGGTATCGAAACAACATTATTATAACTGATTTATCTGAGGAATTATTGGAGGAAGAAGACTTCGAAGCAGTGAGATGGGAGAATGGACTGACTGAGGTGAAAATCAACATAGAAGGTAAGGAGATTAAAACTTTAATAGATACAGGTAGCGAAATCTCTGTTATTTCTGAACACGTACTAGACGAATTAAAAGAGATAAATAAAAATATTCCCTCTTTGCCAGTAGCGGGAGTGACGATTGTAGGTATTACAGGCGTTACGAGTAAAAGAGTCACCAAACAAGTACATCTAAATATGATAATTAACGGGGTAGGGTACGATAATACATTTCTAGTCGTACGGGGATTAAATCTTGAGGTTATATTGGGAAATGATTTTCTGATTAAACGTAAGGTGGTGATTGATTTTCATAAACGGGTGTTAGAATTAAACAGTGAAGTAGAGCCAGTTCGGATTAATTTTGAGCGGGTGGTAGATGCAGTAAGAATTTCGGGAGTAAGGGTGATACATAATCGGGTTAATAAACAAGAGACGGAAGTCAGTGTGAATGTATGTAGTGAGAGTGAAATAGAATGTGAGGAGAATGTAGATCAATTATGGGATGAGAGAGCACTTAAATTTTGTAGTGAGGGTGGCGTAATAGGGAGTTCTCAGCGTGAATCGTTGTGGCGGGTAGTAGAGAATTTTAGAGGAGTGTTTGCCGATATACCAGGGAGGGCAAGAAGCTATGAATGCGAATTAAAGGTAAGGAAACACGCACCCTATGTACAAAGAAGTTATCTGGTGCCATATGCGAAGAGAAGAGCTGTTCAGATTGAGTTAGAGAAAATGTTAGAGGGAGATATAATTGAGCGATCCGTATCACCATATTCTAACCCTTTGGTGGTAGTGATTAAAAAAGACGGGAGAGTTAGGTTATGTTTAGATGCCCGCAAAACCAATCAAATAATTATTCCAGACCGGGAGTCACCCGAAGCCATCGAGGAAATTTTTCAGAAGTTCAGCGGTGTGAAATATATGACCTCTTTAGACCTAACCGCCGGGTATTGGCAAGTTCCGTTGGCAGCAAGTAGTAGGAAATATACAGCCTTCTTATTCAATGGAAAAAATTATCAATTCAAAAGACTACCGTTTGGATTGAACACCAGTGTAGCTAGTTTTATCAAGTGTCTGGACGAAATTTTACAACCCCATAACTTAGATTTTTTAACTATATATGTTGATGATATTCTAGTAGCTTCCCGAACATTTGAGGAGCATGTAGAACATTTAGAATATGTATTGGAGAAGTTATACCAGTGAGGTTTGACGGTGAATTGGGACAAATCAAAATTTTTACAGACGGAAATACACTTTTTAGGTTTTATCATAACACCCACAGGAATACGGGCTAATCCGGATAAAGTAGAATCCATCCTGACGTTCCCGGAGCCTAAGAATATAAAACAGTTACAAAGTTTTCTTGGTCTCTGTAATTTTTACAGAAAGTTCCAGCGAAACTACGCCCAGACGACGGCCCGACTTAGCGCAGTACTACAAAAGAACAAACAATGGAGGTGGGGTGAAAACGAAAGAGAAGCGTTTAGCGAAATCAAGAATAAGTTCGCGGATATGATCTTAATGAACCACCCAAATTTTAATGAGAATTTCTATTTACAGACTGGTGCCAGCAATATAGCACTCGGAGCGGAACTGTACCAAGAGGACGAGGCGAGAGAACACAAGACCATTGCCTTCACCAGCAGGACACTACTAGCAGCAGAGCGTAATTACACCACCACCGAGAAGGAGCTTCTCAGTATCGTATTTGCGGTGAAGAAGTTCCAGACGTATCTGTTCGGCAATAAAACGATCATCAGAATGGACCATAAAGCGCTGTCGTTCCTGAATACTTGTAAACTCACACACAGCCGGATAACCAGGTGGGTGTTAGCTCTCCAAGAGTATAATTTTTCTTGGGAATATATTAAAGGTGTAGAGAACAGGGTGCCAGACACATTATCACGAGTAGACACAGATAGAAATAGAACGGGTAGAGATATTAAAGACATAGAGATTTATAGACTATCCCGGGAAGATAAACTTTTTGGGGAAGAATTGAAGGACATAAATGTAATGCAAAGAGCTGATAGTAAATTAAATAAGATAATTACTAGTGTAGAATCAGATGTAGATGAATTTGGGTATAAACGATATTTTCAAGTATTTCAGGGGAGTTTGTTTAAAAAAGTAGAGGGGAGAGAGAGGGATTGGAGGTTAGTTATACCTGAAGGGCTGGTAGAGAAAATAGTGTGGGACTGTCACCTTAGATACGGGCATTTTGGGGCAAAGAAGTGTGTGAATGTATTAAGGGAATCTTGTCTATTTAGAAATATGGAGAAACGCGTCCGAAAGATACTTGGAGTTTGTGAATTATGTCAGAAGTCTAAAGTTGTAAATTATAGGTTAGAAGGAGAATTAAATTACATTAAGGTAGAAAAACCATTTGATTTAGTAGCTGTGGATTTGTACGGCCCATTGCCAAAAGGTAGGGGTGGAGTGATGTATATTTTTGTTGTACTTGACACATTTTCTAAATATGTAAGGTTATATAGCGTGAAGCGAGCAACAAGTAAGGTGCTGAGTGAAAAGATCACACGCGACTACAGGGTCAACGTGGGTAAGCTGAAGGTGATATTATCCAACCACGGACCGCAGTTCATCAGTGGAAAATGGCGCCAGACCCTCGGATGGGAAGGTATCATCCCAAAACACACCGCCGTGTATCATCTGCAGTCCAATCAGGCTGAGCGCGTCATGAGGGAGTTGGGCAGGATTTTCCGAACATACTGCCACGCCAAACACAGCGAGTGGCCACTATTTGTTCAGAAGATTGAAGACTGGCTTAACTGCACCACCCACGAGTCGACGGGGTTCACACCTTATGAGTTAATAAGAGGGACGCGTCCACAGAGAATTCTAGAACAACTAATTGAGTATCCACCAGAAACCAATACTATTGGTCGGGATGTAAAACTTAGGCTGGCGAATGAAAGCTTATTGACGAAGGGGGAGAAGAGAAAACAGAGGCACGATATGAAAGGTAAGTGGACGCAGTACGAGGTTGGACAGCTGGTATTAATACGATGACATGATTTATCGAGTGCTCAGGATAAGGAGAGCAAGAAATTTTTCTTGCTCTACGAGGGACCGTACGAGGTAATAGAGGTTAAGATGAAGAATTCGTATGTGTTGCAGAACAGAGAGACGAGGGAGATAGTAGGAACGAACAACGCTACAAATTTGAAATTATATTGGTCAGCATAAGGATTTTATCAATGATTAATTGTATGAATGAAATTTAATTGAATGTTATATGTTTACAGAAGGGATCCTCCCCCATTTTCGGGCGGCCACGATCTTACCAGTCCTGGCCGTGGTATTCGGAACTCGGAGACGGGCCATGGTTGGAGGATCTTCCTTTGGGCGGTGAAAACAACGATGGTCCGGCTCCACCAAAATTGGTTGAAATTTGAAAACTAACTTCACATTTGAACGGGGAGGGGGACCCCAAAGGTACGTGACACGCATTATATTATTAACACACTCATGGTGCAGCGGCTTGGTGTACCTGTCACGTGCCTGCACTGCCTTAGAGTGTTTGTATATAATGGAGGCTGCATCTGAATAAAAGGCAGTGCGTACAAATGTAAAAATTTCAGTGTCAATGGCAAAATTAAAATTGAGCCCTTGACAATAGTTTCTGTTTAGTCCGAAAAGACGAATTTTGGGGCAAAGGGGGTGGGGAACAGGTAGACGGCAGGGTAGAAGAAAGGGGGATGGTAAGTAATGGGTTTTGTGTAAATAAATTCACGAAGCAGATCTACCTCGTCCCTATCCTCTTTGCAGCAAAAAACCCGACTTTTCAGGGCGATTACTGCCTTACTACCACTTATCATAAGAATGTTAGTCAGCCTCCAATGTAAATAAAAAAATTTTTTATGAAGAAAAAACCCCCAAAATATTTTGGATGTTTATAATTTTAAATTTAGATAAATTTTAGAATTAAGTGACCAAATATAATTGTCAAGTTTTAGTATCAGTGAGCATGGGAACATTGTGAAGAATGTGAATTAAAATAAAAACTTGTTGTCAATGCAAGGTGTGGGGATAATTCTGGGGGGTAGATTGGTGCTCAAAGAAGTGACAACAGTGGAGTGTGGAACTGCAATTGTAGAAAGTTTTAGTTCATTACTTTTATTATTTAGTTATTAAGGCGCTATTGCTGGGGTGGCCTGTGCCCCAGTAGATAGTGGAATGGGTTGGGGGTAACAGTGAGTGTTACCTCCATCGGAGGCCAACATGGCGAAAATGTGCGGCACATTTTTTTGTACAATTGTACCATGATAGACTCTCGTGCTGCACATAACAATGATGAATGGAACAGGCATTGAAGTGAAAGTTTGATTTCCCTGACTTTTCGGGCGATTACTGCCTTACCAGTACTAATCGTGGCTTTGGCTAGCGGTCAGCTATGGCCATATCAAGTCCCTTGACCATAGCTGACTTGAAATTGGTTGATAGTAGAAATTAATAGGGGGTGAAACTAGGGGAAATCCCGGAACTATGGAACAGCGGCTGCCACTCTGTCCGCGTGGGGACAGCATAGCCAGGTGGTAGACCCGTCTTAAGGGCTTTTCAATATAAAACAAGGGTATGTCGATATCCACAATTTTTAAAATATCAAGCCGAAGCAAAGACACGGAGATGTCCAATTCCTCCAACTATGCAGTCTTTGTGAAAGCAAATGGGCGCTACAGTCCTACATAAATTACAATAGTGTGTGTGGATTAGGTGGTTGTTCAGATGAACAACGAATTTAAATTTTGTAAATTAAATTGACAAATCAATTTTGCTCTAATTAAACTCTTGTAGTCTGCTTTGATAAATAGGGTTTCATACATTCAGTATACTGTGTTCATTCTATTTTCGCAATGTGTTATTTTATTGTAGTAGGTTAGATATAAGAATTGATAAAAAGTATGTGTTTTATATAATTTGTGATTTTGAAATGAGTATAACCATGTAAATAAGTAAACCGACTGGCAGGCGGTTTGCAGAGTACCAGAGTCAGAAAGAGGGGAAACAATGATGGTAGAGGTAAGGATTGATAAAAATATGTATTTCATAGAATGTGTATAATTTTGAAATGTGTTTTCACTTACTAAGAAGGTCAGCTGATCAGTAGTAAAATGTCACTGTTAAATTGTTTATTGAGGTTCAAGGTAATTAATGTTAAATATAATGTTTTAATGTGCTAAAGATGCTATTTCAAATGATGAGAAAAGTAATTTAATGTAGTAAGATTTTAAATGAATTGTCAGAGATAATAAAAGATAGATTCTGGGTGATGAGTATTTTTGTTGGGACATATAGATCAGTCCAAATTAAAGTTAAAGTGGGAATAGAGAGAATAATGTTGTTTTGAAATAATGTGATGTTGTTGTGAGGTAATGTAATAGAATTTGAGAAGTATTGATGTTGACACAGTAGTTATGGGGAATATTTGTAGAGTTTTGATTGATATATTGATGTTTATAAATGATGATGTTATTTTGTTGTAGCTGATAGGTGAGGCGATAAGAGTGAGATTTGAGGAGGGTAATTTTGTAATATTGGATAGTGTAATGGTGGAGTCCGCAACAAAAGGGTTGGGACGGGAAGGGACCGTTTGTCGCCGGAAAGGGTTGCCTTAGGTAGAATCCAGGAACCAACATAAGGGAATGAGCTTGTTGGGGGGGGGGGGACACACTTATCCTAAGTACAAAGGGTCAGAGATTATTTTTTTTTATATATTGAGAGAAGGTGGCGATTTGAGTTTAATAGTAAGTTGGGTGTAGAGATTGTTTGATAGATATTTTGATAGAGATGGGTGTCATATGAGTTCAAGTTGTTAAGGCTATTAGAGTCAAAGGGAGAAAGATTATATATGTATACCTGCCAAATGGCAAATCAAGCTAGTATAAATAATTAAATCACCCAAATTAATGTAGAGTGAGAATAATAAAGAAAGAGATTTATAATAAGAATATAAAATTTTGATTGCAACCAGTGACAATTTTGATAGAGTTTGAAAATAATGTAAAGCTATAAAGTGTTTATTTTGAATAATTTAAATATCAATTTGATTGTTATTTATAATAATATTTTGTTAATTTTAAATGTTTTATTTTATTATGTTTTTGTGTCTCAAGATAGAGTTTTACAGATATACAATGTATTTTCAGATGTAACTTGTGTATAACGTATGTAGGTCAAGGTTCTTGACTTGACCCAGTTTTGATCAGCTGATAGGTGAGGTCACATACTAGGCATGTTTAGCAAGGAAGTAAAGCCAATTTTGCCTTTAATTGATTTGAACAATTTTTAAATAATTTCAATCTGGAAAGAAAATATTTTAATAAATTTAAATTTTGAATTTAAAATTTTTGCATGGAAAAAAAAATGTTTTTTGATTTTGCGCCTGCCAGCTAACGGATATTTTGAACTTTGATGATGTTATTGTTTGTGGATTATTAGTGTTTTTGTTGAATTGTATTGTTTGAATATAGGTGTAATCACATGTTAGGTTAAGGATGTTCCTATTTTAAGAAGTGTTTAATTTGTTTATTTTTTAATAACAAAAAACTAATGAAGAGAATTATTCAGTATAGATGCAAAATTTGTGTTTTGATTTTCAAGGAAAACAGCTAATGAATTTTAACTTAAATAAATTTTCGAAGAATATGTTAATCTTACAGTATGTAGTATAAGTGTGTGTGTGAGCCCAGTAACTGCTAAAGGCATGAGGTATAAGAACCCATGAGGTATAAGAACAAAAGGGGGTTGTTGGCACCAGTTCCTCACCGGTCCTCTTAGGGGTTTTAGCAATGAGACTTCTTCTGTTTCGACAGAAGACCTCTCATTGGGGGGGGGTATTGTAATGGGCCAAATTTGTGGGTAATTTTATTTTGTTAAATTTGGGGTTTTATTAAAATATTTGTAAATTTATTTCCATTGTGACAGACCACGTGTTGAAAGAACAGTGTTGTAACGAAGCAGTAATACGTGACCACCGTTGTGCAATCGGTATAGAGAAATTTACTCAGCCTCCGTTTCCAAGAACTTTGCGAGTGTGTGACAGCGCGCCCATATGCATCACACAACCAGGCGCGTGGACCCACGCGGTAGGGAACCGCAAAGATGGCCAAGTGAATAATTTCTGTTCGCCTCCTTTACTAAGGTGACGGATATAAAATTTAAGTCACGCCTATCTTGTGACGTCAGCCAGTGCCTAGCAAATATCCTAATACAAAGAACGCACCACAAACTGCATGTGTTGAATGGAAATAACCAGCGACGAATAACTACAAGGCTTTGTCTTCCCTGTAAAACGAAGTAATTGAGTTGGCCGTGAACGTATAGCCGCTCTGCCCAGTTTCACATAGAAACCGTGTCTGGCCAGACATCAGCCCCATGGGGCTCTTTTCAAAAATGTTATAATTTCAAGTAAAAGTGATACGTAAATTAACGGTAATGTGACAGTGGAGTGAGTACTCGAATTGAAACTATCAGAATCTATTTTGGACACCAATTAAATACCAAAAAATGAAATATAGCGCTCGAGCGATCGCCACGTGCCGGCAGGGATGGGTATAGTTTAAAAATGCTAAGGGTTTTGTAATTTTCTGTGTGTCTGTGTGTGCGTAAAATTGCAGGCTGGGCTGTTTGTGTTTGTGTATGATATAAATAAGGTAAGCCAGTAGAATAAGTTATATACATGTTGTAGCGGGTCATTTTTGGGTGTTTTTATTTTTAACAAGTATGGGGCATTTATATCTTTTATTTCTTTCATTTTGGGCGGGCTTGTCAAAAGTTATGAAAATTATTGTGCAACGTTATGTCCATTACTACAGAAATCATGGCCAGTAGAACAGTTTGGAACAAAGCAGTAAGACGCAGTTGTTGTCGCGGAATGCTGCAAAGAATTCGCGCCACCCTAAAAATTCGCAGAACTCTGTACATGTGTGGGAAGGCACGCACGCCACTACGCGGGTGCGCGCTCTGCCAGGACGCCGAGTTTGGTTTAAAGCAAGATGGCTTGAGCAGAGGTAATTCAGCAATGTGCGTTTGGGCGGCAGGAAATCATGGCCCTTTTGTGACATTAGCCAGTGCCTAGTTGAATTCGTCTGCTATCGTCACTCCAAAACTACATGCATAGCATAGGACGAAACTGTGACGACTAACTGTAAGGCATTGATGTCCGTCGTCTCAACTAAAATCATCAAGGAGTGGGGAACTGAGAGACGCTGGCAGTCCTTTGCCGACTTTCGACTGCGCAGGCAGTCCGTTAAACAGGGCTCAGAAAATAAAACTTTTCTAAATTAAAATTCAGTGCAGTAAATAAAATGAAGTGCGGCTAATCTGATACAACCAGGAACAACAACAAAGAAGAACCCATATAAACTATTTTCGGACACGACTAAATACAAAATGAAAAAATTAAGTGCTCAAGTTATAAACGCGTGCCGGCAGGGAGAGGTTTTTAAAATGTTAAGGGTTTAAATAATATTCTGTTTGAGTGAGTGTTTAAATATGCAGGCTGGGCTCTGTCTGTATGTATATATGAATATAAGGTAAGCCAATAGAATAAGATAGCATAGGAGTGGTACTAATGTAACGAACCACAAGATAAAGAAGAAATTATTATGAAGTCACTTTATATGCGAAAGTATGGTAAAATTTATTGAAATTTAAATGATTTAAAAATAAAATTAAAATGTAAATTCTCTTCATTTAAAATGTGTCAGAATAATTATTTCGTAACCTCGCACTGTTTCTGATCTCGCTTATAGAACTCTGGGGGGACCCTTAGGAATAATGGTAAGTATAAGTGAATTAAATGTATAAATAAGTAGGTTTTTATACAAATGGCGGCCCGAACAACGACATTATATAAAATAATTATATAAATAAGCCAGATTTCAGAAACAGAGTGGGTATCGAAAGAATACAAAATACGTAAAATAAGGTTATGTTGTAACTATACGTGGTAGAAAATTATACAATAATTTTAGATATAATATGAATATGTAATATTTATTATACGAAAACATTTTTTTTGAAAGAAATAGAAATATTTAAACAAAATTTTAAAATGGCAGATAATAACGAAATAATAAGAATGATGCAAATGCTTTTTAATCAACAATTTAGTAAACTGGACGAAAAATTTAGCGAACAGAAAGATGATTTTAATGAAATGAAAAAAGAAATTCAAGAACAAGGCTGTATTTATGACAAGAAATTGAGTGAAATAGAGACGCGGTTATGCGAAATAGAATTAGAAAATGAGAAAGTAATAAACAAATTAAAATCGAACAAAGGTGACAGGGTAAGTAGTAGTGGAAATGATAATTTAAATAATGAGTTTACGAGTAATAAAAATGACAATACAAATAAAAATACGGTATTAGAAAATGATTGTGTAGATGTTGAGAGTGATAACGTAATTGTAGAAAGAGTAGAAGTTAATAAGATGTTTGTGTGTGATGAATTAGAGAAAGAGAGTAAAAAGAATTCACAGGTAGAGTGGATGCAGGTGGTAGATTTTCCCGTAATGTTGTAGCGGGGGGTGAAGGAATGGCTTCACGTGAGTATTTGGAAGACGATATGTCTGTAAATAAATTTCCCTGGGTTTTTTGTGCACTTCATAGGTGGTGCCGTAATGATAAGTTAGTGTCCCCTGAATATTTTGACAGAGAGAGTGTAGCTTGGTATGATGGTGAGAAATGTTTTGAGAAAGAGAGAAATAGAGATATTTAAAGTAAAAAGAAATTATGAAGAATTCGCAGAAAGGTTATGCGTAGAGAGAAGTAATAAAAAGAATGAGTACTTACCGTATAGTGAAACTGAGATAACAGTAGATAAGGTTAATGATGATAATATAACTCACCTGATTTTAACAGAATATAATAACGGCGACAGGACCATACTCGAGCGTGACCAGGTATATGAGGGAATAATATGGAATAATCATATTAATTCAAACGATATTGTAGAAAAATATGTCAAGACAGGTAATCATTATGTTTATAATCATGAGATTATGTATGTAATTGTAAATGACTGGTATAGTCATAAGATTAGACTATTATTTGACGATATGGGGTAATTGTGTATTGTTTATTGTTCATGAACATTTAATTATATGAATAATATGGTTTTGAAGTGCATTGTCTTATGGAACGATTTGTGGGTAATGATAACAAATAATCAGTTGGACTGTACATTCTTTTATGTGTTAATGTCATTATGTTAAGTGTATTTGTGTACTACATTTTAGTGTACTATATGTTATGTAAACAATGTGTATATGTAGGAGAAATTGATAACATTAATTATCAATTAAATTGAATTTGCAATTAACCAGTATAAATTAATAATAATTATATAAATTCACAGACTAAATAAGCGATGAAAACAATTGTGAACTGTTAAATAATTGAATTAAATAATTGAAAAATAATTACTTAATTAAGGTCGTGTAAAAGAAAGTTTGAGAATGAAGTTAAATGATTTTATGAAATTAAGATTCTGTGATGATTGGTAGATGATTAAACAGATAATACGTTCAAATGGAGGTATATTATTGTAAGGAGAGAAGTGATGAATTTTCTAGTGTTATTTCAAGGTAAAATGTGGAAAATAGATTTTGGGTGATAATGAAATAAGGCAGGTGAGTTAAGTAGAATTAAAGTTAATGGGAGTGAAAGAGAATAAGAATTTGAAATACAGGTAACACACAGAGATAGTGTTAGATATTTAGGGACACAGTGGTTAGTGAGTATATGTAGAGAGGAGTAATGTGAATGAGATTTAAACATATTTGTTGATGATATTTTGTAGTAAGGGTGAGGTGGTAAGGTGTGAGCAACGTGCGGCGTGGCGAGAGACCAGCGTGCGGCGTTGTGGCGAGAATAGAGTAGTTCGCGTGAGTGTTTGCCGATATTTTGGAGGGGCATTGGCTCGTATGGGTATAGCCAGGTAGGGAACACACATCCTAGTACAAAGATGAGCGGTGCCAGGGGTAAGTGGAATTAGTGAAAGGTATTTATAAATGAGAGATTGGTGTCATAAGTTGTTAATAGTGGTTGTTAGTAAGAAATGGAGTAATATTAAAATGTCTATTCAAGTGAAAGTATAGAGAATACAAGTGTCACCCAGATTAAGCAATGATTAAAAGGTGAAGAGTTAGATAGAAAATTCATAGTAGAAAGGTACTCAGAAATATAATGTAACAGGAAGGTTAATAATAAATTTGAATTGCATAGAATCAAATGATAAATAGTGTAACCTCTCTAGGCTTTTGGTATTTATCTTATTTCTTGCTAAATTTCTATCTCCTTGCTTGTTGGCTTTCAAAGAGAGGTTACAAGTTATTTAGAACTAGGCAGGAGCCTAGAGAAGCAAAAATTATGCTGGGTCCAGTATGACGGGACTTGCAATGAACTCAGCCATAATATAACAATAACGGATTTATTATATCTCTGGAATTCATACTTGTGTACAAGATAAATATGTATCTATATAAAAACTACCAAAAGGTACATCATGGCAAGCATGTATAAATTAAGTGTACATCAACATAAGTGTGCACAAAGTAAATGTGTATCTTTATATATATATTTCGTGTGTGCGTGTGTATGTCACTGAACTCCTCCTAGACGGCTGGACCGATTTTGATGAAATTTTGTGTGTGTGTTTGAGTGGGTCCCTGGATGGTTTAGATTCACAATTGGACCCGGTAGGTGGCGCTGCGATCGGGTTCCAGGAAATTATATATAAAAATGAATGTTTCTTTGTTTGTCCCGTATGCGTTCCTATACCATTCATCGGATTGCAATGAAACTTCGGTGAGTTGTTGTGCGCACGCCCGCGAAGGTTTCTGAATTAGTGGTGTTTTTTCGATGGGGTCCTTTGGGGGGTTCTTTGGGGTCTTCCACATCTCCTCCTAAACCACTGTACCGATTTCAACCAAACTTGGCACAAATATTTTACGCAAAGGGAGAACCAACATAGGATAGGTGTTTTTTCGATGGGGTCCTTTTGGGGGTTCTTTGGGGTCTTCCACATCTTCTCCTAAACCACTGTACCGATTTCAACCAAACTTGGCACAAATATTTTACGCAAAGGGAGAACCAACATAGGATAGGTGTTTTTTCGATGGGGTCCTTTTGGGGGTTCTTTGGGGTCTTCCACATCTTCTCCTAAACCACTGTACCGATTTCAACCAAACTTGGCACAAATATTTTACGCAAAGGGAGAACCAACATAGGATAGGTGGTTTTTTGATGGGGTCCTTTTGGGGGTTCTTTGGGGTCTTCCACATCTTCTCCTAAACCACTGGACCGATTTCAACCAAACTTGGCACAAATATTTTACGCAAAGGGAGAACCAACATAGGATAGGTGTTTTTTCGATGGGGTCCTTTGGGGTCTTCCACATCTTCTCCTAAACCACTGGACCGATTTCAACCAAACTTGGCACAAATATTTTACGCAACGGGAGAACCAACATAGGATAGGTGTTTTTTCGATGGGGTCCTTTGGGGTCTTCCACAGCTCCTCCTAAACCACTGAACCAACATAGGACAAGTGTTTTTTTTCGATACAATCCTTTGGGGGGTCCTTTGGGGTCTTGCACATCTCTTCCTAAACTATTAGACCGATTTCAACCAAACTTGGCACAAATATTTTACGCAACGGGAGAACCAACATAGGACAGGTGTTTTTTCGATACGATCCTCTGGGGGGTCCCCCAAACTATTAGATTTGGTTACTATGGCAACCCAATAGAATAGATTCTGTTATAAATATATTATCGCATTAAACTGAAGACCACGCGAACGAAGTCGTGGGCAACAGCTATTTATTTTTAAGAAACCTACTTTAATTGAACTTTATTAATTAAACTAACATTTTCATTACGTACAACATGAAACTCCGTAGCGAAGCACGGGTATTCCCCTAGTACATATATATAATAGAAAAAATTTGAATCACAACTAGCATATATAATTCCAGTTTACCTAAGAACAAGTGTATATAATTGAATAGAATTACATCAGAACAAGTGTATTATCTTTATATATATATTTCGTGTGTGCGTGTGTATGTCACTGAACTCCTCCTAGACGGCTGGACCGATTTTGATGAAATTTTGTGTGTGTGTTTGAGTGGGTCCCTGGATGGTTTAGATTCACAATTGGACCTGGTAGGTGGCGCTGCGATTGGGTTCCAGGAAATTATATATAAAAACTAGGGGAATACCCGTGCTTCGCTACGGAGTTTCATGTTGTACGTAATGAAAATGTTAGTTTAATTAATAAAGTTCAATTAAAGTAGGTTTCTTAAAAATAAATAGCTGTTGCCCACGACTTCGTTCGCGTGGTCTTCAGTTTAATGCGATAATATATTTATAACAGAATCTATTCTATTGGGTTGCCATAGTAACCAAATCTAATAGTTTGGGGGACCCCCCAGAGGATCGTATCGAAAAAACACCTGTCCTATGTTGGTTCTCCCGTTGCGTAAAATATTTGTGCCAAGTTTGGTTGAAATCGGTCTAATAGTTTAGGAAGAGATGTGCAAGACCCCAAAGGACCCCCCAAAGGATTGTATCGAAAAAAACACTTGTCCTATGTTGGTTCAGTGGTTTAGGAGGAGCTGTGGAAGACCCCAAAGGACCCCATCGAAAAAACACCTATCCTATGTTGGTTCTCCCGTTGCGTAAAATATTTGTGCCAAGTTTGGTTGAAATCGGTCCAGTGGTTTAGGAGAAGATGTGGAAGACCCCAAAGGACCCCATCGAAAAAACACCTATCCTATGTTGGTTCTCCCTTTGCGTAAAATATTTGTGCCAAGTCTGGTTGAAATCGGTCCAGTGGTTTAGGAGAAGATGTGGAAGACCCCAAAGAACCCCCAAAAGGACCCCATCAAAAAAACACCTATCCTATGTTGGTTCTCCCTTTGCGTAAAATATTTGTGCCAAGTTTGGTTGAAATCGGTACAGTGGTTTAGGAGAAGATGTGGAAGACCCCAAAGAACCCCCAAAAGGACCCCATCGAAAAAACACCTATCCTATGTTGGTTCTCCCTTTGCGTAAAATATTTGTGCCAAGTTTGGTTGAAATCGGTACAGTGGTTTAGGAGGAGATGTGGAAGACCCCAAAGAACCCCCCAAAGGACCCCATCGAAAGAACACCACTAATTCAGAAACCTTCGCGGGCGTGCGCACAACAACTCACCGAAGTTTCATTGCAATCCGATGAATGGTATAGGAACGCATACGGGACAAACAAAGAAACATTCATTTTTATATATAATTTCCTGGAACCCGATCGCAGCGCCACCTACCGGGTCCAATTGTGAATCTAAACCATCCAGGGACCCACTCAAACACACACACAAAATTTCATCAAAATCGGTCCAGCCGTCTAGGAGGAGTTCAGTGACATACACACGCACACACGAAATATATATATAAAGATGAATGTTTCTTTGTTTGTCCCGTATGCGTTCCTATACCATTCATCGGATTGCAATGAAACTTCGGTGAGTTGTTGTGCGCACGCCCGCGAAGGTTTCTGAATTAGTGGTGTTTTTTCGATGGGGTCCTTTGGGGGGTTCTTTGGGGTCTTCCACATCTCCTCCTAAACCACTGTACCGATTTCAACCAAACTTGGCACAAATATTTTACGCAAAGGGAGAACCAACATAGGATAGGTGTTTTTTCGATGGGGTCCTTTTGGGGGTTCTTTGGGGTCTTCCACATCTTCTCCTAAACCACTGTACCGATTTCAACCAAACTTGGCACAAATATTTTACGCAAAGGGAGAACCAACATAGGATAGGTGTTTTTTTGATGGGGTCCTTTTGGGGGTTCTTTGGGGTCTTCCACATCTTCTCCTAAACCACTGGACCGATTTCAACCAAACTTGGCACAAATATTTTACGCAAAGGGAGAACCAACATAGGATAGGTGTTTTTTCGATGGGGTCCTTTGGGGTCTTCCACATCTTCTCCTAAACCACTGGACCGATTTCAACCAAACTTGGCACAAATATTTTACGCAACGGGAGAACCAACATAGGATAGGTGTTTTTTCGATGGGGTCCTTTGGGGTCTTCCACAGCTCCTCCTAAACCACTGAACCAACATAGGACAAGTGTTTTTTTCGATACAATCCTTTGGGGGGTCCTTTGGGGTCTTGCACATCTCTTCCTAAACTATTAGACCGATTTCAACCAAACTTGGCACAAATATTTTACGCAACGGGAGAACCAACATAGGACAGGTGTTTTTTCGATACGATCCTCTGGGGGGTCCCCCAAACTATTAGATTTGGTTACTATGGCAACCCAATAGAATAGATTCTGTTATAAATATATTATCGCATTAAACTGAAGACCACGCGAACGAAGTCGTGGGCAACAGCTATTTATTTTTAAGAAACCTACTTTAATTGAACTTTATTAATTAAACTAACATTTTCATTACGTACAACATGAAACTCCGTAGCGAAGCACGGGTATTCCCCTAGTAACAGTATATAAGTTAAATGTACATACATAAATAAAATATAAAATGCACAAACACATGTAAAATTCTCCCCGTCGTGTGGCTAGCTAGACACATAACAACACACATACAGAACACAAGGTACACAACTCACAGTCACTTACTTTCAACACGCATGCCCCTGTAACGCACCCACCCACTGGGTAAAGCAACTATCATCTTATGCCCCGGCAGTGATAAAATATACGCCCGTCGGCAACCCGTTCAGTAGGATAACATAAACTCCAACCCCTTTAAAGACGAATAATTCATCCCGCATAAATGAAACTGGACCACCCATTTGTCTAGCATCCCGTTTATTAATGACCCATGATGAGTGTGTGAACCTTTGTTCCGTTCACAGCACCAGGTAATGTTAACAAACTCCTCAACTACTTCCAGACAGTGTTTCTAAAATTCTGAACAGTATTGACTTCACAAAATGCCAAAAAAGGAATTAAATCCTTATGTACTTTAATAACAGAAATTAACTGATTGAGGCTTTACAATTTCAGAAGATTTTGACAATATGTATATCTATTTAATTTACCCAAAAAGAAAAGGATGAAAACCAGTTCTATATTCAAAATTAAACAGCAACTTCTCTACGTGTGAAGTCAACCCATATGTGTTTGCTAGTTAAAAAAAAAAATCAGCTTAGCCCTTGTGCAAGGGGCAAAATCGGCAAAAATATATCAAGAACATTAATAAATCGTTTCGATTAGCCTCAGATAACTGTATAAAATAATTAGAAAAAGAATAGAATAAGGTGGTTGTGCTCTGGCATCTGCGGGAGCGCGCCCACATGTAGTTGACAAAACTTGACAGGACATCAGCCTGTCTGAGAATGCCCCAGCGCGTGTCCCAGAAACTAAGTGCCCTTTGGAAACCCTTAAAACGTCCCAAAAAAAAACTTCAGGAAAGCCCCCAACCCTTAACTATAAAATCCCTAGTCAAAATAAAAATTTATACGCAGCTGTTCCAGCCGGAACAGAACTACTGAGCAATAATTAAATTTTGAAAGTAAATCAGATGCAACAAGAAAATGGTACAAGATTAAAATCTCTCTATGGCGCGCTCTCGCAGTGCAGCACGCACTTGCAGACATAGCATTTAGTGTTACTTAACTGAGTTATAAAAAAAGGTATATGAAATTTTAAGTTAAAGTGTTCAGAGTCATGATCACAGCTCAACTTCCGGTAAACAGTCTGGACACGTGGTCTCATGGCTTCTATGCAATTGGCGGTAAACGGGCACACTGCGGCCCGGCCCCAAAAAATGAAATAAGTATAAATATCACCTCAAATGTGCTGGCGAGTGCAACGTAGGAATTCGATCTCCGTCTCCCTCTTCGTAGGCGATCTTGACATGGTTCACAGCTTGAGCAGATGTTCGGCTCACAGCCAGCCAGGAACCCGACTTAGAGCGAGAACCCTAAGAATTCAAGTAAATTAGAGAACAGTCTATAAGAATGTACACCCGAGTCAAGGTAATTAACCTCTTAACGGGCCGCCAGCTAACTCTCACCAAAGGCACCAAATTAATTAATTAAAGTTTTTACAACCAGCTTAAATAGTCCACATTCAGCCATGGAATAAGTAAATTTGCATTATGAACAGAACTTATTAAATTGTGGCATAATATAAAGTGAACTGTACTCAGTCAACATGCTTCGACAAAATTTTGCAGGTTAAACCGGCCACGTGCAGAGCAGTAATCATAATTTGGTCAAAAAATTTTAACAGCAAGTCACTCACAGCATTGAGAATGTTTTACCTTCAATTAAGTTTCATACACAGAAGCTCTCACACTTCATTCTCTATTTGTGAACATAATTAACAAAGACGGTGACAGTATGCTACATGCCCCGACACAGATCACTACCTGACTGCACACCAAGTTTGTGTGATTAATTTTTATGTAAAGCACTTTTACTATGAGAATGACTCTTGAAACTTCTCGCATTATAACAGAAAATAATAAGGCATGGCTATACAAAGGGCGTTACATACAACAGAAAAAAAATGAGTTTCTCTTACATTAATTTGTCAGGTCGCACACACACATAAATACGTACTTCACACGATAGCATAAATCTTGCTATTAAATATCCACACAACTAATGAAAATAATTAAATCTTACTGGGAAGTCGTTTTATTCTCTACTCCATCCTATAGAGAAATTCAACTGCGCAGAAACGAATACAAAGAGCGGAGACGAAGGGGGAAGAACTCTGTGAGCAAGGCTAAGCGTTGACTGGCCTCAGCTGCATACAATTTCCACAGCACTGGACGAGCTGCGCGCGCAACCGCACACCGCGCCGCTCCCCTCATACCGTCGAACAAAGTCTGCGAGTGTATCACGTTATGTTACCGTAAACTGACTTGTTCTAAAATATTTTGTAAAAGCCGGCTCCGCGCCTCACTCACGCATATTACAACTATGAAAACCTTCTAGAATTCATATTTTGCAACCGCTGGCTTCGAACCGGCACACCCCCACCCCGAAAGGGCAACCCGGTTGCCCCACTCTGAAACTCGGGAAAGTACCCTGCAGTGTACTCCCAACTGAAAAATCCGGTGGACATCGTGGGTAAGGTGGCCAGGCAGACTTGCTCTCAGGAACACCACCAATCCCCATGCGACCCTCTCCGCCACGCCAACCCCACGGGACCGCCCCAACACGTCACCCTCTCCGGTGACCACCAATTACTCCCACCGGTCCCACTCACATATTCGTCATACGACCAAACAAGGTATCTCCCACCTTGATATGTGAGTGACCGTACTACTCCCGTCCGTCTCACGGACCGACCAGCCACATGCACCCACAAGGCATCTCCAACCTTGCCATATGGCTGGCCCACTCCCTACACAAGGGCGGACGGCCCCGCTTAGCCAGACAGAGAGGACCGCACCAAGGGCACACGAACATTAATCCCATCATTTACTTATTCGAATACACCATTACTAGAGGGGGTTTACTTTTCTACAGTACCTACTACACAACTTTCTCTCGCAACAAAAATAACACCAGGAAAACCGGAGAATGCGGCATGGCTCGTACCCTATAATGAACAACATCAACCTCAACAACTATTAACAATCAGCAACAGCACACCATCACTCCATCTAACCTTTAACACAGGGGAAACTGACGATCTCGAGGACCACAAGCTAAGTCTCTCTCTAACTCCGTTTGATAGATTTTTTTTTTTTCTAAGGGGAGTGGTAGGAAAATGGGGCAAGGGGAAGATGAAATGGGGCAAGGATCATTAAAGGGCAATAGCTAGGACTGAGGGCAAGGACCTGGCTACCTCCGGAAATAAGGAAGAATGGAGGAAACCAAGGCTCGCGTGGGCAGGGGCGCAACCCTGAAATAGATGAACACCACTGGGAATGTGGGGAACATCTACCCGCTACCCGTTAACCTCTGCTTCTTACCTTTCTCTGACGCACTTTAGGTATTCGCTCCTTTCGGACACCACTCTCTAAGAATTTATCTCGTGTTGAGCTATACTGGCTGATTTCCTCCGAATCAGAATCAAGGCAACTTACCTCACTACTTTCACTCCGCTTTGGATTACGCTCATCGTCTAACTCCTCTGCTACAATTTCTTCCTTTTCTACAACTTCCCCTTCTTCATCCACATAATCCAAATCAACTTCCTGACACTGCACCTCCTCAGCCTCTTCCCGTCGCTCCTCTGATCCATCTTCTTCACCAGACGCCTTGCCAGCTCCTTCACGAACTTCTTGACTAACCTCTTCTCTGATCTCATTTTCATCAACACGTTCATCACCAACGTCATCACCATCACTTCCACTACCACCATCTGAACACTGCACATCTGCGTCCTCCGCTAGTTGCTCACCTGGTCCACCTGAAACTTCTTCCCGTTCCTCGGAATCCTCAACACTACTTACAGAAGGCATCTGCACATCCTCACTCACTACTTCACTCTCACTCACAAACTCTACAATGCTGCCACCAAATTTCTCCTCAACTTCTACCTCATCTACTTCTAGTACACTTGCGGCATGGACATCCCCTTGTCCATCCACAACCTCAGAAACACTCGCAGCCCGGACATCCCTGTGTCCATCTGCAACTTCAGACTCTACAGTCTCCCTAACACCTACAACTATACTCACCTGCGCAGCATCTGCAGACCGCTCTTCTGACTCTTCTGTCGATTCCACTCCTTGACCACTCTCAGCAACCACAACGTCCTCAACATCTTCCACCCTGGAATCCAGCTGTCCAGGCTCATGTGCAATGACTGAATTAATTTCTACTGGCGATGGTAAAGCGACACTCTCAAATGACTTCTCATATTCCTGCGTAGACGATGACGATATTACCAGATCTGGATCCGTCACGAACCGAGATGTAAATACCGGAACAAATTCTGGGGCCTCTGGATTCAACCATGACGTCCTCTTCGAGTCCGGTAATTCAGTATTAACTGACGCGCTCTTATCCTCCTGCATTGTTCCCACGGAGTCATACCGCTCTTCCACTTCTGCTTCCTTTTCTTCATCAACTACTCTCTTGGGCACTTGTAATTCCTCTGGAACCTTTAAAGTTTCCTTTTTCTCCGAATAGGGATAACGCCTTGGTACCGGCTCCCTACTTGCCGCTGTCTGTTCCCTAACATGATTTCTTTTTCCCCTGTTACCTTCATGTTTCCTTGTTTTCTGTGCTGTAGCTGTTGTTACCGTCTTCACACTTGCCACCCCCTTGTAGCCTCCATCACTTCCGGAATATTCAGGCTTTCTAAGCGTCTCTTGGGTTTTCCTCCAACCTCCATGTTTGTCCCTTTTGGCTCTTCCTGATGAACCACTGGAGGATTGGACATCTGTGGCATCTCTTCCTCGGGACTCGTCAGCCGCCTGGACAGTCCTTGAAACCACACACAGCTGTTCAAGATCCGCAAAACAACGTGGACGGTCCGCGAATGCCAAACGAGATCTCTCTTGGGGAGTCAGTCCTTGCAGAATTGCTTGGATAACTTCTGTCTCGGGCAACCCCAATCTTAACACCCGGGCAGCTTTCCGTATATCGTGCACGAAATCTCCTAACGCCTCTCCGTAGGCCTGTGGGCGATAGAATCTTTCCAACTCAAGCTTGAAGCATCGTCGAGTGGGTATGAAGAAGTTCAACACCTCCCCATGGAAAGCATCAACACTGTCACCCCGACGCAGAGCCTTGGTGACCAGATTAGCCAACGTACTCCGGCAATACGGGTATATAAGAAACAAGACCTCCCCATCGGACACCCCTGGGAAATCAGCCACCTGCAGGACCAGGTCCAAGAAAACCAACAGCTGGTCCTCATCAAATCCATCCACCACCGGAAATTTCTGGAGAACGCCTGTAAGAGGGTGGGGCAACTCCTGATAGCATACCGCCGCCAGAATTGCACAGTGCAAAACAAACAATCATGAAACAAATTCCCACTAAACACCTAACACAAACACAACCTACAAAAACATTTTAACAAGAATCGGAAAAACTCAAGTACTGTCCTTCCTTTGAGTAGACCCCCGGGTTCTCTAGCGCTGCGGAAACCTGGCCTATTCAGAACCATGCACTCCACGACGGAAGGAGACAAGAGACAAGCAAGAATACAACACACACACAACAGCAAACAGCAACTCGACACACACGTCGTACCAACACATAATTGACAACAACCAACTAACCCTCAACTACAAGTCCTAATTCAGAAATGCAGAATCATTCGACATCAACCGGACACAAATCGGTTCCGGTACCGATTTCCAATCGGGCCATACCGCATCCCATCCATATAACACGCGAAACTCCAGTTAAACTCCCCCATCAACTCTCATCATCCCTGGCTACACTTGAGACTCCCCGGCCATACAAGCTATCAAAAATATCAAAAAATTTTTTTTTTTGCAACATAATTAACCGCCTTAGTGGTGCGACCCGACTCACAATTTAAACAACCTACAATTAGCCTACACTGGCATATATCAACTATGTTACAACAATCATTAATTTACAACTGCATTAATATTTCCGAGTCTGCAAGCCCCGTCTCACACCAGGACCCAAGGGTTCAGGCCTAGAATGAACCACGCTCTGCTACCATTTGTAACCTCTCTAGGCTTTTGGTATTTATCTTATTTCTTGCTAAATTTCTATCTCCTTGCTTGTTGGCTTTCAAAGAGAGGTTACAAGTTATTTAGAACTAGGCAGGAGCCTAGAGAAGCAAAAATTATGCTGGGTCCAGTATGACGGGACTTGCAATGAACTCAGCCATAATATAACAATAACGGATTTATTATATCTCTGGAATTCATACTTGTGTACAAGATAAATATGTATCTATATAAAAACTACCAAAAGGTACATCATGGCAAGCATGTATAAATTAAGTGTACATCAACATAAGTGTGCACAAAGTAAATGTGTATACATATATATAATAGAAAAAATTTGAATCACAACTAGCATATATAATTCCAGTTTACCTAAGAACAAGTGTATATAATTGAATAGAATTACATCAGAACAAGTGTATATAACAGTATATAAGTTAAATGTACATACATAAATAAAATATAAAATGCACAAACACATGTAAAATTCTCCCCGTCGTGTGGCTAGCTAGACACATAACAACACACATACAGAACACAAGGTACACAACTCACAGTCACTTACTTTCAACACGCATGCCCCTGTAACGCACCCACCGACTGGGTAAAGCAACTATCATCTTATGCCCCGGCAGTGATAAAATATACGCCCGTCGGCAACCCGTTCAGTAGGATAACATAAACTCCAACCCCTTTAAAGACGAATAATTCATGCCGCATAAATGAAACTGGACCACCAATTTGTCTAGCATCCCGTTTATTAATGACCCATGATGAGTGTGTGAACCTTTGTTCCGTTCACAGCACCAGGTAATGTTAACAAACTCCTCAACTACTTCCAGACAGTCTTTCTAAAATTCTGAACAGTATTGACTTCACAAAATGCCAAAAAAGGAATTAAATCCTTATGTACTTTAATAACAGAAATTAACTGATTGAGGCTTTACAATTTCAGAAGATTTTGACAATATGTATATCTATTTAATTTACCCAAAAAGAAAAGGATGAAAACCAGTTCTATATTCAAAATTAAACAGCAACTTCTCTACGTGTGAAGTCAACCCATATGTGTTTGCTAGTTAAAAAAAAACAATCAGCTTAGCCCTTGTGCAAGGGGCAAAATCGGCAAAAATATATCAAGAACATTAATAAATCGTTTCGATTAGCCTCAGATAACTGTATAAAATAATTAGAAAAAGAATAGAATAAGGTGGTTGTGCTCTGGCATCTGCGGGAGCGCGCCCACATGTAGTTGACAAAACTTGACAGGACATCAGCCTGTCTGAGAATGCCCCAGCGCGTGTCCCAGAAACTAAGTGCCCTTTGGAAACCCTTAAAACGTCCCAAAAAAAAAACTTCAGGAAAGCCCCCAACCCTTAACTATAAAATCCCTAGTCAAAATAAAAATTTATACGCAGCTGTTCCAGCCGGAACAGAACTACTGAGCAATAATTAAATTTTGAAAGAGTAAATCAGATGCAACAAGAAAATGGTACAAGATTAAAATCTCTCTATGGCGCGCTCTCGCAGTGCAGCACGCACTTGCAGACATAGCATTTAGTGTTACTTAACTGAGTTATAAAAAAAGGTATATGAAATTTTAAGTTAAAGTGTTCAGAGTCATGATCACAGCTCAACTTCCGGTAAACAGTCTGGACACGTGGTCTCATGGCTTCTATGCAATTGGCGGTAAACGGGCACACTGCGGCCCGGCCCCAAAAAATGAAATAAGTATAAATATCACCTCAAATGTGCTGGCGAGTACAACGTAGGAATTCGATCTCCGTCTCCCTCTTCGTAGGCGATCTTGACATGGTTCACAGCTTGAGCAGATGTTCGGCTCACAGCCAGCCAGGAACCCGACTTAGAGCGAGAACCCTAAGAATTCAAGTAAATTAGAGAACAGTCTATAAGAATGTACACCCGAGTCAAGGTAATTAACCTCTTAACGGGCCGCCAGCTAACTCTCACCAAAGGCACCAAATTAATTAATTAAAGTTTTTACAACCAGCTTAAATAGTCCACATTCAGCCATGGAATAAGTAAATTTGCATTATGAACAGAACTTATTAAATTGTGGCATAATATAAAGTGAACTGTACTCAGTCAACATGCTTCGACAAAATTTTGCAGGTTAAACCGGCCACGTGCAGAGCAGTAATCATAATTTGGTCAAAAAATTTTAACAGCAAGTCACTCACAGCATTGAGAATGTTTTACCTTCAATTAAGTTTCATACACAGAAGCTCTCACACTTCATTCTCTATTTGTGAACATAATTAACAAAGACGGTGACAGTATGCTACATGCCCCGACACAGATCACTACCTGACTGCACACCAAGTTTGTGTGATTAATTTTTATGTAAAGCACTTTTACTATGAGAATGACTCTTGAAACTTCTCGCATTATAACAGAAAATAATAAGGCATGGCTATACAAAGGGCGTTACATACAACAGAAAAAAAATGAGTTTCTCTTACATTAATTTGTCAGGTCGCACACACACAAATACGTACTTCACACGATAGCATAAATCTTGCTATTAAATATCCACACAACTAATGAAAATAATTAAATCTTACCGGGAAGTCGTTTTATTCTCTACTCCATCCTATAGAGAAATTCAACTGCGCAGAAACGAATACAAAGAGCGGAGACGAAGGGGGAAGAACTCTGTGAGCAAGGCTAAGCGTTGACTGGCCTCAGCTGCATACAATTTCCACAGCACTGGATGAGCTGCGCGCGCAACCGCACACCGCGCCGCTCCCCTCATACCGTCGAACAAAGTCCGCGAGTGTATCACGTTATGTTACCGTAAACTGACTTGTTCTAAAATATTTTGTAAAAGCCGGCTCCGCGCCTCACTCACGCATATTACAACTATGAAAACCTTCTAGAATTCATATTTTGCAACCGCCGGCTTCGAACCGGCACAATAGTTGATGGTTAATTAGCAACAGTTCAACTGAAATTAAAATGTAATGTTTATAAGTTTATCAAGATGTAGGGTATGTAGATTTTACCAAGGTTAAATGTGATGGGGTTACTTTAATGTAATAATCGCCATGTTAGTTATAAAGGTATAAATGCCAAGTGGTAAATTAAATTTAAGTATTTAAAGTAATTTAAATCACCCACAGTAATGAAGAATACGATTGTTAAATAAAGAAAGAGATTTATAACAAAGATATAATTTTTTCATTTTTAAAACCAGTGACAGAATCTTGATAGAGTTGAAAATAATGTAAAGTTAAGAATTGTTTATTTTATTATTATGTAAAGGTCAATTTGCTTATTAATTATATTAATATTTTGTTTGTTTTAAATGTTTTATTTTATTGTTTTGTGTTTAAAATTAGATTGTTACAGATATTGTATGTATTTTCAGACAGAAGTTGTGCATAACATATGTAGGTCAAGGGTCTGGGACTTGACCTAGTTTTGATCAGCTGATGAGGTCATGCACCTACTAAGCTTGTATAGTAGGAAGTCGATTCAATTTGTTTGTTTAATTAATTCGAACCAATATTTAAATAATTTTGCATATGAGGGAATCATTTAAATAAAATTAGATTTTTTTCTTGAATTTTAAAATTTTTGGAAATTTTAATTTTTTTGTGGGGGAAAAAAAACTGGATTTTTCGCCTGCCAGTGAATGCATATTTTAGGTAGTGATTGTTTTATTATGTGTGTATTTACCATGTTTAGTTTACTGATTTCTTGTACTGCACTGTATTGTTAGACTAAGACATGTTAGATTAAGGGTGTGTTTAGGTTAGGAGAAAGGTTTAAATTAAGTCATTTAAAATAAAAAACAGAAAACAAGGAAGAGAATTTTTTTTGATAAAATATTATTTTGAATTTTGAATTTTTTGTCAATCTTAAGGAATTTTATAATTTTCAATTTTACAATTTGTCAAAGTGTAATATGTAATGTGAGTGTGTGTGAGCCCAGTATCTGCTAAAGGCAGCCCAGCTTGCATACAAGGGGAAACATATCGGTAGAGGATCTGGAATAATTTAAGCCAGGGATTGAGGATTTTGGGGGTAGCATGTTAGAAGGTGAGGTGCGCTGTGGTACGAGTCTGCTCGATTTCTCGGTGTTGGGATCTCTTACGGAGAAGTCCAGTGATCTCGTTCAGATGAGTCCATAGTCGCTGAACCAGGGGGGTCGTGTACCCATGTAGATTAAGAACAAGGGGGTTGTTGGCACCAGTTCCTCACCGGTCCTCTTCGGGGTTTATCGATGAGATTTCTTCTGTTGTGGACAGCAGAATTCTCATCGAGGGGGTATTGTAGCGGGTCATTTTTGGGTGTTTTTATTTTTAACAAGTATGGGGCATTTATATCTTTTATTTCTTTCATTTTGGGCGGGCTTGTCAAAAGTTATGAAAATTATTGTGCAACGTTATGTCCATTACTACAGAAATCATGGCCAGTAGAACAGTTTGGAACAAAGCAGTAAGACGCAGTTGTTGTCGCGGAATGCTGCAAAGAATTCGCGCCACCCTAAAAATTCGCAGAACTCTGTACATGTGTGGCAAGGCACGCACGCCACTACGCGGGTGCGCGCTCTGCCAGGACGCCGAGTTTGGTTTAAAGCAAGATGGCTTGAGCAGAGGTAATTCAGCAATGTGCATTTGGGCGGCAGGAAATCATGGCCCTTTTGTGACATTAGCCAGTGCCTAGTTGAATTCGTCTGCTATCGTCACTCCAAAACTACATGCATAGCATAGGACGAAACTGTGACGACTAACTGTAAGGCATTGATGTCCGTCGTCTCAACTAAAATCATCAAGGAGTGGGGAACTGAGAGACGCTGGCAGTCCTTTGCCGACTTTCGACTGCGCAGGCAGTCCGTTAAACAGGGCTCAGAAAATAAAACTTTTCTAAATTAAAATTCAGTGCAGTAAATAAAATGAAGTGCGGCTAATCTGATACAACCAAGAACAACAACAAAGAAGAACCCATATAAACTATTTTCGGACACGACTAAATACAAAATGAAAAAATTAAGTGCTCAAGTTATAAACGCGTGCCGGCAGGGAGAGGTTTTTAAAATGTTAAGGGTTTAAATAATATTCTGTTTGAGTGAGTGTTTAAATATGCAGGCTGGGCCAATAGAATAAGATAGCATAGGAGTGGTACTAATGTAACGAACCACAAGATAAAGAAGAAATTATTACGAAATCACTTTATATGCGAAAGTATGGTAAAATTTATTGAAATTTAAATGATTTAAAAATAAAATTGAAATGTAAATTCTCTTCATTTAAAATGTGTCAGAATAATTATTTCGTAACCTCGCACTGTTTCTGATCTCGCTTATAGAACTCTGGGGGGACCCTTAGGAATAATGGTAAGTATAAGTGAATTAAATGTATAAATAAGTGTGTTTTTATACAATGTAACAGATAACCAAGAGAAGAAATTATTAAAATGTAATTTAATCTGCACAAGCATGAATAAAAATTTTGATGAAATTTGTTAAAGAGTTAAAAGAAATTAAAAGATCATAAATTCTCTTCATTCAAAAATGAGTCGAGTCACTTATTTCAGTAACCTATAAAACACGTTTGCATCCGACGTTCGTGCGACGGGATCCTGGCCCCAGATAAAAGAAGTTTTACAGGTAGGTGGAAGTAAAAAATTTATGTTTTTATATATTTAAAAGTTTTATTAACTTCACACCCCCAATATTAAGGCGCAATCGCAAGGTCAACATGACTGCACGGTCTTATAAAATGGATATTTCTCAGCTTCTTTTATGCTCCTACAAAAATACAATTTGAGCAAAAACCTAGTGGGACGTACCCACCAGAAAATAACATAAAACTGATACTGATTTTTCAACTTTACATTTATAATTGAAGAAGTGAGAACCGGTAGTGTGCTCATATTAACAAACTCAACAATTAATGCACTGGCTATGGCAGTAAAAAAGAAAATTTACTTATTATAGAATTATTAAACAGCTAACATAAATTTTATAAAATGTATAATAAAAATTTTATAATGTAAAACCTAATAAAACATATTTGAGGCGTTTATAGAGAATTGGGTTGACCTCAGGCACGGCCATGCACCCGAACCAGATGCAACAAAATTTAACATGTCAGAGACCTGTGGATAAAAGCACCAACAGGTGACGGTGGCAGGTCAAAGCCCCCCCCAAACCTTTAAATAATTTAAAAAAAAACAAAACCCATATAGATCTATAAATATAATCAAGAAAATCCCCAGCAAAGTACCCCGGCACCCATGCAAGCATAATTAACACCCATACAAATCAGTAACATTCAGTTCCGCACACTTTTGCAATAAGAGAAAAATTTAACATCAAAATCTGGTGACGCATGACCCCGTCTGGGTTTACACTTACTCTGGGGGCATAAACATTTGTAAAGTGAATCTGACAAAATTTATAAGCCCCAAATGTCCCGCTGGACTTGTGCACAAACGAAACCTTTAACTGGAGCCGTTCCAGGAATAATATCACATGTTCTAAATTGTAGCGGCCAAAAATATTTCTTAAAGGCTTAAATGTCACCTGATTATAGTCCAGCACAAAACCTGAGGTTATTGTAGCGTGTTGTCCATCTCTTCCTCCCGGCGGCCAAGACGGAAAGTCACTAGTTTAATGGCATGGGTGGCAGATGATCGGCCACCTGCTGGAGTGAATCAGGTGATCGTCTTAATCAGGAACCCTGGACATTTATATATATGGGTAATTACTCAAGTGTTCAGTAATTCACAATACCCCTTTTACTCCAGCATAACTCACACACCACAACATGCTCCGTTTTTTAAAATAAAAATTTTGAAATTTAAGTATGCATTGAAACTACCTTCAGTATAGAATTTAGAATTAAATAAATAGTTATTCATAGACTGTTCTTCAACTAATTAATCACTTATTACAATTTCGATATGAGTTAGCAAACTGGAACAGGTTCATAAAGCACGTTCGTTTCAACAAAATAACAAAATAATTTTCTTACACCCCTCTTGATATAATTAGAAAAACATACAGACATATAAAACTGTAAAATACCTTATTTCAGCCAGTGTTAACATTCAAGACATGAATAATCAGTAATTAACCTGTGCTCGCCACATGGTAACTTAACGCATATATATCGCCTCGCATCGGCATTGATTTTAAGTTAAATACAATTCTTTTTATCAAACGATAAGTAAAATACCTTAAACACACTTACCGGAGAGTCACGTAGCGATTATCTATGCATAGTAGATAATAATATACAAGATCCAAACTCAATGCCACCGAGAGAATGCAAGGACAGTCAAGGCGAACTGCTAGACGAGAACTGGTTTGACCAGCAACCGAAAAAACGTTACGTAGCGCTGACCCCAGAGCACGCGCGGATCGGCATAGCAAATGTATTGATAACGGGGCAGGCACGGCTAAGCTAAATAATTAACGGATACGGCAATGCCCGTCACGTCGTTAATACAGAAAACAGCCGAGTTTTTTTCCAAAACTCGGCACAAGGCAAACTACCTTGTTCTTCTTAGCCTTGTGCGATAGAAGTGTTGTCGTGTTGCTGAAAAGGTATTTTGAATCACCAATGTCCCTGTTCTTTGTCGATCTCATACTCAAAGGTATCTCTGGTTTGTTTAAGCGGATCGTTCCTAAAAGTGTCAGCTTATAAGGATCCTTGAGCAATTCATCAGCCAACAGAACGGTTGTGAACCAGTTATCCATTGTTAAGTTGCGGTTCGATCCGTGAAATGGAGCCGTTAACTTTTTCATATAGTATTGGGAAAGAGGGCCTTGGACAGTTGTGTTTTGTTTCCCTAAGTATGGCTCAGCAACTAACATATACTTAGAACCAGCATCACAAACCATAACAATTTTTAAACCATACTTAGCTGGCTTTTTAGGCATATACATTTTGAATGCAGATCTGCCTCTAAATGCAAGCAGCTGCTCATCAATGGTGAGATATGGGCCAGCCTCTCGTAGTTGTCTATGCATGATTTCATGAAAGCTTCCAAAAGGTCCCTTATAGGTGCGAAGCGATCCGTCGCTACTCTCTCAGCTCGGGTAGTTTTGTCATCGAATCTAAGACAATCTAATAAAAATTGGAATCGCTTTTCACTAAAGCAAACTCTGTAAACATTACCACTTACAGAAGGATCAAACATTATTGCTGTATTTAGGCTATTGTCCTTGTGGAGAGCTGAGAATATCATAATGCCCAAGAGTGCCTTTATCTCTGTGGGAGAGGGTTGACTGTTTGAAAACTGAATTGTTTTGTAATTGAAACAAATTTTTGTTTTCTCACTATTTCTTCACTTGTATGAGTAACGATTAAGTTTACCATAGTGTCAGTAAAGAACAACTGAAACGCATCCAAAGGGGTTAGAACATCTTTACCTCTACCTTTAGGCCGTTGTCGGATATTTACAATATTTCTAGGGGCATTTCTTGTACTTATGGTTGGAGGATTTTCAGTCCAGGAATAACCGTTTTTTCCTTTGATTATTGTTGTTGTTCGTTGTGGAGTCGAGCTTGCAGATCCTGAAGAACCAGTAGTAGTAGCAAGAGTAGTATATGTATTACTACTGTCAGGTCTTGATTCAGCAGATAGAGTTGTAACAGATTTTGTCCCACAACTACCAGAGGGACCAGGGGTGTGAAGAACTTGTGTAATAGCGCTGTGTGGGCCAACCACTCCTGATGTGTACATTGAATCCTTTTCATTTGCTGAATGACCACGACGTATTCTCTTCAATTGTTCACGAAATTCATCATCTGAGGATGAAGGTTTATAGTCGTCACTCCCAGAGTATGCTAAAATGTTATTTTCTGACTCACTTCTGCTAGCTCCTTCATCTTCGTCTATATCAAAAAAGCTATCATCATTTAAAATTTTGTCAATCTCCGATGGTGACAAAGCCATTTAAAAAAAACGAGTAGTATAGCAAAAACAGCGTAAAACTTGACAAAACCAAGTAAAAAGATGCACTTAATATATGCCACTAATTTTCAACACACTAAGTCAACAACAATGAAAATGAAATAGATCTATATGGGTTTTTTTTTTTTTAATTATTTAAAGGTTTGGGGGGGGCTTTTTACCTGCCACCGTCACCTGTTGGTGCTTTTATCCACAGGTCTCTGACATGTTAAATTTTGTTGCATCTGGTTCGGGTGCATGGCCGTGCCTGAGGTCGACCCAATTCTCTATGAACGCCTCAAATATGTTTTATTAGGTTTTACATTATAAAATTTTTATTATACATTTTATAAAATTTATGTTATTTTATGTGATTGCACAACGGTGGTCACGTATTACTGCTTCGTTACAACACTGTTCTTTCAACACGTGGTCTGTCACAATGGAAATAAATTTACAAATATTTTAATAAAACCCCAAATTTAACAAAATAAAATTACCCACAAATGTGGCCCGTTACAATACCCCCCCAATGAGAGGTCTTCTGTCGAAACAGAAGAAGTCTCATTGCTAAAACCCCTAAGAGGACCGGTGAGGAACTGGTGCCAACAACCCCCTTTTGTTCCTATACCTCATGGGTAAACGACCCCCCTGGCTCGGCGACTATGGACGCATCTGAACGAGATCACTGGACTTCTCTGTAAGAGATCCCAACACCGAAAAATCGAACAGATACGCACCACAGCGCACCTCACCTTCTAACATGTTTCCCCAAAAATCCAAATCCCTGGCTTATATCACGCCAGATCCTCAACCGATATGTTCCCCCTTGTATGCAAACTGGACTGCCTTTAGCAGTTACTGGGCTCACACACACACTTATACTACATACTGTAAGATTAACATATTCTTCGAAAATTTATTTAAGTTAAAATTCATTAGCTGTTTTCCTTGAAAATCAAAACACAAATTTTGCATCTATACTGACTAATTCTCTTCATTAGTTTTTTGTTATTAAAAAATAAACAAATTAAACACTTCTTAAAATAGGAACATCCTTAACCTAACATGTGATTACACCTATATTCTAACAATACAATTCAACAAAAATATTAATAATCCACAAACAATAACATCATCAAAGTTCAAAATATCCGTTAGCTGGCAGGCGCAAAATCAAAAAACATTTTTTTTCCATGCAAAAATTTTAAATTCAAAATTTATTTCCATGCAAAAATTTTAAATTCAAAATTTAAATTTATTAAAATATTTTCTTTCCAGACTGAAATTATTTAAAAATTGTTCAAATCAATTAAAGGCAAAATTGGCTTTACTTCCTTGCTAAACATGCCTAGTATATGACCTCACCTATCAGCTGATCAAAACTGGGTCAAGTCAAGAACCTTGACCTACATACGTTATACACAAGTTACATCTGAAAATACATTGTATATCTGTAAAACTCTATCTTGAGACACAAAAACATAATAAAATAAAACATTTAAAATTAACAAAATATTATTATAAATAACAATCAAATTGATATTTAAATTATTCAAAATAAATACTTTATAGCTTTACATTATTTTCAAACTCTATCAAAATTGTCACTGGTTGCAATCAAAATTTTATATTCTTATTATAAATCTCTTTCTTTATTATTCTCACTCTACATTAATTTTGGTGATTTAATTATTTATACTAGCTTGATTTGCCATTTGGCAGGTATACATATATAATCTTTCTCCCTTTGACTCTAATAGCCTTAACAACTTGAACTCATATGACACCCATCTCTATCAAAATATCTATCAAACAATCTCTACACCCAACTTACTGTTAAACTCCAATCGCCACCTTCTCTCAACATATAAAAAAAAAATAATCTCTGACCCTTTGTACTTAGGATAAGTGTGTTCCCCCCCCCCCAAAAAGCTCATTCCCTTATGTTGGTTCCTGGATTCTACCTAAGGCAACCCTTTCCGGCGACAAACGGTCCCTTCCCGTCCCAACCTTTTGTTGCAGACTCCACCATTACACTATCCACTATTACAAAATTACCCTCCTCAAATCTCACTCTTATCGCCTCACCTATCAGCTACAACAAAATAACATCATCATTTATAAACATCAATATATCAATCAAAACTCTACAAATATTCCCCATAACTACTGTGTCAACATCAATACTTCTCAAATTCTATTACATTACCTCACAACAACATCACATTATTTCAAAACAACATTATTCTCTCTATTCCCACTTTAACTTTAATTTGGACTGATCTATATGTCCCAACAAAAATACTCATCACCCAGAATCTATCTTTTGTTGTCTCTGACAATTCATTTAAAATCTTACTACATTAAATTACTTTTCTCATCACATAAACGTCTCGTCAGTTATGCTGACTTCGTTATTTTTATCTGCCATTTTTAATTATTTATTTTCAAGAGGTTTGTTTATTTTAACACAAAATTCTTATTTTAACTACGTGTTGTTAATTACGCAACCTACGCTCGTCCCTGATCACTGCAACCTCCGTTGAGCATATTTCACGTAATTAAACACCCGCAAAAATCCTGGCATGGTCGCCGACTAAACAAACTTTCCTCCGTCAATTTTTTTTATTCAGTAATGCTGGTAGAGGTAGCACCTGTAATATACTCACCTGCTTACCTTCAGAAGAGCCCAGAGTCGCCAGAGTGTGTAACGGTACAGAATTGTGTGCCGCCCCAGTTTTAATTTTAATTCAGCAATTCAGTAATTAATAAATTGTTAACTTTCACCTGTGAGGACCCCCAGTACTGCAATGCACACAGTTAGCCTAAACAATTGCCCAGACGTATTGCGTAACTGCCCCAGCAGCAGGCTTTTTGTGAATCTCAGTCTGCAGATTGTCACTACTGAATGAACATCAGTCAGAGCAGTGAAAAGTTCGTGAATTAAAACTAGTGGCCTCGGGCGTAAGATAGGCCTAGAGTAAATGGGCCTATCTAGTAAAACATAATAAGTGTCTGCTGCAATTTATGGCAGCACGGTCATCACCTAAGTGCTCGAGCAAAGTAAAGTCAGCCGACAAACTGTTATAAAAGTGTAATCGGAAATTATGATAAATTAAATAAGACGTAGTATACCGCGTCAGTGTAAAAAATTTATGAACTGTTGAAATAACATTGTGAAGTGACCAGAAACAGCTAACTCCACGAGGCGGTGATGAAACTGTAAGGAACGCCGGGGATGGGTTAAGTACTCTTCATAACACTAATAGAACAATTCCCTAAATAATAAATCTAAATACTGAACTATAATAACGGGGTTTAAAAGAAAAAGAATGTAAAAGAGTATGAATGAGAGAATGTCGCAAAGTACTGGTTAATAAAAATAACGCTATCATTAAGTAATTTTTTAGAGTAGTTTATACGGGATGATCAAATATCTATGTAGTTTTGTTTTTATTGAACTTGTAGTGTGAAGATAAGGTGAAAGGGTATAAGTCAGGCTAATAAAAGAAAGCCAATTTGTTAGCATATGCAAAATTTGTGTTAGCGTAATTATTTCGAAACTCAAATCCAAATAATCCTTTCTGTAGCTGGTTTCGTCTGAACGACTCTGGACCCGAATCCGAAGGTAAGAGCAACTTAGATTTACCAGTACCACGTGCATTCCATTACTTTCACTGTCTCCCAAATTAAATAATTATAAGTCCATTTCTTTTATTTATTTTTATAGCGCTTAATCATTCAGGGGCAATCAGTTTCTATGGGTGGTATTTTATCAGGTACCTGTATATTTTTACAAACACTTAGCTGAATGTGAACATAATGGCTGCCTTCCTACGCCGCGTGTAAATGGAATCTGTTGTTTTCCAATTGCTGGGCCGAAATATACTCCCGCGACGTATCTGTTGTTCTCACTGGGTCTGGTGATTATCCTCTGCCCTCCTGCTAGTAATTAATATGTGATTTCCAACTTTCGATGAACTAAAGTTTTAAAACTGCACAACCAGACTTTTTAACGTCTGGCTGCGACACAGTCCGGGTTCTAAGAGCTGCGAGATGCCAGATGCAAGCACCACGGCTAACCAATTATTCGCCGCTCTCGGCTATTTGAATTTTCGTCGTCGTAACATAATTGTCTCAAACGTATGCATTATTTACTGTTCTTTATGACGCATCATCCTGTTTTGTGTGTGGTTCACGTCATTGTTGAGTGACGGGCATAAATATAATATGACGTGTTATGCCATATAAGGTCACAAAATGATGTTAGATATGGGATTGGTTGTTGACATCGTCACACAGTTAATGTCTTAGGCCAGAATAAATATGAATCACCGTAGCTGCAGACCGCCCTTCAACTGGTTACATTCACTTTTACCACACTTTATATATTTATTTTACAATATTATTGAATAAAATGACACCTACTCAGGATTGCCCCATTACAAAACCCCCTCAAAGAAAGGTTTCGTGCCAAAGCATGAAAACTTTCTTTGACACAATCATTCCTAAAGGATCAGCCGGTATAAGGCGCCGTGACCCCCCTGAAATTTAGTAAAATATGGGTACTTACCCCCTGCTCTGATGATCGTGACCGCACCTGAGTGAACTTGCTGTACTTTCTCGCAAGAATTCTAACACCGCAAGAACACTCAGGCGCTAGACGCTCCTGCCCTGATGCACCGGCCAGCACACGACCGCAGCCACAACTCATCAGATTCTGAAACAACAAAATTAAAAATTACAATATGGCCTTACATCTTTCCCCACACTGAACTGATATGTTCCCTTTTTATTTCGTACTGGTTCCTCTATTTGTAGTACTGGCTTTTATGAATCTATTACTCTACCACACGTTTACAAATTCTTAATATAACATAAATGGCTTAATCTAAATTCTTTTCTCTTTTCATTATACTTTTCTCCTCAGTTCCAATTGGAAATAAAATATATGAGACTTCTTGTCTCTTAATTAAATCACTCTTTTACATTTATTAAGTAAACCTCTTGAATTTTTCTTAACACTAGCGCAGTATCTTACTGCCTCCTTTACTTTGAATATAAACAACAGATATGACAAATTAGGCTGCCTGGCAGCAAGGAAAATACAGATTTAAGCACTATTAAAATTTCAGTGACAACACGGTCACCCTCCTCTTTCTACTATATACATCCTCCACTCTACATCAACTTATACTAATCCCCCCAACTTAAACTAATTTCTCTTAACCCCTGATACCCCGCGTTACACAATTGTCAGTGACCTCATGGCAACCCGATATCTGGTATGACACTATTACTCGGCCAATGAGGGCTAGGTCCCCAAAGGTGAAGTTGCACCTGCACCCTCGCAGCATGTAACGTTGCCACCAGCCATCCATCTCTCTATGTCCCCCCATGACTGGACTGTTGCGCCCAGTTGCTTTCACAAGGACTGAAGCGTTAAGGAGGAATTTTGTCATCTCCTGTCCTTGCTTCGGCGTTACAAATAAAAATTCGGATTATCTGACCACTAGGGTTTACATTATCTCACTAATTTTATATTTACGTGCCCTTAAGACGGTGTATTCCCCTTTTTATGTTCCCACGCGAATGGGTGATAGCCGCTGTTCCATAGTTCCAGTTTGATTTCCCCTGAATCACCCCCCTGTTAATTTCTGTGTCCCACCAATTTTCAAAAAGGCAACCAATCATGGTCAGGTTACAATGTCTGACCACAGCTGGTTGTCAGCCAAAACCACGGTCAGTGCTGGTGAGGCAGCGACCGCCCGAAAGTGGGGAATCGCATTAGAACACACAATACATGTTTAAGATTCCTACACTTACATAATACATAATACAACATAACAAAACATAATAGACCCTCAAAATTAACATTAACATTCTTACATTAAAATATACATTACTTTTACTAATCAACCATCAATTATTTATCATTTCTTATACCATGAAATTCTTCAAAATTTTAAAATTTATTGCCAACATTCATCTTATTAACTCCTTTCAAACTAATTCAGCTATTTTGTCAAACACATTTAATTACTTTAACAAAATTTACAAAGTTGAGTATACTTCACCTTGCTACATCATTACATTTAACATACAAGTATGTTACACACAAGTGTATACAATCTACACTATTATCTGTTATCGTTTACCACAAATCATTTCATAATACAGTCCATTTCAAAACCCCTACTCACATAATTAAATGTTCATAACACTAAATGTTTAACCACCATCATCAAATAATAATCTGGTATTACGTCTACACAATTCATTTTTTATTAAATACATATTGTTATTATTATTATAATATCTATCATCATCAATTTCATCCAGTGTATCAATATAGTATTCAAAAACATCATTGCATACTATTAATTCAAAAATCCTGTCGACATTTGGTATAGTCAGTTCTCCCTTAGTATCATCTGTTATGATTAAATCTTTTATCATTTCTTTAGTATAGTAATTATCTACTACTAGTAACCCCATCTTATATACAGGTAAGCTGTCAACATTATTATCACCTCTTCCTGCGCTAACTACATCGCCAGGTAAGAATTCAATATAATCATCAACTCTCTCTTTCTTCACTCTCTCTCTTAATTCCTTATAACTTCTACTAACCTCAAACAACTCTATCTCCCTCTTAAAATACCTCTCATCATAACACCATTTCACTCTTTCTCTATCATTCCATGCAGAGGGTACTACTACATAAAAACACCTCCTGGCTTTTCCAGGAACACCACAAAAACTCAAAAAACAACTTGAAAACACATTGTTTTCCTCTAAGGGACACTCGCCTTCAACAACAACAGCGAACACCTTGGTTCACAAGAAACCCGGGGCAAATTTACCCTCTGCCCCATATCCACAAAATAACTCTCTTCATACTCTCTTTCTAACTCATCAACACTGATTTCTACCCCTTCACAACCCCCTACTCCCATTACTCTCTCACTCTCCCTTACTATTTCTATATTCTCATCATCACTATTAATTTTCACTGTATCACCTTTAAATACCTCGTTTTCAACTATCTTACCACTACTACTTGTTAACTCATTTTTATAACTATTATTTTGATTATCATCATTATTCTTATTAATTGTATTCATCACTTACTCTCTACTTCTACACACTGATCTTTAATCTGTTTATCAATCTGGTCTGTTGTTTATTTACTTTAATGATTTTATCTTCTAGGTTATCTTTCAGTTCCCTGATCTGTTCGCTACACTTACAGTTTACTGACTCTAATATTTGTTCTTTCCAATTTTTAAAATTCATTTCATTTTTTATATTTTGTTCTTCCAATTTATTATCAATCTTCTCGAATTTAACATTTAGATCACTCTGAAAACTGTCAAACTTACTATGGGTCTCAATTTTTTGTTCTTCGAACTTACTGTCTATGTTTCTGAAATTACTATTACTGTCAATTTTCTGTTCTTCTAATTTATTATCGATCTTCTCAAATTTATCTGACATTTTTTTTCTGTTGCTTTAATAGCAACTACATCATTGCCATTATGTCTTTATTTTCATGTTTTACTTTCGTGTCTGGTTGACATGGGGGTTGACTGGACTGGTGAGCCATTTACATCAACTGACTCGGTGGAACTTCCCTCGAGCTGGCTCACTGGAGTCGAGTGGACTCCCATCTCACTCATAAACGTCTCGTCAGTTATGCTGACTTCGTTATTTTTATCTGCCATTTTTAATTATTTATTTTCAAGAGGTTTGTTTATTTTAACACAAAATTCTTATTTTAACTACGTGTTGTTAATTACGCAACCTACACTCGTCCCTGATCACTGCAACCTCCGTTGAGCATATTTCACGTAATTAAACACCCGCAAAAATCCTGGCATGGTCGCCGACTAAACAAACTTTCCTCCGTCAATTTTTTTTTATTCAGTAATGCTGGTAGAGGTAGCACCTGTAATATACTCACCTGCTTACCTTCAGCAGAGCCCAGAGTCGCCAGAGTGTTTGTGGATGACACTGAACCCAAATAACGCATCTGACTTTTTAAAATCTCCCTTCTGAAATTCCACGGTTCGTTTATGCGAAACTTTGGCTACAGAGATCACGAACGCAGTAGGCGTGCGCGAGCAAACAGCTTGCACAACACCTTTTGATTATGGAAAAATTTGTTTTAATGCACTATTTTCTTCTGAAACATTATTAATCATTTCTCTAATACATTACGGTACTGTTAATTCAATTGTGACATAAAATCTTACTTCACTCACTCATTCACAACTTAGATTTACCAGTACCACGTGCATTCCATTACTTTCACTGTCTCCCAAATTAAATAATTATAATTCCATTTCTTTTATTTATTTTTATAGCGCTTAATCATTCAGGGGCAATCAGTTTCTATTAGTGGTATTTTATCAGGTACCTGTATATTTTTACAAACACTTAGCTGAATGTGAACATAATGGCTGCCTTCCTACACCACGTGTAAATGGAATCTGTTGTTTTCCAATTGCTGGGCCGAAATATACTCCCGCGACGTATCTTGTTCTCACTGGGTCTGGTGATTATCCTCTGCCCTGCTGCTAGTAATTAATATGTGATTTCCGACTTTCGATGAACTAAAGTTTTAAAACTGCACAACCAGTGTGAAGCTACTTACTTTTTGTATCACATAAAATTAACTAACAAACATTGTATACTTCTCGGGCGCCATCTTACCAACTGTAAGAAAATAATTTACCAAGGTTCGAATCAGCGAACTAGGAGAACAGAATGTGGTTGCTGAAATAATAACAATCATTTATGTTCATCAATAATTAAACATTATTATTTTATTATTATTCATATTTCATATTAATAAAATCATACAGACAAAATTTGAATTAATAATTGACAAAAACGTGAATAATAGTTGTTAATTACCTTGAATCTCTTTTAATTTACTTACTCGCATTACAATAACAGATTCTTGAAATACATTTATTAAGAATTATAATGGGAACACAAACCAGCCTTCTTATTACTATAAACTATAGTAAAAGTATATTCTCACACACACACACACACAACACACACACAAAGCTACTTTAGAGATCTCATTTTTAAATATTTTATACTTTCTTCAAAATTGATTTCCCCATTCCGCCAGTAATTTTGAAAAACCCTTATTAAAATCTCATTGATACATGGCTACTTAGCTGAATTTGAAGCCGATTATTATTCCTGAAGCCGTCACATGGTTTTACGTGCACACTTTACTTCACTTCATGATTATCGAACTGTTAGATTATAATGAAACTGTTAATTACACTTTTAATACGAAATTTTGATTTTAGTTCATGTTTTAAAATATAGTATTCACATTTTATGGTTTTGCGGGCCCGCACTTACGTTTCGAAACTTTTTACAGACCACTCGCGAGTGGTGATGGCGTTATACTGGGCAGAGAAAAAAGCGCTATTTTTTCAAGCGACGGTTGTTGTGTGCTTGATTCTATTGTTTTAGAGTTTGTATCCTTGCGCCAGTATACTACTTTCGTTATGTAACTTGTTTACTCCTCAAGGATAGGCTCTGACGTAACGCTCGCCTGACACGGTTATGTAATTTGTTGACAGAGTTTGTTACATAACGTGTTTATGTTGTTGTTACTGTTTTCGTGTTCGTCATTGTCCTTGAATTTTCCTTGGCTCAGTTAGCCGGTTATTAAAACTGTTTATATGAATATTGTCTAATAACTTTGTCTTCAACGCCTCAAGCAGTGTTGCCATTGTTGGGATCGCTTCCACATAACAAATTTACCTCTCGCTCATAAAATTTTTTCTATCACTCAACAAGTTAATTATTATTTATGCAAAAATACAAATTCTGTTATTACCCCAGGCATGCCCAAAAATGCCCCGCTACAATACCCCCTCAATGAGATATTTTATGCCGAAGCATAAAAAATCTCATTGACACATTCATACTTGCTAAAGGGATCAGTCAGGATATGTCGCCACAACCCCCTGTATGGTTTAAAAAAAAAATATAATCAACTCACCCTTGGTCCGGTGACTGTGACCGCATCTGCATGACAATACTGGACTTCTCTCTCGAGATCCCAACACCGTAGAGTCAGACAGATACTCAACGCCCCTGCTCTGACGCGCAGGCCAGCTCAGGTCCGCCGCCACAGCATCACCAAACACTGAAACAACAAATCAAAATATTAAATAGTGGCCTTATACAACACCATATCCCCAACTGATCTGTTCCCCCCTAGCGGTGCTGGTTTGCGCTAAGAAGCACTGGTTTTGTTTTCATTTACTTATTCCTAACATATCAAAACATCTAATATAACATAATATAACATAAGAAAACATCTTAAAGTAAACAATTTGTATGTAAAATTTATACACTTCACATCATTAAGTTGGCATATAAAATCAGAAAATTACTTTTAAACTTGATTTACTCTTATTAATTCGTTTCTCAAAATTACAAAAATTATATATTTTTTTTTTTTTTTTTTTTCAATTATGGCCATCATTATTCCATTTCATTACTTTGGGTGATTCTACGTTATTCATTATAATTTACTTTATCAACTTGGCATTTACTCATAATCTTACCCCTTTTATTACTCTAACGCTCCCTTACAAAATCTTTAACTAGTATGACACCCCTCTATCAAAAATCGACTAACCCTTCTCTACCTCTAACTACTTACTACTTTAACTCCAATCGCCACCTTCTACTCTTATATAAAAAAAGTACTCTCTAACCCTTTGTACATAGGATACGTGTTTCCCCCCCCAAAAAAACTCAATTCCCGTTCTCTGGCCCCTGGATTTTTACCTAAGGCGGCCCCTTCCCACTAAAACTATACCAAATCCCGTCCCAACCCTTATGTTGCGGACTCCCACATTACACTACCACTACTACAAAATTGCCATCCCCAAAATCTCAATCTCATTACCTCACTACAATTACAACAAAATAACATCAACAAATAAACAACAATATATCACTCAAAAACTCTACATAAACTCTCCATTTCTACTGTGTCTCCACTTATACTTCTCAGAATTCTATAACATACATTAACTCAAAACAACATTACATTATTTTCATCTCTACTATTTCTTTAACTCTGACTTCAATTTGGACAGATTCAAACATTTTATTCAAACAATTACTATCACCCATTTCTATCTTATCAACCCCTTGAAAATGTTACCTATCACAACTATTTTTCATTTTATTTTAAAATCTATAAACATATTATCATAATTTTATAATTCTTATTCCTAACATACTAAATGCAATCAACACACTAAGACATAATAAACACAATATAAGAAGTATTTAGTGCATCTATTTTTTAAATTCAAACAAAATTATTGAGTAGCAAATCATCATTATTAATTAAAATATGGCAAAATTTTTTAATACGTTATCCCCTTGGATAACCTCCCATACACACATCTTGTATAATACATCACATAACATCATACACAAATAGCATTAACTTTGACTATTAGTATACATTTAAACAAACTATTTTTTTTTTTCTTTAAATAATTTATATAAAATTTATAAACATTATTATTTAAAATTTTTCACTAACTGTTTTTATTTATCATCATGATGAATTTATCCTGTGTTGCAATCAGATTTTCAAAATTGCTTAAAATTTATTATTAGCATATATTTTTAATCATTATGTTCCACAAAATTCCACAAAATAAACCATTTAACATTTATTTATTTATTCATGACTATTAAATTAAAATCTCATCACACAATTTAAATTCCTTAAAAAGTTAATTATACAATATTGAAATAGTCAAACAAAATATTTAACATATATTAAATTGTTTAATTAAATTCATTATTAACAATTCAGTACCATAAACTATTATTATTCAATTACTGTTTCTCAATATTAATGTTATTACTTATTTAACTGGCAAAATATTATTATTATTATTACCACAATTACACACATTTATTTATTTAACATTCCACATATACACAATCAAAGTTACTACATTATTATTTACAAATTTCAAATTTACAAAATATTCGTCAACAACTGTTCAAGTGTATCTCACTTCATGTCCAAATCAGCAAGGTCATTACCAGAATTTACAGTATCTAACAAGGTCTATACACTGATATTCTAGTTCAGCCACCATCGTCATATATATATCTAGTGTATTTGTAACATTCATCAGTATTATCCACACACAAGTTATGATAATCATTACTATCATAATAATCCATCAATTCTATTTCATCCATTATACCATTATACCTCATGTCAACATCAGTTAGGATTGTCCCGTCTATATCAGTGTTATTTGTTAACGTCAGGTAAATCGTTTTCTCATTTTTGTATTCCTCAACTACTACATCAGGTAAGTCATTATAGTTAGGCAAGATATTATCAAAATTATTTTCTATCTCTCTTTCAACAGGTACGTATTTCACATGATTCATCATCACCCCTTCTAGTATTTTTCTCAATTCATCATACTTTCTTTCTAACTTATAAAGTTCTATTTCACTCTCAATACATAACTCTCTTTCTTCATAGCACCACATCACACTCTCACAATTATTTCGGACAGAGGGTACAACATTATACAACATTAATTCATTTAACAATAAGGGTCTCTTGCCCTGAAAAAACCACATTAAATCATCATCATCATTATAAACAATAAGGGGAAAATTTGCCCTCTGTCCCCATTCAATTACTACATTATTCTTCCACTCTCTCTCTACTTCATAAACACTCATTAACATTTCATTATCGCATTCTAAAACTTCATCAGTACTATTCGTTATTATATTTTCATCATTTGTTTCTACATTATTCTTCACCCCCACTATACTCTCAGAATTGTCTACTATTTCGTCATTTTTACATTTTGTCATATTTAAAACATTGTCACCTAATTTCTCAACATTCCGTTCTAATTTATATAAACTGTTTCTTATTGTTTCGTTAGTGCTTTCTAAATGTTTATTAATTTCTTGTATCTCATGTCTCAACTCATTATTTTGATTTTTTAACTCCTCAAAACTATTCTTTTGTTCATCTAATTTATTGTTCTGAACGTCAAACTTCCCGTTGAAACTACTATTCATTTTATTGATATCACTACTTAAATTCTCAGACATTGTTTTCATTAAATTGAATATATCTGCCATCGACAACTCTGCAACTCGTGTTGTCGACGGGGTAGATTGAGCCGATACATTGTCAATTACCATCGACTCCGTAAGAGTGTTTTCTAAATTTGAATCTGGATTCTCCATTTTATAATACTACAATTCCGACTGTAACTAAAAATACTAATATATCATATCTACTTTCACACCACAATGTATCTACTTGTATAACGCTTTGCGCTACTTTACGTAACTTTCTATGCACTTTATTTATACTTCAATCATTCCAAAATTTACTTATACAATACCCTTTACATTACTTAATAATTATCATACATATTAATTATTATGCATATTGCTTCACAATACTCGCTACAAAATATCAACATCAACATTTCACACTTATCATAACATAACCCCTATCTACGTTTATTTTACGTATGAACAAAAAATTCCATTCTTACTCCAACAACCATTCTGTTCTCCCCGTAGGCCGTATTTTATATAATATAATTATATAAATTGTCCCTACGTTCGGAAGCCAAATGTGAAGCTACTTACTTTTTGTATCACATAAAATTAACTAACAAACATTGTATACTTCTCGGGCGCCATCTTACCAACTGTAAGAAAATAATTTACCAAGGTTCGAATCAGCGAACTAGGAGAACAGAATGTGGTTGCTGAAATAATAACAATCATTTATGTTCATCAATAATTAAACGTTATTATTATTTTATTATTATTCATATTTCATATTAATAAAATCATACAGACAAAATTTGAATTAATAATTGACAAAAACGTGAATAATAGTTGTTAATTACCTTGAATCTCTTTTAATTTACTTACTCGCATTACAATAACAGATTCTTGAAATACATTTATTAAGAATTATAATGGGAACGCAAACCAGCCTTCTTATTACTATAAACTATAGTAAAACTATATTGTCACACACACACACACACACACACAACACACACACACAAAGCTACTTTAGAGATCTCATTTTTAAATATTTTATACTTTCTTCAAAATTGATTTCCCCATTCCGCCAGTAATTTTGAAAAACCCTTATTAAAATCTCATTGATACATGGCTACTTAGCTGAATTTGAAGCCGATTATTATTCCTGAAGCCGTCACATGGTTTTACGTGCACACTTTACTTCACTTCACTTCATGATTATCGAACTGTTAGATTATAATGAAACTGTTAATTACACTTTTAATACGAAATTTTGATTTTAGTTCATGTTTTAAAATATAGTATTCACATTTTATGGTTTTGCGGGCCCGCACTTACGTTTCGAAACTTTTTACAGACCACTCGCGAGTGGTGATGGCGTTATACTGGGCAGAGAAAAAAAGCGCTATTTTTTCAAGCGACGGTTGTTGTGTGCTTGATTCTATTGTTTTAGAGTTTGTATCCTTGCGCCAGTATACTACTTTCGTTATGTAACTTGTTTACTCCTCAAGGATAGGCTCTGACGTAACGCTCGCCTGACACGGTTATGTAATTTGTTGACAGAGTTTGTTACATAACGTGTTTATGTTGTTGTTACTGTTTTCGTGTTCGTCATTGTCCTTGAATTTTCCTTGGCTCAGTTAGCCGGTTATTAAAACTGTTTATATGAATATTGTCTAATAACTTTGTCTTCAACGCCTCAAGCAGTGTTGCCATTGTTGGGATCGCTTCCACATAACAAATTTACCTCTCGCTCATAAAATTTTTTCTATCACTCAACAAGTTAATTATTATTTATGCAAAAATACAAATTCTGTTATTACCCCAGGCATGCCCAAAAATGCCCCGCTACACCAGACTTTTTAACGTCTGGCTGCGACACAGTCCGGGTTCTAAGAGCTGCGAGATGCCGGATGCAAGCGCCACAGCTAACCAATTATTCGCCGCTCTCGGCTATTTGAATTTTCGTCGTCGTAACATAATTGTCTCAAACGTATGCATTATTTACTGTTCTTTATGACGCATCATCCTGTTTTGTGTGTGGTTCACGTCATTGTTGAGTGACGGTCATAAATATAATATGACGTGTTATGCCGTATAAGGTCACAAAATGATGTTAGATATGCGATTGGTTGTTGACATCGTCACACAGTTAATGTCTTAGGCCAGAATAAATATGAATCACCGTTGCTGCAGACCGCCCTTCAACTGGTTACATTCACTTTTACCACACTTTATATATTTATTTTACAATATTATTGAATAAAATGACACCTACTCAGGATTGCCCCATTACAAATCCCCTCAAAGAAAGGTTTCGTGCCAAAGCATGAAAACTTTCTTTGACACAATCATTCCTAAAGGATCAGCCGGTATAAGGCGCCGTGACCCCCCTAAAATTTAGTAAAATATGGGTACTTACCCCCTGCTCTGACGATCGTGACCGCACCTGAGTGAACTTGCTGTATTTCTCGCAAGAATTCCAACACCGCAAGAACACTCAGGCGCTAGACGCTCCTGCCCTGACGCACCGGCCAGCACAGGACTGCCGCCACAATTCATCAGATTCTGAAACAACAAAATTAAAAATTACAATATGGCCTTACATCTTTCCCCACACTGAACTGATATGTTCCCTTTTTATTTCGTACTGGTTCCTCTATTTGTAGTACTGGCTTTTATGAATCTATTACTCTACCACACGTTTACAAATTCTTAATATAACATAAATGGCTTAATCTAAATTCTTTTCTCTTTTCATTATACTTATCTCCTCAATTCTAATTGGAAATAAAATATATGAGACTTCTTGTCTCTTAATTAAATCACTCTTTTACATTTATTAAGTAAACCTCTTGAATTTTTCTTAACACTAGCGCAGTAGTTTCTTAACACTTACTGCCTCCTTTACTTTGAATATAAACAACAGATAAGACAAATTAGGCTGCCTGGCAGCAAGGAAAATACAGATTTAAGCACTATTAAAATTTCAGTGACAACACACGGCCCTCCTCTTTCTACTATATACCTCCTCCACTCTACATCAACTTATACTAATCCCCCCCAACATAAACTAATTTGCCTTAACCCCTGATACCCCGCATTACACAATTGTCAGTGACCTCACGGCAACCTGATATCTGGTATGACACTATTACTCGGCCAATGAGGGCTAGGTCCCCAAAGGTGAAGTTGCACCTGCACCCTCGCAGCATGTAACGTTGCCACCAGCCATCCATCTCTCTATGTCCCCCCATGACTGGACTGTTGCGCCCAGTTGCTTCCACAAGGACTGAAGCGTTAAGGAGGAATTTTGTCATCTCCTGTCCTTGCTTCGGCGTTACAAATAAAAATTCGGATTATCTGACCACTAGGGTTTACAGTATCTTACTAATTTTATATTTGCGTGCCCTTAAGACGGTGTATTCCCCTTTTTATGTTACCATGCGAACGGATGATAGCCGCTGTTCCATAGTTCCGGTTTGATTTCCCCTGAATCACCCCCCTGTTAATTTCTGTCACACCAATTTTCAAAAAGGCAACAAATCATGGTCAGGTTACAATGTCTGACCACAGCTGGTTGTCAGCCAAAACCACGGTCAGTGCTGGTGAGGCAGCGACCGCCCGAAAGTGGGGAATCGCATTTAAAACACACAATACATGTTTAAGATTCCTACACTTACATAATACATAATACAACATAATAAAACATTAATTGATGACTCGTTGGGCACTTGGTGAAACATATTAATACAATGGTTTTGTAAAATATATGAAAACACTTGGTAAGTTTCACAAATTTTTTAATTAACTCTGACAGCTGTTTCGACTAACTTAAGCCATTGTCAAAGAGCGAGTGAATGAAATTACTGAACACAGGATGTTAGAGGAGTGTAGGTGGTAAACATCTGTTTAGGGCGTATCTGGAACATCTGTGTTGAGAAGGCGAGGGGGGGAGTGTGTGCATGAGACAAGGGAAGGTCAGGTGTCTTTAAAAAACTAAATACAATAATGAATGCAAAATATAAAATTAACTGAACTAAATATAACTGAATGCAAAATTTAAAATAATGATGAACATTCAAAATAATATAAAATAAACTAAACTAAATAACAGATTTTAATAAAGGGGATACACAGAATTCAGTCTGTTCATTGGTTAAATTTTTGTTATTTTTTATTGCTTTTTTAATTTCTAAAATTTCTAACAAATCCATTTTTTTACCTTTTTGTATGTTGTGGAGTAGTGTTATGTTTTTTGTGTCTATGAAGTGATTGTGTTGTAAGCAATGATCTGCAAAACCTGTATTAGATGTATTGGTTAAAATCGCCTTCTTATGTTCAGAAATGCGATGTTTCAGAGCACGCCCACATTGTCCAATATAAATAGCATCGCATTCTGCACAGTGTATTTCATAAACTCCATTTTTCTCCAGTGTGTTAGATTTTCCTTTATTATTGACTAGTAGTGAAAAAAGATTACGTTTGTTTACTGATACCATGTTAAGACCATGGTTTTTTAACCTATTATTAATCTTATCTGTTATACACGGAATGTAATTTGTTAAGTGAAATTTTTTGTTACCCTGATCTGGCTCTATGGAATAAAATTCTTTTAAAGTAACTTTCTTCTGTTTTTTTTTTTTAAATTAAAGAGTTAATTATTCTTTCATCATAACCGTTATTTTGTGCTATGGCTTTTATAATATCTACCTCTTTATTGAAATTTTCTTTGGATAAAGGAACTACAGTAGAGCGTGAATAATTCGGATTAATTGGGACCGGACCCCTTCCGGATTACCAAATTGTCCGGATTTTCGAAATGAACCAATAAAAGCGCCGATAGGCGTCTTCAACGTAAAAAAACTTGTTAAATCGTTTATAATTCACTCTGATGGTTACAGAAGTGGAGCGGATGAATAAAACCATTAATTTAGTTAAATTTTTACGTTTTTCAATTACAGAAAAAAATAATGTATGTACAGTATTGCATTTACAGACTGTCTTATTTTATGTACAGTAAATCTAGACCTACAACAAAATACAGTAAAGCACAGTAATAAAAATACCTACAGTAAATCATACAGTATTTGAGCTTTTAAAAAAATCTTGTATGGACTTTTGAACAGCGGTAGTGGTTCGTTTTTTTCAGCTAAGTCCTTGATTCGTTTTAGGAGAATGAGCTGGGTTGGTGTGCTATCAGTCTGTTTTTCAAGTCATGACATCAGTGTCTCTGCTGCCATAAATGCTTCGGAATGTGTCGTCCCTGCTTCTTCAATGTCATTTTCATTCTCGTCCCCATCAGATTCTACTGTTTCTGCGTCCCCTTAAAATGAAAAAGTACGCCTAATAATAATAATAAATATAAACAAACGAAACAAATGTTTTCTTTTTCTAATTGTATAGAAAAAATGAACAGGCGCATAGTTCGCGAAATATTTTAAAAATAGAACAGTGAATTTAAAACTACTAACAGTACAGCGTCAGATAATGCATACAGCTTGTTTGGCTAAAATAAAAAAAAAGTTACAGTAGGCCTACTGTATGTTTAAGCAGTGCTACATACCTTCAGACACCATGTCAGCTATTTCTTGGTCACTCAAAATCTGGTACCAAGGATCGTTGTCATCAACAGCCAACCACTCACTGGCATCATTTTCGTCACACTGTTCAAATCCCGGGATCGTGCTGCAGATTTCTGTCACCTGGTTTACAACGCAATCTTCATTTTCATTTGCATTTTCTTCAATCCTGCTTTCTTCATCAGGCCACAATTTTCTCCAGGCTCCTTGCAAATTACTTTTGGTGAGAGTTTCCCAAGCATCGGCAAGCATGTAAATGCTATCTTTAACGTTCAAGTTTGTTATAAACTGAACTACATTCTCTTCATCCTTTTCTGCCAATAAAAGGCGATGCAGGAGCTGCTTTCTATAGATCCTCTTAATTTTCTCGATCAGTCCCTGGTCCATTGGCTGCAGAGTTGCAGTAACGTTAGGTGGGAGAAATTTCACTTCGAAATTCTGATCGATTTCGTTTAATACTTCGAGAGGGGGATGTGTGGGTGCATTATCAATGATAAGAAGAACTTTCCCACTTTTCTTTTTCTCCTCATGGAATTTTGTAATACTAGGGATAAAATCATTTTAAACCAATCAAGAAAAATGACTGAAGTCATCCAAGCACTTTTCTGAGATGTGTACGAAACAGGAAGGGTGTGCACATTTTTAAAGCAACGTGGTTTTTTGCTCTTCCTAATCACTAACAATTTTACCTTGTGCTCCCCACTGGCATTAGCACATACCACAGACGTTATTCTCTCTTTGCTTCCTTTAAACCTGGGAGCGGATTGTTCGCGTCTTGACGCCAGCGACTTGCATGGAAGGGCACGCCAGTTTATCCCGGTCTCATCGGCATTGTATACGTCATCGCTAGAATAACATTTTTCAAGTGCTTCCTTAATAAACTTCTCTTTAAAAACTCTTCCAGCCGCTAAATCTGAGGAAATTATTTCTCCTTCGATGTCTAACTCTCTAATCCCGTGCCTAGATTTGAAGTTCTTAAGCCAGCCAGAACTGGCTTTGAAATCTTTCGGTCCATTAAGCTGTTCATTAAATTGTAAGGCTTTTCACCAATTAATGGGCCTGAAATTGGCTCTCCTAAGCTTCTCCTTTGAGTGAACCACACGTACATTGCATCTTCTAAGGCTTTGTTGTTTGCTGAACGTGCAGTTTTCTTTTCAGCATCCCTTCTTCAGAGTCCAGTTTTGACGCAAATTGTTCCACCTGGGCTCTTTTCGCCTTAATATCACTTATTGTGGAAGTTCCTACCCCATAAATCTTTGCAAGTGATACCCCACTTTCACCTTTTCCTAACCTTTCTAAAATTTTTAACTTGGTTTCAACGGTTAAAAAAGTGTGCTTTTTCTTCGAACTCGACGTCATCACGGGTACAGAACAGTACTGTAATGTGTTACAAAAAACGAAACACAGACAAACTGACACACACACAAACAATCTACGGTACACAAACGATCGATTTGGTAAACAAAAACTTAGTGCACGCACAGAGAACAATACTCGAGGTCAGTGGCCTGATGCAACTGACAGTGGCAGGGTAGCAGGTGTACATGCGACTGTGCGACCTTGACTCTCCCGCTTTCACTGCCCCTCCCTCCTCCACATAACAAGCAATTTGCGCTCCACTCTATAGGGCACGGCGAGTTTTACAGTTGTGTCGACGCTTTTAAACAAATATTCACTTCATGCGATTTTTTTTTTTGCCAGAATCGAATCCGGATTATCGACGGTCCGGATTTTTGTCGTCCAGATTATCGACGCTCTACTGTATAAGGAGACGATTAACCATTGCATGAAAACTGCTTAATTTTATGTGCCACGATGTTAGTGATTGTTTATGTATAACGGTATCTGTAAAAGTAGGTTTTCTATATATCTGAAAACTAAGATTATTTTGTGATCTAGTAATGGTAAGATCCAACAAATTTAAACTTTTCATATTTTCTGTTTCAAGTGTAAATTGCACGCTACTATAAAAGGAATTCATATAATCTAAGAACATATGGAGCTGTCTATCTGTTCCCGTCCAGATACAAAATATATCATCAACATACCTAGCCCAATGAAAAACATATTTTATGTTGGGGTTATCGGATGTAAAAATGTTTTCTTCCAAAAATGTCATAAAGATTTCACTTAATAAAGGTGATAAAGGAGAGCCCATAGGTAAGCCATTTAATTGTTTATAGATTTTATTATTAAACTGAAAATAATTTTGTCCTATGCAAATATCTAAGGCCGAGAATAATTCTTTTTTCTGATCACTATTTAAGGTTAAAGTATTTTGTATATGTGAGGAATAGATAGACAACAGAACATCTACAGGTATAGACGGAAATAAATTCTTAACATCAAATGAAACTAATTTTGCATTCAGTGGTAAATGTACATTTTTTATATTATTAACTAATTGTAAAGTGTTTTTAATAGCATACTTTGGGTTAAAGTTAATATATTTTGGCAATAATTCATTAAGTTTTTTACAGACTTTATATGCAGGTGCAGTTACATATGAAACAACTGGGCGCATGGGACAATTAGGTTTATGTATTTACGGTAAACTATACAAAACAGGAGCTTTTGGGTTCATCATAGTTAGCATGAAACTTTTTGTGTTTAAGTACAGTCTAAAAGATTCAGATAAGTACATAGTTAACAGTTTAAAACAAAAAATTAATTCAATTAGTTTAGTGGTTTGCAAAGCTGATAAAGGCAATACGATTACAATAATAAATAGGAGCGAATATATTGAAAAGACAGAACTTCTCTTCAGGAATGACAATTTCAAGATATTAAATGATCCCACTAATAAGTTTCAAAAACAAATAAAATCACTTATTAAAAAATTATTTGATTCTGTTTGAATTTGCGGCTGTTATCGTTTGCCATAGAAAATACGCTTGACAAAAAAACGTTGCAGGTAAACTACCCCTTCCCCTCAACCAATCTTCACCAAAAACAATAGGTCTTGAGTACTCTACAAGTCAGGGCTGTATGCAGAAAATTATTTGATTCTGTTTGAATTTGCGGCTGTTATCGTTTGCCATAGAAAATACCCTTGTTAAAAAAACGTTGTAGGTAAACTACCCCTTTCTCTTAACCGATCTTCACCAAAAACAATAGGTCTTGAGAACTCTACAATTTAGGGCTGTATGCAAAACATTATTTGATTCTGTTTGAATTTGCGGCTGTTATCGTTTGGCATAGGAAATACCCTTGTTAAAACATAAAACGTTACAGGTAAACTACCCCTTTCCCTTAACCGATCTTCACCAAAAACAATAGGTCTTGAGAACTCTACAATTCAGGGCTGTATGCGAAACATTATTTGATTCTGTTTGAATTTGCGGCTGTTATCGTTTGGCATAGGAAATACCCTTGTTAAAACATAAAACGTTACAGGTAAACTACCCCTTTCCCTTAACCGATCTTCACCAAAAACAATAGGTCTTGAGAACTCTACAATTCAGGGCTGTATGCGAAACATTATTTGATTCTGTTTGAATTTGCGGCTGTTATCGTTTGCCAAAAAAAAAAATTTCCCTTGATAAAAAAAAAACCGTTGCAGGTAAACTACCCCTTTCCCTCAACCGATCTTCACCAAAAACAATAGGTCGTGAGTACTCTACAAATCAGGGCTGTATGCAAAAAATTATTTGATTCTGTTTGAATTTGCGGCAGTTATCGTTTGCCATAGAAAAAAAATCTATAGACACACAGACAGACAGACACACACACAGACACTTTTCGGAAAACGACTTTTTTTCATGTTTTGAGTGTAGTAGAATCAGAATCTGCAATAATCTCGAACACAATTTTTTTTGCCATCACCATACTTCCATTCCTTAAGGAATATGGAAGTAAAATTGCCCTAATATATTTACAGACACAAAAAGTTTCATGCTAACTATGATGAACCCAAAAGCTCCTGTTTTGTATAGTTTACCATAAATACATAAACCTAATTGTCCCATGCGCCCAGTTGTTTCATATGTAACTGCACCTGCATATAAAGTCTGTAAAAAACTTAATGAATTATTGCCAAAATATATTAACTTTAACCCAAAGTATGCTATTAAAAACACTTTACAATTAGTTAATAATATAAAAAATGTACATTTACCACTGAATGCAAAATTAGTTTCATTTGATGTTAAGAATTTATTTCCGTCTATACCTGTAGATATTCTGTTGTCTATCTGTTCCTCACATATACAAAATACTTTAACCTTAAATAGTGATCAGAAAAAAGAATTATTCTCGGCCTTAGATATTTGCATAGGACAAAATTATTTTCAGTTTAATAATAAAATCTATAAACAATTAAATGGCTTACCTATGGGCTCTCCTTTATTACCTTTATTAAGTGAAATCTTTATGACATTTTTGGAAGAAAACATTTTTACATCCGATAACCCCAACATAAAATATGTTTTTCATTGGGCTAGGTATGTTGATGATATATTTTGTATCTGGACGGGAACAGATAGACAGCTCCATATGTTCTTAGATTATATGAATTCCTTTTATAGTAGCGTGCAATTTACACTTGAAACAGAAAATATGAAAAGTTTAAATTTGTTGGATCTTACCATTACTAGATCACAAAATAATCTTAGTTTTCAGATATATAGAAAACCTACTTTTACAGATACCGTTATACATAAACAATCACTAACATCGTGGCACATAAAATTAAGCAGTTTTCATGCAATGGTTAATCGTCTCCTTATAGTTCCTTTATCCAAAGAAAATTTCAATAAAGAGGTAGATATTATAAAAGCCATAGCACAAAATAACGGTTATGATGAAAGAATAATTAACTCTTTAATTTAAAAAAAAAACAGAAGAAAATTACTTTAAAAGAATTTTATTCCATAGAGCCAGATCAGGGTAACAAAAAATTTCACTTAACAAATTACATTCCGTGTATAACAGATAAGATTAATAATAGGTTAAAAAACCATGGTCTTAACATGGTATCAGTAAACAAACGTAATCTTTTTTCACTACTAGTCAATAATAAAGGAAAATCTAACAGACTGGAGAAAAATGGAGTTTATGAAATACACTGTGCAGAATGCGATGCTATTTATATCGGACAATGTGGGCGTGCTCTGAAACATCGCATTTCTGAACATAAGAAGGCGATTTTAACCAATACATCTAATACAGGTTTTGCAGATCATTGCTTACAACACAATCACTTCATAGACACAAAAAACATAACACTACTCCACAACATACAAAAAGGTAAAAAAATGGATTTGTTAGAAATTTTAGAAATTAAAAAAGCAACAAAAAATAACAAAAGTTTAACCAATGAACAGACTGAATTCTGTGTATCCCCTTTATTAAAATCTGTTATTTAGTTTAGTTTATTTTATATTATTTTGAATGTTCATCATTATTTTAAATTTTGCATTCAGTTATATTTAGTTCAGTTAATTTTACTTCCATATTCCTTAAGGAATGGAAGTATGGTGATGGCAAAAAAAATCGTGTTCGAGATTATTGCAGATTCTGATTCTACTACACTCAAAACATGAAAAAAAGTCGTTTTCCGAAAAGTGTCTGTGTGTGTGTCTGTCTGTCTGTCTGTGTGTCTGTGTGTCTGTCTGTCTGTAGATTTTTTTTCTATGGCAAACGATAACTGCCGCAAATTCAAACAGAATCAAATAATTTTTTGCATACAGCCCTGATTTGCAGAGTACTCGCGACCTATTGTTTTTGGTGAAGATCGGTTGAGGGAAAGGGGTAGTTTACCTGCAACGGTTTTTTTTTTAGCAAGGGTAATTTTGTTTGTTTGGCAAACGATAACAGCCGCAAATTCAAACAGAATCAAATAATGTTTCGCATACAGCTCTGAATTGTAGAGTTCTCAAGATCTGCTGATTTTGGTGAAGATCGGTTAAGGGAAAGGGGTAGTTTACCTGTAACGTTTTATGTTTTAACAAGGGTATTTCCTATGGCAAACGATAACAGCCGCAAATTCAAACAGAATCAAAAGATTATTTGCATACAGCCCTAAATTGTAGAGTTCTCAAGACCTATTGTTTTTGGTGAAGTTCGGTTGAGGGAAAGGGGTAGTTTACCTGCCACGTTTTTTGTTTTATCAAGGGTATTTTCTATGGCAAACGATAACAGCCGCAAATTCAAACAGAATCAAATAATGTTTTGTATACAGCCCTGATTTGTAGAGTACTCAAGACCTATTGTTTTTGGTGAAGATCGGTTAAGGGAAAGGGGTAGTTTACCTGTAACGTTTTATGTTTTAACAAGGGTATTTCCTATGGCAAACGATAACAGCCGCAAATTCAAACAGAATCAAAAGATTATTTGCATACAGCCCTAAATTGTAGAGTTCTCAAGACTTGTGGTTTTTGGTGAAGATCGGTTGAGGGAAAGGGGTAGTTTACCTGCAACGTTTTTTTAACAAGGGTATTTTCTATGGCAAACGATAACAGCCGCAAATTCAAACAGAATCAAATAATGTTTTGCATACAGCCCTGATTTGTAGAGTACTCAAGACCTGTTGTTTTTGGTGAAGATCGGTTAAGGGAAAGGGGCAGTTTACCTGCAACGTTTTATGTTTTAACAAGGGTATTTCCTATGGCAAACGATAACAGCCGCAAATTCAAACAGAATCAAAAGATTATTTGCATACAGCCCTAAATTGTAGAGTTCTCAAGACCTATTGTTTTTGGTGAAGATCGGTTGAGGGAAAGGGGTAGTTTACCTGCAACGTTTTTTTAACAAGGGTATTTTCTATAGCAAACGATAACAGCCGCAAATTCAAACAGAATCAAATAATGTTTTGCATACAGCCCTGATTTGTAGAGTACTCAAGACCTATTGTTTTTGGTGAAGATCGGTTAAGGGGAAGGGGTAGTTTACCTGCAACGTTTTTTTATCAAGCGTATTTTCTATGGCAAACGATAACAGCCGCAAATTCAAACAGAATCAAATAATTTTTTGCATACGTCCCTGAATTGTAGAGGTCTCAATGACTTTCGATTTTGGTGAAGATCGGTTAAGGGGAAGGGGTAGTTTACCTGCAACCTTTTACGTTTTAACAAGAGTAAAGTACTTGAAAATTTATTTAAACTTTTTGAAACAATGGTAATTGTTAAAAATAAAATAATTTTGTTGCCAGGCAATAAAATTATAATTTTTTCATTTTAATGTAATATAATATTTTTCATTTAATGCAGCAATAAAAAGGCAGGTAAGACACAGCCTGGCTGTTTGGGTGAAAATGATTTTAAATATAAATCTTAGAATATGGAAGTCATGTATGGTTCTCCATACCGATATTTATATTTTGCATTCATGATTGTATTTAGTTTTTTAAAGACACCTGACCTTCCCTTGTCTCATGCACACACTCCCCCCTCGCCATCACAACACAGATGTTCCAGATACGCCCTAAACAGATGTTTACCACCTACACTCCTCTAACATCCTGTGTTCAGTAATTTCATTCACTCGCTCTTTGACAATGGCTTAAGTTAGTCGAAACAGCTGTCAGAGTTAATTAAAAAATTTGTGAAACTTACCAAGTGTTTTTATATATTTTACAAAACCTTTTTATAACAAAACATAATAGACCCTCAAAATTAACATTAACATTCTTACATTAAAATACACATCTCAACTTTAAATTTGCAGAAAATTTATAACATTACACTTTAATTTCAATTGTACCTTTTACTAATCAACCATCAATTATTTATCATTTCTTATACCATGAAATTCTTCAAAATTTTAAAATTTATTGTCAACATTCATCTTATTAACTCCTTTCAAACTAATTCAGCTATTTTGTCAAACACATTTAATTACTTTAACAAAATTTACAAAGTTGAGTATACTTCACCTTGCTACATCATTACATTTAACATACAAGTATGTTACACACAAGTATATACAATGTACACTATTATCTGTTACCATTTACCACAAATCATTTCATAATACAGTCCATTTCAAAACCCCTACTCACATAATTAAATGTTCATAACACTAAATGTTTAACCACCATCATCAAATAATAATCTGGTATTACGTCTACACAATTCATTTTTTATTAAATACATATTGTTATTATTATTATAATATCTATCATAATCAATTTCATCCAGTGTATCAATATAGTATTCAAAAACATCATTGCATACTATTAATTCAAAAATCCTGTCGACATTTGTTATGGTCAATTCTCCCTTAGTATCATCTGTTACGATTAAATCTTTTATCATTTCTTTAGTATAGTAATTATCTACTACTAGTAACCCCATCTTATATACAGGTAAGCTGTCAACATTATTATCACCTCTTCCTGCGCTAACTACATCGCCAGGTAAGAATTCAATATAATCATCAACTCTCTCTTTCTTCACTCTCTCTCTTAATTCCTTATAACTTCTACTAACCTCAAACAACTCTATCTCCCTCTTAAAATACCTCTCATCATAACACCATTTCACTCTTTCTCTATCATTCCATGCAGAGGGTACTACTACATAAAAACACCTCCTGGCTTTTCCAGGAACACCACAAAAACTCAAAAAACAACTTGAAAACACATTGTTTTCCTCTAAGGGACACTCGCCTTCAACAACAACAGCGAACACCTTGGTTCACAAGAAACCCGGGGCAAATTTACCCTCTGCCCCATATCCACAAAATAACTCTCTTCATACTCTCTTTCTAACTCATCAACACTGATTTCTACCCCTTCACACCCCCTACTCCCATTACTCTCTCACTCTCCCTTACTATTTCTATATTCTCATCATCACTATTAATTTTCACTGTATCACCTTTAAATACCTCGTTTTCAACTATCTTACAACTACTACTTGTTAACTCATTTTTATAACTATTATTTTGATTATCATCATTATTCTTATTAATTGTATTCATCACTTACTCTATACTTCTACACACTGATCTTTAATCTGTTTATCAATCTGGTCTGTTGTTTATTTACTTTAATGATTTTATCTTCTAGGTTATCTTTCAGTTCCCTGATCTGTTCGCTACACTTACAGTTTACTGACTCTAATATTTGTTCTTTCCAATTTTTAAAATTCATTTCATTTTTTATATTTTGTTCTTCCAATTTATTATCGATCTTCTCGAATTTAACATTTAGATCACTCTGAAAACTGTCAAACTTACTATGGGTCTCAATTTTTTGTTCTTCGAACTTACTGTCTATGTTTCTGAAATTACTATTACTGTCAATTTTCTGTTCTTCTAATTTATTATCGATCTTCTCAAATTTATCTGACATTTTTTTCTGTTGCTTTAATAGCAACTGCATCATTGCCATTATGTCTTTATTTTCATCTGTTTTACTTTCGTGTCTGGTTGACATGGGGGTTGACTGGACTGGTGAGGCATTTACGTCAACTGACTCGGTGGAACTTCCCTCGAGCTGGCTCACTGGAGTCGAGTGGACTCCCATCTCACTCATAAACGTCTCGCCAGTTATGCTGACTTCGTTATTTTTATCTGCCATTTTTAATTATTTATTTTCAAGAGGTTTGGTTATTTTAACACAACATTCTTATTTTAACTACGTGTTGTTAATTACGCAACCTACACTCGTCCCTGATCACTGCAACCTCCGTTGAGCATATTTCACGTAATTAAACACCCGCAAAAATCCTGGCATGGTCGCCGACTAAACAAACTTTCCTCCGTCAATTTTTTTTATTCAGTAATGCTGGTAGAGGTAGCACCTGTAATATACTCACCTGCTTACCTTCAGAAGAGCCCAGAGTCGCCAGAGTGTTTGTGGATGACACTGAACCCAAATAATGCATCTGACTTATTAAAATCTCCCCTCTGAAATTCCACGGTTCGTTTATGCGAAACTTTGGCTACAGAGATCACGAACGCAGTAGGCGCGCGCGAACAAACAGATTGCACAACACCTTTTTTATAGCGCTTAATCATTCAGGGGCAATCAGTTTCTATTAGTGGTATTTTATCAGGTACCTGTATATTTTTACAAACACTTAGCTGAATGTGAACATAATGGCTGCCTTCCTACGCCGCGTGTAAATGGAATCTGTTGTTTTCCAATTGCTGGGCCGAAATATACTCCCGCGACGTATGTGTTGTTCTCACTGGGTCTGGTGATTTTCCTCTGCCCTCCTGCTAGTAATTAATATGTGATTTCCGACTTTCGATGAACTAAAGTTTTAAAACTGCACAACCAGACTTTTTAACGTCTGGCTGCGACACAGTCCGGGTTCTAAGAGCTGCGAGATGCCGGATGCAAGCGCCACGGCTAACCAATTATTCGCCGCTCTCGGCTATTTGAATTTTCGTTGTCGTAACATAATGGTCTCAAACGTATGCATTATTTACTGTTCTTTATGACGCATCATCCTGTTTTGTGTGTGGTTCACGTCATTGTTGAGTGACGGGCATAAATATAATATGACGTGTTATGCCGTATAAGGTCACAAAATGATGTTAGATATGCGATTGGTTGTTGACATCGTCACACAGTTAATGTCTTAGGCCAGAATAAATATGAATCACCGTTGCTGCAGACCACCCTTCAACTGGTTACATTCACTTTTACCACACTTTATATATTTATTTTACAATATTATTGAATAAAATGACACCTACTCAGGATTGCCCCATTACAAAACCCCCTCAAAGAAAGGTTTCTTGCCAAAACATGAAAACTTTCTGTGACACAATCATTCCTAAAGGATCAGCCGGTATAAGGTGCCGTGACCCCCCTGAAATTTAGTAAAATATGGGTACTTACCCCCTGCTCTGACGATCATGACCGCACCTGAGTGAACTTGCTGTACTTTCTCGCAAGAATTCCAACACCGCAAGAACACTCAGGCGCTAGACGCTCCTGCCCTGACGCACCGGCCAGCACAGGACCGCCGCCACAATTCATCAGATTCTGAAACAACAAAATTAAAAATTACAATATGGCCTTACATCTTTCCCCACACTGAACTGATATGTTCCCTTTTTATTTCGTACTGGTTCCTCTATTTGTAGTACTGGCTTTTATGAATCTATTACTCTACCACACGTTTACAAATTCTTAATATAACATAAATGGCTTAATCTAAATTCTTTTCTCTTTTCATTATACTTTTCTGCTGAATTCCAATTGGAAATAAAATATATAAGGCTTCTTGTCTCTTAATTAAATCACTCTTTTACATTTATTAAGTAAACCTCTTGAATTTTTCTTAACACTAGCGCAGTAGTTTCTTAACACTTACTGCCTCCTTTACTTTGAATATAAACAACAGATAAGACAAATTAGGCTGCCTGGCAGCAAGGAAAATACAGATTTAAGCACTATTAAAATTTCAGTGACAACACGGTCACCCTCCTCTTTCTACTATATACCTCCTCCACTCTACATCAACTTATACTAATCCCCCCAACTTAAACTAATTTCCCTTAACCCCTGATACCCCGCGTTACACAATTGTCAGTGACCTCACGGCAACCCGATATCTGGTATGACACTATTACTCGGCCAATGAGGGCTAGGTCCCCAAAGGTGAAGTTGCACCCTCGCAGCATGTAACGTTGCCACCAGCCATCCATCTCTCTATGTCCCCCCATGACTGGACTGTTGCGCCCAGTTGCTTCCACAAGGACTGAAGCGTTAAGGAGGAATTTTGTCATCTCCTGTCCTTGCTTCGGCGTTACAAATAAAAATTCGGATTATCTGACCACTAGGGTTTACATTATCTTACTAATTTTATATTTACGTGCCCTTAAGACGGTGTATTCCCCTTTTTATGTTCCCACGCGAACGGGTGATAGCCGCTGTTCCATAGTTCCGGTTTGATTTCCCCCGAATCACCCCCCCTGTTAATTTCTGTGTCACACCAGTTTTCAAAAAGGCAACCAATCATGGTCATGTTACAATGTCTGACCACAGCTGGTTGTCAGCCAAAACCACAGTCAGTGCTGGTGAGGCAGCGACCGCCCGAAAGTGGGGAATCGCATTTAAAACACATAATACATGTTTAAGATTCCTACACTTACATTGTTCGATATTTCGGATCGAACCGGTCATTATTTTCATTTTCCGAAGTTGGCACTATGGCTTTTGTAGGGCCCATGCATGCAATGGACTTGTAGCCTTTGTCGCACGCCAGCCATCTTAGTGTCATCATCCACGAGTCGGGACTCCTCAGCAGGTAGAAATCCGTGCATGTAACCCATCCTCTTCCCAACCAGTCTATCCTGCCTGAGTGTCAGGATCAACACAGTCGTGAGATTACGGTAAGTCATTTTAAGATTATTTATTTCTTGTTAGCAATTCTGCATGCTATGCAGCTTTAGAGCTCACCAGAGGCTACCAAATTATACAGTAAGAAAGCCATCTTACTTTACTTCATTTCAAGATAATTCGTACATCTAGTTACTACCAGAGGATTCATGAGGTTGCTAGCTTTTTCAATTAAATTGCTTGCCGTCACGACTGGGAGCACGTGTTTCGTAATTTTGTGCATGTTGCTGCTGGTGGTTCGAGTGAGTAAATGGGTTATAAGTAGGTTTTGGCTGCGCGATTTTTATTTTAATTACCAACGTGCCGTGCCGTTTCGTTTTTTGTGCCTGCTCGTGGTTGTTTTGCATGCCGTTAATTTTTTAAATTTCATGAATGTTCGTCATTTGCATGCTATCGCACGGAAGCACGTTGGTATAATACGCATGTGAACTACGAGTTTGCGTTTTAATGCTGTTGGTTGTGGTCAGCAGTTTCGTCGTGTGTGCATGGCCAGGTGGGCAAATATTGTGTCAAAATTTTGCACCTTGGTTTTTGGGTAGTCGTTTGATTACTGGGTCATGTCTGGTGAAGTTTGTGTCCGTCCTGTTATGGTCTGCTTTCCACGTGAAATTGGGCATTACGTGTTTGCGACGTCAGGCGTAAAGGGAACGGGTTGGTTTTAGGTTATCCGGGTTTCGGTATAGCCTGCAATATATTTAATTTTCTTGGCATTGACTATTACCTTTTGGTGCGGTTTATATTTTGCATATGCGATATCCTGTCCATACACGCCGCGTTGACCATCAATTTTGGCATTTAATGTGTCCCAGTTATTGTGTTTGGTTCGGTAACTGGTGAATTATTGTACATTGTACTTTGCTGTGTTTTGTGTGTATTTATTCTATTTGGTATTATACATGTTTTTTTTGGGTGCACCTTTTGTGTACCATTATTTTGCACCGTATGTGCTGTAATCTTGTGCAACTTGTGATTTTTTTGTCGTGGTTTTGCACTGTGTAAATCAATTTGTTGCGTGTTTAATTTATTGTGTTTGGTACTATTCGCCTGTTGGATTGTGTAAGTTATATTTTGCCTTGCATTAATTTACTTTTGTATTTTATCTTGCTCGGTATTGTTTATGAAAAGTAGTTGTGTCAGACGCTTAGTTATCTCGATCACTGTTAGGCTAGGTCGGGTCGTGATTATTGTTCAATTTCTAATTTTCTCATTGAGGGTGGTTGTCGATTGCGCGATATTTTTTAATTCAGTATGCCTGCTAAATTGTCGCTGGCAGCTTTTGACTGGACCACTTCGGTGGGAATACTTGCGTTGCAACATTTAATAAATAAGTTGGAAGGGTTGCCGCAATTGAGAGCCGTGGATCAGCATGAGGCCTGTATTTTGGCCTCCAGGTTGTCCGAAGAATATCAGGACCTTCTAGGTAAGGTAGATCCTTACCTATCGGCCAAGTCATTGCCCCAGGGATTGGACGAGGACCACATTTTTTCGGTTGTAGCTCAAATTAAGGATATTTATGTCCGGGGTAGCATTTTAGCGTCCAAACTAACAAAACCAGAGATACCGGTTGGTTCCGGTCGGTTTTCATCGGCAAGTGGCGGGCACTCAGGTGTTCTCGTTCATGAGTTGCCGAAGCTTTCTTTACCTTGTTTTGATGGTCAGGCTAAATGTTGGTCCGAGTTTTGGTAAAAGTTCACCACATTGGTGGACGAAAGTCCTGCCCTCACTCCAAAGCAGAAATTGTTATATTTACTGACTCATCTTAAGGGTGAGCCTTATGAGAAGGTTGCCGCGCTTCCCATAGTTGACGATAGTTATTCGCTTGCACTGTCAACTCTTAAAAACCTTTATCACAATCCTCGTTTGGCCGCCCGGGTTTATTGTACCAATCTGCTTCAGTTACCAGCCGCTTCTATGCGATCAGCTGCGTCTTTTAGAAAATTGGTGGACAGCTTCAATGCTAACTTTTCAGCGTTGTCAGCTCTAAACATTGCTGATATATATCAAGCAATATATGCGTCTTTTGTATTGTCTAGGCTGGATCTATCATTGCGTGAACGCTTTGAGGCGTCTGTTACGGACAAAGAGAATCTCCCTGCCCTAACAGAAATTATGACATTTTTAACCGCTATGGCGGAACAGAAAGAACAGGCATCTTTGGAATCGGCTTTACCTGCTCTTCCTAGCACTAGCCACCAGAAAACCCAGAAGGTTTCCTTTTCTAAGGCTACTCCTCTTGCTGTGTCTACGTTATCTGCGGAGGTTACGCAATGGGATGCATCTAGTTCACGTTGCCTTCATTGCGATTCCTGGACCCATGTGCTTCTCAAGTGTCCGGTGTGGCTGAGTAAGGACCCTGGGGCTCGATTTCAAGGTCTTAAAAATAAAAAATGTTGTCTTTCGTGCCTCCAACATAAACATTCGGGCTGGTGCAAAAATAGGTGCAAAACGTGTGGCTCTAAGTACCACCACACTTTACTTCATTTCAAAAATGCCCATCCGTCTCCGTCTCATTCACAGATTTCTGACACAGCTGAACTCAAGGCTTCGGGGTCATCGCTTGTTGACCAAGTTGATCTGTCTAGCACTACTCTGACCGTGTCTCTGCCCCATCCTGCAGGGGTTCTGTTAGCCACCTGTCTAGCAGTCTTGTCGTCTCCGAATGGTGGTTATATTGTAGTTAGGGCCATCCTGGATAGCGCGTCCCATGCTTCTTTCATAACTGAAGCATGTGCATCTCGCTTAAAGTGTGCTTGTTTTGACGCTTCAGTAAGTGTCAATGGAGTAGGTGATATTGCCACCAAAGCATATTGCCACCAAAGCAAAAAAGGTGTGCCATCTGTCCTTGGAAACTTTAAAACGCGAGGTTGTGGCGTCTAACCATGCTTTTATAATTCTTTCTAAGATCTCGTCGGACTCACCTAGGTTCCAGGTGTTGCCTGAAGTTAAGCAGGCTACAAAAGACCTTTTGTTAGCTGACCCTACCTTCGATGTAGCAGCCCCAATTGATGCGTTGTTTGGAGCCGATATTGTAGGGGCTATTCTTATGGGAGAGACTATTCCTTTGGGTGCAGGTTTGCCTGTTGCAGTTAGGACAGTTTTGGGTTTGTGATTATGGGTAGAGCCCCAATTTCACTTAATTGTGCATTGACTTGTGCTAGCGGTCTCACTGGCCATCCTTTGGATCTAGTATCTGCACATCAGCTTCACTGTCATTTCCACCACTTTTATCCTTCCGTCACAACGTTATCAACGGATACAACAAACCTACTTGAGCAAGTTCATCGTTTTTGGGAGGTCGAATAGCCTCCAGCTGTACCCCACCAATTATCTGAAGAGGATCACTTTGCTGAAAGGTTTTACATGGAGTCAACAAGTTGGCTGCCGTCGGGTCGTTACCAGGTGCGCTTGCCATTCTTCAAAACTCTTCTCACATTTTGGGAAATTCCCTTAAGGGAGCCATGTCTCGGTTTTTTGCGTTAGAAAGGAAATTTGCGGCGAACAGTTAGTTTAAGAGCCAGTATGTACAATTTATAACGGATTATGTTGCTCGGGGCATATGTCGTTGGTGTCTGACCCCAATTTTCCAAAATATTTCATCCCTCATCATGGTATCTTTAAAGTTAGAGGTGATACTTCAAAAATAAGGGTGGTGTTTGACGCCAGCATGAAGACGTCCTCTGGGATTTCCTTAAATGACGTGTTATGTGTTGGCCCTAAGTTGCAGACCTTACTGTCCGACGTTTTGACTTTGTTTTGGCGGTTTAGCCATGTTTTCACGTGCGACATCGAACAGATGTATCGCCAAATTGCTATACATCCTGATGACTCGGCATACCTGTGTATTTTATGGCGTGAGGAGGTTACCGCCCCACTAAGGGTTTTCGCTTTGCGTACCGTTACTTACGGGCTGGCTTGCGCCCCTTTTCAGGTGTTGCGAACCTTGCAGCGGCTGGCTCAGGATGAGGCAGTTAATTTTCCTGCGATAGCGGCGGTACTTAGCCGTAATATTTTTGTTGATGATATTGCTGCTGGCGCTGATTCAAAATCAGAGCTTTGCAAATTACAACGGGAATTCATTCTGTTGTTGTCTTCAGGAGGGTTCAATTTGAAAAAATGGTGTACTAATCAACCCGACTGCCTACCTGAATCAGCCGCTCTGAGTGATTCCATCGTTGCTAAGGATAAGGATATTCTGGGTTTAAGTTGGGACCATTCAACCGATTGCTTCTCATTTCCTCCTTTGGCCTGTTGCAGCAATGCTCAGGTTCAATTTACCAAACGTGTCGTGTTATCCCAGATGGCACAATTATTTGACCCATGTGGTTGGCTTTCGCCAGTGATTTTCAGGGCCAAGGCTTTTTTCCAAAAACTCTGGGCTGAGGGCTTGGACTGGGATGCTCCTCTAAGTGATGACTTAAATGATTATTGGAGTCAATTCCTGTCCTCTTTGAATCATCTTTCGGTAATTACTATTTCCCGGCCATTCCTCCCTAAAGGTGGGCATATTGAAAGGGTTATATTGCATGGTTTCTGTGATGCTTCCCAGTTGGGTTACGCGGCCGTCCTCTATCTGTCCATTTATACTGACTCTGGTCCTCCGGTGGTTTCGTTGGTGTCGTCTAAAACTAAAGTGGCACCTCTTAAAACTTTATCAATCCCACGTTTGGAGTTGTTGGGAGCTTATCTTTTAGCCAAACTTGTTTGTCATTATGTTGGCTTATTCTCGTCATGTATTCAATTGAGTCAAGTTTTCTTATGGACGGACTCGACGATTGTCTTGGATTGGCTGAATATACCTACTTTTAAATTGAAGACGTTTATTGCTAATCGGGTGGCTGCCATTACCGAGTGGACCTGTACTAAATCTTGGCGTCATGTTCATGGTGTTTCTAACCCCGCTGATTTAGCCTCTAGAGGCACGTCACTCTCCAGCCTCCGGTCGTCGACATTGTGGTGGTCAGGGCCAGATTGGTTAAAGCTTGATGCTCTGCACTGGCCCCCTTATTAATTATCGCCCGAATCACGACGTGCAAGATGTTGCCTTGGAGACCCAGGTCTCTTCGTTTCTCATTCAGGAGCCCCGGGTGGAATTGTTTGAGCACTTGTCCTCGTTGGATTTTGTCCGCACGTCAGGTCATAAGAACCATAATTTGGAAATGTCTTCCTTGTTTCAGGGCGCGTCCTCGCCCCACCAACCCATTAATGGGGGATCTGCGAATCCGTAGGGTTAATCCGGCACCTCCATTTTATTCTTCCGGCATGGATTATGCTGGCCCCTTTTTGGTACGGGCTTACGCTGTTCGGAAGGCACCTATAGTCAAAGCGTATCTATGCATTTTCATCTGCTTAGCCACTAAAGCAGTTCACTTTGAAGTGGCTATGGATCTTTCAACGCCCCAGTTTATTGATGTGTTGAGGTGGTTTATTAGTCGTCGTGGTGCTCCGAAAACACTGTATTCGGATTGTGGTAGGAATTTTGTGGGGTCGCGCTCCGAACTTAAACGGGAGCTCAAAAATGTTCTTTCCAATCCTGACCTGTCAGCTCAGATAACAGCTTTTGCTGTTGACAATAACATTGAATTTAAATTTATCCCTCCGTCTGCCCCTCATCAGGGTGGCTTGTAGGAACGGGCTGTCCAGTCGGCCAAGTTTCACATGAAACGCATGATTGGGACCAGGTCGCTGACCGTAGCAGAATTTTCGTCTTTATGCATTCGCATTGAGGGAATCTTAAATTCCCGTCCTTTAACTGCCCTATCTTCAGATCCAAGTGATTACCAGGCTCTAACGCCTGGTCATTTTTTGGTTGGCCGCCCCATTACCGCGCCCCCGGAAGCTGAAGTCTCGTTAAATGAAGGGACCGTCCGTCATTACAAACAAATTGCCGCTTTGCTCCAAGCCTTTTGGAAAAGGTGGCGTTTGGAAAACTTGACGGCACTTCATGCCAGATCGAAGTGGTCGTCTAAGTCAAGAAATTTAATGGTTGGGGACCTGGTGGTTATGGAGGAACAGAATTCTCCCCCCCCTGATATGGCCTCTTGGCCGAGTTTCAGCTGTGTTTCCGGAGAGCGACGGGATTGTTCGTCGCGCTTCAGTTAAAACCTCCACAGGTTCTTTTGAACGACCGGCTATTAAATTATACCGGTTGCCTATATCTTCTTGATTGGGTTTATCTTGTTTTTCGGGTGAGCAGAATTAGTTTCAATGATTGTTGTGGACTTACTTGACACTTTTCTGGGATTTCCCAGGTGATTCCTTCCAGCTGTTGTCCGCAGTTAAGTTTACATTGTGGAAGGTTTCTGGCATGGCGTTGTGCCAGTTTATTGGGAGTTATGGATGCTCAACAAATCAACAACAACAAAATAAGTAAAAAAAAAAATGATAAAAAAAGGGGAATAAAGGGAACAACAACAAAAATGAAAAAGGAAAAAAATGTAAAAAACTAGGGAATACTAACTAAGTTGATTTGCTGAGTTTTACATTGTGTTTGGCTGGGCCATTGTTTATTGTATGTTATTGGGTTTTGTCTGCTCTACCCGAACCTTTCGGATTGCTCGCCTGGTCGATGCTCCCGTGGCGGAGTTATTCAGCATGGTTTTCTAATTAATTGCATGTTTTTCTGTATGTTTGTATTTTCTTGTGTTTGCGTGTGACCCCCTCCTATGTTGGAGGGTAATTTTCAGAGAGTGTTCCTGTTCACCAAAAGCCAAATTTTTGTAATGTATTTTGGCCATGTCTTTTGGTGCAGTTGGTGGTTGACCCATTGCGGTCAATGGGGGCCGGTGTTCGATATTTCGGATCGAACCGGTCATTATTTTCATTTTCCGAAGTTGGCACTATGGCTTTTGTAGGGCCCATGCATGCAATGGACTTGTAGCCTTTGTCGCACGCCAGCCATCTTAGTGTCATCATCCACAAGTCGGGACTCCTCAGCAGGTAGAAATCCGTGCATGTAACCCATCCTCTTCCCAACCAGTCTATCCTGCCTGAGTGTCAGGATCAACCCAGTCGTGAGATTACGGTAAGTCATTTTAAGATTATTTATTTCTTGTTAGCAATTCTGCATGCTATGCAGCTTTAGAGCTCACCAGAGGCTACCAAATTATACAGTAAGAAAGCCGTCTTACTTTACTTCATTTCAAGATAATATCGTACATACATAATACATAATACAACATAACAAAACATAATAGACCCTCAAAATTAACATTAACATTCTTACATTAAAATACACATCTCAACTTTAAATTTGCAGAAAATTTATAAACATTACACTTTAATTTCAATTGTACCTTTTACTAAGCAACCATCAATTATTTATCATTTCTTATACCATGAAATTCTTCAAAATTTTAAAATTTATTGCCAACATTCATCTTATTAACTCCTTTCAAACTAATTCAGCTATTTTGTCAAACACATTTAATTACTTTAACAAAATTTACAAAGTTGAGTATACTTCACCTTGCTACATCATTACATTTAACATACAAGTATGTTACACACAAGTATATACAATCTACACTATTATCTGTTATCGTTTACCACAAATCATTTCATAATACAGTCCATTTCAAAACCCCTACTCACATAATTAAATGTTCATAACACTAAATGTTTAACCACCATCATCAAATAATAATCTGGTATTACGTCTACACAATTCATTTTTTATTAAATACATATTGTTATTATTATTATAATATCTATCATCATCAATTTCATCCAGTGTATCAATATAGTATTCAAAAACATCATTGCATACTATTAATTCAAAAATCCTGTCGACATTTGGTATGGTCAATTCTCCCTTAGTATCATCTGTTACGATTAAATCTTTTATAATTTCTTTAGTATAGTAATTATCTACTACTAGTAACCCCATCTTATATACAGGTAAGCTGTCAACATTATTATCACCTCTTCCTGCACTAACTACATCGCCAGGTAAGAATTCAATATAATCATCAACTCTCTCTTTCTTCACTCTGTTACATTTTATTACTTCCCCCCTCATTAACTTTTACTTACCTCGTACGATCTTTTTACGCACTCGCCCTGACTTACCATAAACAGAGGATTCCAAACTTATAGGTCGCCACCAATATTTTTAAACAAAAGGACAAATATGGAAACCTTAATACATTTTCCCATTATTTACTTTTAATTACTTACCTTTAGGCGAGATTTTCCTTACAGGACAGGTTATGTTCAACGGGCATAATAACTTACTCTAACACATGCTGTATATTAAACAAAATCTGATTTTTTTTTAAGGTGAAATTTGAATCTATGAATTAATAAAATAAACATTTCGTAATCAGCTAGCCTTTGGCAACTTATTGTGAACCAGTACGTTAATTGATATGTTCCCTTAGAGATCTCATTTGAAATTTAATATACTATCCATAACAAAGGAAATTACTAAAAATGACGTTTAACTTTATTCAGTTAATTATGTTCTTTAGTTTGCTACTCATCTGGTCATTGTAATCCACGGTTTACTCCCCCACGTTTTATGCACTTTTAGTTTGTAGAACACTCCGAAAACTGATTTTATGCTGTTTAAGTTTGATTATTCAGTCAATCACAAATTTTAACGCTGTTTCACAAATACCATTACTATTCTTTTTAGTAGGTCGGCTTACATTGTTCTCAAGCACTTTTTTTTAGCAAACTGAGCGTTAACACTTTACTACTTGCCTAAAATCTAAGAGGATCAGTGAAGATATGGTGCCGACAACCCCCCTTAACTCTCTACTAATATCATGGGTACTTACCCCCCTAGTCCGGTGGCTGTGGCTGCACCCATCCGACCTCACTGGACTTCTCTGCTCGAGATCCCAACACCATAAAGTCAGATAAGCACCCGCCACAGTATCTCCTGACTCTGAAACATGCAAGCAAAATATCAATAAATGGCCTTCCATTACTCCATATCCTCAACTGATTCGTTTCCTCTTAGTCGTACTGGTTCAATATTTTATAAAGTACTGGTTTTTATTTCTACATTACAATATGCATCACCCACCAAAATCATACATGGATTACATAAAATACAAATCTTATAATAACAATCTTATTGTAGGATAATACTACAAACAAAATACTTTTTTTTTTAATATAGGTTTCAAACAAATATTCTAACAATTTAAATCAAAGTTCAAATCAAAATAAATTTATATCCACTACTGACATTCACATTTTTAAGGTAGTTTACTTCTTAAATTACCAGTTTAATTTAATTTAGTTTCTCAAAATTCTTAAGTTCCGGTAATTACCCATTATTTTATTATTTGCAAAAAGTGAACTTCATTTCTTTTGTTTCATAATAAGATTTACTCCTAGCAATGATTCATCAAAATAAAACATAGTTATCAACTCCAACACGTGACTGTAAACATCAAGCTGTAAACATACCTGTTTACATCAACAGTGGTCTCCAAGACTTGGTTAATAAACACTGACTCAGTCTCAACATTACAGATTACGTCACCGGTAATGCTTCCTTCAATTTTCAGTTTCTATAAATCTTTTAGTGCTGACATATTAATAAAATTCACATTTTTAGATTGGTTTCATTTCAACTCAAATCCAAACAATTTCTTGTTACATTATTTAAAACATTTTTAATTTAATCACACAATACAAAATAAAATTCCTTAATACCTCCTGTGAATTATTTAGTAAAATCAAATATTATTATTATTATAACATACTACAAACATTGTTACATAAACTATAATCTACATTCCGACAATATAGCCTTGACACAATACATTTATCATTAACACATTTATTTACAAATTTTTGTCATAATTTTCTTGTTTACCACACTTCATTACCTAAATAAACCAAGTAATTTTACCATTGACTCAAATAATTAAATGTTCATTCATGATTTTTCTCTAACCCCCTGTCATCGAAAATTAATCTTATTTTCACAGAACACATTTCATTTTTATTTACAATCATCACATGGCTCTAATTTCTGTGATAACCATTTAAATTTGTTTTTCCCAATATACCATAATAATAATAATAATAATAATGCTCAGGGTTACCCCCCATTATTACTTTATCATAAGTCATGTCTACATTAGTATTTTTTGTCCAGTCTCCATTGGTATTCATTGTTATGCCCAGGTGAGTTACATCATTATCACACTTATCAGCTACTACAAGGACACTAATTCTCCCCACAGGTAAATGTTTATCATTATCAACTACAATATACTCATTGTTAGCTACTGAACCAGGTAAGTCTGTATTATTGATAATAATTCTCTCATTATTTAACTCCTTAACTAATCCTTCATAATCTCTACTTAACCTGAACAACTCTAAAGCTCTATTTCTTTCTTTATGATCACTTTCCCAATCCAATCTCACATTCTCACTCCACACAGAGGGCAAAACCATTTTACTATGACACCATCTTGCTTTACCAGATAAACACAAAAAACTTCTTTGACCGTTTGCCGACCCATTGTCGCCCAAATGTCCTAGTGAGGATCTCTTATCCCCATAAGCAACTTGTGAAAACTCTGCTTCACATTTAACCCCCGAAAGCTTTGCCTCCTGTTCACCCTTTAAATTATCTCTCCATTCTTTCTCCAACTCATCAATACTAATCATTACTCCGTTACTAACACCAACTAACTTTCTACTCTTATTATCACTATTACTATTACACAATATATCGCCAATGTTTTTATATAAAAATATCTCACTCTTGTTAACGTCATCACAACTAACATTATTACTCACCATGTTTACGGCCACCTGTTTCACATTTAAACTAACCTCTTTCCGATTATTGTCCGTATTGACCTCACTTACCTCGTTTTTTATCTCCCCTGTACTTAAACTAGCACTATTTTTTGTAACAGTATCATCATTATTATTACCTGCACTATCAGAACTACTCACCTGTTTTAGGTCATTTTCTTTTAATTTATCCGCATTATTTATATTCTCACTACACTTACCTGTGTCTTCATTATGATTAACCCATATGTTTTCACTATTTTCACTTACTTCGTCATATATTATTTCATCTGTACTTAAACTAACACTATTGTCTGTAAAAGTATCATCATTATTATCTTCACTAACGCAACGACTCACCTTGTTCATTATTGCTTCACTATTATTAACAACATTATTACCACTCACCTGTTGTGATTCGATTTCTGTATTCTCCTGTAATTGACAGCTATCAACTCTCCACTTCCCCTTTCGTTTGTCAAGAACATCCTTAAGTTTATTAAAACCTGTGTCTATCACTTCCGCCGCTTCATCTAATCCTGTTTTTAACTCGTCAAAATTCTTCCTTAGTTCCTTAAAACGCTTCTCCCTATTATCCTCAATTGTTTTCAAAAGGTTCAACACGTCATCCCATGAATGCTTTTTGTCTACGGTGTCCCTTACATCCACCATGATTATTCAGTTTTTTATATAATACCCCTTTATAAAATTCCAACCCTCCTATTACACAATAATTACACACCCAATTAAAATACTCTGCACCTAAACTCGTTATCCACGTATAAAAATGAACAATAATTTCACAAACACGTTACACTACCACAACAGAAATCTATGCAATCATTCAAAATTTTACAAATACGCTGTTACCACAACCTGTCTCGTACTTCCCATCAGGCCTAAACCCATATCAGAAAATTCCATATGAGTCATCCTGGCAGGGTCGCCATTGTTACGTTTTATTACTTCCCCCCTCATTAACTTTTACTTACCTCGTACGATCTTTTTACGCACTCGCCCTGACTTACCATAAACAGAAGATTCCAAACTTATAGGTCGCCACCAATATTTTTAAACAAAAGGACAAATATGGAAACCTTAATACATTTTCTCATTATTTACTTTTAATTACTTACCAGGTTTGTTTAGACGAGATTTTCCATAGGACAGGTTATGTTCAACGGGCGTAATAACTTACTCTAACACATGCTGTATATTAAACAAAATCTGATTTTATTTTAAGGTGAAATTTGAATCTATGAATTAATAAAATAAACATTTTGTAATCAGCTAGCCTATGACAACTTATTATGAACCAGTACGTTAATTGATATGTTCCCTTAGAGATCTCATTTGAAATTTAATATACTATCCATAACAAAGAAAATTACTAAAAATGACGTTTAATTTTATTCAGTTAATTATGTTCTTTAGTTTGCTACTCATCTGGTCATTGTAATCCACGGTTTACTCCACCACGTTTTATGCACTTTTAGTTTGTAGAACACTCCGAAAACTGATTTTATGCTGTTTAAGTTTGATTATTCAGTCAATCACAAATTTTAACGCTGTTTCACAAATACCATCACTATTCTTTTTAGTAGGTCGGCTTACATTGTTCTCAAGCACGTTTTTTGGCAAACTGAGCGTTAACACTTTACTACTTGTTCTACTTGATAGGCCGATTAGATTATTTTCGGCCTATCTCGCGCCCGAGGGCACCGTTTTACTTGTAACGTGCAGACGACTATCTGCTGCCACTGTCGGATACAAACACTAAGGTGACAAAATTCTTACTGTCATTTACACTTAGACTGCTGCTGGCAGGCTGTTGCGTAATACGTCTGGGCTGGGCAGTCTAGACATCAACAGTTTATAATAACATTGTATGTTGCTGGTCACAATGGGGCACCTCACAGATGAATACTAACTGCTTTCAAATTAAAACTGAATTGAATTTTTACTGTCTCTAACACACAATTCTGTACCGTCACAACTCTCTGTCTTAATTCCTTATAACTTCTACTAACCTCAAACAACTCTATCTCCCTCTTAAGGGGACCATGTACCCGTCTATCTTCCCCATGTTAAATTAATCAACTTTATGTACCTTTTTCTCAAAACCTGTTCAAGGTGCAAACTTGAGGTTTGGTCAGCATATTCTGGGAAGGTATTTTAACCATCTGAACTAAAAAAATTACGTTTTATTATCTTACATTTATTTAATTAATTTTTTGAAAAATTGTCTAAATATTTTAATTTTTTTAAAGAGTTAATAATTTTTTGGTTACTTTCTTCTTCCGTTTTTGAGGTTCAATAGATACACTGTAATTAGCCCTGCAACTTAAAAAAAGAATTGTGTTTCTATCTTTTATAGAAGCTGAGAAAAAGGTACATAAATATGGTAAAAAGTCATTTTTTGAGAAAACTTACTTTATTGTCAATGTTACCATAGTTACACAACAAAGCTACATTTAAAATAGTTCTGCGCCATACTGTGGGTCTTACTCATTTTCTTCTGATTTCTTCTTGTTTTCTTGCCTTTTTCTTTTACGTTCTACCTTACTTTGCTCTGTCATTTTCTTATCAGCTTCTTTTACTCTCCTCTCATCGATTCGTCTCAACCGTGCCCGACAAGACTCACTTACTTTCAGTCCCAGTTTCTCCATCACAGTACATTTGCTGTAAGCTCCACTGTTGAAAGCAAGCACTGCATCATACACTCCCACTTTAATTGTATTTATCCCAACATAAATTGTCTTTGGTAACCTTTTCCAAATTAGGGCATTGAACGATTCATTCGGGTTTTGTGTTTTACCAAAAAGGCACTTGCTCAGTAAAGTTTCATTGCTTAGGTCCCTGAATATATGTTTTATTTTATGAAGCACAGGTAAAGGTAGTGAATCCTCATGTTTGTATTCCTCACCTGTAATAATAGAACGGTTGTATCCGCACCATGACTCTTCTCCTTTTGGACAAAGGTGATGAGTAGGGGCCTCATCCGTTGAAGCTTTATGGTAGTATATTGCCCACACTGCTTTTCTCATTTCTCCGACAGTATTTTTACAGTTGTCCCTTATTGCCTTACCATAATATAACTGCAGCCTGTCAATCTCTGCATCTGTAAGTCTGCCTTTCACTTTCAAAGTCTTATTATCACTGAGTTTTTTCCCTTTTCTGATTTGCATAGAGCTCTCAATCTTGCTCCCATTCTTTTCTGCACATGCCCTATGCAATCAGCTTTGACAATCTCTACGTCTGGTCCATAAGGCAGTGATTCTGTGACAGCCTTGTATCCCTTTGAATCACCATCACCTAGATAGGTTAGGTACCGCGCTCCCCGATTCATTTGTGACCGATTGAAAATTGCTATAGCGCCCTTCACCTCCATACCCCCGCTGGAACCTTCGTAATTTAACTGACAAGTCTGTTCATGATTTTCAATCTTAGTAGGGTCTTCGTTGGCTAATTTACAACCATGGCAATATTTACTGAGGCAGTGAACATCAATAACCTTCCCAGTTTCAATTGCAGTCGCTGTAACAACTCCATTTATTGACGTATGGCCTCGTTTTTGCCATGAGCCATCTACTGCAGCTGCTATGTCAGAGGAATCTGTCTTCTGTATAACTTCTTGCACTGCATCTGTCATGTTTTTTTCAGCCACATCACTTACCACTTTCAATATTGCTGTATTGAATTGCTTGAACCTTGTTGGGGGGGCAGGTATATCGAGAACAGAACAAAGCATAACTGCATCATCATGACCCTTACCAATAGATCTCAGGCCATAGACAAGCCTAATATTTATGTCACAGCCAGTATTCTCAATCAGATTACTACTCATAAAATACCTTTGTGCCAGACATTTATCACATTTCAGTTCTATTTAACATTTAGATCACTCTGAAAACTGTCAAACTTACTATGGGTCTCAATTTTTTGTTCTTCGAACTTACTGTCTATGTTTCTAAAATTACTATTACTGACAATTTTCTGTTCTTCTAATTTATTATCGATCTTCTCAAATTTATCTGACAGTTTTTTTCTGTTGCTTTAATAGCAACTGCATCATTGCCATTATGTCTTTATTTTCATCTGTTTTACTTTCGTGTCTGGTTGACATGGGGTTGACTGGACTGGTGAGCCATTTACGTCAACTGACTCGGTGGAACTTCCCTCGAGCTAGCTCACTGGAGTCGAGTGGACTCCCATCTCACTCATAAACGTCTCGTCAGTTATGCTGACTTCGTTATTTTTATCTGCCATTTTTAATTATTTATTTTCAAATTCTCATTTTAATTGTCTTGATTGTTCATCGTCTTCTTTCACAGCACTACACTTTATCTAAAAATGAAACTTTTACTTGTGAACTTACTGTTTTTTCTTCTCGTTGAACGCGTTTCGGCATCGTATTCGCCTTCTTCAGCTTAGAGACAGACTGCCAGTATTTAGTAACGGTTGTTGTATGGAAGGTGTAGTGAGGGTGGTGCGTGGAGGAAGGGGATTGCTGCGGGGATTCAAATTAATGTTTGTTTTTTGTATAATTGTGTCAAAAAGTGTATGTGATTTATATTGTAATTGGTCGTTAAGTATGTTGTTTGGTTGTGTTGTGTGGTGTTTGTATATTTTGTATTGTTCAGCTGTGTTGAGTTTTCGACCTTTGGGTAAGTAATGTAAAATTTCAAGATTAGTGTCTATGTTAGTGTAACTGTGGTTTTGTGTGTGTATGTGTGTGGCAAATGCGGAGTGTATATTGTTGTTGGTTAAAGCTTTTAAGTGTTCAGAGTAACGGGATGAAAAACTTACACATGAAACTCACACAAATATTATACCACACAGAACTTGAAAATGTAATACAACACACACAAGACAACATAGAAAAACTCAAATTGACAATACAAGATCGACACAACAAAAACATAACTAACCTCACAACACGCATAATTGAATCAATCCCTGAACCGGCACACAAATTCCACACACGCACAGTTAATACAACAAACATTAATTTCACAACAGATGAAATGGATTTATTAAACAAAAGACTGAAACATAATTTGAATAACAATACAACTAACAACAAAAATCACAATAGACACATACGTGACATAATCATAGACGCAGAAACAGCTGTACAAAACATGCACTTTAATGACCAGGACCCGATACGTCACGACATAAAACGAAAGCTTGAACACACACATATACAACCAAAAAGACACAACAATGAATTAAAAACACTTAACAATGTAAAACAAAAGTTACTTGAACACAACATAACAATCCTAAAAGCTGACAAAGGTAACATAAACGTCATAATGGACAAACATCAATTAAACACTAAAATTGAAAATTTCTTCAACGAAAATAATATAACGGAAATAAATAAAGACCCCACACTAAAATTTCATAAACAGATTATCAAATTTATAAATAACACAAAACATATAATCAAACCAGAAAGCGCCAAATACCTTAAACAAATAAAACCTAACCCCCCTAAACTAAATGCATTACCAAAAATAATAAACCTAACATTCCCATTAGACCATTATTAAACAACACACAGGCTCCCTCCCACAAAATCGCAAAACACCTAGACAAAATAATCAGAGAAAACATTATTCTCAGTAACAACACATCTATCAAAAACATCGACCTAGTCAGGAAAACTGAACACATCCACATCCCACACAACTCAACTCTGGCATCTTTTGATATAACCAATCTATACACTAATGTCCCCATCAAAGAAACCATCCAAACACTAGAACAACTACTCAGACAAAACAACACACCTGAAACACACATACAAGAGATCATCACACTTACCAAAATAATAACTGAGCAAAATTACTTTACATACAATAACAAGATATACACACAAACAGAAGGTCTCCCGGTGGGATCCCCCATATCAGGAATACTAGCAGAAATATATATACACAACATAGAACAGAACCACATAATAAACAACAACAAATACACCAACAAAATTATATACTGGCACAGGTATGTAGATGATATATTACTTTTATTCAAAGGCAACACAAGACAAGTTGAAAACTTTTCCACAAATACATAAACACTATACACCACAAATTAAAATTTACACTGGAAATTGAACAAAACAATAGAATAAATTTTCTAGACCTAACAATTAACAAAACTAACAATACACACACGTACAAAATATACAGGAAACCAACCATAACTGACATGGTTATACACAACACATCAAACCACCCAACACAACATAAAACATGCGGCCTTCAACCATATGCTCCATAGACTAACTAAAATACCCTTAAATAAACAAGATTACACCGACGAACTCAACACAGTAAAATACATAGCAATCAAAAACGGTTACAACCCTAATTTAATAAACACACTATACAAACGCATCAAAAACAAAAACAACAAAACACAAAATACCATCAACACACAGCACAATAAATACATCACACTCACATACCACAACTCCTACACACACAAAATCGCCAACACGTTCAGAAAACACAAATACAAAATAGCATACAGAACAACCAATACCATAAAAAAACACATCAATAATACAAACACAGACATAGACAAATATAACAAAACAGGCGTTTACAAATTAAATTGTAATAACTGCAATAGTTTCTACATAGGCCAGACGGGAAGATCTTTTTCATCCTGTTACTCTGAACACTTAAAAGCTTTAACCAACAACAATATACACTCCGCATTTGCCACACACATACACACACAAAACGACAGTTACACCAACATAGACACTAATCTTGAAATTTTACATTACTTACCCAAAGGTCAAAAATTCAACACAGCTGAACAATACGAAATATACAAACACCACACAACACAACCAAACAACATACTTAACGACCAATTACAATATAAATCATATACACTTTTTGACACACTTATACAAAAAACAAACATTAATTTGAATCCCCGCGCCAGTCCCCTTCCTCCACGCACCACCCCCACTACACCTTCCACACAACAACCGTTACTAAATACTGGCAGTCTGTCTCTAAGCTGAAGAAGGCGAATACGACGCGGAAACGCGTTCAACAAGAAGAAAAAACAGCAAGTTCACAAGTAAAAGTCTTATTTTAACTACGTGTTGTTAATTACGCAACCTACACTCGTCCCTGATCACTGCAACCTCCGTTGAGCATATTTCACGTAATTAAACACCCGCAAAAATCCTGGCATGGTCGCCGACTAAACAGACTTTCCTCCGTCAATTTTTTTTATTCAGTAATGCTGGTAGAGGTAGCACCTGTAATATACTCACCTGCTTACCTTCAGAAGAGCCCAGAGTCGCCAGAGTGTTTGTGGATGACACTCAACCCAAATAATGCATCTGACTTTTTAAAATCTCCCCTCTGAAATTCCACGGTTCGTTTATGCGAAACTTTGGCTACAGAGATCACGAACGCAGTAGGCGCGCACGAGCAAACAGATTGAACAACACCTTTTGATTATGGAAAAATTTGTTTTAATGCACTATTTTCTTCTGAAACATTATTAATCATTTCTCTAATACATTACTGTTAATTCAATTGTGACGTAAAATCTTACTTCACTCACTCATTCACAACTTAGATTTACCAGTACCACGTGCATTCCATTACTTTCACTGTCTCCCAAATTAAATAATTATAATTCCATTTCTTTTATTTATTTTTATAGCGCTTAATCATTCAGGGGCAATCAATTTCTATTAGTGGTATTTTATCAGGTACCTGTATATTTTTACAAACACTTAGCTGAATGTGAACATAATGGCTGCCTTCATCTACGCCGCGTGTAAATGGAATCTGTTGTTTTCCAATTGCTGGGCCGAAATATACTCCCGCAATGTATCTGTTGTTCTCACTGGGTCTGGTGATTATCCTCTGCCCTCCTGCTAGTAATTAATATGTGATTTCCGATTTTCGATGAACTAAAGTTTTAAAACTGCACAACCAGACTTTTTAACGTCTGGCTGCGACACAGTCCGGGTTCTAAGAGCTGCGAGATGCCGGATGCAAGCGCCACGGCTAACCAATTATTTGCCGCTCTCGGCTATTTGAATTTTCGTCGTCGTAACATAATTGTCTCAAACGTATGCATTATTTACTGTTCTTTATGACGCATCATCCTGTTTTGTGTGTGGTTCACGTCATTGTTGAGTGACGGGTATAAATATAATATGACGTGTTATGCCATATATGGTCACAATGTAGCGGGTCAATTTTGGGTGTTTTATTTTTAACAGTATGGGGCATTTATATCTTTTATTTCTTTCATTTTGGGCGGGCTTGTCAAAAGTTATGAAAATTATTGTGCAACGTTATTTTCCGTGTAACAGAACGATGTTAAGAAACAGTGGTAACAAAGCGATACGCAGTTGTTATTGTGTAACGCGGCGAGCAAAGAATTTACCTCCTTCAAAATTCTCAGAAATCCGTACTTGTGTGGCAGCGTACATACGCAACTGTACGAACACGACACAAGTGACGCTCTTGACTAAAAACTCAAGATGGCTAGAGCGGAGAGTATTCATCGTCTTCTCAAAGACCATCCGGAAATACTGTTAAAGCCCCGCCTACTATTAATGACATCAGCAGAGCCGAAGCCAATATCGTCCTTTGGTATCCAGAATATAACTCTGCTATTCCATGGATAAAGTGGTTACCTCACAACAACTGAGGCTTGAGCGACGAAAACATAGTGGCAGTGAACCACCGTTCCCGCCGGTGGAAGCAAGAAGTACCTGTTACGTTACCGTTCCAGTCTACATATGGCCGCGGCGGCGGCCGCACGCTAGCCAAGACTCGCGGTTACAAAAAACTAAGTTTCAGCGAAAAAAGAGCAATTGGTGTGACTAAGTGGAGTGACATTATGAATGGTAGTAAATGAAGTGATCTAAGAAAGTTAAAAGTGTTCGTAACGGACAAATATTCAGATGCATCTATCCATCAGCACGTGGTGAACGGGACTCTAAGCGTTACGTAACGTACCATGGTTATTCAATTTTAATTATTATTATTCACGAACTATTATCCATCTTCAGAACATATTATTCAATTTAAGACTCGAGGAAAAAATAAGGGGAATATATATATTATACGGTGTGAATGAGTGAATGGCAGAATGGGCTGCTTTATAGTGAATATTTAAATACAATACTTAATGCATTAATATTTCAATGTAAATATAATACCTAAATGTATAATTCACTTTTGGTCATAGGGTTCTTGTCAAAATATTTAAACTAATTTTCAAGTAATTAAAGTATGTAAGTTCCAGATAAAATGTGTTATTCTAAGTTATTTCGTCATTACCACGTTCTCATTTCTGTGTTGAAAAAATTCGTCTAACGTTCCGGAATCTTCTGAATTATTAATTGGGTGGGGTCAGATTGCTAAATTGTCCGTTTTATTAAGGTAAAGTGTAAAGGTCTCCATATCTGTCCTTCAAAGATATAGGTGGCGACTCTGGGCTTCTGATAAAATTTCTGCAACAGGTAAGTCCTGGTAGTGGTTTTATTTATTTTATATTTTGGCTTATTTTTTAACGTTACATTTGGCTCTCGCTGCCAGGATTTTCGTTTAATTGTAATGTTATACGAGATAGACCTATTTTAAGGCACAGAAAATAGGATGTGGTAATGACGAATGTATAAAAATTTTATCGTACATAATTAAGTAGGTTAGGTTTATGTTATTGTGATTCACAATGTGTTAGGTGTTTGAGTATAGAAAAATAGTAATTTCATATATAAAAGTGATACAAACGAACTTTAAAAATGTCTATAATACAAAGTAACGATAGTGAGTTTGCTTGGGATGAGTGGGAGAATGAATTTCGAGGTGTTGTGGGGGAGATGACAGACGAGGAATGGGGTAATTTAGACAATAGATTAACACGAATGGAAGAACAAGAGGAAGGAATATTCGCAGAAATTAATAAGTATAGTGAGATGCCCAGTGATAAAGGTAAGACAGCTGAAATAACAGTGGTAGAGAATAAGACAGAAAATAGGCCTAATGATAACGATAGTGTAGGGGTGGAAGAAAAAGAGTATACAGTATATGACCTATTTAACCTACTTAATGAGTTAAAAACAAAAATGGATAAGGGTTCTGATATGATAAATAAACATTTTAACGAGTGGGACAAAATAATGGATGAGGGTTTTAATAAACTAAAAAATGCTATTGAGAAACCAGACGAGAAGTGGGAGGAGAATAGAGGTCAGTTAAAAGAGAGTACAGAAGTTGAGTTAACACAGGTAAGTGGTAATAATGTCTTTGATAAGAGTGAAGAAATAATTAACCAGGTGAGTGATAAAGATAATAGGTTAATCAATAATAGTGACAAAATAGTGGAAGAAATAGTGTTGAATAGTGGAGATAATTATGATGGTTACAATTTTGAGGTACGTGGTGATGTTGATATAATTAATTCCAGTGAGGTAATAATGTTAAATAATAATGATAATGAAGTATTGGATAGCGGTGAGATAGAGATAGTGAGTGAGAGAGAGAAAGTAATAGATTGTAAAGGCGTAGTAATTAATGGTGATGAGTTAGCTAATGAGTGGAAAGATAGTTATATTGTGGGTATGAAACAGGGGACAAATTTTTATGGGATTAAATGTGAAGCAGAGAATTCACAAGTGTTGATGGAGGACAAGAGTTCCTCAATAATTTTTGTAGAAGACGAGAGTTCTTCAGAGGGTAAAATAAGTTTTTTGTGTTTATCTGGTAGGGCCAGATGGTATTTAGATAATTTTATGGTATTGCCCTCTGCATGGAATGGGAGAGTTCAGTGTGGTTATGAGAGTTGTAACGAAAGAGAGAGAGAAATAAAAATTTTTGAGGTTAATAGAGGGTATGAAATGTTGGTGCAGGTGTTAGATATGGAGAGAGATGATGAAAGAGAGAGAGAGGAATACTTGAATAACACTGTTATAAATAATGACAAAACAATTGATTTGGTATTTAGAAAACCAACTGACGGAGACTGGATAATATTAATTGATAGCGACAAGTTGTATGAAATAATAAATGGTATGATGAAGAATTTAGAAATAATGGTTTATGAAAGTGATAATAATAAACTAAAGGTGAACAAAAATCATTTATGCTATAAATATGTGAGGTATCTTTTTGACAATGGAGGCTAAAATATGAAACAGTAAAAGACAGTTAAATATTTTTGTTTTAAGGGTTTGACTTGGCTGATTTGAACATTGAAATATGATAACTGAATAAATAATGAATCAGATTTGTAAATAAATATTTAGTGAGTTTAATTGTATGTGTTGTGGTTAAGTGAACAGTGTATGTAGGTAATTAATTGTTGTAATAATAATATTTTGCAATTTAAAGAAATAATAACATTCATTTTGGAAACAGTAATTGGCTAATTTGTATAATAGCAAATAATAATAATGTAATTTATATTTTAATAATGAATTTAATTAAACCAATTTGATACATGTTGAAATATTTTGATTGATTATTTAAAGGTTATATAATTGAATTTTTGTTTGAAGTCAAATGGTTTTATGAGATGAATTTTGTAATTAAAGGAATTGTTGGATGTAAACTAATATTTTTATGTTAAATGTTACAGAGGTGAGGTGAAAAGTATTGTGATATGGTGATTATGTTTTGTGTGCATATCGTGTTAAATGGATTGTAAGTATGACAATTGTATAATCATGTATAACAAAAATGTTTACAGGTGTAATTGAGATTCTAATTCAGTAATGAGATGTTTATTTGAAATAATTGTGTTGAATAAGTATGATAATTAAAAATTTTAATAATAACTGAAAAATATATAATGATTATTATAATAAATTTTGAGAAAGTCAAATGGTAAAAAGTTGTGAATTGGGTTAAATGATTATTGATGCAAATATTATCATAGAATGTATATAAAATTTTTTAATTAATTAGTTAGCTAATAAGTTGCTGTTGCGGGGGTGGCCTGTGCTCCCGTAAGTAGCGAAATGGGTTGGGGGTAACAGTGAGTGTTACCTCCATCGGAGGCCAAAATGGCGAAAATGTGCGGCGCACCTTATCCGTGTAAATTAAAATTTACACCCTGCTAAATGACCGTGTCGCACATAACGAGATTGATGTGTAACAGGCAGTCAAATTGAAGTTTAGATTTCCCCGACTTTTCGGGCGGTTACTGCCTTACCAGCACTAACCGTGGATTTGGCTAGCGGTTAGCTATGGTCATATCAAGTCCCTTGACCATAGCTGACTTGAAATTGGTACATATTTGAAATTCAATGGGGGGAGACAATTAGGGGAAATCTCCGGAACTATGAAACAGCGGCTGCCACTCTGCCCGCTTGGGGGTAGCAAGACAGGTGGTAGACCCGCCTTAAGGGTGTATAATTATAACAAGAACATGATGATGTTCGTAACGTTTGAAACTTAATAGCGGAAGCAAAGACACGGAGAGGCAAAACCTGCTCCAAAATATACAGTCTTTGCCGAAGCGAAAAGGCGCCACAGTCTTACATAATTTGAAATAGTGTGTGTGGCTGGGAGGTGACGCAAAGGAGTCACGAATGTAAATTTTATAACATAACATTTTTTTTATTCAAAGTTTGATCAAATAAAACTGCTTGTGCTCTGTTCAGGTAACTAGCTGCTTAGATATTTAAAAATAAGGTGTTCATTATGCGCTTTTAAATGTATTATTTTATTGTTATATGTTAGGTATAGGTGTTGATGAAGTGGGTGTTTTCATGATATGAGTATACGTTAAAGTAAGCCAATAATTAAAAGCCTGGCAGGCAATTAGTGCAAGAGAAGTGAGTATTGATTCATATATGTATATTCCAGGTAGTTTGTTCAAATTTGAGATGTGTTTTCATTATGTTCAGGTATCAGCTGATCAGCAATAACAGGTCACTGGTATATTGGTTTGTAAATGTTACAAGTAATTACAGTTCAATGTAATGTTTTAATGTATTACAGATGTTTTAAAGTAATGACGAAAATAATTTGATAAAATGAGAAATAAAGTAATAATTTGTGAAAAATAATAAGCGATAGTTTTTTTTTTTGGGTGATAAATATTTTATGGGACACATATATCTGTCCAAGTTAAAATCAAAGTTGAATTTGAAATAGTAGAGATGAATATGATGTAATGTTGTTTTTGAGTTAATGTAATGTAACAGAATTTTGTGAAATATTGATGTTGACACAGTAGTTGTGGAGAATTTATGTGGAGTTTGGAAGGATATATTTATGTTTATAATTAATGAGGTTATTTTGTTGTATTTGTAGTAAGGTAATGAGATTGAGATTTTGGGGATGGCAATTTTGTATTAGGGGGTAGTGTATTAGGGGAGTCCGCAACAAGGGTTGGGACGGGATTAGGACCGATTGGCGCCGGAAAGGGTTACCTAGGGAGGGTCCAGGAACCAACATAAGGGAATGAGCTTTGGGTAGGGAAAACACGTGTCCTATGTACAAAGGGTTAGAGAGTATTTTTTTTATATATGTAGAGAAGGTGGCGATTTGAGTTAAATGATAAGGTGGGGTTAGAGTATTGTGGGATAGATATTTTAATTAGAGATGGGTGTCATGGGAGTTGAAGTTGTTAGTAAGTTAGAGTCAAGGGGAGAAAGATTATATATGTATACAGATAGTACAGTCAATGAGAATAAATAATTCATATCACCCACAGTAGATTAAAGTAAGATTATGAATACAGAGAGTGATTCATAATAAAGAATATAAAATCTTTTATTTTTTAAACCAGTGACAGAATTTTGATAAAATTTGGAAAATAAGGTACAATTAAGAATTGTTTATTTTAAATAACTTAAATGTCAATTTGATTATTCTATTAATATTTTGTTTATTTTAAATATCGTATTTTATTATTGTTTTGTGTTTCACATTAGATTATTACAGATGTTATTTGTAGTTTCAGAAAGTATACATAACATATGTAGGTCAAGGGTTTTGGACTTGACCTAGTTTCGATCAGCTGATGAGGTCATACACCTACTAAGCTTGTATAGTAGGAAGTCAATTTTAATTTGTTTGTTTAATCAATTTAAACCAATTTTAAAATAATGTCTAAACAGGAAGAAAACATTTAAATAAATTTAAATTTTTTTTTTGAATTTTAAAATTTTTGGAAATTTTAATTTTTTTTGTGAAAAAAAAAAAATGATTTTTCGCCTGCCAGCGAATGCATATTTTAGGTAGTGATTGTTTTATTATGTGTGTATTTACCATGTTTAGTTTACTGATTTCTTGTACTGCACTGTATCGTTAGACTAAGACATGTTAGGTTAAGGATTTGTTCAAGTAGAAGAAACGCTTAATTTAAGTCATTTTAAAAGAAAAAAAAAATAATGAAGAGAATTTTTTTTGATAAAATATTATTTTGAATTTTTTAAATTTGTTATAAATCTTAAAAGATAATTTTTCAATTTTACTATGTGGTATGTCAACATGGAATGTGAGTGTGTGTGAGCCCAGTATTTGCTAAAGGCAGCCCAGCTTTCATAAAAGGGGAAACATATCAGCTGAGGATCTGGCATAATCTGAGCCAGGGATGGAGGATTTTTGGGGGTAGCATGTGAGAAGGCGAGGTGCGCTGTGGTACGAGTCTGTTCGATTTCTCGGTGTTGGGATCCCTTACGGGGAAGTCCAGTGATCTCGTTCAGATGAGTCCATGGTCGCTGAGCCAGGGGGGTCGTGTACCCATGAGATTAAGAACAAGGGGGTTGTTGGCACCAGTTCCTCACCGGTCCTCTTCGGGGTTATCGATGAGATTTCTTCTGTTGGGAACAGCAGAATTCTCATCGAGGGGGTATTGTAGCGGGTCAATTTTGGGTGTTTTATTTTTAACAGTATGGGGCATTTATATCTTTTATTTCTTTCATTTTGGGCGGGCTTGTCAAAAGTTATGAAAATTATTGTGCAACGTTATTTTCCGTGTAACAGAACGATGTTAAGAAACAGTGGTAACAAAGCGATACGCAGTTGTTATTGTGTAACGCGGCGAGCAAAGAATTTACCTCCTTCAAACTTCTCAGAAATCCGTACTTGTGTGGCAGCGTACATACGCAACTGTACGAACACGACACAAGTGACGCTCTTGACTAAAAACTCAAGATGGCTAGAGCGGAGAGTATTCATCGTCTTCTCAAAGACCATCCGGAAATACTGTTAAAGCCCCGCCTACTATTAATGACATCAGCAGAGCCGAAGCCAATATCGTCCTTTGGTATCCAGAATATAACTCTGCTATTCCATGGATAAAGTGGTTACCTCACAACAACTGAGGCCTGAGCGACGAAAACATAGTGGCAGTGAACCACCGTTCCCGCCGGTGGAAGCAAGAAGTACCTGTTACGTTACCGTTCCAGTCTACATATGGCCGCACGCTAGCCAAGACTCGCGGTTACAAAAAACTAAGTTTCAGCGAAAAAAGAGCAATCGGTGTGACTAAGTGGAGTGACATTATGAATGGTAGTAAATGAAGTGATCTAAGAAAGTTAAAAGTGTTCGTAACGGACAAATATTCAGATGCATCTATCCATCAGCACGTGGTGAACGGGACTCTAAGCGTTACGTAACGTACCATGGTTATTCAATTTTAATTATTATTATTCACGAACTATTATCCATTTTCAGAACATATTATTCAATTTAAGACTCGAGCAGAAAATAAGGGGAATATATATATTATACGGTGTGAATGAGTGAATGGCAGAATGGGCTGCTTTATAGTGAATATTTAAATACAATACTTAATGCATTAATATTTCAATGTAAATATAATACCTAAATGTATAATTCACTTTTGGTCATAGGGTTCTTGTCAAAATATTTAAACTAATTTTCAAGTAATTAAAGTATGTAAGTTCCAGATAAAATGTGTTATTCTAAGTTATTTCGTCATTACCACGTTCTCATTTCTGTGTTGAAAAAATTCGTCTAACGTTCCGGAATCTTCTGAATTATTAATTGGGTGGGGTCAGATTGCTAAATTGTCCGTTTTATTAAGGTAAAGTGTAAAGGTCTCCATATCTGTCCTTCAAAGATATAGGTGGCGACTCTGGGCTTCTGATAAAATTTCTGCAACAGGTAAGTCCTGGTAGTGGTTTTATTTATTTTATATTTTGGCTTATTTTTTAACGTTACAACAAAATGATGTTAGATATGCGATTGGTTGTTGACATCATCACACAGTTAATGTCTTAGGCCAGAATAAATATGAATCACCGTTGCTGCAGACCGCCCTTCAACTGGTTACATTCACTTTTACCATACTTTATATATTTATTTCACAATATTATTGAATAAAATGACACCTGCTCAGGATTGCCCCATTACAGGACCTTTAATTATAGTTTTATTGAGTAACTTTATAACTGGAAGTTTTTGTATAATCATTTAGTTAGCCTCATATAAGTTTTTTATCGTTTTCTGAAAATTATGATCTGTGGAATGCTTACCTTCTTCTTCTCACCCATTCAATTAAATTTAAGTTTAAAGAATCTAGATTTGTAAAAAATGAATTGGTAGGTCAAAAAAATTCTATTTTTACATTTACTTCGACTCTGCAAGTTAAAAATTTGTAAACTAACACAAATAAAGGGCTTTTTAAGCTTGAAATTTTAACACTAAAATCCCCCAGATATTGTTAAAAAGGTTTTGTTGATGTTATCACTGATCAATTTGACTCATACTATGAATTTAACAAGAAGAATTTTAGGAATGAAGGTAATACAGTAGATACACTTTTTAAGATAATAAAAAAGTCAATAAAAAAATAAAAAACAACCGTTTTTTAAAAGTTTTTAAATTTAGTTTTCTTATAATCTTTAAATTCTGCATTATAGACATTTAATGAAAATCAGTCCAGTAGTGCAAATAATTAAAATTTTATTTATTATTTTCAAGACAGGCATTTAAAATTATAAACAGTACTATAATATGGGTTTTTAAAGGCATAATTAAACTAATAAAATGACTAGGATGATTTAATTAAATAAGTAGATACTAAAAGCTGTAGAAAAATTATTTGTTTTTAACCACAAAAGTCACAACATAGAGGTCAGCTATTCAGATTTTCAGAAAACTGAGAAAAGTTAAACAAAACTGATCGTCACTGATGCTTGTCATATATATGGGCAATGTTTGCAGACATTGTTGAATGTTTGAACAATCATTTTCCTCCCAGATACACTTGTGTTGCAAATTTATGAATTGGTAATAATAAAAAGAAGAACTAGGAAGAATTGTTTGTCGTAGGCTCCTTTTTGTTCAACCTGATTTCTGTACTATCCATATTAAAATGGATAAGTGTAACATCATGGAATACTCACATAGAGAACAAAGATTGCATGAAAAAGAAGAAATACATTTGAAGCGAGAAATTAAGAAATCTAAAGAAAAAAAAGATTGAAACTAACTTGTGAACGTTATTTATTAAAAAGAATGAATAGAGTATATAAATTATATTTATGCAATTTCCAATTATTTGTTTACTTATTTATTTATTTTTGATTAAATTATTTTATTTTTTCAAGTAATTCACAAGCTTCTAATAATATATTACATGAAATAAGTGAATCAGCTTCAGAAGTGTTCCTTTTTCAGTAGAAAACAAGAATAAAGAATTGAAAAGTCAGTCAAAAGTGATGTCGATTGCAGTGTCAAATGTAGGAAACATGACCTCAGATTTTTTAAACACACATGCTTTTTGAGAAAGGAGTTGGAGATTTCACCCGTGAGATACTGGAAGTTGAAATACTAGAAAATTAGACCATAATTAAATAAAGTTTTATGTTTAAACAGGCAAAACAAAGAACTTTGTAAGCGAGTTATCTTCTGTGAATCCATGATAGATTCTTTCAAGAGGAATCAATTGGAATTCTTTAAATTAAGAGTCAGTTGGTTTTAAAATCTCATTCTGAAAATCTGAACTTTGCTAAAGCAGTTTCGACCAGTATTAAACTTTGTGCACCTATAAAAAATGTACATATTTTAAATAAGTGTTATAAAAGAAGATATAAAAGCGCTACAAAAGCAGAAACCAAAATTGGTAGGATGTATGATATAAAAATAGATAAAAATTAAATTATTTTTTACTTGCTGTCTGAACTAATTTTCGCTCATTATGAGCTTCATCAGAAGCTGTAGCTAGTAGCGCTGTACATCTTTTTTTTGGTGACTGCACCATCGTTTGAAATATCATTGTTGTGTGTCTGTTATGTAATGTGTTCAAATAGTATGTGTGATTTTGTGTCTGTTCGTTTGGGACGTTGTCTCTGTGCGTTTTTGTGTATTTATAGTTGTTTGAGAGTGTCTAGTTTTCGGCCTTTCATGTATAAGTATAGAATTTTCAAGTTGTTGTTAATGTTTGTGCATGTGTGGTCTGCTTCAATGAAATGGTTTGCAAAGGTGGATTGGGTGGTGGAGTGTAGTGCTTTTATGTGTTCAGTATATCTCTGTTTGCAGCTGTGTCCTCTCTGGCCTATGTAGGATTTGTTACATTCTGAGCAGTTTAATTTGTAAAAATCAGGTAAATCAAATTTGTTTAGCTGTTTCTGAGTGTTTTTTTTGTGTGTGTTCTTTTTGTTTGTAGTTCTGTATATAGTGCTGTATCCTGCTTTTTAAAAATTTTCAGGCTATTTTTTCAGTGGGGTTATTAATATATGTTAATGTTATGAATTTGTTGTTTTCTGTCTTTGTCTCTTGTTTGTTTTGCATTTTGTGTAGGCGTTTGTTAATTATTGTTCTGTTGTATCCATTGTCTTCTGCTAGATTTGATTGTGTTTAATTCATCTCTGTAGTCTCCTTCTTCAAGTGGAATGCTGTTTAGTCTGTGTATCATGGTTCTGAAGGTTGATAGTTTGTGTTGCACTGGGTGATTGGAGGAGTTATGTATCAGTATGTCAGTTGTAGTGAGTTTTCTGTATATACTGAATTGGTGACTGTGTTCCGCATCAGAATCATTTATTATAGTTGGTGATAACACTCGGACAACAAAATCCAAGAATAAAAATAGATGTGTGGCATTTTTTGTGCAGGAGGAAAACTCTGTGCCAGCACTGGGGGCTTGTGATTGTATATCGAGGAATAAATTAAAAATGAGAAAACACCATTTATCAAACAGTAGTGAGAATGCACATAAAACATTTTGTCCTGAATCGGCAAATAAAATGTCTAGAATATTATTTTCTACGTTACCCATTTTGGGTAATTCATTCAAAATGAGTCATGAGGCTTCGGCTTGAGATACATATACGTGCACAGAACATTCAAATTTTCGATTCTTGTTGAGTCAACTCTACTCTTTAAAAATAGTTAAATTTAAAAATGCAGATGAGAGTATGCAGTTTGTGTGTTGTGACTCTTCAGATAAAGACTGTATGTTTTCTTATTGTGATAAGTGTAGAAATGATGAGATCATGTCTAGTGGAGATTTGACAGAGTGGACTTGGTATCAGCAGTGCATTAGAGAAAAATTAACTATAGAAGGAGCTAAGAAAAAACTTAGTGTGCAAATAATAGTTAAAAAAATATATTTGTAGAAATCAGACCTAATGGCTCTTTTCCCTCAGTAGTTACCTCTTTTTTAACGCATGTTTGTGTTGTATTCCATCACTATAAGGTTTTTACAAAAATAAAAGCTCTGGAAGAAAACAAAGTATTTATAGTAATAGGTTTCTCTCAAAACTATATTTTAAAATATTGTAGAGATTCAAAATGTTCATTTTGATGCTTAGAGAAAACAAGCTTCTCTGCTTTCAATTAGACAGATGCATTCAATTTTAAAAACAGCTAAGGTGAGGTGAAATGTATTACATTTGCTTCAATTTTCGATTGTTTATTGCACAAGCAGTATGGGCTCTTTTTAAGCCAATTTTTATTTTGATTAGAAAATGTGTACCTGAGATTAATCGATTTTCAAAGTGATGGGCCCAGTACCCAGTACGAAAATATATTTAATTTTTTGTTGTTTCATTATTACTATAATAAACTATGACTAAACAGTAGATTTGGGAAATTTACTGCTGCAGGCTACGGTAAAAATACGGCTGATGGTGTTGGTGGAACTATCAAATCTATTTGCAATAGATCAGAGTTGCATGGTAAAGGTATTACATGTGATAGTAAAATAGTTGAATTGTTAAAAGAAAGTAGATGTCAGACTAATGTATTTTTAGTGACTGAAAGTAATATAAAAGAAGTGATACAATAATTCCAGTGAACTTACCAACAATTTGGGAAACTAATTTACTGCATAAAGTTATGGATAGCCTCGAGTAACAACAGATTGGTGTTTCGTCGCACTTGCATAAACTGTATTTCAGTTCAGATTTGTAAACATTATGGCCTTCTCAACAGTGTTGCAATGTATTTAAATACTGACAAATTAATTAAAAGAAATTGATACAGGGCTGTACTTTTTTGGTAACCTTCTTATCGGTGACTGGATTGTTGTAATTTACGATAAACAATGGTACTCTAGAGTGATTGAAGAAATTAAGGAAGATGTTTTAGTCACTAAGTTCTTAACTTGAATTGGAAAATGCTTTATGTGGCAAAACATCAACATTCAGAGTGTATTTCTGGCACAAGTCTTGTATAAAGTTAATCCATCCTGCAAATTACTCAACAAAAAGATGGTTTTCAAATAAGTGATTATGCATAGCTACACATTAATGAAGCAATTTACAAAATATGTTTTTTTTAATTTTGTCTCCATATACATTCTACAACTTTTTTTTTGTAAATTTTTAGCAAATTTTAATTACATTAGAAAGTGACCATCTCTGTACTGTAGATTTTACTTGCCATACCTTGGTCTTTTTTGTATGGAAAAACAAACAGTTTATTTTTTTATAAAATTATAAACAAGCTCACAGAAGTGTAATTAAAGCACCATTAAATACTCACCAATGTTTTTTCTAATTTATATTGGTTACATTTTGATTTTTATTGTTAGTAAAGATTGAGTTATGACTAATGTATGTAACCATTGATAACATAACAACTTGTTAACAATACTTGGGGGATTTTAATGTTAGGATTTCAAGCATTAAAATGTCCCTTATTGCACCCAAATCTGATAGGTTTTGGCCAAATTATGTTATTTTAAAAATAGTAGCTTGTACAGTCAAAATAAGCTTGTACAGTCAAAAATGGGTGAATTCACACCTACCAATTCATTTTTTATAACTGTAGATTCTTTAACTTTAATTTAATTTATGTTTTATGGTATAATCTTGTTTTTAATAACAGTAGCAGTAACCAGTGGCGGCTGGTGACATAAAAAAGTGGTGGTTGCAAAACATGGTGATTATAATAATTAGGCAGAATACATAAATTGTGTGTACTAGAGGCAGATCCAAGAGTGATAGGGCGAATTCCAATCATCTATCTTGAAAAATTATCCTGTGATGAAAATATGAAATTACTGTTTATCAGGCTTTCCGAAAAATTACACACAATTCAGCTTTCAACTTTTCAATATTATTCCAAACAGAACTCCTGTCTGCATTTGCCCCTAATACTTAGTACCTAGAATAAAATTAAGTTGAAAGCATAACCTATTTAGAAAGGACAAACAATATACTGGTCTAAACATAACATATTAGACATTTTTGAATAATATTTTAGCTTACCTTACTTAAACGAAAATTCCATCCTCCTCTCTTTCTGCTGAGCAAACCTGTCAATAACCCTTTGGTTGAAGTCAGGAATACTCATCACTAAATCTTTCTCAATCAACAGCATCGCCAAAGCAGTTAGTCTTTCTTGGGTCATCGTGTTGCGGAGAAATGTTTTTATTCTTTTCAATGTTGAAAAGCATCTCTCGGCTTCTGCAGTCGACATTGGAATGGTGATTAAAATTTCCAGCAGCTTAAAACACTCACTGAATGTCTCTTCTATTTAGTTAGATTTAATAAAAGCATATAAACTAACAGCTCCAGCCATATTTCTAAATTCTTCTGCGCTATATATAGTTGACAGTTCGAATTTTAACTTCTTTAAATTTAAAATAGGGTATGCAGAACAAACTGTTTTTAATTCTTTTTATGGAAAGTTAGTGCTAAATTTATGGAATATTTCGGCAGAAAATAATGTTCCAGCAGTTAAATGGCCGGTGAAAGCAAATCTTTCTTTTGCTTGTGAGATAATAACGTCAATAACTTCTTTGGCTTCTCTCTTCCATTCTTGGTTCTCCATCTTCCTTCGTTTCAGTGACGATACTTCTTCACTTGCTTCCACTCCAGAATCTAAATTGTTTCTAATTTTTTAAATATTTTCCTCAAAATTTGTAAGAACTTTCTGTGTCACAACAACGTCCAAATTTTCATTCTGTGTCTGGGCAAACAAAACTTCTACAAAAGGCATAATCTGATTGAACAAGTTTAACCAAAACATAAAACTGGCAGATGAAAGTGTTTTTAAATGCCCAGAGGCTTGTGTCAATGTAGCTACATTCTGAATCTCTTTGCTTTCAAGAATAGCCTTCATACATTTCATAATATTGGTCCGGTGAAGATGGATTGTCATAACACTTCTTGACTGGAAATTCCATCTAGTGGGAGCAGATCGAGGTAATCGCTTCTTTACAATCTTATCTAGGATTGCAGTTCTTTGTGGACTTGTTGAGAAAAACGTACAAAGCCCTTGAATGTTTGCAAAAAATATTTTAACGTTTATATTGATTGATGCTGCTTTCATCATTACGAGATTCAGCTGATGGGCATGGCAATGAACGTAGTGAGCATCAGGGTAGTCCTCTTTTATTAAAGCTTGAACACCTCGCAAAGAACCTGACATTACAGCTGCTCCATCATAGGTCTGTGGAATTAGTTTTGATGGCTTATTATTGACATTTTGCAATTTTAATTCTTCAAGAATGCAAGAAGCCAATGATCGAGAGTCATGGTTAGGTGGGGTTAAAAATCTTTCGACAGGTTTATCTCCAACCACATATCGGTAAATTAAGGCCATTTGAAATGAGTTCGATATATCACTAGTTTCATCCGCAATTATTGATAAAAATTTTGCGTCTTTTATTTCTTCCGATATTTTACAGTGACACACATCAAGCATAATTTGTAGCATTTCATTCTGTATAGTCTTGGAAGTACCTTTAAATACAGTAGCCATTTCCAAATGATTTTTTAAAAGAATGTCAAGTTCGGCACTAAAATTTATTAATCCTCGAAAGATACCCGGGTTACTTGATTCAAGTGCCTCGTCATGCCCTCTGAGGGCTAGTTCAAAAGAACCGCAAAATCTAATGCAATTAATAATTATTTTCAAAATATATCTATTTTGTTTAACTTTTTCGTTGTGAATAGCAATATTTTGTCTGTAAGCAGAATCTAATTTTTCTATTACATTAACATTCCCGAACAATGTAAGTTTCAATGTGGTTTTTATATGCACTGCAGATGATTCATGTTTTTTGGCACGATAAGCTAAATGATTTATGTCATAGAAACCTGATTGTCTCCATGTATCCTCACTTCCACCACCAAACAATAAACAAGGAAAACAAAAGAAAGCATTTTTATGGTCACAGCCACACAACCAAGTCCATTTTGAGTATACATTTTTATTAAACTTCCTATTAAACGATCTATTTCCCGATTTTATAGTTTGAGTGATGTTCAGGTCTGGTGTGGGCCTACCCAGGTTTTTAATGGCTAATTTTTCTTCATTAGAGCGAAGATTAAAAGGATTAAATATAAATTATTAACTGTATTCATGGCTCGAGTTATAGACATTTTTAAACAAGTCAAGAGTACACAAGTAAACTGCCTTTACTTAAACAGTGAACACAAGCACTACAAACTAACACTTATATAAATTGTAAGAAATATTTTTATAATACATAAAAAACAGTCCATACTCGAATACAAAGTGAAGACAAACGACAATGACATGACGCGACGTATAGTAAGAGAGCGCGTACAATGGTATCTTTGATACGCATGTGCTCTACTGCACAGCAGCGCTTACAGTGGCGGTTTGCAGTACTCCAATGCACCACCTGAGCCTATTACCAGCCGCCGTGTATTTCATCCCTACCACCGTTTTTGTCACTGTCCTGTGTTCAAGTCGTATTACAACGATCGCATTTACTGGTTTGCAGAGCTCAAACAACCACCCGAGTGCAAACCAACTACCGGCAGCGCACTTAACTTACTCGTCTGTGATGTGCTGCATTAAATATTAAATTTCGACATTTTCCCAGCTGTAGAAAAATAACTGGAAAAATAAGATTGTTTTACCATAAAATAATTTTGTTGTATCACTTAGTTTAAATATACATATACACTGTTTTACACTGTTATATACTGGTGGTTGTGCAATCTTACAATCTTAACACCAGCCGCCACTGGCAGTAACACTAATTCAGATTATATTTTGACAAAAATGTAAAAAAAAATTAGTAACTTTAAATAAGTAATGAAGTAAAGAAGTAAAAAAAAACACAATACAATGGACTTTGTACGGGGTTAAGTTATTGTTCAGAATTGTCAAAGGAACTCGAAAGTCCATTCTAGAAAGGTGTGCCACAAACTTTTATTTTTCCACCTTTTCTTTTAACTTCAGGGAAATTCCCATGAATTTGCTAATATATATAATATCTACACTACACCAACTGCAATAGTTCTTATGCGGGTCACAGAATATAGGAAATAACATGTCAGGTCTGGAAAGAACTATTACAGAAAGTCAGCACTACGATGCACACAGAGATTGGACACATTATGAAATTCAGAAGATACTAAACTTTAGCCACCGTTGCCAACACAACAGAACAAAAAATTGGAGAAGCACGTGAGATTCATAAATGCTTGCTCTACCTAAACATCTACACACTGACGGGGAATAAGAACAGTGTTCAGAACAGACCATTGAACAGTCTCAACAGAGTTTGCTGGGCAAAAATAAAGAGCAAAGCCCAAACATCTAAAGAAGACATCAGAGAAGGATGTTGAAATATCTAGAGTCAAAAATATGGAAGCACAAGAATCTAAAAAAAACATATTGTAACAGTACAAACTGTCCCATAAAAATCAACTAGCTGAGTAACAAGAAGTGATGATAACCAGTAGTAAATTTACTATCAGCATTCAATGACAATACAACATAACCTGATGATTTGACTGAGACATTGACAAAGACTAGTTCCCTAATAGATTAGTTAAGTGAGAATAAAAAACAAGTAAACAAAATCAAACACCATAAATAAAATAAAAGGTGAAATAACTGATATCTACAAAATGTATTAGAGTAGTGTAAACAGCACACTAGCTGAGTAATTGAAAAGTAATAATTTGCATAAGAAATAAAATGAAAAATATTGTTGATAATAATAAACTATAGATGAATTATAACTGAACAATTAAAATAAGATTAACAGTATAATCACAAAGTTAGATCAACCTTGAAAGAAAGGTATGCTAAGGCATAATGAATTATGATGAAAGAAAGATTAATGAAAGAACAAATTGTATATGTTCTAATTGTAAATGACATCAAATGTAATCAACAATATAAAGAACTTTATGTATTTAAAAATGTTAGAAGATGGTTAATTTTGTAAAAAGATATTGTCAGTTAAGGTGAACAAAACCTTATTATGAATTGTGTAGAATAAGAGAATGACATAAGATGAGTAAAAGTAACTTAATGAATAAAACATAATGTAATAAAAGATCAAAATAATGACTAGGGCCAATAAGCCAAGTAACAATAATATTGTGCAATAACTAGCACATGATTTATAAGAAAATCAAAACAAATAGTAAAATGTCTGTAATAAATGCATAAATAAAGACAAAACAATTACTGACTCACAACAACTTATGTAGAATGAATACTGAAGGAAGTATAGTAATTATAAAAACAAACATGAAATAATAGACAAACAAATGATGACAAATCAGATTTGAAAATAATAACAAGATATAATAAAGAGACCATACTATACAGAGTATAGAAAATAGGAATAACAATAATGTAAAAGGTGTAATATCAAAACAATATCAAGTAAAATAAGTATAGGAAGTAAGGGTAATTTTGAATATTAACAATAAAAAAACGAAGCCATTAAATGATAATAATCAATTGTGTTATAAGAATTATTAATGTTCAGCTGGATACAGCAAATTTAGATAATAATATGTTAATTTCAATAATATAATTGTGTTCAAGGTAGTAAAAAATGATTGTTTCATAAATGTTAAAAATACAGAAATAGAATCTGCAAATTGTAGCAGAAGACATTTGGAATAAAACAATATTTAAGGTAGGCTATCATTAAGAGGTAGTTTATTAATGAAAAATGTATTCAAACTGGCCGCTATTCATCTCAAAATAACCAGCAAGGAACGAGCAATACGATGCTAGTAATAGATCAAAATTTGTAATTAGAATAAATGAGAAATAAACATAAATATGATAAATTTTGTGAATTTTGGAAGGGAACGGGGTAATACTAACAATAATAATAACCCATGCTAAGAAACAATTATGTAAGAGCTATTTATAGAATGACCGCGTCATGACGTCATTTTTAACCAATCAGAAAATTAGATAAGAAATTAATTGTAGAAGCCAAGCGGAATCTGAAGCGACTGTATATACAGAAGTACGAAGGAACAGACACACGTTTTTTGAATTCCATTCCGGCAGATACTACCAGGACTCCATATCAAAATTTTAATCAAAATATTATTAAACAACCGCAGAGAAGTTACCTACTTAGTAAAGTGCATCACGACAAGCAGTTTTCCTTTAACTAGTAGTGCGAAACCATAAGAACGAGGTTAGAAGAGTTACCTAACCAAATATTTAACCACAAGAAGTTTTAATCGTTCATTCGCGGAAAAGTGAAGTGTAAAATCAGTGTATTGAGATCATAAAGTGAATAAGTAATAATCCAAAGAGATTATCAATCAGGGAGTACAGTGCCAAATATAATTACAGTGTTCAAATATTATGTCACTAGCATAAGATATAATTCTGAAATAATACACTTATGTACTGAACACCAAACACTAATACTATAAGAATTAAACATTGTCCATACTTTTTTCAAAAGGAATTATAAAATTCCAATACAGGAATTTAACGATTTAGGCTAACCATAGTTAACCTCAAAACTTGTAGAGGTCAGACGAACATTTCGTTAATAAGTCTGAAATTTTTAAAGGTGTCTAACCTACTAAACTAAACTTTTGTAAAGCATCGTAACTCGAGGCATAGTTATTTTATTCTGTAGTTCCAAAGGATTTACCCTTGAGGTATAAAAAATTTGTAAATAAATAAACAGTTAATTAGAGTCATCATTGCCAACGTTCTGGGTTAGGAGAGAATTAAGCCAGGTATATTGTAATCCATAAATCATTGTTGAGTTGAATGTATAGAGATAAAATAAGCACTCAGTGAGTAATAAAGAACAGTAAAATATTAATTAACAAACGTTGTAAGAAATTATTTAAGCAATTTTTAGTTATTTTTCTTATTTAACAGAGTTGCAAATCCAAGGCACTCGAACAGTTAAGTTGGCGGCTTGGACGTGTGAAGCGCCAACCATTCAAATTTATAAACAAAACAAAAGAAAATTAGTTAATTAAATTCATTTAATCATACAATCAAGGAAATAATTCAACGATATTAATTAAAATTGATTTAATTTATTCATTGAATAAATTATTTTATGGAATAAGAACCAGAGATTCCATATGGTGCCCAAATAATACAAACTTAGCTCACTTACTAGTAAACAGTGCTGATCTACTGTTTTGACTAATTCATTGTTTTGTAACATACTGAGACCAATTGAACAACCAATACAAACAGACATAAGCTACCAGTTCCACACCAACGGTACGCGAAAGTTATAATTACTTTATAATCTAGTGAAAACAACACTACTACTGTACAACGACAATTTAGGTGTACGGAAGTGCGACGGAACGTCAAGAGGATTCCAAAGTGAAGAAAATTAAATTGAATGAGATTACAATAATTAATTAATTAAACAATAAAAATTAATTAAACCAAAGAACAAGATTAAATCAAATTAAATAATAAAAATAAAATTATTTAATAAATTTAATTAAATAGAATATAATCAAATTGAGGTACGTAATTGGTGAGTTATAAATTGGCGACCAACTAGTGTGGCTTTAAGTAGATAGGAGAGTACAGGATTCAAGTACAGTATTTTAATAATTCTACTTTAGCTCGGCAACTACAGTAAAACAACCATGCAACGTAGTGGCGATAATAATAAATCATTAAATAATAAAATAGACGAGACCGATAAAAATAATAACAAAAACATGGAAGCTTTAAATAAGAAGATAGACGATAATAATAGAGAACTAACGGAGAACCAAAATAAATCCATAGAAAATAATAATAAAAACGTGGAAGTTTTAAGTAAAAAGATGGAAGAATTGAAAGAGGACACCGTGAAATCCAGAGAAGAAAATCATAAAACCATAGAATCATTAAAAGAAACCGTAAATAAAAACGTAGAAGCCCTGAAGGAAGAATTAAGTCAGAAGATTGAAGATAACTACATAAGAACAGAAAATAATAACAACAATTGAGGGAGGAACTGGATCAGAATATCGAATAATGAATTACCGCAGTTCGAAAAGAAATATCCGAAACTCACCCAACGCATCAGGAGGTACAACATATCCAGGAAGACCTCCAGGTAAGAATCGAGAACGTAAAAGATAACAGCACAACCCTACACGAATCACTGCAGAAAGAAGTTCAAGAAGAAGGCGTACGAGTACAAACAAAATTTGAAGAAGTAAGTACTGACATTCACACAGTCCGGAGTCAGGTGATAAAAAATCAAGAAAAAATCGAATAACTCAACCGACGAGAGTTGATCACACGGGAAGAATTCGAATCTACACAGAGTCGACCATGCCATGCATTGCATATCCCAATTATGGAACAGCGAGAAATAATTAATTTCAAAAATTTTAAACGCAACCCGATAGAGTTCCTTGAAAGAGCGGAGGAGTACATCGCAAGAAACCTGGAAACTCGCTGGACTGCAATCAAAAGCATGTTGGACGAAATGTTTAAGGACACAAACGACAACTGGTGGATGGCGAATAGACACGACATCCAGAATTTCACAGAATTTAAAAAACATTTCAAGAACAAATATTGGTCGGAAACGATGCAAAATATAGTAAGGGACAACCTGTGTCATGGGAAAATATGAACCGAATTATGGACAAACACCATCGGCGTACTTCCTTGGAAAGGTATGTCTAGCCAGAAACCTGGAACCCAGGATTCCTGTGGAGTGTTTAGTAACGAGACTGGCACACCATTATAGAGAAGACATCGAACAAGCAAGATGGGGCGGTCAGGTTCACACTATCCTATAGATGGAAAAACTACTAGACAGGGCGGCACAGAGAAAATATTACCAACAAGATCGACCAAGGGATACTCCTTACGTTAGAAATGCGGACACCCGATATAATCGATATAACACAAATAACAATGACTCTGGTAGTAATAATAATAATATGAACCAGAACAATTCCAACCAAGTCCACCCAGTTAATAACAATAACCGGGATAACACTGGAATTAATAATAATAATCAGCCGAACTATCGTGGTAATAATTATAACCAAAATAGAAACTACCGACCTCAAGTCAACTATATCCACGGTCACAATCGAGGATACCGAAGGCCATACTATCAGTCAAATAGAAGATTCGACAGCAACCCATACCGAGGAGGACATAGCAGAAGTAGGGAGGATGATCAAGATAGAGGTAACGACGAACACGTCGACAACAATCCTGGAGCGAGACAGGAACAGCCGTCTAACCAACTGCAAAATTCACTGGATAACCGGGACAATGACGGGAACCAACATTTAAACTAGAGAGGGCAGTGAGAACACGAAAAGGCCCATCACTGAACCAATCTGTTGGGAACATACAAAGACCAGACAATTCGACAACAGACAATGACATCACCATCATCACCAACCATTATTTGAAAAACATCAGAGAAGATTTGATGGAAGAGGAAGCTGTGAGTACGCCGCATCATGACAATGAGATTATTTATATAAGTGCAGAAATCAACGGGATCCTATTAAGGTAATGATAGATACGGGTTCCAATGTATCACTAATTGACAGCACGGGACTAGAAAGAATTCAAGCTAAGTGTCGAACCATTTTACCCACATTACCTGTACACAATCTTATTGTAATCGGAGCTACAGGACGCCAGAACAAATCAGTAAAGAAACAAGTATCTTTAGACCTCAGAAGTAAGGGAGTAATTATCCCAGTGGCTTTTTTAGTAGCGAGTGGGCTACCTTTTAATATGTTAATTGGATGTGATGTATTAAGACAGAATTCAGCGATTATTGACCTGAGCAGAGGAATAGTGTCTCTGACTTCGGAATATGGACGGCGGAGTTAATGGATGCCAATAGAGCCTCTTCGATCCATACCATGTAACTACCATGTAAGTGAAAATTATTATTGTAGAGATTATATGCCACAAGAGGGAATTATATACGAAGAAAACAACCAAGAATTATGGCGTAGCAAATTAGAAGAGATAAGAACATTCAGAAGAGAGAAGACCAATAATTAGTGATAATACAAATTAGTGAGGTACAAGTGGAAAGGTTAATAACAATTTACAACAAATATCGACAGATTTTTTCCGATGCCCCTGGTAAAGTGAAGGATTATCAGTGCAAAATAACATTTAAAGAACCCGTAGACTTTCATAAAAAAATCATATCCTATTGCATATTCTTTAAAAGATGCCGTAAGAGCAGAAATACAACGCATGATGGACGAAAATATCATAGAACACAGTCATTCTCCATACACCAGCCCCATAGTGGCAGTACCCAAGGAAAATGGTAAAGTACGCATTTGTCTCGATGCTAGAGAAATCAACAAAATGATCATCAACGACCGAACATCTCCTGGTGAAATAGAAGAGATCTTAAAGAAATTCAATGGAACAAAATTCATCAGCACATGGGATACTGTCTGCGGATATTGGCAGGTAGAACTCCACCCAAGTAGCAGAAAATATATGGCTTTCATCTTTGACGGGAGGAACTAGCAGTTCAAGAGACTGCCTTTTGGACTCATAAACTCAGTAGCCATTTTCGTCAAATGTATGGACCAAGCATTAGGCCAAGAAACACTCAAATTCACCACCGTGTACGTCGACGATTTGTTGATAACGTCATCTAATTGGGACGACCATTGTGAATGGGTAGAACAAGTTTTAAGAAAGTTATCAGAAAACTATGTCACGTTAAAACTAGACAAGTCAAAGTTTATTGCCAATGAGGTAAAATTTCTAGGATTCAACTTGACAGAGTTTGGCATATCCTCCTCACAAGAGAAGGTACAGGCGATACAACAATTCCCTACACCAAAAAATAGAAAACAACTGCAGTCATTTCTGGGGATATGCAATTATTATCGCAAGTTCCAAAATAATTATTCTGAACTAACTGCTCAATTTAAGGGACAACTATCTTCTAAGGACAAATGGACCTGGGGACCCGACCAGGATACAACCTTACAATTAATCAAGGAGAAGTTTTTAAAATCAGTCATGCTGCACCATCCAGATTTTAACAAACAATTTTTTCTGAATTTTGACGCCAGTAATGTGAGCCTGGGAGCAGCTTTGTATCAAGAGGACGAAGAGTGACAACACATGGTCATTAGTTTTGCCAGCAGGGTACTGAAAAGTTGTGAGCGGAACTACAACGTCACAGAAAAGCAGTTGTTGAGTGTAGTTTTTGCCTGTAGTAAGTTCAGGACATACATACTTGGATACCCCATAACAGTCCGGAGTGACCATAAATCAATATCTTTCTTGAAACGATGCAAGCTAAGCAATGGCCGATTGACCAGATGGGTGCTCTTGTTACAGGAGTATGAAATAAATTGGGAGTACATACCCGGAAGGAAGAATGTAGTCGCAGACATACTATCTTGCATCAACCTAGATGACCAGACTTTTGAGGGTGAAAAGAAAGAGATAGCAAAAATATATCACATTATGAAAAACAGAGCAGACTTGGAGACAATAATTAGCGAAATAAAACAACATCAAAAATTGGATACAAAATTAACAAAACTTCAAAACAGAAAAAAAGAATCAGACGAAAAAATCACCCCTTATTACTGCACGCATAATGACATATTATTCATAAGACAAAAACCACACCAAGACAATTGGAAAATAGTAATACCACGAACCAAAGAAAAAACCTTAATAATGGACTACCATGTTCGATATGGGCATATGGGTGCTCTGAAAGTAGTGAAGGCTCTAGAAGAGCATGTATACATAAAGGATATTAACAGGAAGGTGAGAAAATACATTCAAACGTGCCATGTATGTCAACTGGTCAAGTGCAATAATGAAAGAAAGGAGGGAGTCGTGATTCCAATAACCTCTACACATAAGCTGGAGAAAGTATTTCTGGACATCTGTGGACCATTTCCGCGCAGTGGGGGTAGACACAGATACAAATTTATAGTCATAATTTTAGACCATTTTAGCAAGTTCACCAAACTGTATCCCATTAATCGTACTACCACAAAAAGATTATAGATATAGTGCTAAAACAATATGTACCTGGGGTAGGAAAACCAGCCTCCATTATTACAGACCATGGGACCCAATTTAAGGGAAAAAGGTGGAAACATGCTCTCCTAGAACAAGGAATTAAAACCTACAAGATTTCAGTCTATCATCCTAGCAGCAATCCTCCAGAGAGAGTATTGGGAGAGGTAGGCAGGATATTAAGAACCTACTGCTACGACCAACAAAGGAGATGGCAAGAATACCTAGCAGCAGCTGAAGAATTCCTAAACCTGTCATACATCACACCATACACAGTAATGTATGAAAAACCACCACCTTGAGAAATTCGAGAAATTATCGACTTCCCCAAGCAACAAGAATACCAGTTCGATAAAATCAAGTTTTATAGTAAAATTGAAGAGAAAATAGAAAAACTGAAGAAGTACCAAGAGAATCAACCACATGCCATAACTTATAAAATAGGAGAAAAAGTATTGTTAAGAAACCGTGAACTACCCAGTACTATGGAGGGAATCACAAAAAAGTTATTGTTACTATACACAGGACCATATGTCATCACAAAAGACAACTCCAACAACACTTATACCATAATGAACCCTACCACCAAGAAAGTGAAGGGAACTTTTAATCAATCATCAATAAAAAAATATTATGAAGAAACTAAACTAGTATAAATTGGTAATTTTATCAACCAAATAAAATCTGTTTTCAAAAATAATCAACTTTGGAGAGGAGGCATATGTAACAGTACAAACTGTCCCATAAAAATCAACTAGCTGAGTAACAAGAAGTGATGATAACCAGTAGTAAATTTACTATCAGCATTCAATGACAATACAACATAACCTGACGATTTGACTGAGACATTGACAAAGACTAGTTCCCTAATAGATTAGTTAAGTGAGAATAAAAAACAAGTAAACAAAATCAAACACCATAAATAAAAAAAAGGTGAAATAACTGATATCTACAAAATGTATTAGAGTAGTGTAAACAGCACACTAGCTGAGTAATTGAAAAGTAATAATTTGCAAAGAAATAAAATGAAAAATATTGTTGATAATAATAAACTATAGATGAATAATGATAAATGAACAATTAAAATAAGATTAACAGTATAATCACAAAGTAGATCAACCTTGAAAGAAAGGTATGCTAAGGCATAATGAATTATGATGAAAGAAAGATTAATGAAAGAACAAATTGTATAAAATATGTTCTAATTGTAAATGATATAAAAAGACAAATCAGATTATGAAAATAATAAGATATAATAAAGAGACCATACTATACAGAGTATAGGAAAATGGGAACAACAATAATGTAAAAGGTGTAATATCACCAAACAATGTCAAGTAAAATAAGATAGGAAGTAAGGGTAATTTTGAATAATTAACAATAAAAAAACGAAGCCATTAAATGATATGAATCAATTGTGTTATAAGAATTATTAATTGTCAGCTGGATACAGCAAATTTAGATAATAATATGTTAATTTCAATAATATAATTGTGTTCAAGGTAGTAAAAAATGATTGTTTCATAAATGTTAAAAATACAGAAATAGAATCTGCAAATTGTAGCAGAAGACATTTGGAATAAAACAATATTTAAGGTAGGCTATCATTAAGAGGTAGTTTATTAATGAAAAATGTATTCAAACTGGCCGCTGTTCATCTCAAAATAACCAGCAAGGAACGAGCAATACGATGCTAGTAATAGATCAAAATTTGTAATTAGAATAAATGAAAAATAAACATAAATATGATAAATTTTGTGAATTTTGGAAGGGAACGGGGTAATACTAACAATAATAATAACCCATGCTAAGAAACAATTATGTAAGAGCCATTTATAGAATGACCGCATCATGACGTCATTTTTAACCAATCAGAAAATTAGATGAGAAATTAATTGTAGAAGCCAAGCGGAATCTGAAGCGACTATATATACAGAAGTACGAAGGAACAGACACACATTTTTTGAATTCCATTCCGGCAGATACTACCAGGACTCCATATCAAAATTTTAATCAAAATATTATTAAACAACCGCAGAGAAGTTACCTACTTAGTAAAGTGCATCACGACAAGCAGTTTTCCTTTAACTAGTAGTGCGAAACCATAAGAACGAGGTTAGAAGAGTTACCTAACCAAATATTTAACCACAAGAAGTTTTAATCGTTCATTCGCGGAAAAGTGAAGTGTAAAATCAGTGTATTGAGATCATAAAGTGAATAAATAATAATCCAAAGAGATTATCAATCAGGGAGTACAGTGCCAAATATAATTACAGTGTTCAAATATTATGTCACTAGCATAAGATATAATTCTGAAATAATACACTTATGTACTGAACACCAAACACTAATACTATAAGAATTAAACATTGTCCATACTTTTTTCAAAAGGAATTATAAAATTCCAATACAGGAATTTAACGATTTAGGCTAACCATAGTTAACCTCAAAACTTGTAGAGGTCAGACGAACATTTCGTTAATAAGTCTGAAATTTTTAAAGGTGTCTAACCTACTAAACTAAACTTTTGTAAAGCATCGTAACTCGAGGCATAGTTATTTTATTCTGTAGTTCCAAAGGATTTACCCTTGAGGTATAAAAAATTTGTAAATAAATAAACAGTTAATTAGAGTCATCATTGCCAACGTTCTGGGTTAGGAGAGAATTAAGCCAGGTATATTGTAATCCATAAATCATTGTTGAGTTGAATGTATAGAGATAAAATAAGCACTCAGTGAGTAATAAAGAACAGTAAAATATTAATTAACAAACGTTGTAAGAAATTATTTAAGCAATTTTTAGTTATTTTTCTTATTTAACAGAGTTGCAAATCCAAGGCACTCGAACAGTTAAGTTGGCGGCTTGGACGTGTGAAGCGCCAACCATTCAAATTTATAAACAAAACAAAAGAAAATTAGTTAATTAAATTCATTTAATCATACAATCAAGGAAATAATTCAACGATATTAATTAAAATTGATTTAATTTATTCATTGAATAAATTATTTTATGGAATAAGAACCAGAGATTCCATATGGTGCCCAAATAATACAAACTTAGCTCACTTACTAGTAAACAGTGCTGATCTACTGTTTTGACTAATTCATTGTTTTGTAACATACTGAGACCAATTGAACAACCAATACAAACAGACATAAGCTACCAGTTCCACACCAACGGTACGCGAAAGTTATAATTACTTTATAATCTAGTGAAAACAACACTACTACTGTACAACGACAATTTAGGTGTACGGAAGTGCGACGGAACGTCAAGAGGATTCCAAAGTGAAGAAAATTAAATTGAATGAGATTACAATAATTAATTAATTAAACAATAAAAATTAATTAAACCAAAGAACAAGATTAAATCAAATTAAATAATAAAAATAAAATTATTTAATAAATTTAATTAAATAGAATATAATCAAATTGAGGTACGTAATTGGTGAGTTATAAATTGGCGACCAACTAGTGTGGCTTTAAGTAGATAGGAGAGTACAGGATTCAAGTACAGTATTTTAATAATTCTACTTTAGCTCGGCAACTACAGTAAAACAACCATGCAACGTAGTGGCAGATCGACTTCCAGGAAAAGAAAAAACAAGGACACAGACACCGAATCAGACATGGAAGAAAAGGAAACTCAACCAACGCCTGAAGAGTAGGTTACAGCAGGTGATACCCTAGAAAATCAACCTGAGAAACCCACGCAAACAGAGGACGTGAGTTTACTGGAGCTAATAAGGGAAATAAATAAGAAAATGGACGATAATAATAAATCATTAAATAATAAAATAGACGAGACCGATAAAAATAATAACAAAAACATGGAAGCTTTAAATAAGAAGATAGACGATAATAATAGAGAACTAACGGAGAACCAAAATAAATCCATAGAAAATAATAATAAAAACGTGGAAGTTTTAAGTAAAAAGATGGAAGAATTGAAAGAGGACACCGTGAAATCCAGAGAAGAAAATCATAAAACCATAGAATCATTAAAAGAAACCGTAAATAAAAACGTAGAAGCCCTGAAGGAAGAATTAAGTCAGAAGATTGAAGATAACTACATAAGAACAGAAAATAATAACAACAATTGAGGGAGGAACTGGATCAGAATATCGAATAATGAATTACCGCAGTTCGAAAAGAAATATCCGAAACTCACCCAACGCATCAGGAGGTACAACATATCCAGGAAGACCTCCAGGTAAGAATCGAGAACGTAAAAGATAACAGCACAACCCTACACGAATCACTGCAGAAAGAAGTTCAAGAAGAAGGCGTACGAGTACAAACAAAATTTGAAGAAGTAAGTACTGACATTCACACAGTCCGGAGTCAGGTGATAAAAAATCAAGAAAAAATCGAATAACTCAACCGACGAGAGTTGATCACACGGGAAGAATTCGAATCTACACAGAGTCGACCATGCCATGCATTGCATATCCCAATTATGGAACAGCGAGAAATAATTAATTTCAAAAATTTTAAACGCAACCCGATAGAGTTCCTTGAAAGAGCGGAGGAGTACATCGCAAGAAACCTGGAAACTCGCTGGACTGCAATCAAAAGCATGTTGGACGAAATGTTTAAGGACACAAACGACAACTGGTGGATGGCGAATAGACACGACATCCAGAATTTCACAGAATTTAAAAAACATTTCAAGAACAAATATTGGTCGGAAACGATGCAAAATATAGTAAGGGACAACCTGTGTCATGGGAAAATATGAACCGAATTATGGACAAACACCATCGGCGTACTTCCTTGGAAAGGTATGTCTAGCCAGAAACCTGGAACCCAGGATTCCTGTGGAGTGTTTAGTAACGAGACTGGCACACCATTATAGAGAAGACATCGAACAAGCAAGATGGGGCGGTCAGGTTCACACTATCCTATAGATGGAAAAACTACTAGACAGGGCGGCACAGAGAAAATATTACCAACAAGATCGACCAAGGGATACTCCTTACGTTAGAAATGCGGACACCCGATATAATTGATATAACACAAATAACAATGACTCTGGTAGTAATAATAATAATATGAACCAGAACAATTCCAACCAAGTCCACCCAGTTAATAACAATAACCGGGATAACACTGGAATTAATAATAATAATCAGCCGAACTATCGTGGTAATAATTATAACCAAAGTAGAAACTACCGACCTCAAGTCAACTATATCCACGGTCACAATCGAGGATACCGAAGGCCATACTATCAGTCAAATAGAAGATTCGACAGCAACCCATACCGAGGAGGACATAGCAGAAGTAGGGAGGATGATCAAGATAGAGGTAACGACGAACACGTCGACAACAATCCTGGAGCGAGACAGGAACAGCCATCTAACCAACTGCAAAATTCACTGGATAACCGGGACAATGACGGGAACCAACATTTAAACTAGAGAGGGCAGTGAGAACACGAAAAGGCCCATCACTGAACCAATCTGTTGGGAACATACAAAGACCAGACAATTCGACAACAGACAATGACATCACCATCATCACCAACCATTATTTGAAAAACATCAGAGAAGATTTGATGGAAGAGGAAGCTGTGAGTACGCCGCATCATGACAATGAGATTATTTATATAAGTGCAGAAATCAACGGGATCCTATTAAGGTAATGATAGATACGGGTTCCAATGTATCACTAATTGACAGCACGGGACTAGAAAGAATTCAAGCTAAGTGTCGAACCATTTTACCCACATTACCTGTACACAATCTTATTGTAATCGGAGCTACAGGACGCCAGAACAAATCAGTAAAGAAACAAGTATCTTTAGACCTCAGAAGTAAGGGAGTAATTATCCCAGTGGCTTTTTTAGTAGCGAGTGGGCTACCTTTTAATATGTTAATTGGATGTGATGTATTAAGACAGCATTCAGCGATTATTGACCTGAGCAGAGGAATAGTGTCTCTGATTTCGGAATATGGACGGCGGAGTTAATGGATGCCAATAGAGCCTCTTCGATCCATACCATGTAACTACCATGTAAGTGAAAATTATTATTGTAGAGATTATATGCCACAAGAGGGAATTATATACGAAGAAAACAACCAAGAATTATGGCGTAGCAAATTAGAAGAGATAAGAACATTCAGAAGAGAGAAGACCAATAATTAGTGATAATTATAGTGATAATACAAATTAGTGAGGTACAAGTGGAAAGGTTAATAACAATTTACAACAAATATCGACAGATTTTTTCCGATGCCCCTGGTAAAGTGAAGGATTATCAGTGCAAAATAACATTTAAAGAACCCGTAGACTTTCATAAAAAAATCATATCCTATTGCATATTCTTTAAAAGATGCCGTAAGAGCAGAAATACAACGCATGATGGACGACGATATCATAGAACACAGTCATTCTCCATACACCAGCCCCATAGTGGCAGTACCCAAGGAAAATGGTAAAGTACGCATTTGTCTCGATGCTAGAGAAATCAACAAAATGATCATCAACGACCGAACATCTCCTGGTGAAATAGAAGAGATCTGAAAGAAATTCAATGGAACAAAATTCATCAGCACATGGGATACTGTCTGCGGATATTGGCAGGTAGAACTCCACCCAAGTAGCAGAAAATATATGGCTTTCATCTTTGACGGGAGGAACTAGCAGTTCAAGAGACTGCCTTTTGGACTCATAAACTCAGTAGCCATTTTCGTCAAATGTATGGACCAAGCATTAGGCCAAGAAACACTCAAATTCACCACCGTGTACATCGACGATTTGTTGATAACGTCATCTAATTGGGACGACCATTGTGAATGGGTAGAACAAGTTTTAAGAAAGTTATCAGAAAACCATGTCACATTAAAACTAGACAAGTCAAAGTTTATTGCCAATGAGGTAAAATTTCTAGGATTCAACTTGACAGAGTTTGGCATATCCTCCTCACAAGAGAAGGTACAGGCGATACAACAATTCCCTACACCAAAAAATAGAAAACAACTGCAGTCATTTCTGGGGATATGCAATTATTATCGCAAGTTCCAAAATAATTATTCTGAACTAACTGCTCAATTTAAGGGACAACTATCTTCTAAGGACAAATGGACCTGGGGACCCGACCAGGATACAACCTTACAATTAATCAAGGAGAAGTTTTTAAAATCAGTCATGCTGCACCATCCAGATTTTAACAAACCATTTTTTCTGAATTTTGACGCCAGTAATGTGAGCCTGGGAGCAGCTTTGTATCAAGAGGACGAAGAGTGACAACACATGGTCATTAGTTTTGCCAGCAGGGTACTGAACAGTTGTGAGCGGAACTACAACGTCACAGAAAAGCAGTTGTTGAGTGTAGTTTTTGCCTGTAGTAAGTTCAGGACATACATACTTGGATACCCCATAACAGTCCGGAGTGACCATAAATCAATATCTTTCTTGAAACGATGCAAGCTAAGCAATGGCCGATTGACCAGATGGGTGCTCTTGTTACAGGAGTATGAAATAAATTGGGAGTACATACCCGGAAGGAAGAATGTAGTCGCAGACATACTATCTTGCATCAACCTAGATGACCAGACTTTTGAGAGTGAAAAGGAAGAGATAGCAAGAATATATCACATTATGAAAAACAGAGCAGACTTGGAGACAATAATTAGCGAAATAAAACAACATCAAAAATTGGATACAAAATTAACAAAACTTCAAAACAGAAAAAAAGAATCAGACGAAAAAATCACCCCTTATTACTGCACGCATAATGACATATTATTCATAAGACAAAAACCACACCAAGACAATTGGAAAATAGTAATACCACGAACCAAAGAAAAAACCTTAATAATGGACTACCATGTTCGATATGGGCATATGGGTGCTCTGAAAGTAGTGAAGGCTCTAGAAGAGCATGTATACATAAAGGATATTAACAGGAAGGTGAGAAAATACATTCAAACGTGCCATGTATGTCAACTGGTCAAGTGCAATAATGAAAGAAAGGAGGGAGTCGTGATTCCAATAACCTCTACACATAAGCTGGAGAAAGTATTTCTGGACATCTGTGGACCATTTCCGCGCAGTGGGGGTAGACACAGATACAAATTTATAGTCATAATTTTAGACCATTTTAGCAAGTTCACCAAACTGTATCCCATTAATCGTACTACCACAAAAAGATTATAGATATAGTGCTAAAACAATATGTACCTGGGGTAGGAAAACCAGCCTCCATTATTACAGACCATGGGACCCAATTTAAGGGAAAAAGGTGGAAACATGCTCTCCTAGAACAAGGAATTAAAACCTACAAGATTTCAGTCTATCATCCTAGCAGCAATCCTCCAGAGAGAGTATTGGGAGAGGTAGGCAGGATATTAAGAACCTACTGCTACGACCAACAAAGGAGATGGCAAGAATACCTAGCAGCAGCTGAAGAATTCCTAAACCTGTCATACATCACACCATACACAGTAATGTATGAAAAACCACCACCTTGAGAAATTCGAGAAATTATCGACTTCCCCAAGCAACAAGAATACCAGTTCGATAAAATCAAGTTTTATAGTAAAATTGAAGAGAAAATAGAAAAACTGAAGAAGTACCAAGAGAATCAACCACATGCCATAACTTATAAAATAGGAGAAAAAGTATTGTTAAGAAACCGTGAACTACCCAGTACTATGGAGGGAATCACAAAAAAGTTATTGTTACTATACACAGGACCATATGTCATCACAAAAGACAACTCCAACAACACTTATACCATAATGAACCCTACCACCAAGAAAGTGAAGGGAACTTTTAATCAATCATCAATAAAAAAATATTATGAAGAAACTAAACTAGTATAAATTGGTAATTTTATCAACCAAATAAAATCTGTTTTCAAAAATAATCAACTTTGGAGAGGAGGCATATGTAACAGTACAAACTGTCCCATAAAAATCAACTAGCTGAGTAACAAGAAGTGATGATAACCAGTAGTAAATTTACTATCAGCATTCAATGACAATACAACATAACCTGACGATTTGACTGAGACATTGACAAAGACTAGTTCCCTAATAGATTAGTTAAGTGAGAATAAAAAACAAGTAAACAAAATCAAACACCATAAATAAAAAAAAGGTGAAATAACTGATATCTACAAAATGTATTAGAGTAGTGTAAACAGCACACTAGCTGAGTAGTTGAAAAGTAATAATTTGCAAAGAAATAAAATGAAAAATATTGTTGATAATAATAAACTATAGATGAATAATGATAAATGAGCAATTAAAATAAGATTAACAGTATAATCACAAAGTAGATCAACCTTGAAAGAAAGGTATGCTAAGGCATAATGAATTATGATGAAAGAAAGATTAATGAAAGAACAAATTGTATAAAATATGTTGTAATTGTAAATGATATAAAAAGACAAATCAGATTATGAAAATAATAAGATATAATAAAGAGACCATACTATACAGAGTATAGGAAAATGGGAACAACAATAATGTAAAAGGTGTAATATCACCAAACAATGTCAAGTAAAATAAGATAGGAAGTAAGGGTAATTTTGAATAATTAACAATAAAAAAACGAAGCAATTAAATGATATGAATCAATTGTGTTATAAGAATTATTAATTGTCAGCTGGATACAGCAAATTTAGATAATAATATGTTAATTTCAATAATATAATTGTGTTCAAGGTAGTAAAAAATGATTGTTTCATAAATGTTAAAAATACAGAAATAGAATCTGCAAATTGTAGCAGAAGACATTTGGAATAAAACAATATTTAAGGTAGGCTATCATTAGGAGGTAGTTTATTAATGAAAAATGTATTCAAACTGGCCGCTGTTCATCTCAAAATAACCAGCAAGGAACGAGCAATACGATGCTAGTAATAGATCAAAATTTGTAATTAGAATAAATGAAAAATAAACATAAATATGATAAATTTTGTGAATTTTGGAAGGGAACGGGGTAATACTAACAATAATAATAACCCATGCTAAGAAACAATTATGTAAGAGCCATTTATAGAATGACCGCATCATGACGTCATTTTTAACCAATCAGAAAATTAGATGAGAAATTAATTGTAGAAGCCAAGCGGAATCTGAAGCGACTATATATACAGAAGTACGAAGGAACAGACACACATTTTTTGAATTCCATTCCGGCAGATACTACCAGGACTCCATATCAAAATTTTAATCAAAATATTATTAAACAACCGCAGAGAAGTTACCTACTTAGTAAAGTGCATCACGACAAGCAGTTTTCCTTTAACTAGTAGTGCGAAACCATAAGAACGAGGTTAGAAGAGTTACCTAACCAAATATTTAACCACAAGAAGTTTTAATCGTTCATTCGCGGAAAAGTGAAGTGTAAAATCAGTGTATTGAGATCATAAAGTGAATAAATAATAATCCAAAGAGATTATCAATCAGGGAGTACAGTGCCAAATATAATTACAGTGTTCAAATATTATGTCACTAGCATAAGATATAATTCTGAAATAATACACTTATGTACTGAACACCAAACACTAATACTATAAGAATTAAACATTGTCCATACTTTTTTCAAAAGGAATTATAAAATTCCAATACAGGAATTTAACGATTTAGGCTAACCATAGTTAACCTCAAAACTTGTAGAGGTCAGACGAACATTTCGTTAATAAGTCTGAAATTTTTAAAGGTGTCTAACCTACTAAACTAAACTTTTGTAAAGCATCGTAACTCGAGGCATAGTTATTTTATTCTGTAGTTCCAAAGGATTTACCCTTGAGGTATAAAAAATTTGTAAATAAATAAACAGTTAATTAGAGTCATCATTGCCAACGTTCTGGGTTAGGAGAGAATTAAGCCAGGTATATTGTAATCCATAAATCATTGTTGAGTTGAATGTATAGAGATAAAATAAGCACTCGGTGAGTAATAAAGAACAGTAAAATATTAATTAACAAACGTTGTAAGAAATTATTTAAGCAATTTTTAGTTATTTTTCTTATTTAACAGAGTTGCAAATCCAAGGCACTCAAACAGTTAAGTTGGCGGCTTGGACGTGTGAAGCGCCAACCATTCAAATTTATAAACAAAACAAAAGAAAATTAGTTAATTAAATTCATTTAATCATACAATCAAGGAAATAATTCAACGATATTAATTAAAATTGATTTAATTTATTCATTGAATAAATTATTTTATGGAATAAGAACCAGAGATTCCATATGGTGCCCAAATAATACAAACTTAGCTCACTTACTAGTAAACAGTGCTGATCTACTGTTTTGACTAATTCATTGTTTTGTAACATACTGAGACCAATTGAACAACCAATACAAACAGACATAAGCTACCAGTTCTACACCAACGGTACGCGAAAGTTATAATTACTTTATAATCTAGTGAAAACAACACTACTACTGTACAACGACAATTTAGGTGTACGGAAGTGCGACGGAACGTCAAGAGGATTCCAAAGTGAACAAAATTAAATTGAATGAGATTACAATAATTAATTAATTAAACAATAAAAATTAATTAAACCAAAGAACAAGATTAAATCAAATTAAATAATAAAAATAAAATTATTTAATAAATTTAATTAAATAGAATATAATCAAATTGAGGTACGTAATTGGTGAGTTATAAATTGGCGACCAACTAGTGTGGCTTTAAGTAGATAGGAGAGTACAGGATTCAAGTACAGTATTTTAATAATTCTACTTTAGCTCGGCAACTACAGTAAAACAACCATGCAACGTAGTGGCAGATCGACTTCCAGGAAAAGAAAAAACAAGGACACAGACACCGAATCAGACATGGAAGAAAAGGAAACTCAACCAACGCCTGAAGAGTAGGTTACAGCAGGTGATACCCTAGAAAATCAACCTGAGAAACCCACGCAAACAGAGGACGTGAGTTTACTGGAGCTAATAAGGGAAATAAATAAGAAAATGGACGATAATAATAAATCATTAAATAATAAAATAGACGAGACCGATAAAAATAATAACAAAAACATGGAAGCTTTAAATAAGAAGATAGACGATAATAATAGAGAACTAACGGAGAACCAAAATAAATCCATAGAAAATAATAATAAAAACGTGGAAGTTTTAAGTAAAAAGATGGAAGAATTGAAAGAGGACACCGTGAAATCCAGAGAAGAAAATCATAAAACCATAGAATCATTAAAAGAAACCGTAAATAAAAACGTAGAAGCCCTGAAGGAAGAATTAAGTCAGAAGATTGAAGATAACTACATAAGAACAGAAAATAATAACAACAATTGAGGGAGGAACTGGATCAGAATATCGAATAATGAATTACCGCAGTTCGAAAAGAAATATCCGAAACTCACCCAACGCATCAGGAGGTACAACATATCCAGGAAGACCTCCAGGTAAGAATCGAGAACGTAAAAGATAACAGCACAACCCTACACGAATCACTGCAGAAAGAAGTTCAAGAAGAAGGCGTACGAGTACAAACAAAATTTGAAGAAGTAAGTACTGACATTCACACAGTCCGGAGTCAGGTGATAAAAAATCAAGAAAAAATCGAATAACTCAACCGACGAGAGTTGATCACACGGGAAGAATTCGAATCTACACAGAGTCGACCATGCCATGCATTGCATATCCCAATTATGGAACAGCGAGAAATAATTAATTTCAAAAATTTTAAACGCAACCCGATAGAGTTCCTTGAAAGAGCAGAGGAGTACATCGCAAGAAACCTGGAAACTCGCTGGACTGCAATCAAAAGCATGTTGGACGAAATGTTTAAGGACACAAACGACAACTGGTGGATGGCGAATAGACACGACATCCAGAATTTCACAGAATTTAAAAAACATTTCAAGAACAAATATTGGTCGGAAACGATGCAAAATATAGTAAGGGACAACCTGTGTCATGGGAAAATATGAACCGAATTATGGACAAACACCATCGGCGTACTTCCTTGGAAAGGTATGTCTAGCCAGAAACCTGGAACCCAGGATTCCTGTGGAGTGTTTAGTAACGAGACTGGCACACCATTATAGAGAAGACATCGAACAAGCAAGATGGGGCGGTCAGGTTCACACTATCCTATAGATGGAAAAACTACTAGACAGGGCGGCACAGAGAAAATATTACCAACAAGATCGACCAAGGGATACTCCTTACGTTAGAAATGCGGACACCCGATATAATCGATATAACACAAATAACAATGACTCTGGTAGTAATAATAATAATATGAACCAGAACAATTCCAACCAAGTCCACCCAGTTAATAACAATAACCGGGATAACACTGGAATTAATAATAATAATCAGCCGAACTATCGTGGTAATAATTATAACCAAAATAGAAACTACCGACCTCAAGTCAACTATATCCACGGTCACAATCGAGGATACCGAAGGCCATACTATCAGTCAAATAGAAGATTCGACAGCAACCCATACCGAGGAGGACATAGCAGAAGTAGGGAGGATGATCAAGATAGAGGTAACGACGAACACGTCGACAACAATCCTGGAGCGAGACAGGAACAGCCGTCTAACCAACTGCAAAATTCACTGGATAACCGGGACAATGACGGGAACCAACATTTAAACTAGAGAGGGCAGTGAGAACACGAAAAGGCCCATCACTGAACCAATCTGTTGGGAACATACAAAGACCAGACAATTCGACAACAGACAATGACATCACCATCATCACCAACCATTATTTGAAAAACATCAGAGAAGATTTGATGGAAGAGGAAGCTGTGAGTACGCCGCATCATGACAATGAGATTATTTATATAAGTGCAGAAATCAACGGGATCCTATTAAGGTAATGATAGATACGGGTTCCAATGTATCACTAATTGACAGCACGGGACTAGAAAGAATTCAAGCTAAGTGTCGAACCATTTTACCCACATTACCTGTACACAATCTTATTGTAATCGGAGCTACAGGACGCCAGAACAAATCAGTAAAGAAACAAGTATCTTTAGACCTCAGAAGTAAGGGAGTAATTATCCCAGTGGCTTTTTTAGTAGCGAGTGGGCTACCTTTTAATATGTTAATTGGATGTGATGTATTAAGACAGCATTCAGCGATTATTGACCTGAGCAGAGGAATAGTGTCTCTGATTTCGGAAGATGGACGGCGGAGTTAATGGATGCCAATAGAGCCTCTTCGATCCATACCATGTAACTACCATGTAAGTGAAAATTATTATTGTAGAGATTATATGCCACAAGAGGGAATTATATACGAAGAAAACAACCAAGAATTATGGCGTAGCAAATTAGAAGAGATAAGAACATTCAGAAGAGAGAAGACCAATAATTAGTGATAATACAAATTAGTGAGGTACAAGTGGAAAGGTTAATAACAATTTACAACAAATATCGACAGATTTTTTCCGATGCCCCTGGTAAAGTGAAGGATTATCAGTGCAAAATAACATTTAAAGAACCCGTAGACTTTCATAAAAAAATCATATCCTATTGCATATTCTTTAAAAGATGCCGTAAGAGCAGAAATACAACGCATGATGGACGACGATATCATAGAACACAGTCATTCTCCATACACCAGCCCCATAGTGGCAGTACCCAAGGAAAATGGTAAAGTACGCATTTGTCTCGATGCTAGAGAAATCAACAAAATGATCATCAACGACCGAACATCTCCTGGTGAAATAGAAGAGATCTGAAAGAAATTCAATGGAACAAAATTCATCAGCACATGGGATACTGTCTGCGGATATTGGCAGGTAGAACTCCACCCAAGTAGCAGAAAATATATGGCTTTCATCTTTGACGGGAGGAACTAGCAGTTCAAGAGACTGCCTTTTGGACTCATAAACTCAGTAGCCATTTTCGTCAAATGTATGGACCAAGCATTAGGCCAAGAAACACTCAAATTCACCACCGTGTACATCGACGATTTGTTGATAACGTCATCTAATTGGGACGACCATTGTGAATGGGTAGAACAAGTTTTAAGAAAGTTATCAGAAAACCATGTCACATTAAAACTAGACAAGTCAAAGTTTATTGCCAATGAGGTAAAATTTCTAGGATTCAACTTGACAGAGTTTGGCATATCCTCCTCACAAGAGAAGGTACAGGCGATACAACAATTCCCTACACCAAAAAATAGAAAACAACTGCAGTCATTTCTGGGGATATGCAATTATTATCGCAAGTTCCAAAATAATTATTCTGAACTAACTGCTCAATTTAAGGGACAACTATCTTCTAAGGACAAATGGACCTGGGGACCCGACCAGGATACAACCTTACAATTAATCAAGGAGAAGTTTTTAAAATCAGTCATGCTGCACCATCCAGATTTTAACAAACCATTTTTTCTGAATTTTGACGCCAGTAATGTGAGCCTGGGAGCAGCTTTGTATCAAGAGGACGAAGAGTGACAACACATGGTCATTAGTTTTGCCAGCAGGGTACTGAACAGTTGTGAGCGGAACTACAACGTCACAGAAAAGCAGTTGTTGAGTGTAGTTTTTGCCTGTAGTAAGTTCAGGACATACATACTTGGATACCCCATAACAGTCCGGAGTGACCATAAATCAATATCTTTCTTGAAACAATGCAAGCTAAGCAATGGCCGATTGACCAGATGGGTGCTCTTGTTACAGGAGTATGAAATAAATTGGGAGTACATACCCGGAAGGAAGAATGTAGTCGCAGACATACTATCTTGCATCAACCTAGATGACCAGACTTTTGAGAGTGAAAAGGAAGAGATAGCAAGAATATATCACATTATGAAAAACAGAGCAGACTTGGAGACAATAATTAGCGAAATAAAACAACATCAAAAATTGGATACAAAATTAACAAAACTTCAAAACAGAAAAAAAGAATCAGACGAAAAAATCACCCCTTATTACTGCACGCATAATGACATATTATTCATAAGACAAAAACCACACCAAGACAATTGGAAAATAGTAATACCACGAACCAAAGAAAAAACCTTAATAATGGACTACCATGTTCGATATGGGCATATGGGTGCTCTGAAAGTAGTGAAGGCTCTAGAAGAGCATGTATACATAAAGGATATTAACAGGAAGGTGAGAAAATACATTCAAACGTGCCATGTATGTCAACTGGTCAAGTGCAATAATGAAAGAAAGGAGGGAGTCGTGATTCCAATAACCTCTACACATAAGCTGGAGAAAGTATTTCTGGACATCTGTGGGCCATTTCCGCGCAGTGGGGGTAGACACAGATACAAATTTATAGTCATAATTTTAGACCATTTTAGCAAGTTCACCAAACTGTATCCCATTAATCGTACTACCACAAAAAGATTATAGATATAGTGCTAAAACAATATGTACCTGGGGTAGGAAAACCAGCCTCCATTATTACAGACCATGGGACCCAATTTAAGGGAAAAAGGTGGAAACATGCTCTCCTAGAACAAGGAATTAAAACCTACAAGATTTCAGTCTATCATCCTAGCAGCAATCCTCCAGAGAGAGTATTGGGAGAGGTAGGCAGGATATTAAGAACCTACTGCTACGACCAACAAAGGAGATGGCAAGAATACCTAGCAGCAGCTGAAGAATTCCTAAACCTGTCATACATCACACCATACACAGTAATGTATGAAAAACCACCACCTTGAGAAATTCGAGAAATTATCGACTTCCCCAAGCAACAAGAATACCAGTTCGATAAAATCAAGTTTTATAGTAAAATTGAAGAGAAAATAGAAAAACTGAAGAAGTACCAAGAGAATCAACCACATGCCATAACTTATAAAATAGGAGAAAAAGTATTGTTAAGAAACCGTGAACTACCCAGTACTATGGAGGGAATCACAAAAAAGTTATTGTTACTATACACAGGACCATATGTCATCACAAAAGACAACTCCAACAACACTTATACTATAATGAACCCTACCACCAAGAAAGTGAAGGGAACTTTTAATCAATCATCAATAAAAAAATATTATGAAGAAACTAAACTAGTATAAATTGGTAATTTTATCAACCAAATAAAATCTGTTTTCAAAAATAATCAACTTTGGAGAGGAGGCATATGTAACAGTACAAACTGTCCCATAAAAATCAACTAGCTGAGTAACAAGAAGTGATGATAACCAGTAGTAAATTTACTATCAGCATTCAATGACAATACAACATAACCTGACGATTTGACTGAGACATTGACAAAGACTAGTTCCCTAATAGATTAGTTAAGTGAGAATAAAAAACAAGTAAACAAAATCAAACACCATAAATAAAAAAAAGGTGAAATAACTGATATCTACAAAATGTATTAGAGTAGTGTAAACAGCACACTAGCTGAGTAGTTGAAAAGTAATAATTTGCAAAGAAATAAAATGAAAAATATTGTTGATAATAATAAACTATAGATGAATAATGATAAATGAGCAATTAAAATAAGATTAACAGTATAATCACAAAGTAGATCAACCTTGAAAGAAAGGTATGCTAAGGCATAATGAATTATGATGAAAGAAAGATTAATGAAAGAACAAATTGTATAAAATATGTTGTAATTGTAAATGATATAAAAAGACAAATCAGATTATGAAAATAATAAGATATAATAAAGAGACCATACTATACAGAGTATAGGAAAATGGGAACAACAATAATGTAAAAGGTGTAATATCACCAAACAATGTCAAGTAAAATAAGATAGGAAGTAAGGGTAATTTTGAATAATTAACAATAAAAAAACGAAGCAATTAAATGATATGAATCAATTGTGTTATAAGAATTATTAATTGTCAGCTGGATACAGCAAATTTAGATAATAATATGTTAATTTCAATAATATAATTGTGTTCAAGGTAGTAAAAAATGATTGTTTCATAAATGTTAAAAATACAGAAATAGAATCTGCAAATTGTAGCAGAAGACATTTGGAATAAAACAATATTTAAGGTAGGCTATCATTAGGAGGTAGTTTATTAATGAAAAATGTATTCAAACTGGCCGCTGTTCATCTCAAAATAACCAGCAAGGAACGAGCAATACGATGCTAGTAATAGATCAAAATTTGTAATTAGAATAAATGAAAAATAAACATAAATATGATAAATTTTGTGAATTTTGGAAGGGAACGGGGTAATACTAACAATAATAATAACCCATGCTAAGAAACAATTATGTAAGAGCCATTTATAGAATGACCGCATCATGACGTCATTTTTAACCAATCAGAAAATTAGATGAGAAATTAATTGTAGAAGCCAAGCGGAATCTGAAGCGACTATATATACAGAAGTACGAAGGAACAGACACACATTTTTTGAATTCCATTCCGGCAGATACTACCAGGACTCCATATCAAAATTTTAATCAAAATATTATTAAACAACCGCAGAGAAGTTACCTACTTAGTAAAGTGCATCACGACAAGCAGTTTTCCTTTAACTAGTAGTGCGAAACCATAAGAACGAGGTTAGAAGAGTTACCTAACCAAATATTTAACCACAAGAAGTTTTAATCGTTCATTCGCGGAAAAGTGAAGTGTAAAATCAGTGTATTGAGATCATAAAGTGAATAAATAATAATCCAAAGAGATTATCAATCAGGGAGTACAGTGCCAAATATAATTACAGTGTTCAAATATTATGTCACTAGCATAAGATATAATTCTGAAATAATACACTTATGTACTGAACACCAAACACTAATACTATAAGAATTAAACATTGTCCATACTTTTTTCAAAAGGAATTATAAAATTCCAATACAGGAATTTAACGATTTAGGCTAACCATAGTTAACCTCAAAACTTGTAGAGGTCAGACGAACATTTCGTTAATAAGTCTGAAATTTTTAAAGGTGTCTAACCTACTAAACTAAACTTTTGTAAAGCATCGTAACTCGAGGCATAGTTATTTTATTCTGTAGTTCCAAAGGATTTACCCTTGAGGTATAAAAAATTTGTAAATAAATAAACAGTTAATTAGAGTCATCATTGCCAACGTTCTGGGTTAGGAGAGAATTAAGCCAGGTATATTGTAATCCATAAATCATTGTTGAGTTGAATGTATAGAGATAAAATAAGCACTCGGTGAGTAATAAAGAACAGTAAAATATTAATTAACAAACGTTGTAAGAAATTATTTAAGCAATTTTTAGTTATTTTTCTTATTTAACAGAGTTGCAAATCCAAGGCACTCAAACAGTTAAGTTGGCGGCTTGGACGTGTGAAGCGCCAACCATTCAAATTTATAAACAAAACAAAAGAAAATTAGTTAATTAAATTCATTTAATCATACAATCAAGGAAATAATTCAACGATATTAATTAAAATTGATTTAATTTATTCATTGAATAAATTATTTTATGGAATAAGAACCAGAGATTCCATATGGTGCCCAAATAATACAAACTTAGCTCACTTACTAGTAAACAGTGCTGATCTACTGTTTTGACTAATTCATTGTTTTGTAACATACTGAGACCAATTGAACAACCAATACAAACAGACATAAGCTACCAGTTCTACACCAACGGTACGCGAAAGTTATAATTACTTTATAATCTAGTGAAAACAACACTACTACTGTACAACGACAATTTAGGTGTACGGAAGTGCGACGGAACGTCAAGAGGATTCCAAAGTGAACAAAATTAAATTGAATGAGATTACAATAATTAATTAATTAAACAATAAAAATTAATTAAACCAAAGAACAAGATTAAATCAAATTAAATAATAAAAATAAAATTATTTAATAAATTTAATTAAATAGAATATAATCAAATTGAGGTACGTAATTGGTGAGTTATAAATTGGCGACCAACTAGTGTGGCTTTAAGTAGATAGGAGAGTACAGGATTCAAGTACAGTATTTTAATAATTCTACTTTAGCTCGGCAACTACAGTAAAACAACCATGCAACGTAGTGGCAGATCGACTTCCAGGAAAAGAAAAAACAAGGACACAGACACCGAATCAGACATGGAAGAAAAGGAAACTCAACCAACGCCTGAAGAGTAGGTTACAGCAGGTGATACCCTAGAAAATCAACCTGAGAAACCCACGCAAACAGAGGACGTGAGTTTACTGGAGCTAATAAGGGAAATAAATAAGAAAATGGACGATAATAATAAATCATTAAATAATAAAATAGACGAGACCGATAAAAATAATAACAAAAACATGGAAGCTTTAAATAAGAAGATAGACGATAATAATAGAGAACTAACGGAGAACCAAAATAAATCCATAGAAAATAATAATAAAAACGTGGAAGTTTTAAGTAAAAAGATGGAAGAATTGAAAGAGGACACCGTGAAATCCAGAGAAGAAAATCATAAAACCATAGAATCATTAAAAGAAACCGTAAATAAAAACGTAGAAGCCCTGAAGGAAGAATTAAGTCAGAAGATTGAAGATAACTACATAAGAACAGAAAATAATAACAACAATTGAGGGAGGAACTGGATCAGAATATCGAATAATGAATTACCGCAGTTCGAAAAGAAATATCCGAAACTCACCCAACGCATCAGGAGGTACAACATATCCAGGAAGACCTCCAGGTAAGAATCGAGAACGTAAAAGATAACAGCACAACCCTACACGAATCACTGCAGAAAGAAGTTCAAGAAGAAGGCGTACGAGTACAAACAAAATTTGAAGAAGTAAGTACTGACATTCACACAGTCCGGAGTCAGGTGATAAAAAATCAAGAAAAAATCGAATAACTCAACCGACGAGAGTTGATCACACGGGAAGAATTCGAATCTACACAGAGTCGACCATGCCATGCATTGCATATCCCAATTATGGAACAGCGAGAAATAATTAATTTCAAAAATTTTAAACGCAACCCGATAGAGTTCCTTGAAAGAGCAGAGGAGTACATCGCAAGAAACCTGGAAACTCGCTGGACTGCAATCAAAAGCATGTTGGACGAAATGTTTAAGGACACAAACGACAACTGGTGGATGGCGAATAGACACGACATCCAGAATTTCACAGAATTTAAAAAACATTTCAAGAACAAATATTGGTCGGAAACGATGCAAAATATAGTAAGGGACAACCTGTGTCATGGGAAAATATGAACCGAATTATGGACAAACACCATCGGCGTACTTCCTTGGAAAGGTATGTCTAGCCAGAAACCTGGAACCCAGGATTCCTGTGGAGTGTTTAGTAACGAGACTGGCACACCATTATAGAGAAGACATCGAACAAGCAAGATGGGGCGGTCAGGTTCACACTATCCTATAGATGGAAAAACTACTAGACAGGGCGGCACAGAGAAAATATTACCAACAAGATCGACCAAGGGATACTCCTTACGTTAGAAATGCGGACACCCGATATAATCGATATAACACAAATAACAATGACTCTGGTAGTAATAATAATAATATGAACCAGAACAATTCCAACCAAGTCCACCCAGTTAATAACAATAACCGGGATAACACTGGAATTAATAATAATAATCAGCCGAACTATCGTGGTAATAATTATAACCAAAATAGAAACTACCGACCTCAAGTCAACTATATCCACGGTCACAATCGAGGATACCGAAGGCCATACTATCAGTCAAATAGAAGATTCGACAGCAACCCATACCGAGGAGGACATAGCAGAAGTAGGGAGGATGATCAAGATAGAGGTAACGACGAACACGTCGACAACAATCCTGGAGCGAGACAGGAACAGCCGTCTAACCAACTGCAAAATTCACTGGATAACCGGGACAATGACGGGAACCAACATTTAAACTAGAGAGGGCAGTGAGAACACGAAAAGGCCCATCACTGAACCAATCTGTTGGGAACATACAAAGACCAGACAATTCGACAACAGACAATGACATCACCATCATCACCAACCATTATTTGAAAAACATCAGAGAAGATTTGATGGAAGAGGAAGCTGTGAGTACGCCGCATCATGACAATGAGATTATTTATATAAGTGCAGAAATCAACGGGATCCTATTAAGGTAATGATAGATACGGGTTCCAATGTATCACTAATTGACAGCACGGGACTAGAAAGAATTCAAGCTAAGTGTCGAACCATTTTACCCACATTACCTGTACACAATCTTATTGTAATCGGAGCTACAGGACGCCAGAACAAATCAGTAAAGAAACAAGTATCTTTAGACCTCAGAAGTAAGGGAGTAATTATCCCAGTGGCTTTTTTAGTAGCGAGTGGGCTACCTTTTAATATGTTAATTGGATGTGATGTATTAAGACAGCATTCAGCGATTATTGACCTGAGCAGAGGAATAGTGTCTCTGATTTCGGAAGATGGACGGCGGAGTTAATGGATGCCAATAGAGCCTCTTCGATCCATACCATGTAACTACCATGTAAGTGAAAATTATTATTGTAGAGATTATATGCCACAAGAGGGAATTATATACGAAGAAAACAACCAAGAATTATGGCGTAGCAAATTAGAAGAGATAAGAACATTCAGAAGAGAGAAGACCAATAATTAGTGATAATACAAATTAGTGAGGTACAAGTGGAAAGGTTAATAACAATTTACAACAAATATCGACAGATTTTTTCCGATGCCCCTGGTAAAGTGAAGGATTATCAGTGCAAAATAACATTTAAAGAACCCGTAGACTTTCATAAAAAAATCATATCCTATTGCATATTCTTTAAAAGATGCCGTAAGAGCAGAAATACAACGCATGATGGACGACGATATCATAGAACACAGTCATTCTCCATACACCAGCCCCATAGTGGCAGTACCCAAGGAAAATGGTAAAGTACGCATTTGTCTCGATGCTAGAGAAATCAACAAAATGATCATCAACGACCGAACATCTCCTGGTGAAATAGAAGAGATCTGAAAGAAATTCAATGGAACAAAATTCATCAGCACATGGGATACTGTCTGCGGATATTGGCAGGTAGAACTCCACCCAAGTAGCAGAAAATATATGGCTTTCATCTTTGACGGGAGGAACTAGCAGTTCAAGAGACTGCCTTTTGGACTCATAAACTCAGTAGCCATTTTCGTCAAATGTATGGACCAAGCATTAGGCCAAGAAACACTCAAATTCACCACCGTGTACATCGACGATTTGTTGATAACGTCATCTAATTGGGACGACCATTGTGAATGGGTAGAACAAGTTTTAAGAAAGTTATCAGAAAACCATGTCACATTAAAACTAGACAAGTCAAAGTTTATTGCCAATGAGGTAAAATTTCTAGGATTCAACTTGACAGAGTTTGGCATATCCTCCTCACAAGAGAAGGTACAGGCGATACAACAATTCCCTACACCAAAAAATAGAAAACAACTGCAGTCATTTCTGGGGATATGCAATTATTATCGCAAGTTCCAAAATAATTATTCTGAACTAACTGCTCAATTTAAGGGACAACTATCTTCTAAGGACAAATGGACCTGTGGACCCGACCAGGATACAACCTTACAATTAATCAAGGAGAAGTTTTTAAAATCAGTCATGCTGCACCATCCAGATTTTAACAAACCATTTTTTCTGAATTTTGACGCCAGTAATGTGAGCCTGGGAGCAGCTTTGTATCAAGAGGACGAAGAGTGACAACACATGTTCATTAGTTTTGCCAGCAGGGTACTGAACAGTTGTGAGCGGAACTACAACGTCACAGAAAAGCAGTTGTTGAGTGTAGTTTTTGCCTGTAGTAAGTTCAGGACATACATACTTGGATACCCCATAACAGTCCGGAGTGACCATAAATCAATATCTTTCTTGAAACGATGCAAGCTAAGCAATGGCCGATTGACCAGATGGGTGCTCTTGTTACAGGAGTATGAAATAAATTGGGAGTACATACCCGGAAGGAAGAATGTAGTCGCAGACATACTATCTTGCATCAACCTAGATGACCAGACTTTTGAGAGTGAAAAGGAAGAGATAGCAAGAATATATCACATTATGAAAAACAGAGCAGACTTGGAGACAATAATTAGCGAAATAAAACAACATCAAAAATTGGATACAAAATTAACAAAACTTCAAAACAGAAAAAAAGAATCAGACGAAAAAATCACCCCTTATTACTGCACGCATAATGACATATTATTCATAAGACAAAAACCACACCAAGACAATTGGAAAATAGTAATACCACGAACCAAAGAAAAAACCTTAATAATGGACTACCATGTTCGATATGGGCATATGGGTGCTCTGAAAGTAGTGAAGGCTCTAGAAGAGCATGTATACATAAAGGATATTAACAGGAAGATGAGAAATACATTCAAACGTGCCATGTATGTCAACTGGTCAAGTGCAATAATGAAAGAAAGGAGGGAGTCGTGATTCCAATAACCTCTACACATAAGCTGGAGAAAGTATTTCTGGACATCTGTGGACCATTTCCGCGCAGTGGGGGTAGACACAGATACAAATTTATAGTCATAATTTTAGACCATTTTAGCAAGTTCACCAAACTGTATCCCATTAATCGTACTACCACAAAAAGATTATAGATATAGTGCTAAAACAATATGTACCTGGGGTAGGAAAACCAGCCTCCATTATTACAGACCATGGGACCCAATTTAAGGGAAAAAGGTGGAAACATGCTCTCCTAGAACAAGGAATTAAAACCTACAAGATTTCAGTCTATCATCCTAGCAGCAATCCTCCAGAGAGAGTATTGGGAGAGGTAGGCAGGATATTAAGAACCTACTGCTACGACCAACAAAGGAGATGGCAAGAATACCTAGCAGCAGCTGAAGAATTCCTAAACCTGTCATACATCACACCATACACAGTAATGTATGAAAAACCACCACCTTGAGAAATTCGAGAAATTATCGACTTCCCCAAGCAACAAGAATACCAGTTCGATAAAATCAAGTTTTATAGTAAAATTGAAGAGAAAATAGAAAAACTGAAGAAGTACCAAGAGAATCAACCACATGCCATAACTTATAAAATAGGAGAAAAAGTATTGTTAAGAAACCGTGAACTACCCAGTACTATGGAGGGAATCACAAAAAAGTTATTGTTACTATACACAGGACCATATGTCATCACAAAAGACAACTCCAACAACACTTATACCATAATGAACCCTACCACCAAGAAAGTGAAGGGAACTTTTAATCAATCATCAATAAAAAAATATTATGAAGAAACTAAACTAGTATAAATTGGTAATTTTATCAACCAAATAAAATCTGTTTTCAAAAATAATCAACTTTGGAGAGGAGGCATATGTAACAGTACAAACTGTCCCATAAAAATCAACTAGCTGAGTAACAAGAAGTGATGATAACCAGTAGTAAATTTACTATCAGCATTCAATGACAATACAACATAACCTGACGATTTGACTGAGACATTGACAAAGACTAGTTCCCTAATAGATTAGTTAAGTGAGAATAAAAAACAAGTAAACAAAATCAAACACCATAAATAAAAAAAAGGTGAAATAACTGATATCTACAAAATGTATTAGAGTAGTGTAAACAGCACACTAGCTGAGTAATTGAAAAGTAATAATTTGCAAAGAAATAAAATGAAAAATATTGTTGATAATAATAAACTATAGATGAATAATGATAAATGAGCAATTAAAATAAGATTAACAGTATAATCACAAAGTAGATCAACCTTGAAAGAAAGGTATGCTAAGGCATAATGAATTATGATGAAAGAAAGATTAATGAAAGAACAAATTGTATAAAATATGTTGTAATTGTAAATGATATAAAAAGACAAATCAGATTATGAAAATAATAAGATATAATAAAGAGACCATACTATACAGAGTATAGGAAAATGGGAACAACAATAATGTAAAAGGTGTAATATCACCAAACAATGTCAAGTAAAATAAGATAGGAAGTAAGGGTAATTTTGAATAATTAACAATAAAAAAACGAAGCAATTAAATGATATGAATCAATTGTGTTATAAGAATTATTAATTGTCAGCTGGATACAGCAAATTTAGATAATAATATGTTAATTTCAATAATATAATTGTGTTCAAGGTAGTAAAAAATGATTGTTTCATAAATGTTAAAAATACAGAAATAGAATCTGCAAATTGTAGCAGAAGACATTTGGAATAAAACAATATTTAAGGTAGGCTATCATTAAGAGGTAGTTTATTAATGAAAAATGTATTCGAACTGGCCGCTGTTCATCTCAAAATAACCAGCAAGGAACGAGCAATACGATGCTAGTAATAGATCAAAATTTGTAATTAGAATAAATGAAAAATAAACATAAATATGATAAATTTTGTGAATTTTGGAAGGGAACGGGGTAATACTAACAATAATAATAACCCATGCTAAGAAACAATTATGTAAGAGCCATTTATAGAATGACCGCATCATGACGTCATTTTTAACCAATCAGAAAATTAGATGAGAAATTAATTGTAGAAGCCAAGCGGAATCTGAAGCGACTATATATACAGAAGTACGAAGGAACAGACACACATTTTTTGAATTCCATTCCGGCAGATACTACCAGGACTCCATATCAAAATTTTAATCAAAATATTATTAAACAACCGCAGAGAAGTTACCTACTTAGTAAAGTGCATCACGACAAGCAGTTTTCCTTTAACTAGTAGTGCGAAACCATAAGAACGAGGTTAGAAGAGTTACCTAACCAAATATTTAACCACAAGAAGTTTTAATCGTTCATTCGCGGAAAAGTGAAGTGTAAAATCAGTGTATTGAGATCATAAAGTGAATAAATAATAATCCAAAGAGATTATCAATCAGGGAGTACAGTGCCAAATATAATTACAGTGTTCAAATATTATGTCACTAGCATAAGATATAATTCTGAAATAATACACTTATGTACTGAACACCAAACACTAATACTATAAGAATTAAACATTGTCCATACTTTTTTCAAAAGGAATTATAAAATTCCAATACAGGAATTTAACGATTTAGGCTAACCATAGTTAACCTCAAAACTTGTAGAGGTCAGACGAACATTTCGTTAATAAGTCTGAAATTTTTAAAGGTGTCTAACCTACTAAACTAAACTTTTGTAAAGCATCGTAACTCGAGGCATAGTTATTTTATTCTGTAGTTCCAAAGGATTTACCCTTGAGGTATAAAAAATTTGTAAATAAATAAACAGTTAATTAGAGTCATCATTGCCAACGTTCTGGGTTAGGAGAGAATTAAGCCAGGTATATTGTAATCCATAAATCATTGTTGAGTTGAATGTATAGAGATAAAATAAGCACTCAGTGAGTAATAAAGAACAGTAAAATATTAATTAACAAACGTTGTAAGAAATTATTTAAGCAATTTTTAGTTATTTTTCTTATTTAACAGAGTTGCAAATCCAAGGCACTCAAACAGTTAAGTTGGCGGCTTGGACGTGTGAAGCGCCAACCATTCAAATTTATAAACAAAACAAAAGAAAATTAGTTAATTAAATTCATTTAATCATACAATCAAGGAAATAATTCAACGATATTAATTAAAATTGATTTAATTTATTCATTGAATAAATTATTTTATGGAATAAGAACCAGAGATTCCATATGGTGCCCAAATAATACAAACTTAGCTCACTTACTAGTAAACAGTGCTGATCTACTGTTTTGACTAATTCATTGTTTTGTAACATACTGAGACCAATTGAACAACCAATACAAACAGACATAAGCTACCAGTTCTACACCAACGGTACGCGAAAGTTATAATTACTTTATAATCTAGTGAAAACAACACTACTACTGTACAACGACAATTTAGGTGTACGGAAGTGCGACGGAACGTCAAGAGGATTCCAAAGTGAACAAAATTAAATTGAATGAGATTACAATAATTAATTAATTAAACAATAAAAATTAATTAAACCAAAGAACAAGATTAAATCAAATTAAATAATAAAAATAAAATTATTTAATAAATTTAATTAAATAGAATATAATCAAATTGAGGTACGTAATTGGTGAGTTATAAATTGGCGACCAACTAGTGTGGCTTTAAGTAGATAGGAGAGTACAGGATTCAAGTACAGTATTTTAATAATTCTACTTTAGCTCGGCAACTACAGTAAAACAACCATGCAACGTAGTGGCAGATCGACTTCCAGGAAAAGAAAAAACAAGGACACAGACACCGAATCAGACATGGAAGAAAAGGAAACTCAACCAACGCCTGAAGAGTAGGTTACAGCAGGTGATACCCTAGAAAATCAACCTGAGAAACCCACGCAAACAGAGGACGTGAGTTTACTGGAGCTAATAAGGGAAATAAATAAGAAAATGGACGATAATAATAAATCATTAAATAATAAAATAGACGAGACCGATAAAAATAATAACAAAAACATGGAAGCTTTAAATAAGAAGATAGACGATAATAATAGAGAACTAACGGAGAACCAAAATAAATCCATAGAAAATAATAATAAAAACGTGGAAGTTTTAAGTAAAAAGATGGAAGAATTGAAAGAGGACACCGTGAAATCCAGAGAAGAAAATCATAAAACCATAGAATCATTAAAAGAAACCGTAAATAAAAACGTAGAAGCCCTGAAGGAAGAATTAAGTCAGAAGATTGAAGATAACTACATAAGAACAGAAAATAATAACAACAATTGAGGGAGGAACTGGATCAGAATATCGAATAATGAATTACCGCAGTTCGAAAAGAAATATCCGAAACTCACCCAACGCATCAGGAGGTACAACATATCCAGGAAGACCTCCAGGTAAGAATCGAGAACGTAAAAGATAACAGCACAACCCTACACGAATCACTGCAGAAAGAAGTTCAAGAAGAAGGCGTACGAGTACAAACAAAATTTGAAGAAGTAAGTACTGACATTCACACAGTCCGGAGTCAGGTGATAAAAAATCAAGAAAAAATCGAATAACTCAACCGACGAGAGTTGATCACACGGGAAGAATTCGAATCTACACAGAGTCGACCATGCCATGCATTGCATATCCCAATTATGGAACAGCGAGAAATAATTAATTTCAAAAATTTTAAACGCAACCCGATAGAGTTCCTTGAAAGAGCAGAGGAGTACATCGCAAGAAACCTGGAAACTCGCTGGACTGCAATCAAAAGCATGTTGGACGAAATGTTTAAGGACACAAACGACAACTGGTGGATGGCGAATAGACACGACATCCAGAATTTCACAGAATTTAAAAAACATTTCAAGAACAAATATTGGTCGGAAACGATGCAAAATATAGTAAGGGACAACCTGTGTCATGGGAAAATATGAACCGAATTATGGACAAACACCATCGGCGTACTTCCTTGGAAAGGTATGTCTAGCCAGAAACCTGGAACCCAGGATTCCTGTGGAGTGTTTAGTAACGAGACTGGCACACCATTATAGAGAAGACATCGAACAAGCAAGATGGGGCGGTCAGGTTCACACTATCCTATAGATGGAAAAACTACTAGACAGGGCGGCACAGAGAAAATATTACCAACAAGATCGACCAAGGGATACTCCTTACGTTAGAAATGCGGACACCCGATATAATCGATATAACACAAATAACAATGACTCTGGTAGTAATAATAATAATATGAACCAGAACAATTCCAACCAAGTCCACCCAGTTAATAACAATAACCGGGATAACACTGGAATTAATAATAATAATCAGCCGAACTATCGTGGTAATAATTATAACCAAAATAGAAACTACCGACCTCAAGTCAACTATATCCACGGTCACAATCGAGGATACCGAAGGCCATACTATCAGTCAAATAGAAGATTCGACAGCAACCCATACCGAGGAGGACATAGCAGAAGTAGGGAGGATGATCAAGATAGAGGTAACGACGAACACGTCGACAACAATCCTGGAGCGAGACAGGAACAGCCGTCTAACCAACTGCAAAATTCACTGGATAACCGGGACAATGACGGGAACCAACATTTAAACTAGAGAGGGCAGTGAGAACACGAAAAGGCCCATCACTGAACCAATCTGTTGGGAACATACAAAGACCAGACAATTCGACAACAGACAATGACATCACCATCATCACCAACCATTATTTGAAAAACATCAGAGAAGATTTGATGGAAGAGGAAGCTGTGAGTACGCCGCATCATGACAATGAGATTATTTATATAAGTGCAGAAATCAACGGGATCCTATTAAGGTAATGATAGATACGGGTTCCAATGTATCACTAATTGACAGCACGGGACTAGAAAGAATTCAAGCTAAGTGTCGAACCATTTTACCCACATTACCTGTACACAATCTTATTGTAATCGGAGCTACAGGACGCCAGAACAAATCAGTAAAGAAACAAGTATCTTTAGACCTCAGAAGTAAGGGAGTAATTATCCCAGTGGCTTTTTTAGTAGCGAGTGGGCTACCTTTTAATATGTTAATTGGATGTGATGTATTAAGACAGCATTCAGCGATTATTGACCTGAGCAGAGGAATAGTGTCTCTGATTTCGGAAGATGGACGGCGGAGTTAATGGATGCCAATAGAGCCTCTTCGATCCATACCATGTAACTACCATGTAAGTGAAAATTATTATTGTAGAGATTATATGCCACAAGAGGGAATTATATACGAAGAAAACAACCAAGAATTATGGCGTAGCAAATTAGAAGAGATAAGAACATTCAGAAGAGAGAAGACCAATAATTAGTGATAATACAAATTAGTGAGGTACAAGTGGAAAGGTTAATAACAATTTACAACAAATATCGACAGATTTTTTCCGATGCCCCTGGTAAAGTGAAGGATTATCAGTGCAAAATAACATTTAAAGAACCCGTAGACTTTCATAAAAAAATCATATCCTATTGCATATTCTTTAAAAGATGCCGTAAGAGCAGAAATACAACGCATGATGGACGACGATATCATAGAACACAGTCATTCTCCATACACCAGCCCCATAGTGGCAGTACCCAAGGAAAATGGTAAAGTACGCATTTGTCTCGATGCTAGAGAAATCAACAAAATGATCATCAACGACCGAACATCTCCTGGTGAAATAGAAGAGATCTGAAAGAAATTCAATGGAACAAAATTCATCAGCACATGGGATACTGTCTGCGGATATTGGCAGGTAGAACTCCACCCAAGTAGCAGAAAATATATGGCTTTCATCTTTGACGGGAGGAACTAGCAGTTCAAGAGACTGCCTTTTGGACTCATAAACTCAGTAGCCATTTTCGTCAAATGTATGGACCAAGCATTAGGCCAAGAAACACTCAAATTCACCACCGTGTACATCGACGATTTGTTGATAACGTCATCTAATTGGGACGACCATTGTGAATGGGTAGAACAAGTTTTAAGAAAGTTATCAGAAAACCATGTCACATTAAAACTAGACAAGTCAAAGTTTATTGCCAATGAGGTAAAATTTCTAGGATTCAACTTGACAGAGTTTGGCATATCCTCCTCACAAGAGAAGGTACAGGCGATACAACAATTCCCTACACCAAAAAATAGAAAACAACTGCAGTCATTTCTGGGGATATGCAATTATTATCGCAAGTTCCAAAATAATTATTCTGAACTAACTGCTCAATTTAAGGGACAACTATCTTCTAAGGACAAATGGACCTGTGGACCCGACCAGGATACAACCTTACAATTAATCAAGGAGAAGTTTTTAAAATCAGTCATGCTGCACCATCCAGATTTTAACAAACCATTTTTTCTGAATTTTGACGCCAGTAATGTGAGCCTGGGAGCAGCTTTGTATCAAGAGGACGAAGAGTGACAACACATGTTCATTAGTTTTGCCAGCAGGGTACTGAACAGTTGTGAGCGGAACTACAACGTCACAGAAAAGCAGTTGTTGAGTGTAGTTTTTGCCTGTAGTAAGTTCAGGACATACATACTTGGATACCCCATAACAGTCCGGAGTGACCATAAATCAATATCTTTCTTGAAACGATGCAAGCTAAGCAATGGCCGATTGACCAGATGGGTGCTCTTGTTACAGGAGTATGAAATAAATTGGGAGTACATACCCGGAAGGAAGAATGTAGTCGCAGACATACTATCTTGCATCAACCTAGATGACCAGACTTTTGAGGGTGAAAAGGAAGAGATAGCAAGAATATATCACATTATGAAAAACAGAGCAGACTTGGAGACAATAATTAGCGAAATAAAACAACATCAAAAATTGGATACAAAATTAACAAAACTTCAAAACAGAAAAAAAGAATCAGACGAAAAAATCACCCCTTATTACTGCACGCATAATGACATATTATTCATAAGACAAAAACCACACCAAGACAATTGGAAAATAGTAATACCACGAACCAAAGAAAAAACCTTAATAATGGACTACCATGTTCGATATGGGCATATGGGTGCTCTGAAAGTAGTGAAGGCTCTAGAAGAGCATGTATACATAAAGGATATTAACAGGAAGATGAGAAATACATTCAAACGTGCCATGTATGTCAACTGGTCAAGTGCAATAATGAAAGAAAGGAGGGAGTCGTGATTCCAATAACCTCTACACATAAGCTGGAGAAAGTATTTCTGGACATCTGTGGACCATTTCCGCGCAGTGGGGGTAGACACAGATACAAATTTATAGTCATAATTTTAGACCATTTTAGCAAGTTCACCAAACTGTATCCCATTAATCGTACTACCACAAAAAGATTATAGATATAGTGCTAAAACAATATGTACCTGGGGTAGGAAAACCAGCCTCCATTATTACAGACCATGGGACCCAATTTAAGGGAAAAAGGTGGAAACATGCTCTCCTAGAACAAGGAATTAAAACCTACAAGATTTCAGTCTATCATCCTAGCAGCAATCCTCCAGAGAGAGTATTGGGAGAGGTAGGCAGGATATTAAGAACCTACTGCTACGACCAACAAAGGAGATGGCAAGAATACCTAGCAGCAGCTGAAGAATTCCTAAACCTGTCATACATCACACCATACACAGTAATGTATGAAAAACCACCACCTTGAGAAATTCGAGAAATTATCGACTTCCCCAAGCAACAAGAATACCAGTTCGATAAAATCAAGTTTTATAGTAAAATTGAAGAGAAAATAGAAAAACTGAAGAAGTACCAAGAGAATCAACCACATGCCATAACTTATAAAATAGGAGAAAAAGTATTGTTAAGAAACCGTGAACTACCCAGTACTATGGAGGGAATCACAAAAAAGTTATTGTTACTATACACAGGACCATATGTCATCACAAAAGACAACTCCAACAACACTTATACCATAATGAACCCTACCACCAAGAAAGTGAAGGGAACTTTTAATCAATCATCAATAAAAAAATATTATGAAGAAACTAAACTAGTATAAATTGGTAATTTTATCAACCAAATAAAATCTGTTTTCAAAAATAATCAACTTTGGAGAGGAGGCATATGTAACAGTACAAACTGTCCCATAAAAATCAACTAGCTGAGTAACAAGAAGTGATGATAACCAGTAGTAAATTTACTATCAGCATTCAATGACAATACAACATAACCTGACGATTTGACTGAGACATTGACAAAGACTAGTTCCCTAATAGATTAGTTAAGTGAGAATAAAAAACAAGTAAACAAAATCAAACACCATAAATAAAAAAAAGGTGAAATAACTGATATCTACAAAATGTATTAGAGTAGTGTAAACAGCACACTAGCTGAGTAATTGAAAAGTAATAATTTGCAAAGAAATAAAATGAAAAATATTGTTGATAATAATAAACTATAGATGAATAATGATAAATGAGCAATTAAAATAAGATTAACAGTATAATCACAAAGTAGATCAACCTTGAAAGAAAGGTATGCTAAGGCATAATGAATTATGATGAAAGAAAGATTAATGAAAGAACAAATTGTATAAAATATGTTGTAATTGTAAATGATATAAAAAGACAAATCAGATTATGAAAATAATAAGATATAATAAAGAGACCATACTATACAGAGTATAGGAAAATGGGAACAACAATAATGTAAAAGGTGTAATATCACCAAACAATGTCAAGTAAAATAAGATAGGAAGTAAGGGTAATTTTGAATAATTAACAATAAAAAAACGAAGCAATTAAATGATATGAATCAATTGTGTTATAAGAATTATTAATTGTCAGCTGGATACAGCAAATTTAGATAATAATATGTTAATTTCAATAATATAATTGTGTTCAAGGTAGTAAAAAATGATTGTTTCATAAATGTTAAAAATACAGAAATAGAATCTGCAAATTGTAGCAGAAGACATTTGGAATAAAACAATATTTAAGGTAGGCTATCATTAAGAGGTAGTTTATTAATGAAAAATGTATTCAAACTGGCCGCTGTTCATCTCAAAATAACCAGCAAGGAACGAGCAATACGATGCTAGTAATAGATCAAAATTTGTAATTAGAATAAATGAAAAATAAACATAAATATGATAAATTTTGTGAATTTTGGAAGGGAACGGGGTAATACTAACAATAATAATAACCCATGCTAAGAAACAATTATGTAAGAGCCATTTATAGAATGACCGCATCATGACGTCATTTTTAACCAATCAGAAAATTAGATGAGAAATTAATTGTAGAAGCCAAGCGGAATCTGAAGCGACTATATATACAGAAGTACGAAGGAACAGACACACATTTTTTGAATTCCATTCCGGCAGATACTACCAGGACTCCATATCAAAATTTTAATCAAAATATTATTAAACAACCGCAGAGAAGTTACCTACTTAGTAAAGTGCATCACGACAAGCAGTTTTCCTTTAACTAGTAGTGCGAAACCATAAGAACGAGGTTAGAAGAGTTACCTAACCAAATATTTAACCACAAGAAGTTTTAATCGTTCATTCGCGGAAAAGTGAAGTGTAAAATCAGTGTATTGAGATCATAAAGTGAATAAATAATAATCCAAAGAGATTATCAATCAGGGAGTACAGTGCCAAATATAATTACAGTGTTCAAATATTATGTCACTAGCATAAGATATAATTCTGAAATAATACACTTATGTACTGAACACCAAACACTAATACTATAAGAATTAAACATTGTCCATACTTTTTTCAAAAGGAATTATAAAATTCCAATACAGGAATTTAACGATTTAGGCTAACCATAGTTAACCTCAAAACTTGTAGAGGTCAGACGAACATTTCGTTAATAAGTCTGAAATTTTTAAAGGTGTCTAACCTACTAAACTAAACTTTTGTAAAGCATCGTAACTCGAGGCATAGTTATTTTATTCTGTAGTTCCAAAGGATTTACCCTTGAGGTATAAAAAATTTGTAAATAAATAAACAGTTAATTAGAGTCATCATTGCCAACGTTCTGGGTTAGGAGAGAATTAAGCCAGGTATATTGTAATCCATAAATCATTGTTGAGTTGAATGTATAGAGATAAAATAAGCACTCAGTGAGTAATAAAGAACAGTAAAATATTAATTAACAAACGTTGTAAGAAATTATTTAAGCAATTTTTAGTTATTTTTCTTATTTAACAGAGTTGCAAATCCAAGGCACTCAAACAGTTAAGTTGGCGGCTTGGACGTGTGAAGCGCCAACCATTCAAATTTATAAACAAAACAAAAGAAAATTAGTTAATTAAATTCATTTAATCATACAATCAAGGAAATAATTCAACGATATTAATTAAAATTGATTTAATTTATTCATTGAATAAATTATTTTATGGAATAAGAACCAGAGATTCCATATGGTGCCCAAATAATACAAACTTAGCTCACTTACTAGTAAACAGTGCTGATCTACTGTTTTGACTAATTCATTGTTTTGTAACATACTGAGACCAATTGAACAACCAATACAAACAGACATAAGCTACCAGTTCCACACCAACGGTACGCGAAAGTTATAATTACTTTATAATCTAGTGAAAACAACACTACTACTGTACAACGACAATTTAGGTGTACGGAAGTGCGACGGAACGTCAAGAGGATTACAAAGTGAACAAAATTAAATTGAATGAGATTACAATAATTAATTAATTAAACAATAAAAATTAATTAAACCAAAGAACAAGATTAAATCAAATTAAATAATAAAAATAAAATTATTTAATAAATTTAATTAAATAGAATATAATCAAATTGAGGTACGTAATTGGTGAGTTATAAATTGGCGACCAACTAGTGTGGCTTTAAGTAGATAGGAGAGTACAGGATTCAAGTACAGTATTTTAATAATTCTACTTTAGCTCGGCAACTACAGTAAAACAACCATGCAACGTAGTGGCAGATCGACTTCCAGGAAAAGAAAAAACAAGGACACAGACACCGAATCAGACATGGAAGAAAAGGAAACTCAACCAACGCCTGAAGAGTAGGTTACAGCAGGTGATACCCTAGAAAATCAACCTGAGAAACCCACGCAAACAGAGGACGTGAGTTTACTGGAGCTAATAAGGGAAATAAATAAGAAATGGACGATAATAATAAATCATTAAATAATAAAATAGACGAGACCGATAAAAATAATAACAAAAACATGGAAGCTTTAAATAAGAAGATAGACGATAATAATAGAGAACTAACGGAGAACCAAAATAAATCCATAGAAAATAATAATAAAAACGTGGAAGTTTTAAGTAAAAAGATGGAAGAATTGAAAGAGGACACCGTGAAATCCAGAGAAGAAAATCATAAAACCATAGAATCATTAAAAGAAACCGTAAATAAAAACGTAGAAGCCCTGAAGGAAGAATTAAGTCAGAAGATTGAAGATAACTACATAAGAACAGAAAATAATAACAACAATTGAGGGAGGAACTGGATCAGAATATCGAATAATGAATTACCGCAGTTCGAAAAGAAATATCCGAAACTCACCCAACGCATCAGGAGGTACAACATATCCAGGAAGACCTCCAGGTAAGAATCGAGAACGTAAAAGATAACAGCACAACCCTACACGAATCACTGCAGAAAGAAGTTCAAGAAGAAGGCGTACGAGTACAAACAAAATTTGAAGAAGTAAGTACTGACATTCACACAGTCCGGAGTCAGGTGATAAAAAATCAAGAAAAAATCGAATAACTCAACCGACGAGAGTTGATCACACGGGAAGAATTCGAATCTATACAGAGTCGACCATGCCATGCATTGCATATCCCAATTATGGAACAGCGAGAAATAATTAATTTCAAAAATTTTAAACGCAACCCGATAGAGTTCCTTGAAAGAGCGGAGTAGTACATCGCAAGAAACCTGGAAACTCGCTGGACTGCAATCAAAAGCATGTTGGACGAAATGTTTAAGGACACAAACGACAACTGGTGGATGGCGAATAGACACGACATCCAGAATTTCACAGAATTTAAAAAACATTTCAAGAACAAATATTGGTCGGAAACGATGCAAAATATAGTAAGGGACAACCTGTGTCATGGGAAAATATGAACCGAATTATGGACAAACACCATCGGCGTACTTCCTTGGAAAGGTATGTCTAGCCAGAAACCTGGAACCCAGGATTCCTGTGGAGTGTTTAGTAACGAGACTGGCACACCATTATAGAGAAGACATCGAACAAGCAAGATGGGGCGGTCAGGTTCACACTATCCTATAGATGGAAAAACTACTAGACAGGGCGGCACAGAGAAAATATTACCAACAAGATCGACCAAGGGATACTCCTTACGTTAGAAATGCGGACACCCGATATAATCGATATAACACAAATAACAATGACTCTGGTAGTAATAATAATAATAATAATAATATGAACCAGAACAATTCCAACCAAGTCCACCCAGTTAATAACAATAACCGGGATAACACTGGAATTAATAATAATAATCAGCCGAACTATCGTGGTAATAATTATAACCAAAATAGAAACTACCGACCTCAAGTCAACTATATCCACGGTCACAATCGAGGATACCGAAGGCCATACTATCAGTCAAATAGAAGATTCGACAGCAACCCATACCGAGGAGGACATAGCAGAAGTAGGGAGGATGATCAAGATAGAGGTAACGACGAACACGTCGACAACAATCCTGGAGCGAGACAGGAACAGCCGTCTAACCAACTGCAAAATTCACTGGATAACCGGGACAATGACGGGAACCAACATTTAAACTAGAGAGGGCAGTGAGAACACGAAAAGGCCCATCACTGAACCAATCTGTTGGGAACATACAAAGACCAGACAATTCGACAACAGACAATGACATCACCATCATCACCAACCATTATTTGAAAAACATCAGAGAAGATTTGATGGAAGAGGAAGCTGTGAGTACGCCGCATCATGACAATGAGATTATTTATATAAGTGCAGAAATCAACGGGATCCTATTAAGGTAATGATAGATACGGGTTCCAATGTATCACTAATTGACAGCACGGGACTAGAAAGAATTCAAGCTAAGTGTCGAACCATTTTACCCACATTACCTGTACACAATCTTATTGTAATCGGAGCTACAGGACGCCAGAACAAATCAGTAAAGAAACAAGTATCTTTAGACCTCAGAAGTAAGGGAGTAATTATCCCAGTGGCTTTTTTAGTAGCGAGTGGGCTACCTTTTAATATGTTAATTGGATGTGATGTATTAAGACAGCATTCAGCGATTATTGACCTGAGCAGAGGAATAGTGTCTCTGACTTCGGAAGATGGAATATGGACGGCGGAGTTAATGGATGCCAATAGAGCCTCTTCGATCCATACCATGTAACTACCATGTAAGTGAAAATTATTATTGTAGAGATTATATGCCACAAGAGGGAATTATATACGAAGAAAACAACCAAGAATTATGGCGTAGCAAATTAGAAGAGATAAGAACATTCAGAAGAGAGAAGACCAATAATTAGTGATAATACAAATTAGTGAGGTACAAGTGGAAAGGTTAATAACAATTTACAACAAATATCGACAGATTTTTTCCGATGCCCCTGGTAAAGTGAAGGATTATCAGTGCAAAATAACATTTAAAGAACCCGTAGACTTTCATAAAAAAAATCATATCCTATTGCATATTCTTTAAAAGATGCCGTAAGAGCAGAAATACAACGCATGATGGACGACGATATCATAGAACACAGTCATTCTCCATACACCAGCCCCATAGTGGCAGTACCCAAGGAAAATGGTAAAGTACGCATTTGTCTCGATGCTAGAGAAATCAACAAAATGATCATCAACGACCGAACATCTCCTGGTGAAATAGAAGAGATCTTAAAGAAATTCAATGGAACAAAATTCATCAGCACATGGGATACTGTCTGCGGATATTGGCAGGTAGAACTCCACCCAAGTAGCAGAAAATATATGGCTTTCATCTTTGACGGGAGGAACTAGCAGTTCAAGAGACTGCCTTTTGGACTCATAAACTCAGTAGCCATTTTCGTCAAATGTATGGACCAAGCATTAGGCCAAGAAACACTCAAATTCACCACCGTGTACGTCGACGATTTGTTGATAACGTCATCTAATTGGGACGACCATTGTGAATGGGTAGAACAAGTTTTAAGAAAGTTATCAGAAAACCATGTCACGTTAAAACTAGACAAGTCAAAGTTTATTGCCAATGAGGTAAAATTTCTAGGATTCAACTTGACAGAGTTTGGCATATCCTCCTCACAAGAGAAGGTACAGGCGATACAACAATTCCCTACACCAAAAAATAGAAAACAACTGCAGTCATTTCTGGGGATATGCAATTATTATCGCAAGTTCCAAAATAATTATTCTGAACTAACTGGTCAATTTAAGGGACAACTATCTTCTAAGGACAAATAGACCTGGGGACCCGACCAGGATACAACCTTACAATTAATCAAGGAGAAGTTTTTAAAATCAGTCATGCTGCACCATCCAGATTTTAACAAACAATTTTTTCTGAATTTTGACGCCAGTAATGTGAGCCTGGGAGCAGCTTTGTATCAAGAGGACGAAGAGTGACAACACATGGTCATTAGTTTTGCCAGCAGGGTACTGAACAGTTGTGAGCGGAACTACAACGTCACAGAAAAGCAGTTGTTGAGTGTAGTTTTTGCCTGTAGTAAGTTCAGGACATACATACTTGGATACCCCATAACAGTCCGGAGTGACCATAAATCAATATTTTTCTTGAAACGATGCAAGCTAAGCAATGGCCGATTGACCAGATGGGTGCTCTTGTTACAGGAGTATGAAATAAATTGGGAGTACATACCCGGAAGGAAGAATGTAGTCGCAGACATACTATCTTGCATCAACCTAGATGACCAGACTTTTGAGGGTGAAAAGGAAGAGATAGCAAATATATATCACATTATGAAAAACAGAGCAGACTTGGAGACAATAATTAGCGAAATAAAACAACATCAAAAATTGGATACAAAATTAACAAAACTTCAAAACAGAAAAAAAGAATCAGACAAAAAAATCACCCCTTATTACTGCACGCATAATGACATATTATTCATAAGACAAAAACCACACCAAGACAATTGGAAAATAGTAATACCACCAACCAAAGAAAAAACCTTAATAATGGACTACCATGTTCGATATGGGCATATGGGTGCTCTGAAAGTAGTGAAGGCTCTAGAAGAGCATGTATACGTAAAGGATATTAACAGGAAGGTGAGAAAATACATTCAAACGTGCCATGTATGTCAACTGGTCAAGTGCAATAATGAAAGAAAGGAGGGAGTCGTGATTCCAATAACCTCTACACATAAGCTGGAGAAAGTATTTCTGGACATCTGTGGACCATTTCCGCGCAGTGGGGGTAGACACAGATACAAATTTATAGTCATAATTTTAGACCATTTTAGCAAGTTCACCAAACTGTATCCCATTAATCGTACTACCACAAAAAGATTATAGATATAGTGCTAAAACAATATGTACCTGGGGTAGGAAAACCAGCCTCCATTATTACAGACCATGGGACCCAATTTAAGGGAAAAAGGTGGAAACATGCTCTCCTAGAACAAGGAATTAAAACCTACAAGATTTCAGTCTATCATCCTAGCAGCAATCCTCCAGAGAGAGTATTGGGAGAGGTAGGCAGGATATTAAGAACCTACTGCTACGACCAACAAAGGAGATGGCAAGAATACCTAGCAGCAGCTGAAGAATTCCTAAACCTGTCATACATCACACCATACACAGTAATGTATGAAAAACCACCACCTTGAGAAATTCGAGAAATTATCGACTTCCCCAAGCAACAAGAATACCAGTTCGATAAAATCAAGTTTTATAGTAAAATTGAAGAGAAAATAGAAAAACTGAAGAAGTACCAAGAGAATCAACCACATGCCATAACTTATAAAATAGGAGAAAAAGTATTGTTAAGAAACCGTGAACTACCCAGTACTATGGAGGGAATCACAAAAAAGTTATTGTTACTATACACAGGACCATATGTCATCACAAAAGACAACTCCAACAACACTTATACCATAATGAACCCTACCACCAAGAAAGTGAAGGGAACTTTTAATCAATCATCAATAAAAAAATATTATGAAGAAACTAAACTAGTATAAATTGGTAATTTTATCAACCAAATAAAATCTGTTTTCAAAAATAATCAACTTTGGAGAGGAGGCATATGTAACAGTACAAACTGTCCCATAAAAATCAACTAGCTGAGTAACAAGAAGTGATGATAACCAGTAGTAAATTTACTATCAGCATTCAATGACAATACAACATAACCTGACGATTTGACTGAGACATTGACAAAGACTAGTTCCCTAATAGATTAGTTAAGTGAGAATAAAAAACAAGTAAACAAAATCAAACACCATAAATAAAAAAAAGGTGAAATAACTGATATCTACAAAATGTATTAGAGTAGTGTAAACAGCACACTAGCTGAGTAATTGAAAAGTAATAATTTGCAAAGAAATAAAATGAAAAATATTGTTGATAATAATAAACTATAGATGAATAATGATAAATGAGCAATTAAAATAAGATTAACAGTATAATCACAAAGTAGATCAACCTTGAAAGAAAGGTATGCTAAGGCATAATGAATTATGATGAAAGAAAGATTAATGAAAGAACAAATTGTATAAAATATGTTCTAATTGTAAATGATATAAAAAGACAAATCAGATTATGAAAATAATAAGATATAATAAAGAGACCATACTATACAGAGTATAGGAAAATGGGAACAACAATAATGTAAAAGGTGTAATATCACCAAACAATGTCAAGTAAAATAAGTATAGGAAGTAAGGGTAATTTTGAATAATTAACAATAAAAAAACGAAGCCATTAAATGATATGAATCAATTGTGTTATAAGAATTATTAATTGTCAGCTGGATACAGCAAATTTAGATAATAATATGTTAATTTCAATAATATAATTGTGTTCAAGGTAGTAAAAAATGATTGTTTCATAAATGTTAAAAATACAGAAATAGAATCTGCAAATTGTAGCAGAAGACATTTGGAATAAAACAATATTTAAGGTAGGCTATCATTAAGAGGTAGTTTATTAATGAAAAATGTATTCAAACTGGCCGCTGTTCATCTCAAAATAACCAGCAAGGAACGAGCAATACGATGGTAGTAATAGATCAAAATTTGTAATTAGAATAAATGAAAAATAAACATAAATATGATAAATTTTGTGAATTTTGGAAGGGAACGGGGTAATACTAACAATAATAATAACCCATGCTAAGAAACAATTATGTAAGAGCCATTTATAGAATGACCGCATCATGACGTCATTTTTAACCAATCAGAAAATTAGATGAGAAATTAATTGTAGAAGCCAAGCGGAATCTGAAGCGACTATATATACAGAAGTACGAAGGAACAGACACACATTTTTTGAATTCCATTCCGGCAGATACTACCAGGACTCCATATCAAAATTTTAATCAAAATATTATTAAACAACCGCAGAGAAGTTACCTACTTAGTAAAGTGCATCACGACAAGCAGTTTTCCTTTAACTAGTAGTGCGAAACCATAAGAACGAGGTTAGAAGAGTTACCTAACCAAATATTTAACCACAAGAAGTTTTAATCGTTCATTCGCGGAAAAGTGAAGTGTAAAATCAGTGTATTGAGATCATAAAGTGAATAAATAATAATCCAAAGAGATTATCAATCAGGGAGTACAGTGCCAAATATAATTACAGTGTTCAAATATTATGTCACTAGCATAAGATATAATTCTGAAATAATACACTTATGTACTGAACACCAAACACTAATACTATAAGAATTAAACATTGTCCATACTTTTTTCAAAAGGAATTATAAAATTCCAATACAGGAATTTAACGATTTAGGCTAACCATAGTTAACCTCAAAACTTGTAGAGGTCAGACGAACATTTCGTTAATAAGTCTGAAATTTTTAAAGGTGTCTAACCTACTAAACTAAACTTTTGTAAAGCATCGTAACTCGAGGCATAGTTATTTTATTCTGTAGTTCCAAAGGATTTACCCTTGAGGTATAAAAAATTTGTAAATAAATAAACAGTTAATTAGAGTCATCATTGCCAACGTTCTGGGTTAGGAGAGAATTAAGCCAGGTATATTGTAATCCATAAATCATTGTTGAGTTGAATGTATAGAGATAAAATAAGCACTCAGTGAGTAATAAAGAACAGTAAAATATTAATTAACAAACGTTGTAAGAAATTATTTAAGCAATTTTTAGTTATTTTTCTTATTTAACAGAGTTGCAAATCCAAGGCACTCAAACAGTTAAGTTGGCGGCTTGGACGTGTGAAGCGCCAACCATTCAAATTTATAAACAAAACAAAAGAAAATTAGTTAATTAAATTCATTTAATCATACAATCAAGGAAATAATTCAACGATATTAATTAAAATTGATTTAATTTATTCATTGAATAAATTATTTTATGGAATAAGAACCAGAGATTCCATATGGTGCCCAAATAATACAAACTTAGCTCACTTACTAGTAAACAGTGCTGATCTACTGTTTTGACTAATTCATTGTTTTGTAACATACTGAGACCAATTGAACAACCAATACAAACAGACATAAGCTACCAGTTCCACACCAACGGTACGCGAAAGTTATAATTACTTTATAATCTAGTGAAAACAACACTACTACTGTACAACGACAATTTAGGTGTACGGAAGTGCGACGGAACGTCAAGAGGATTCCAAAGTGAACAAAATTAAATTGAATGAGATTACAGTAATTAATTAATTAAACAATAAAAATTAATTAAACCAAAGAACAAGATTAAATCAAATTAAATAATAAAAATAAAATTATTTAATAAATTTAATTAAATAGAATATAATCAAATTGAGGTACGTAATTGGTGAGTTATAAATTGGCGACCAACTAGTGTGGCTTTAAGTAGATAGGAGAGTACAGGATTCAAGTACAGTATTTTAATAATTCTACTTTAGCTCGGCAACTACAGTAAAACAACCATGCAACGTAGTGGCAGATCGACTTCCAGGAAAAGAAAAAACAAGGACACAGACACCGAATCAGACATGGAAGAAAAGGAAACTCAACCAACGCCTGAAGAGTAGGTTACAGCAGGTGATACCCTAGAAAATCAACCTGAGAAACCCACGCAAACAGAGGACGTGAGTTTACTGGAGCTAATAAGGGAAATAAATAAGAAAATGGACGATAATAATAAATCATTAAATAATAAAATAGACGAGACCGATAAAAATAATAACAAAAACATGGAAGCTTTAAATAAGAAGATAGACGATAATAATAGAGAACTAACGGAGAACCAAAATAAATCCATAGAAAATAATAATAAAAACGTGGAAGTTTTAAGTAAAAAGATGGAAGAATTGAAAGAGGACACCGTGAAATCCAGAGAAGAAAATCATAAAACCATAGAATCATTAAAAGAAACCGTAAATAAAAACGTAGAAGCCCTGAAGGAAGAATTAAGTCAGAAGATTGAAGATAACTACATAAGAACAGAAAATAATAACAACAATTGAGGGAGGAACTGGATCAGAATATCGAATAATGAATTACCGCAGTTCGAAAAGAAATATCCGAAACTCACCCAACGCATCAGGAGGTACAACATATCCAGGAAGACCTCCAGGTAAGAATCGAGAACGTAAAAGATAACAGCACAACCCTACACGAATCACTGCAGAAAGAAGTTCAAGAAGAAGGCGTACGAGTACAAACAAAATTTGAAGAAGTAAGTACTGACATTCACACAGTCCGGAGTCAGGTGATAAAAAATCAAGAAAAAATCGAATAACTCAACCGACGAGAGTTGATCACACGGGAAGAATTCGAATCTACACAGAGTCGACCATGCCATGCATTGCATATCCCAATTATGGAACAGCGAGAAATAATTAATTTCAAAAATTTTAAACGCAACCCGATAGAGTTCCTTGAAAGAGCGGAGGAGTACATCGCAAGAAACCTGGAAACTCGCTGGACTGCAATCAAAAGCATGTTGGACGAAATGTTTAAGGACACAAACGACAACTGGTGGATGGCGAATAGACACGACATCCAGAATTTCACAGAATTTAAAAAACATTTCAAGAACAAATATTGGTCGGAAACGATGCAAAATATAGTAAGGGACAACCTGTGTCATGGGAAAATATGAACCGAATTATGGACAAACACCATCGGCGTACTTCCTTGGAAAGGTATGTCTAGCCAGAAACCTGGAACCCAGGATTCCTGTGGAGTGTTTAGTAACGAGACTGGCACACCATTATAGAGAAGACATCGAACAAGCAAGATGGGGCGGTCAGGTTCACACTATCCTATAGATGGAAAAACTACTAGACAGGGCGGCACGAGAAAATATTACCAACAAGATCGACCAAGGGATACTCCTTACGTTAGAAATGCGGACACCCGATATAATCGATATAACACAAATAACAATGACTCTGGTAGTAATAATAATAATAATAATAATAATATGAACCAGAACAATTCCAACCAAGTCCACCCAGTTAATAACAATAACCGGGATAACACTGGAATTAATAATAATAATCAGCCGAACTATCGTGGTAATAATTATAACCAAAATAGAAACTACCGACCTCAAGTCAACTATATCCACGGTCACAATCGAGGATACCGAAGGCCATACTATCAGTCAAATAGAAGATTCGACAGCAACACATACCGAGGAGGACATAGCAGAAGTAGGGAGGATGATCAAGATAGAGGTAACGACGAACACGTCGACAACAATCCTGGAGCGAGACAGGAACAGCCGTCTAACCAACTGCAAAATTCACTGGATAACCGGGACAATGACGGGAACCAACATTTAAACTAGAGAGGGCAGTGAGAACACGAAAAGGCCCATCACTGAACCAATCTGTTGGGAACATACAAAGACCAGACAATTCGACAACAGACAATGACATCACCATCATCACCAACCATTATTTGAAAAACATCAGAGAAGATTTGAGGGAAGAGGAAGCTGTGAGTACGCCGCATCATGACAATGAGATTATTTATATAAGTGCAGAAATCAACGGGATCCTATTAAGGTAATGATAGATACGGGTTCCAATGTATCACTAATTGACAGCACGGGACTAGAAAGAATTCAAGCTAAGTGTCGAACCATTTTACCCACATTACCTGTACACAATCTTATTGTAATCGGAGCTACAGGACGCCAGAACAAATCAGTAAAGAAACAAGTATCTTTAGACCTCAGAAGTAAGGGAGTAATTATCCCAGTGGCTTTTTTAGTAGCGAGTGGGCTACCTTTTAATATGTTAATTGGATGTGATGTATTAAGACAGCATTCAGCGATTATTGACCTGAGCAGAGGAATAGTCTCTGACTTCGGAATATGGACGGCGGAGTTAATGGATGCCAATAGAGCCTCTTCGATCCATACCATGTAACTACCATGTAAGTGAAAATTATTATTGTAGAGATTATATGCCACAAGAGGGAATTATATACGAAGAAAACAACCAAGAATTATGGCGTAGCAAATTAGAAGAGATAAGAACATTCAGAAGAGAGAAGACCAATAATTAGTGATAATTATAGTGATAATACAAATTAGTGAGGTACAAGTGGAAAGGTTAATAACAATTTACAACAAATATCGACAGATTTTTTCCGATGCCCCTGGTAAAGTGAAGGATTATCAGTGAAAAATAACATTTAAAGAACCCGTAGACTTTCATAAAAAAATCATATCCTATTGCATATTCTTTAAAAGATGCCGTAAGAGCAGAAATACAACGCATGATGGACGACGATATCATAGAACACAGTCATTCTCCATACACCAGCCCCATAGTGGCAGTACCCAAGGAAAATGGTAAAGTACGCATTTGTCTCGATGCTAGAGAAATCAACAAAATGATCATCAACGACCGAACATCTCCTGGTGAAATAGAAGAGATCTTAAAGAAATTCAATGGAACAAAATTCATCAGCACATGGGATACTGTCTGCGGATATTGGCAGGTAGAACTCCACCCAAGTAGCAGAAAATATATGGCTTTCATCTTTGACGGGAGGAACTAGCAGTTCAAGAGACTGCCTTTTGGACTCATAAACTCAGTAGCCATTTTCGTCAAATGTATGGACCAAGCATTAGGCCAAGAAACACTCAAATTCACCACCGTGTACGTCGACGATTTGTTGATAACGTCATCTAATTGGGACGACCATTGTGAATGGGTAGAACAAGTTTTAAGAAAGTTATCAGAAAACCATGTCACGTTAAAACTAGACAAGTCAAAGTTTATTGCCAATGAGGTAAAATTTCTAGGATTCAACTTGACAGAGTTTGGCATATCCTCCTCACAAGAGAAGGTACAGGCGATACAACAATTCCCTACACCAAAAAATAGAAAACAACTGCAGTCATTTCTGGGGATATGCAATTATTATCGCAAGTTCCAAAATAATTATTCTGAACTAACTGGTCAATTTAAGGGACAACTATCTTCTAAGGACAAATGGACCTGGGGACCTGACCAGGATACAACCTTACAATTAATCAAGGAGAAGTTTTTAAAATCAGTCATGCTGCACCATCCAGATTTTAACAAACAATTTTTTCTGAATTTTGACGCCAGTAATGTGAGCCTGGGAGCAGCTTTGTATCAAGAGGACGAAGAGTGACAACACATGGTCATTAGTTTGGCAGCAGGGTACTGAACAGTTGTGAGCGGAACTACAACGTCACAGAAAAGCAGTTGTTGAGTGTAGTTTTTGCCTGTAGTAAGTTCAGGACATACATACTTGGATACCCCATAACAGTCCGGAGTGACCATAAATCAATATTTTTCTTGAAACGATGCAAGCTAAGCAATGGCCGATTGACCAGATGGGTGCTCTTGTTACAGGAGTATGAAATAAATTGGGAGTACATACCCGGAAGGAAGAATGTAGTCGCAGACATACTATCTTGCATCAACCTAGATGACCAGACTTTTGAGGGTGAAAAGGAAGAGATAGCAAATATATATCACATTATGAAAAACAGAGCAGACTTGGAGACAATAATTAGCGAAATAAAACAACATCAAAAATTGGATACAAAATTAACAAAACTTCAAAACAGAAAAAAAGAATCAGACAAAAAAATCACCCCTTATTACTGCACGCATAATGACATATTATTCATAAGACAAAAACCACACCAAGACAATTGGAAAATAGTAATACCACCAACCAAAGAAAAAACCTTAATAATGGACTACCATGTTCGATATGGGCATATGGGTGTTCTGAAAGTAGTGAAGGCTCTAGAAGAGCATGTATACGTAAAGGATATTAACAGGAAGGTGAGAAAATACATTCAAACGTGCCATGTATGTCAACTGGTCAAGTGCAATAATGAAAGAAAGGAGGGAGTCGTGATTCCAATAACCTCTACACATAAGCTGGAGAAAGTATTTCTGGACATCTGTGGACCATTTCCGCGCAGTGGGGGTAGACACAGATACAAATTTATAGTCATAATTTTAGACCATTTTAGCAAGTTCACCAAACTGTATCCCATTAATCGTACTACCACAAAAAGATTATAGATATAGTGCTAAAACAATATGTACCTGGGGTAGGAAAACCAGCCTCCATTATTACAGACCATGGGACCCAATTTAAGGGAAAAAGGTGGAAACATGCTCTCCTAGAACAAGGAATTAAAACCTACAAGATTTCAGTCTATCATCCTAGCAGCAATCCTCCAGAGAGAGTATTGGGAGAGGTAGGCAGGATATTAAGAACCTACTGCTACGACCAACAAAGGAGATGGCAAGAATACCTAGCAGCAGCTGAAGAATTCCTAAACCTGTCATACATCACACCATACACAGTAATGTATGAAAAACCACCACCTTGAGAAATTCGAGAAATTATCGACTTCCCCAAGCAACAAGAATACCAGTTCGATAAAATCAAGTTTTATAGTAAAATTGAAGAGAAAATAGAAAAACTGAAGAAGTACCAAGAGAATCAACCACATGCCATAACTTATAAAATAGGAGAAAAAGTATTGTTAAGAAACCGTGAACTACCCAGTACTATGGAGGGAATCACAAAAAAGTTATTGTTACTATACACAGGACCATATGTCATCACAAAAGACAACTCCAACAACACTTATACCATAATGAACCCTACCACCAAGAAAGTGAAGGGAACTTTTAATCAATCATCAATAAAAAAATATTATGAAGAAACTAAACTAGTATAAATTGGTAATTTTATCAACCAAATAAAATCTGTTTTCAAAAATAATCAACTTTGGAGAGGAGGCATATGTAACAGTACAAACTGTCCCATAAAAATCAACTAGCTGAGTAACAAGAAGTGATGATAACCAGTAGTAAATTTACTATCAGCATTCAATGACAATACAACATAACCTGACGATTTGACTGAGACATTGACAAAGACTAGTTCCCTAATAGATTAGTTAAGTGAGAATAAAAAACAAGTAAACAAAATCAAACACCATAAATAAAAAAAAGGTGAAATAACTGATATCTACAAAATGTATTAGAGTAGTGTAAACAGCACACTAGCTGAGTAATTGAAAAGTAATAATTTGCAAAGAAATAAAATGAAAAATATTGTTGATAATAATAAACTATAGATGAATAATGATAAATGAGCAATTAAAATAAGATTAACAGTATAATCACAAAGTAGATCAACCTTGAAAGAAAGGTATGCTAAGGCATAATGAATTATGATGAAAGAAAGATTAATGAAAGAACAAATTGTATAAAATATGTTCTAATTGTAAATGATATAAAAAGACAAATCAGATTATGAAAATAATAAGATATAATAAAGAGACCATACTATACAGAGTATAGGAAAATGGGAACAACAATAATGTAAAAGGTGTAATATCACCAAACAATGTCAAGTAAAATAAGTATAGGAAGTAAGGGTAATTTTGAATAATTAACAATAAAAAAACGAAGCCATTAAATGATATGAATCAATTGTGTTATAAGAATTATTAATTGTCAGCTGGATACAGCAAATTTAGATAATAATATGTTAATTTCAATAATATAATTGTGTTCAAGGTAGTAAAAAATGATTGTTTCATAAATGTTAAAAATACAGAAATAGAATCTGCAAATTGTAGCAGAAGACATTTGGAATAAAACAATATTTAAGGTAGGCTATCATTAAGAGGTAGTTTATTAATGAAAAATGTATTCAAACTGGCCGCTGTTCATCTCAAAATAACCAGCAAGGAACGAGCAATACGATGGTAGTAATAGATCAAAATTTGTAATTAGAATAAATGAAAAATAAACATAAATATGATAAATTTTGTGAATTTTGGAAGGGAACGGGGTAATACTAACAATAATAATAACCCATGCTAAGAAACAATTATGTAAGAGCTATTTATAGAATGACCGCATCATGACGTCATTTTTAACCAATCAGAAAATTAGATGAGAAATTAATTGTAGAAGCCAAGCGGAATCTGAAGCGACTATATATACAGAAGTACGAAGGAACAGACACACATTTTTTGAATTCCATTCCGGCAGATACTACCAGGATTCCATATCAAAATTTTAATCAAAATATTATTAAACAACCGCAGAGAAGTTACCTACTTAGTAAAGTGCATCACGACAAGCAGTTTTCCTTTAACTAGTAGTGCGAAACCATAAGAACGAGGTTAGAAGAGTTACCTAACCAAATATTTAACCACAAGAAGTTTTAATCATTCATTCGCGGAAAAGTGAAGTGTACGATCAGTGTATTGAGATCGTAAAGTGAATAAATAATAATCCAAAGAGATTATCAATCAGGGAGTACAGTGCCAAATATAATTACAGTGTTCAAATACTATGTCACTAGCATACAATATAATTCTGAAATAATACACTTATGTACTGAACACCAAACACTAATACTATAAGAATTAGACATTGTCCATACTTTTTTCAAAAGGAATTATAAAATTCCAGTACAAGAATTAATGATTTAGGCTAACCATAGTTAACCTCAAAACTTGTAGAGGTCAGACGAACATTTCGTTAATAAGTCTGAAATTTTTAAAGGTGTCTAACCTACTAAACTAAACTTTTGTAAAGCATCGTAACTCGAGGCATGGTTATTTTATTCTGTAGTTCCAAAGGATTTACCCTTGAGGTATAAAAAATTTGTAAATAAATAAACAGTTAATTAGAGTCATCATTGCCAACGTTCTGGGTTAGGAGAGAATTAAGCCAGGTATATTGTAATCCATAAATCATTGTTGAGTTGAATGTATAGAAGATAAAATAAGCACTCAGTGAGCAATAAAACAGTAAAATATTAATTAACGAACGTTGTAAGAAATTATTTAAGCAATTTTTAGTTATTTTTTCTTATTTAAAAGAGTTGCAAATTCAAGGCACTCAAACAGTTAATTTGGCGGCTTGGACGTGTGAAGCGCCAACCATTCAAATTTATAAACAAAACAAAAGAAAATTAGTTAATTAAATTCATTTAATCGTACAATCAAGGAAATAATTCAACGATATTAATTAAAATTGATTTAATTTATTCATTGAATAAATTATTTTATGGAATAAGAACCAGAGATTCCATATGGTGCACAAATAACAAACTTAGCTCACTTACTAGTAAATAGTGCTGATCTACTGTTTTGACTAATTCATTGTTTTATAACATACTGAGACCAATTGAACAACCAATAGAAACAGACATAAGCTACCAGTTCCACACCAAAGGTATGTGAAAGTTATAATTACTTTATAATCTAGTCAAAACAACACTACTACTGTACAACGACAATTTAGGTCTACGGAAGTGCGACAGAACGTCAAGAGGATTCCAAAGTGAACAAAATTCAATTAAATGAGATTACAATAATTAATTAATTAAACAATAAAAATTAATTAAACCAAAGAACAAGATTAAATCAAATTAAATAATAAAAATAAAATTATTTAATAAATTTAATTAAGTAGAATATAATCAAATCGAGGTACGTACTTGGTGAGTTATAATATATACTGTATATACGTAATTATGACAAAAGTACAGTAATTCACTTTGTCTGCAAGTGTAAGAATTTTAGTGACTGATATGTTCAGTATCTGATATGCAGGTAATAATTCTGAGAAAGTATTTTATTATTTCAGATAAAACTAATTATTTCTGTGATCATAATAATATAGCTGCAATTAAATTAAGGGCTGAATACAATTTTTTTCAAACATTAAAAAGGCTAATGCGACATTTCAATAGCTCCATTTCTGTCTTCAAAGCTGTGCAATCACATTCTTCTTGTAATTACCTTTCCGTCTCGTACAGTTTACTTGTCCTTACTGCAAATTTCATATTACACTCTTGACTCATGTCAGTGTAATATATAATCTTTTGTAATTATCTACACTACTTGAACAACAGCTGGATTACCTCGAAGTGTAACTGTATTTGTCTACTGTGTTACCATTAGATTCCAAAAACACAATAAGAAAACTTTTATCCACTGTGGTTTTCCTTCTTTGGCATTCGAGTTATAAATTAACCAGTATGTTACAGTTTCATGAAGTTATAAAGTGTAATTAATAATATGACAGTAATACTAATAATAGGAATACTTAAACAGTAGTAAATATAAAAGTATTTCAAATTAGTATAACATAGAAAATGTTATATAAAAATATAATTATTATATTATTTTTTGTATTATATTAATTATAATGTCTATTATCTCATTATTGTAACACATATTTATTATATTATTCTGTTCACAATTTTTCGCATGCAGTGTGTAATAAAAGACTGTTATGCTACATTTTAGGGTATTTCAACTTTAGCATTGATATCTGGTTTATGGCTTTTATCCAGAAGGAGAATACTGCCACGAAGAGCTTACATTGCAAGTCATGCTGTGGGAACAATGGCATGGATGCAGGTATGAATTTCAGTACATCTTACTTGGTTAAAAAAGACCTCTGTCATACTAGGCAACTGATTGCAGAGAGGTCTGTGAGGCATTGGTTTAAATGAGGCTTATTACACTTGCTGCAATCAGTTTCACAGTCTGCAATCAATTGCAAGACAGTTGCAAGCTGTGCAACTATTTGTTTCATGCACTCAGAGAGGGACATTGATTCAACTGTAGCTTATTACACTATTCAGCCAATTCTGTGCAACTCTCATCTGCACGCATACACGTCAACATACCCTCATTGACTATTGTGAAGACTGCATGCTTGTGTTTGGTCTGTTGTGGTTTGTTATCATGGAGGAAAAAGTGTAAACACCAAAGAATAGTACAAGTTATATATGTTAAGCAAGTTCCAATAGCTTATTCGACGAAACAAAAAATATTTACAAACTATTACTCTATTTAAAGTAGACACCTTACCTTAAGCTACTTTTCTATTATTTTATTTCATTGTTGAACCATTATTCATTGTATGCCTTAGTTGTAGTTCTGCCTTAGTTCAAATGTTCTGCTTGTCATTTGAACCACATATTAATAGCTTGTTTGATATCATCGTTGTTATGGGCTCTCTGGGCACTGAGGAAGAATTTCAGATGCAAGAAAAGGTATTATTCACTTGGTGCAAAGTCTGGGCTGCTTGGCAGGTGGTCAAATTGTTCTCACCTGAAGGTTGTGAGGAGATGTTGCTTTGCAGTTGCGTGTGTGTATGGGCATTGTCATTAATTGACATAATGCCCCGGATAAGCATCCGTTGTTAATTTTTCTGGATTACACGATAAAATTTCATAAGTGGTTTGCAGTGGATATTCGAGTCGATTGTGGTGCCTTGAAGCAAGAAGTCCATAAGCAACATCCCTTTTCTGCCCCCAAAAGTCTGAGCATATTTTCTGAGCAAAAAACGATTTGAATTTCTTCTTTGCAGGCAGTTAAGTGTGTCACCATGCCATGGGTTATTGTTTGGGTTCAGACATTCCGTACATTTGGTCTTCTCTCTGATGATAATACGGCTCAGGAAGTCATCCCTTTGCTGTCAGAATCGTGCCAGAAAAGCCAGTGCACTGTCTCACCATTCCATTTTCTGTTGTTCCATGAGCATTTTGGAAACCAGTGTGCACAAAATTTCCGGTAGTTTAGTTTTTTTAGGCTTTTGAAGGAAAAGTAAATGTTAGTTTTGTGGAAATTGCAGGGAAATAGTGACACCGTATCTCTGTTCATCTGTCGAATAAGTATCAAATATTCTCTGTAATCTTCTCTTCAATGGCCCTCATCATATCATCATTCACTAAGATGGTTGGCTGCTCCATTCATTATCATGAATGTTTTTGCATCTATCATTAAAAAGTCATACCTGCCTGTGTACCATAGTATCACTCTTTGTTTCGTCTCTGTAAACGTCACAAAGTTAATAATGAATTTCAGCTGGCTTAATACCTTTCAGATTCACAAAACAAGTCACACACTTACTTTCACACACGGCGGGTGTCTTGATTTTCTTCGACTTTATATGGACACCCAACAAGCTTTCTTAGTACAGAGTTGTTTAAAAACAACGTTCCCTTGTCAAAGAACCAACAAAGTGCAACAGCATGACAGTGTAACGGTACAAATAGGTCCATGTAGGGATTTTGGATAAGCAACAGATATAATTTTATTGTGAATTAAAATTTTGTATGTGTGAGAGTAAAGTTTTCCAAAACATGTGAAACAACGCAGAAAGCAACAAAGGGTTTTCCTCAAGGCCAGTGGCGTACGTGACAAAACGACAGCGATTCTGCCAACAACAACAGGCCACTCCTAAAATACGTCATGTAAAGAATGCCAGACGTAATCGCTGCACCTCAAAAAACCAAGATGTCATCACAAAGGACAATAGAATCGATGACGCGACAACCCTTTCCACTTGGGGAATAAGCGCTATATTGTCATTCTCAGTCGACTCGTATACTTCGTGCGAACTGCACGTTGTACAAATTGCTGGCCAGCAAGTATTTAAAAGTAACAACTAAAATGTAACAAAAGTGAATTAAGTCTATTTAAATCAATCAGTATAAAATGTAGAGACAGTGAGTGCAGTTAATAAAAAGGAACAGTGTAATAGTTCGGCAGAACACCAGCATGAACATGATTAACGCCTGACTGGATCTTCATCCATCACAGCAGGAAAGTAAACCTTTCACATTTTAAACCACCAACACTTTTTAATAATTGAGCTCAAGAAAATTTGTAAAATGTACCGTTAAATTAGTTTATGTGGGAGCATGTGTGTGTGTACCGGTACATATAAAATCACAAGCATTGGTTCACGTTACGTGATTCATGTAACTTCATAATTGAAATTATTTAAAACTGCAGTAATGGTGTAGATTCATTTAAAAAAGTAACCAGAATAAATTGGAGTTAAATATATGTTGTGTAAATGTAGAATACTTAAGGCTGATGTAGCGAAAATATTTTGCAGCCATTTTGTATGTGGATTTAGCAAAGGAGGAAGACTCCATCTTGTTTTTTGTTATTCAAACATTTAGAAATTCAGACCATTAAAACACAAGTTTTACCAAATGATATCAGAGTCGATTATTTCTCAATAACCATTCCGTTTCTAGCTCGTGATAGAATCCTGGACCCGAACTTAAAATATATTATGTTGGCAACAACACAACATGGCGATTACTCGAATCAGCATGTAAACAAAAGTATAAATGTTAACGAGAGAAGTATAACAGGTAAGTCACTTATAATTTCAGAAAAAGAAGTTTGTTAACAAATGACTGCCCGAACAGTGACATTTGTATTTTCAGTAATAAGTTTGTTAACAAATGACGACCCGAACAGTGACTATGTATAAATTTGTTAAGAAGTTTGTTAACAAATGGCGCCCTTACGGAGGGACTTTATATAAATAAATTTTATATAAAATAAACCTGCGTACAGGAACAGAATGGTTGTTGGAAATGGGTATGTAATTAATACGTAAATAATAAGGTTATGTTGTGATTGTAGTATATGTTAGATATAGGGTAATATGTTGAAAAGAAATATATGTAAAAGATTTTTTTTGAAATGGCAGATAATAACGAGAATGTCAGCTTAACTGACATTGAAAACGAAAGCCAAATGAATATTGAATTAAGCGGAACTGAGTAAAAAATTATGGATGAAGGGATTCATTCAACGCCAGTCCCGATTAAAAAATCTGAGGAAAATGATGTGATGAAAATGATGCAATTGCTTTTCAATGAACAGAGTGTGAAGTTAAATAAATTTGATGAAAAGTTTGAGGAACAAAAAAGCGAAATTAAGAAAATCAACAGTAATTTCAATACCAAATTTGAAGAAGTAAAAGATGAAATTAAGAAACAAAATTTTAATTTTAATAAACAAATAAACAAAATGAATGCACGTTATGAGAATATGCAAGAACAAATCATAGAATCGATAGATCAGGTGTTCCAGAAACAAAATTCAAGAGTAGATGACATAATTAATAACTTTAAAATGAATAAAGTAGATGATAATTGTGAGATTAAAATGGGGGTAGAAGGTAGTAAAGAGACCGGTCAATTGAATGAAAATAAAGATGGTCAGTTAACATATAAAGATGATAAGTGGTGGTGAGAATTACGATGATATAATTAAAAATAGTGGTGATGAAGTTTTAGAGGGGATAGAATATAATAATGGAATGTTAGTGTGTGTTGATGAGTTATTGAGAAAGTGGAGAGAGAGTATAGAGGTAGAGGGTTTGCAGGGGGTAATTTTTTCCCGTGGTGTTGTTGGGGGTGAAGAAAGGTCTTCACGAGTATATTTGGTAGATAAAAGATCTACAAATAATTGTCCTTTGAATGATTTAGTGCTCCCTGCATATATCGAGAGAGAGAGAGAGAGAGAGAGAGAGAGAGAGAGTGTGTGACTTGGTGTTATGATGAGGGATATTTTGAGAGAGAGAGGTATGGTGATAGTAAGATAGAGTTGTTTGAGGTTGGGAGAAATTATACAGAATTAAGAGAGAGAGAGTGAATAGAGAGTGTTGATATTTATAGCAAGTACTTACCTTATGTTGAAACGGATGTAGCAACAGTAGTTAATGATAATGTAACTTACCTGACTGTAACAGAAAATACTAAGAGCGAACTTACTATACCCAATGTCGACAGGAGTTTTGAAAGAATGGTATGCGAAATATTTGTATTATCAGTAATATTGATATAATGGAAAAAAGCAATGATGATGATTTTTATAACTATAATAATAAAAATGTGTCTGTAATTGTGAACAAATGGTGTAGTCGAAGATCAGGTTATTATTTGATGATGGAGGGTAGATATTGTGTTGTTCATGAACATTTAATTATTTTAGTTTATGGTGATGACCTGGCTAACTTATGAAATGAGGTGTGGTAAACAGAAAAAATAATGACAAAAAATTGTAAATAAATTTATAGTGAAATTAATTGTGTTAGTGTTGTGAAATGTATTTTATGTAAACTATGTATGTAGGTAATAGGAATTGCTTTAATAATACTTATAACATTTTCTTTTTCTCAGACTAATAAGTGATGAAAGTAATTGTGAGATTTTAAATAATTGATTGAATTAAAGGATTTGAGATTAATTAATTATTGTTGTACAGAAGAGATTCTCTGATGAATAGTATATGATTAAACAGATAATATGTTTGGATATGGAGCTATATTGTTATTAAGAGGTAAGTGATGAATTTTCTAGGGTAATTATCAATGATCATATTAAGGTAAAATGTGGTAAGAGATAGAGTTTGGGTGATGATGGTTTAAATAAGGCATGTAAGTCAGTCAAAGTTAACTTAAATGGGTGTTAGAGAAAATAAGAATTTTGAAATAAAAGTAAAACAGAAACAGAGTAGTAGTAGGGACACAGTAGTGGGAGTGCATATATGTAGAAAGTGAGAGTAATGTAATTAGAGAGTAAATAGTTGATGGTGATATTTTGTAGTGACGGTGAGGTGGTAAGGAGTGATCAACGTGCGTCGTTGGGCAGGTAATTGTGAAGGGTCGAGGAGTGTTTGCCGAGATTATGGGAAGGGCAAAAGGATATGAATGGAATTGCCAAGGCTGGGAACACACATCCTAGTTACAAAGAAGGTATTAGATATTTTATTATAAGAGGGAAGGATTTAAGTGGAATTAGTGTTGAAGGGGGTTATTATTGAGAGATTGGTGTCACCCTATGTAAATCTGTTAGTGGTGGTTAGTAGGAAGAAGGTGAGTAAGGTTATATATGTTAATGCCCAGCAAATCATTGTGAATAACCGAGAGTCACCCAAACTAATTAATGATCAAAATGTTAAAAGAAAATTCATAGTAGAAATGGAATGATAAATGAAATGTGATGTAAATTAAAGGTTGATAATAAATTTGAATTTTTTTTTGAGAATTAAATGGTACAATAGATGTTAAAAAATTAAAGGTTGATCATAAAAGCTAATTATGATGTTGTATTAGAGTATTCGGATCATGAAAGATGATCAGTAATTTAATAGATAGAGTGTTCTGAAGGAGTGAACTCGTGTTTTGTTATATGTAAGAATTATATATGTACGATATTATTTGAAAGATTGAAAGTCTGAAGGTATGACGGTTTTTCTTACAGTATAAAGTTAACCTCTGGTGAGCTCTTTGAGCAGTGCAACATGCAGAATTGCTAGCAATCAAATAATTAGCAATAAAATGACTTACCGAAATCTCACGAATGGTTGATCCTGACACACAGGCAGAAAAGACTGACTGGAAAAGAGGATGGGTTACATGAAAAGGATTTCTACCTGCCAAAAAATCCGGCTCGTGGATGTGGACACTACAATGGTTGGCGCATGACAACGGTTTCAGGCCCGGTGCATGAATCAGCTTCGCAAAAGCCATAGTGCCAACCTCGGAAAATTAATTATTGACCGGTTCGATATATGAAATATCGAACACTGGCCCCCGTTGACCACAAGGGGTCAACAAACAAGTACACCAAGAGAACTGCACAAAATACATTACAAAAATTTTTTTTTTTGAACATGAACACACTGAAAAATTACCCTCCAACATAGGAGAGGGTCACACGCAAACACAAGAAAATTCAAAACATACAACAAAACATGCAATTAATTAGAAAAAAAAATGCCGAATAACTCCGCCACGGGCGCATCGACCAGGCGAGCAATCCGAAGGGTTCAGGTAGAGCAGACAAAACCCAACAACATGCAATAAACAATTGCCCAGCCAAACACAACTTAAAACTCAGCAAATCAACTTAGTTAACATTTCCTAGTTTTTTTTGTTTTTTTTTTTACAATTTTTTTCTCCTTTTTTATTTTTTTTGTTCCCTTTATTTTTTATCATTTTTTTTTTACTTATTTTGTTGTTGTTGATTTGTTGAGCATCCATAACTCCCAATAGACTGGCACAGCGCCAAGCCAGAAACATTCCACAATGTAAACTTCAATGCGGACAACAGCTGGAAGGAACCACCTGGGAAATCCCAGACAAGTGTCAAGTAAGTCCACAACACAATCATTAAGACTAATTCTGCTCACCCGAAAACAAGACAAACACAGTCAAGAAGCTAGAGGCAACCTGTATAATTTGATAGCAGGTCATTCAAAAGAACCTGCGGAAGTTTTCACTAAAACGCGACGAACAACGCCGTCGCTCGCCGGAAACACAGCTGAAACTCGGCCAAGAGGCCACATCAGGGGAGGAGAATTCTGTTCCTCCATAACAACCTGGTCCCCAACCATTAAGTTTCTGGACTTAGACGACCACTTCGATCTGGCATGAAGTGCCGTCAAGTATTCCAAACGCCACCTTTTCCAAAATGCTTGGAGCAAAGCGGCAATTTGTTTGTAATGGCGGACTGTCCCTTCATTTAACAAGACTTCAGCTTCCAGGGGCGCGGTAATGGGGTGGCCAACCAGAAAATGACCAGGCGTTAGAGCCTGGCAATCACGTGGATCTGAAGATAGGGCAGTTAAAGGACGGGAATTTAAGATTGCTTCTATACGAATGCATAATGACGAAAATTCCGCTACAGTCAACGACCTGTCCAAATCATGCGTTTCATATGAAACTTGGCTGACTGGACAGCCCGTTCCCACAAGCCACCCTGATGAGGGGCAGCCGGCAGGATAAATTTAAACTCAATATTGTTATCGACAGCAAAAGCTGTTATCTGAGCTGACATGTCAGGATTAGAAAGAACATTTTTTAGCTCCCGTTTAAGTTCGGAGCGCGACCCCACAAAATTCCTGCCACAATCCGAATACAGTGTTTGAGGAGCTTCCCGATGACTAGTAAATCGCCTCAACACATCAATAAACTGTGAAGTAGAAAGATCCATAGCTACTTCAAAATGAACTGCTTTAGTGGCTAAGCAGATAAAAATACATAGGTACGTTTTGACTATAGGCGCCTTCCGAACAGCGTAAGCCTGTACCAAAAAAGGGCCAGCATAATCCATGCCGGAAGAATAAAATGGAGGTGCCGGATTAACCCTAGGGATTGGCAGATCCCCCATTAACGGATTGGTGGGGCGAGGACGCCCCCTGAAACAAGGAAGACATTTCCAAATTATGGTTCTTATGACCTGACGTGCAGACAAAATCCAATAATTTTGAGCCAGCTGAAATTGAACTTGCAAAGGACCAGCATGACCTAACCACACATGGGTGTGATGAATTAGCAACCCTACTAGATGGTGATGCTTGGGCAGTAAAACCGGAAAACGATTTCTAGCTACCGTAGAGTTGGTCAAGCGACCGCGTACTCGAATGAGGCCAAAATCATCAATAAACAGGACCAGGCACTGAATGCGGACCGGGAGCCGCTTACCTAAACGAAGAGCCGTGAGCTCCTGTCCAAACACGCTGCGCTGAATGTAGCGTAAAATATAGTTAACAGCTAACCTCTTCCAACCCACGGCTGTGGAAGTTTCAACCCCCGAAGGCATAGCCCATCTTAAGATAACTGCGGTAACCCCCACCACTAAGAGCCACGAGGACAAGTGATCGAACAATTCCACCCGGGGCTCCTGAGTAAGAAACGAAGAGACCTTGGTCTCCAAGGCAACATCTTGCACGTCGTGATTCGGTCGATAATTAATAGGGGGCCAGTGCAGAGAATCAAGCTTTAACCAATCTGGCCCTGACCACCACAATGTCGACGACTGGAGGCTGGAGATTGAAGTGCCTCTAGAGGCCAAATCAGCGGGGCTCGAAACACCATGAACATGACGCCAAGACTTAGTATTGGTCCACTCGGTAATGGCAGCCACCCGATTAGCAATAAACGTTTTCAATTTAAAAGTAGGCATATTCAGCCAATCCAAAACAATCGTCGAATCTGTCCATAAGAAAACTTGACTCATTTGCAAACATGAAGAGAATAAGCCAACATAATGACAAACTACTTTGGCTAAAAGATAAGCTCCCAACAACTCCAAACGTGGGATTGATAAAGTTTTAAGAGGTGCCACTTTAGTTTTAGAAGACACCAACGAAACCACCGGAGGACCAGAGTCAGTATAAATGGACAGGTAAAGGACTGCCGCGTAACCCAACTGGGAACAATCACAGAAACCATGTAATATAACCTTTTCAATACGCCCACCTTTAGGGAGGAATGGCCGAGAAATAGTGATTACCGAAAGATGATTCAGAGAGGACAGGAATTGACTCCAATAATCATTTAAGTCATCATTGAGAGGAGGATCCCATTCCAAGCCCTCAGCCCAGAGTTTTTGGAAAAAGCCTTGGCCCTGAAAATCACTGGCGAAAGCCAACCACATGGGTCAAATAATTGTGCCATCTGGGATAACACGACACGTTTGGTGAATTGTACCTGAGCATTACTGCAACAGGCCAAAGGAGGAAATGAGAAGCAATCGGTTGAATGGTCCCAACTTAAACCCAGAATATCCTTAGAAACGACGGAATCACTCTGAGCGGCTGATTCAGGTAGGCAGTCAGGTTGATTAGTACACCATTTTTTTCAAATTGAAACCTCCTGATGATAACAACAGAATTAATTCCTGTTGTAATTTGCAAAGCTCTGGTTTTGAATCAGCAATATCATCAACAAAAATATTACGGCTAAGTACCGCCGCTCCCGCAGGAAAATTAACTGCCTCATCCTGAGCCAGCCGCTGCAAGGTTCGCAACGCCTGAAAAGGGGCGCAAGCCAGCCCGTAAGTAACAGTACGCAAAGCGAACACCCTTAGGGGGGCGGTAACCTCCTCACGCCATAAAATACACAGGTATGCCAAGTCATCAGGATGCATGGCAATTTGGCGATACATCTGTTTGATGTCGCACGTGAAGACATGGCTAAAACGCCGAAACAAAGTCAAAACATCGGACAGTAAGGTCTGCAACTTAGGGCCGACACATAACACGTCATTTAAGGAAATCCTGGAGGACGTCTTCATGCTGGCGTCAAACACCACCCTTATTTTTGAAGTATCGCCTCTAACCTTAAAGATACCATGATGTGGGATGAAATATTTTGGAAAATTGGGGTCAGACACCAGCGACATATGCCCCTGAGCAACATAATCAGTTATAAATTGAACATACTGGCTCTTAAACTGATTGTTAGACACAAATTTCCTTTCTAATGTGAAAAACTGAGACATAGCTCCCTTAAGGGAATTTCCCAAAGTGTGAGAAGAGTTTTTGAAAAACGGCAAGCGCACCTGGTAACGACCCGACGGCAACCGACTTGTTGACTCCATATAAAACTTTTCAGCAAAGTGATCCTCTTCAGATAACTGGTGGGGCAAAGCTGGAGGCTCTTCGACCTCCCAAAACCGATGAACTTGCTCAAGTAGGTTGGTTGTATCAGTTGATAACGTTGTGACTGAAGGATAAAAGTGGTGGAAATGACAGTGAAGCTGATGTGCAGACACCAGATCCAAAGGAAGGCCAGTGAGACCGCTAGCACAAGTCAATGCACAATTAAGTGAAATTGGGGCTCTACCCATAATTACAAACCCAAAACGTGTCCTAACTGCAACAGGCAAACCTGCACCCAAGGGAATAGTCTCTCCCAAAAGAATAGCCGCAACAATATCGGTTCCAAACAACGCATCAATTGGGGCTGCTACATCGAAGGTAGGGTCAGCTAACAAAAGGTCCCTTGTAGCCTGCTTAACTTCAGGCAACACCTGGAACCTAGGTGAGTCCGATGAGATCTTTGAAAGAATTACGAAAGCATGGTTAGACGCCACAACCTCGCGTTTTAAAGTATCCAAGGAAAGATGGCACACCCTGTTTGCTTTGGTGGCAATATCACCTACCCCATTGACACTTATTGAAGCATCAAAACAAGCGCACTTTAAGCGAGATGCACACGCTTCAGTGATGAAAGAAGCATGGGACGCGCTATCCAGGATGGCCCTAACTACGATATAACCACCATTGGGAGACGACAAGACTGCTAGAGATGTGGCTAACAGAACCCCTGCAGGATGGGGCAGAGACACGGCCAGAGTACTTGGTCAGCAAGCGATGACCCCGAAGCCTTGAGTTCAGCTGTTTCAGAAATCTGTGAACGAGACGGAGACGGACGGGCATTTTTGAAATGAAGTAAAGTGTGGTGGTACTTAGAGCCACACGTTTTGCACCATCCCGAATGTTTATGTTGGAGGCACGAAAGACAACATTTTTTATTCTTGAGACTTTGAAATCGAGCCCTAGGTCCATACTCACCCACACCAGACACTTGAGAAGCACATGGGTCCGGGAATCACAATGAAGGCAACGTGAATTAGATGAATCCCGTTGCGTAACTTCCGCAGACAACGTGGACACAGCAAGAGGAGTAGCCTTAGAAAAGGAAACCTTCTGAGTTTTTTGGTGGCTAGTGCTATGAAGAGCAGGTAAAGCCGATTCCAAAGATGCCTGTTCTTTTTGTTCCGCCATGGCGGTTAAAAATGTCATAATTTCTTTTAGAGAAGGGAGATTTTCTTTGTCCGTAACAGACGCCTCAAAGCATTCACGTAATGATAAATCCAGCCTTGACAATACAAAAGACGCATATATTGCTTGATATATATCAGCAATGTTTAGAGCTGACAACGCTGAAAAGTTAGCATTGAAGCTGTCTACCAATTTTCTAATAGACGCAGCTGATCGCATAGAAGCGGCTGATAATTGAAGCAGATTGGTACAATAGACCCGGGCGGCCAAACGAGGGTTGTGATAACGGCTTTTAAGGGTTGACAGTGCAAGCGGATAACTATTGTCAACTATGGGAAGCGTGGCAACCTTCTCATAAGGCTCACCCTTAAGATGAATCAATAAATATAACAATTTCTGTTTTGGGGTGAGGGCAGGACTTTCGTTCACTAATGTGGTAAACTTCGACCAAAACTCGGACCAACATTTGGACTGGCCATCAAAACAAGGTAAAGAAAGCTTCGGCAACTCATGAACGAAAACACCCGAGTGCCCGCCGCCTGCCGATGAAGACTGACCGGAACCAACCGGTATCTCTGGTTTAGTTAGTTTTGACGCTAAAACGCTTCCCCGGACATAAATATCTTTAATTTGCGCTACCACCGAAAAAATGTGGTCCTCGTCCAATCCCTGGGGCAATGACTCTGCCGGTAGGTAAGTATCTACCTTACCTAGAAGATACTGATATTCTTCGGACAACCTGAGGCCAAGATACCGGCCTCATGTTGATCCACGACTCTCAATTGCGGCAACCCTTCCAACTTATTTATTAAGTGTTGCAACGCAGGTATTACCACCGAAGTGGTCCGGTCAAAAGCTGCCAGCGACAATTTAGCAGGCATTATGATTTAAAGAATTTCGCGCAACCGACAACCACCCTGAACGAGAGAATTAGAAATGAAACAATAGTCACGACCCAGACCTAGCCTAACAGTAATCTAGATAAATCGGCCTCTGAAATAAACTAGTTTTCATAAACAATACCGAACATAATAAATACAAAAGTAAATTAGTGCAAGGCAAAATACAATTTACACAATCCAAAAGGCTAACTGTACAAAACACAACAAATCACATACTCAAAAAATGCAAAAGATTAATTTGCACAGTGCAAAGGCACGAAAACAAACAAGTTGCACAATATTAAAGCACATACGGTGCAACATAATGGTACACAAAATTGTACACAAAGAACATGTGTAAAACCAAATAGAATAAAGCACAAAAATACACTAATACACAACAAGGTACAATATACAAAAATTCAACAGTTAACGATACAAACACAATAATTTGGACACATTAAATGCGAAAATTTATCATGGTCAGCGCGGCGTGTATGGACAGGATATCGCGCATATGCAAAATATAAACCCCACCAAAAAGGTAATAGACAATTCCAAAAAAAATTAAATATAAATGCAGGCTGTACCGAAAAAACTGGATAACCTAAAACCAAACATCCCCCACCCGCCTTACACATTCGCAAGCACGTAACACGTCGACTTCATGTGTAAAGACCTTAACAGGACGGGTACAAACTCCTCATGAATTGACCGAGTAATCAAAACGATTACCAAAAAAATCAATGTGCAAAATTTTATATAATAATGAACTTTCTCATGTGAAACTTACTTGTCTTTTTCGTAGAACGCGTTTCGGCGTCGTGTTCGCCTTCTTCAGCTTAGAAACAGACTGCCAGTACTATGTAACGGTTATTGCTTGGAAGGTATAGTGGGGGTGGTGTGTAGAGGAAGGGGATTGACGCGGGGATTCAAATTATTGTTTGTTTGTTGTATAATTGTGTCAAAAAGTGTATGTGATTTATATCGTAATTGGTCGTTATTCGACACAATTATACAACAAACAAACAATAATTTGGATCCCCGCGCCAATCCCCTTCCTCTACACACCACCCCCACTATACCTTCCAAGCAATAACCGTTACATAGTACTGGCAGTCTGTTTCTAAGCTGAAGAAGGCGAACACGACGCCGAAACACGTTATACGAAAAAGACAAGTTTCACATGAGAAAGTTCATTATTATATAAAGTGAAAAAAGAAGATGAACAAACAAGACAACTGCAAAAGTTTGACACAATATTCGCTCACCTGGCCCATGCACGCGCAACGAAACTGCCCAACAACATTAGGCGGAAAATAATGGTTCACATGCCTATCGCACCAACGTGTGTCCGTGCCATAACATGCAAATAAAGAACATTGTTGTAATTTTGAAATGAACCGCATGCAAAACTCCACGAGCAGGCACAAAAAACGAAACAGCACGGCACGTTGGTGATTAGAATAAAAATCGCACAGCCAAAACTGGCTTGTAACCCATTTACCCAACACGGCCAGCATCAACAAGAAAATTACAAAGCACGTGCTCCCATTCGAAACGGCAAGCAATTAAATTGAAAAACTAGCAACCTCATGAAACCTCTGGTAGTTATAATATGTACGATATTATTTGAAAGATTGAAAGTCTGAAGGTATGCCGGTTTTTCTTACAGTATAAAGTTAACCTCTGGTGAGCTCTTTGAGCAGTGCAACATGCAGAATTGCTAGCAATCAAATAATTAGCAATAAAATGACTTACCGAAATCTCACGAATGGTTGATCCTGACACACAGGCAGAAAAGACTGACTGGAAAAGAGGATGGGTTACATGAAAAGAATTTCTACCTGCCAAAAAATCCGGCTCGTGGATGTGGACACTACAATGGTTGGCGCATGACAACGGGTTCAGGCCCGGTGCATGAATCGGCTTCGTAAAAGCCATAATGCCAACCTCGGAAAATTAATTATTGACTGGTTCGATATCCGAAATATCGAACAATATAGATAGATTGTTTTGTTGATTCTATTAAACTTAATTAGTTGTTTTAAATAGTATTGCATTAGTGTAAAGATTTATATTATATTTTTTTTCTTGTGCAATGGAAAAGAGTTAAAATATTATCGATTGGAGTCAAAATTTTGATAAATATGTAGGAGTGAAATTAGAGAAGGATACATCTATCATAAATCTTGTTTTCATCTATGTAATAGAGATATTAAGAGTTAAGGAAAAAAACCAATGCTGATTAACGTAAACCAATGTAGCTAAGGGGAAACAGATCAGTTGGGGATATGGCATTATACAAGGCCACTATTCGATTTTTATTTCGATGTTTCACAGTTTGGTGATGCGGTGGCGGCGGTCCTGAGCTGGCCGGCGTGTCAGAGCAGGAACGTCAAGTGCCTGACTGGCCTTGGGGTGTTGGGATCTCGAAAGAGAAGTCCAGTAAGGTCATGCAGGTGCTGTCACCATCACTGGACCAAGGGGTAAGTTATCGATATTCTTTTTATATAAACATTACATGGGGTTGTGGCGACATATCCTAGCTGATCCCTTTAGGAAGTATGAATGAGTCAGTGAGAGTTTTTATGCTTCGTCATAAAACCTCTCATTGAGGGGGGTATTGTAACGGTACAAATAGGTCCATGTAAGGATTTTGGATAAGCAACAGATATAATTTTATTGTGAATTAAAATTTTGTATGTGTGAGAGTAAAGTTTTCCAAAACATGTGAAACAATGCAGAAAGCAACAAAGGGTTTGCCTCAAGGTCAGTGGCGTACGTGACAAAACGACAGCGATTCTGCCAACAACAACAGCCACTCCTAAAATACGTCATCTAAAGAATGCCAGACGTAATCGCTGCACCTCAAAAAACCAAGACGTCATCACAAAGGACAATAGAATTGATGACGTGACAACCCTTTCCACTTGGGGAATAAGCGCCATATTGTCATTCTCAGTCGACTCGTATACTTCATGCGAACTGCACGTTGTACAAATTGCTGGCCAGCAAGTATTTAAAAGTAACAACTAAAATGTATCAAAAGTGAATTAAGTCTATTTAAATCAATCAGTATAAAATGTAGAGACAGTGAGTGCAGTTAATAAAAAGGAACAGTGTAATAGTTCGGCAGAACACCAGCATGAACATGATTAACGCCTGACTGGATCTTCATCCATCACAGCAGGAAAGTAAACCTTTCACATTTTAAACCACCAACACTTTTTAATAATTGAGCTCAAGAAAATTTGTAAAATGTACCGTTAAATTAGTTTATGTGGGAGCATGTGTGTGTGTGTGTACCGGTACATATAAAATCACAAGCATTGGTTCACGTTACGTGATTCATGTAACTTCATAATTGAAATTATTTAAAACTGCAGTAATGGTGTAGATTCATTTAAAAAAGTAACCAGAATAAATTGGAGTTAAATATATGTTGTGTAAATGTAGAATACTTAAGGCTGATGTAGCGAAAATATTTTGCAGCCATTTTGTATGTGGATTTAGCAAAGGAGGAAGACTCCATCTTGTTTTTTGTTATTAAAACATTTAGAAATTCAGACCATTAAAACACAAGTTTTACCAAATGATATCAGAATCGATTATTTCTCAATAACCATTCCGTTTCTAGCTTGTGATAGAATCCTGTACCCGAACTTAAAATATATTATGTTGGCAAGAACACAACATGGCGATTACTCGAATCAGCATGTAAACAAAAGTATAAATGTTAACAAGAGAAGTATAACAGGTAAGTCACTTATAATTTCAGAAAAAGAAGTTTGTTAACAAATGACTGCCTGAACAGTGACATTTGTATTTTCAGTAATAAGTTTGTTAACAAATGACGACCCGAACAGTGACTATGTATAAATTTGTTAAGAAGTTTGTTAACAACAGCATCGATACCATGGCAGTACTTCAAAACAGAACTTACTTTTTGAATATCCCAAACTGTTTTGAGAGAAAAATAAACACAGAATACTTCTCAATTTAGTATACACCAGTTAAGTCTTGTCTTTTGCAACTGAATAGTTCATTAAAGATGATTTGGACATGCAGAAGTAATTAAAAACTTATTTTCTTTCACACAAAGTTCATCAAATAATGTGTAGTAAGTATAGTTCTATCCTTCCTTGTGGATAACATGGAGTAAATATTGAATTTTTGTAACCTTTTCCTTCGTCTCATTTTATTAATTAACAAGGTGAGTAGAAGCAACTCCGCATTATTTGACGACATGATTGCAGTTACTGTAATACTACATTATTAACCACACTATTTTCCCCAACCACAGTTCTGTATTTTATTGTCTACATGTCATCAAAACAATTTAGGAATTACCAACCTACTTCTAATCTTCAGCATATACCCCTGAAAATTTAAAATATATCATGTAGACCAGCATTTCCCAAACTTTTTTAGTCCACGGAACACTACAAATAAATGGTCAGAAGCCATTGTACACTATCTCTCTCTACAAACCAACCCCCTCACCATCAATACCTTTCCGCGATGTGTTTAAGAATCACACTGCAGTGTAGTATATCATAATAATGAATGTTACTTACTTACTTCAGTATTACTTGTGGTTTTTTATTGCATTTTGTTCATTGTGGAAAACACAGTGTCACAAATATAAAATGTTGAAAAGCGAAGCAGCGCGCCTTCATAGCCTTTTTCATTATTGCTGGGTATGCATTCATCAGTGACAGACAAAAGGCCACGCTATCAGGGTTTTTCTTCTTTTTTGATTTTTCCTGCTAGTTTTGATCTTGTACTAGTTTTGTATAATCCAGTTTTAGGCCACGGTCATTCTTGATATCACTCAAGTTGTTTTCTTCCACAGTTAACTATGCATTGTCATAAGCATGATCAATAAAAGGATGCCTTACCCAGTCAAATAAAGGACTGGGTAATAAGTGAAGTGAAATAATTAACATTACACTTTTTGTTCAGTTCAAACATGTCAAGTGATTCGTCTTTTACAGTCCTCATCTACCACTGTGAAAGCTTCTCCTTGAATGATTTAATTTTGTCTGTAGAAGTGAGTAGGTTTTCATGTTTTCCCTGCATCCCTTTTTTAAGAAAATGTAATTTTTTAAATATGTTGGCAAGAGATGCTAATTTCGTATTCCAAGTGTCGTCACTTATTAGGTGACTCAGCAAACTCTAGTGACGACAAGTAACTCTTACTTCGCAAGCAAAAAACGTAAGCCGCTCTTTCACAAGTTCATAAAATCTTCCCAAAACCCATCCATGGGATAACCGTCTCACTTCTGTATGAAGGAGGAGTTGCATGTGCTCAGAATCCATAGCAGAGCATAAATTTCTAAATATTCTACTTTTCAGTGGTTTACTTTTTATGTAGTTAACCATGTTCACCACTTGTTGAAAGACATATTTAATTCAGGAACCAAAGATTTTCCAACTAGTATTTCTCTGTGCAGGAAACTGTGTGTGAAAATTATATCAGGATTTTTCTATTTTGCTAAAGCCAGAAACCCATCTGTGCAAATACTTAAACAAGACTTTATGATAATCCTACGTTTTTGAGGTAGTTATTGATTAAATTGAAAATATCTTTGCCTTTTATGGTCTCAGGTAGTTCTCTACAAAACAGGAACTGTTCAATAATAGATTGGTTGCAGATCTATCGCACAAAAATTACTACTTGTAGTTTTCCGGTTATGTCAATGGACTCATACAACTGTAACGCAAAGTTATCAATTAACTTAAATTTGGCAGACATCTCGTGAATGCTCTGAGATATGGTATTGTTAGACATAGGTATTTTCTTAGCTTGTTTCTCAAAATCCTCGCCAAACATAATTTGGCAACTTCATAGCAAGCTGGGAAAATTATCGACTCTGCTGTTGTATGAGATTTCATATTCCTAGCCACTAGTTCAGCTACTGTCTAGCTGGGTCTTATCAGCTACTGACGTTTGGTTGGTAAACACAGGAACTTTGGCTCGATTGCCCTGATAAAATCATTTTAAAAATTTGTAAGGGTTCATCAGCTGCAAACTTGTATTTATTTAGATGTCTTTTTAACTTACTTGGCACCATTGCTTCATTTGGTAGCCGTTCCCCACAAGTGACACAACTGAGGCCGAGGTATGCCTCCATTCAATGTTGATGTAAATCCAAACGATAAGTAACTTTCATGGTACTGTCAGAAAGTTGATTCTGATATTGCGGTAGGAGGTTTGGCCATTTTGGAACTAAAGTTGAGGGTTGTGGGAACTCATCTTCATTCTTTTCAGGGTTATTTGTTTCATCACGAACACTGCCACTTTGCTGATCGCTCTCAAATACAGGCTGTGATTCACTTTCATTTAACTTAACCAAAATATGGTAAATTTTAACGTGCAAAAAAAGGGAAAAATAATAGTTTACAAAATTGTCACAATGTAATACCATTGCACAGTGCACTTGCTGCTACATGCATGCTTGGCCCCACCTCCCCACTGCTGCTGACACGATGTTGCACCACCACTGTCAAAGACAATCTCTATACGTTTTTGCCGTGTTAATTTCTTTTCCGCTCTTAATTAAATTAATTTCTTTTCCTTTGTTTGCTTCAAGACAGGACTGTTAACTAATTAAGCATACAACCTTTTATTTCTGTTTTTTTTTTCTGAGTTAGACATTTTATTTTAATATTTATTATTTTTCCAAAATTTCACAGCACACTCAGACGGACTTCGCAGCACGAAGTGTGGGAAACACTGCGTATATTGTGGGGGTATGTGGGTTTGTTTGTTATTTTATATTATTGTTTTCATTGTAGAAATAAACTCACAGCACCACACGTTATATCAATAACTGTAATTTATAAATTTATGTCTGTCAACTAGTTGTCCATAAAATTTTCTAAATTCAATTGTGGAGCGTGCATTCATGATTCTGTTGTTCTGCTTTCTAGGTTGCACTTGGTATTACTACTCTCCTGACTTATGTACCAGTATCTATAGCAGCATCACATCAGACTGGATCCTTGGTTTTATTATCCTTGGCTGTATGGCTAACTCATGAACTAAAACATGTCAAAAAGATACCTAAGTGATGTAAACATTAATTTGTCTCTTCCAGCGTGTTCTTACTTATAATTGGGCACATTTGACACAAACAAAAAAATCTGTTCATTGTATTCTGTAATTACAAAATAATTTGTACTAGTGGTAGATAGTCAAGGGTTTGGTAACACAAATATGAAGTTACTTACACATGTATTTGCCTTCAACAGAATATTGTCCATTTCTTCTTTTCTTTGGAGATGGTTCTCTTTCAGGTGTATTACTTTTGAGCAGTTGATAACAGTGCAAGAACTCAGTAACAGGTAGGCCTACTGTAAACTTGGTGTCACAACAGTGTAACATTGTATGGTATGGGTATACAATTATGTTACTTTTTTGTCATGATAATGTCTTTTAGCTGGACATCGTTTGAAACTTTCTGTAACATTTTATTTACCGTCACGCTGTATGATGTCATCATTGTGTGACGTCATTGGGATTGTTATAAATAAAGGTTTGTTTTTTAGGCTGAGGGTCATTCCACAAAAATGTAACGCTTCCACACTTTCGATTCCCCGCAGTCTAGAAATCTTCGGTCTCTGTCGTTTTAACACGATAATGTTTGTTATACTGTAACTATTTGTTATATGCACATTATATGTTTTAAAAGCCTAAAAACATTATCATGCTTCGATGTTTCGGTTTCGTCAAAATTTCTTTAATTTTTTTCATACACAAATAACATCCAGATAAAAGTCCAAAAACTTCCAGTATGTTATTGTGTATTCACATCATATACAGTTTGAAAAGTAATGAGACCAAATTTGCCCCTATGTAGAACAGTGGCAGCTCGTGGTTCCGATAGTTTAGGGTTCAATGTCTGAATGTTTCTATTAACATAAGAGCAATTATCCCATTCCAAATAACACACAGGGTGGGTCGCACATGAAGAAATAACTGTTGACAACTTTAAGTAGGCCTAATATTAGGTTGTGTTTATGCTTTTTGTAAATTATTCCTAAAATATATAGTTAAATTAAAAGGATAGTTAAATGTTACTGTTTAATATTTAAAACAGAAAGTGGCCTACCGAGTTCCTTAATTTTGCATATATCTTCAATAGAGAGAGAGGGCGGAGGAATCTATTTTAAAAATAGATTGAACACTATTCATTTTACCAAAGCAATGAACTGAACACAAAAATAAGAAAAACCTGAACACAAAAAGCAGCAAGAATTTTGGAGGTTATTCAGGCTTTGGTTAGCTTAACGTTACTACGGTACAACTTATTTTCCTTAAATAATGTTTAACGCTTAACATTATACGCCACACTTTATTTTCAGAGTACAAAGAATTCTCTATTTTATTTGATTTTAAGACTTCACTGTACACATTTTCATACTAAATGAAATAGAGAAATCTGACACAAAGCTGAAGGTAAACGGACAAATCATGTGGTAAAAATCATAATAATGGCAAATGACAGTATTATGACAACGCTGAAATTCCCGGTCAGCATGGTTTGGCCCTCATCGAAACTATTCGTCTCTGTGACTAACATCCGGGTTTAGTCTAGGAGGTGCTGAGAGCTGCTTTGCACCTCGAGCAGTAGCAGCAAGCAATTCGCCTATTACGTGAATCGATTATTGTTCAGACAACAAGATTGTTATTGACTTGCTGACTGAACTCACAAATTTCATTATTTAAATATGAAACCATTCTCTGAACAAATCCTTAAACATATTTCAGTTATTTAGGGTGTTCACTGAACGATTGAACCTTATGGACGAGGTGTCACTGATGTAGAGACAACACTGTGAGGTCAAGAATGGTACGTCTGATAGCTATAACATTTGGTTACAGCATAAAAACTGTCAACTTCTTAACCTTATCAGGTTTGAGTGTGCCATGGGGTTGTTTTTGTTTTGTCTCACATCACAAAAATGAAGCTCAGAAACATTGAACAGCATTGTACTATCAAATTTTATGTTAAACTTCAAGTCAGTACAACAGAAACACTTAAAAGTTAAAACAAGCGTAAAAGATTAAGCTATATTATGAGCATAAATTTTTGGTGACAAAAACATTTTTAGATGGGCATGAAATTGTGCAAGATGTCTTAGCAGTGGGAGATTTCATCATTTGATGGTAAAAGTGATTGGTTAATTAGTTATAAACTAAAATCACCAGACTGTTCATAAAACTTTGGTGCATGATTTGAGTCCACATAGAGAATGTTGGCTGCTGGATGCTTTGTCACAGTAATGTTCAGTGTCGCACTACATTTCCTGTGAACAAGTAGGTATTTGTTTGTAATTATTTGTAGGTAATTGGTGGTAAACATTGCCAAAAAAAGGTAATTCTTGTGGATTCCAGCCCTGTCACTCCCGTGACTGTAGTTCATACGATTGCTTCCTGTTTCCAAAAATCAAAAGTCAATTCTGGGGCTACTATTTTGAAATTGTGGACAATGTCCAAAAGATTGTTGTTAGCTGAAGGCATTGGTAGTTGAGATCTTCATGCACTATTTCAATTGGTTGGAACATCATCTCTTTAGTTTATCTTACATAATGAGTCTCATTACTTATAGACAAACTTTGTAATTTGCCTGTTTGGCATAGTTATGACAACTCTGAATTTTGACTGCATGAAGTGTTTTGGAAGTGATCTTGTTACCACGTACTCTATGTATCATGTCAGAAATATTAATACCTTAATAAGACATACACACAATGTTCATACAAATTGTTGAAAAAAAAATAGGCACAATAACTTTCTTTTCAAACTATTGAAGATACAATAATGTGTAAGAAAAATATCAGTGTAAATATAATTATTAGTCTACATATAACACTATTATTAGTATATAGTGAAACAAATCAGAATTTATGTTTGGAATAATAACCAGTGTTGTCAGCACATAAATATATTAAATAAATAAATATATATTATCACTATATAAATTTATATGCATTGTGTTTAGTGAGATCAGCAAGTTATTATTTGTAAATATCACATTGTAAACAATAAAATCTCTTCAGTTTTGTTGTCCATGTGATCGTTAACCTATCACTATGTAATGTATTTTTCGATTTTGAAGACTGTATAATAAGTAGTATTATGAAGTCAAAACAGTGTATTATATAGTACTGTGCAGTCTGTCTGCTATCTGAATGTAGCTGATCTTATGTGTATTGGTGTGTGAACTGGGAGAAAGAATCACATTTTATAAGCATGCATACCATTGCTTTTCTAGTAGCATCTATATCTATAAAAATGAATGTTTGTTTCTTTCTTTCTTTGTCCCGTATGCGTTCCTATACCATTCATCCGATTGCGATGAAACTTCGGTGAGTTGTTGTGCGCACGCCCGCGAAGGTTTATGAATTTTTTTCGATGGGGTCCTATGGGGGGTTCTTGGGGTCTTCCACATCTCCTCCTAAACCACTGGACCGATTTCAACCAAACTTGGCACAAATATTTTATGCAACGGGAGAACCAACATAGGGTAGGTGTTTTTTCGATGGGGTCCTTTGGGGTCTTCCACATCTCCTCCTAAACCACTGGACCGATTTCAACCAAACTTGGCACAAATATTTTACGCAACGGGAGAACCAACATAGGATAGGTGTTTTTTTCGACGGGGTCCATTGGGGGGTCTTCCACATCTCCTCCTAAACCACTGGACCGATTTCAACCAAACTTGGCACAAATATTTTACGCAACGGGAGAACCAACATAGGATATGTGTTTTTTCGATATGATCCTTCGGGGGGTCCTTTGGGGTCTTTCACATCTCCTCCTAAACCACTGGACCGATTTCAACCAAACGTGGCACAAATATTTTACGCAAAGGGAGAACCAACATAGGATAGGTGTTTTTTCAATGGGGTTCTTTTGGGGGTTCTTTGGGGTCTTCCACATCTCCTCCTAAACGCTGGACCGATTTCAACCAAACTTGGCACAAATATTTTACGCAACGGGAGAACCAACATAGGATATGTGTTTTTTCGATATGATACTTCGGGGGGTCCTTTGGGGTCTTCCACATCTCCTCCTAAACCACTGGACCGATTTCAACCAAACTTGGCACAAATATTTTACGCAAAGGGAGAACCAACATAGGATAGGTGTTTTTTCGATGGGGTTCTTTTGGGGGTTCTTTGGGGTCTTCCACATCTCCTCCTAAACCACTGGACCGATTTCAACCAAACTTGGCACAAATATTTTACGCAACGGGAGAACCAACATAGGACAGGTGTTTTTTTCGATACGATCCTCTGGGGGGTCCTTTGGAGTCTTAAAAAACTAACTTATTAGATCTGGTTACTATGGCAACCCAATGGAATAGATTCTGTTCTAAATATATTATCGCATTAAATTGAAGACCACGCGAACGAAGTCTTTATATATTATATATATATATATACAAACACTTTCTTTCTTTGAGTGGCATTGCAACGCATGCCGGGTACTCGCTAGTTTTAAATATAAATTGAGGAAGTTGGGAAATTTTTTTAGTTTTCATTTTTCAATTTCAACAGTTCAGAAATAAACATTACATAAAACAGTATGATTAATAGCATGCCACATTTTGATGTCTTCTTATTTCACTTTGAAAGCTTCATTAGTATGTTTGTGTTAAGAACATGGATAAAACTGTACAAAAGAAATATCAGTTTGAGAGACTGAAACACAAACAGATTAAATCTTTGTATGACCTCTGTGTTTAGACCAAAATAAATAAATTGTGTTTAGTATTATGAAAAATAGTTGTAAGAGTGAGTATTATCTTAAATCACATAAGTATGTTTTGTATTTTATATTGAATGTAAGTCCTGTACGTACTTGAAATTTAATACCTTAATTTTGTATAATGCTTATCCGAATAAACATTTAAACTTACTTTGCTTATTGTATTTTCTAACGTGTTTATTGTTCAACATGTTTCCTCTGTATTTCCTACAAAGTTTTATTGAAATTCACCACGAGTTACAAGAAACAGGTTTTCATGTTACCGATACAAGAAAACAGAACCTTTCTGTCTGACACACACACACACACACATATTTAATATTAACAATGTCTTTGTGAGTGTGCTACATAATTTTTCTGCATTGTGTTTACTATGTGCATATTTTGTAACATGATCAGATGAACAGAACTATATTGTGAGCAAATGGAGGCCAAAAATTGTGAAAATAGTCCTGTTTCAAGATAATAGATGGAACAAAACCTTAAGTGAAGCCAACAAGAACCACTATGGTAATGTGGTAATGGGGCCGGCCAGTTATCTTCTCTCTCGTCTTGGTCATGGCGTGAGGGAGTGTAGACATTCCTGTATTGTGGAGTTAAATTATGTTTGCAAAAGCATTTTAACATGTGTTGGTGTATGTAAATTGTTTCAAACACATTCAATTAGTACCAAATAGTAAACGGGATAAAAGTGTGAGACGGGAAACCTTTGGAAAAAATTGTAAAGTTGTAAATCCAGACATAAACGGAACACATGGCATATGTGAGACAGTCTAGAGTGAAGGACAGAGTGATTGGTGGATATCCCTGAACTTAAAAGTTCAAAAATAATCATTTAAAACTCAAAAGTATTTAAAAACGATTGTGCGAGAAATGTGAAATTCAGGGGGGGGGAAGAAACTTCAAAATTGGATGATTGCAAGCAGAGGTGACACCATCTTGGGGAAACGCCAGTGAGAGAGATACCAGATGCCATCACCATGTATAATGAACTTTATTATACAGGGTGATTCAAAATTGCACAGCAATCTCTCGGGACCTGATTCTATAGCTACAAAAAAAAAAAAGAAAAAAGTACATATAAACATAGGTCTGAAAACGGTTCATAAGAGAGTTGCAGCTCGCAACGCCCTGATTTCTGCTCCCACAGTAAAATGACGCCATATGAAATTCGTGGGATATAAAGTGAAGGGTAAATTAGGTGGTTTCTTATAGTTTTTGATCTGAAAAATTGAATAAGAGGTCTCAGACCTCTATCTTAATTATTTTTTAAGAATTGGGTAAAACACAAAAAATTGGAGTCCAAAAACACACATTTTTAGATTTGGGATAAAATAACTTTGTTAATTTGCTAGTAAACAAATACAAATTTCTAACTAACTTTGTAGAGAATTTAATTATGAGAAAACTGATGTGTATAATGTCTATTAAAAGTAAGTACAAATTTGAGAAATTTGACTTTAATTAAAATCTTGGATTTCGTTGTCCATGACGTGTCCGTTAACTAAATATAATTATTTCACTAAGTATAGACTTGGAACACAAAACTTTTTATGGGTTAAAACGTACACGTTTTACCTTATAACCTGAACCGGTTTTCACTATAAAAAAGCTTCTTCAGAGGTTGCCGCTGGTAGCACTGTCAGTCTTGTTGTTGGCGATGAAATCGATTTTCGAAAGATCGATGTTGTGTGTGTGGGGTGTGATATGTTCAAATAATGCATGTGATTTGAATTGTGTCTGTTCCTTGTTCGTTTAGGATGTCGTTTTTATTTGTTTTCGTGTGTTTGTATATTTCCCTTGTTCTAGAGTGTCTAGTTTTCGCCCTTTTGTGTGTACGTGTAGAATGTTTATGTTATTGTCAATGTTTTTGTATGTGTGGTTTGCTTCAATGAGGTGGTTTGCAAAGGTGGATTCTGTAGTGGAGTGGAGTGCCTTTGTGTGTTCAATGTATCTTTGTTTGAAGGTATGTTCTGTCTGGCCTATGTAGAATATGTTGCAATCTGAGCAATTTATTTTTTAAACACCAGGTAGATCGAATTTGTTTTGTGCTTTGTGTGTGTTCTGTTTTGTTAGTAGTTTTGTAAGCGATTCTGTATCCTGCTTTTTTGAATTTGTGGGCTATTCTTTCAGTTTGTTTGTTGAGGTATGTTAGTGTTATGAATTTGTTTTCTTTGTCTGTTGTTTGTTTTGTGTAGGAGTTTATTGACTATTGTTCTGTCATATCCATTGGATTCTGCTAGATATTTTATCGTGTTTAGTTCGTCTTTGTAGTCGTTTTCATCTAGGGGGATGTTGTTAAAGTCTATGTATCATGGTTCTGAAGGCAGCTAGTTTGTGTTGTATTGGGTGATTGGAGGAGTTGTGTATTAGTGTGTCAGTTGTAGTCTGTTTTTTGTATATACTGAATTTGTGCCTGTGTTCAAGTTTTGTGATGGAGAGGTCTAAGAAGTTTATGCTATTGTTGTGTTCATATTTGGCAGTAAAGGTTATGTTTTTATGTATTTTGTTTATGTGCGTTAGTAACTGTTCACATTGTCTTTGGTTTCCCCTGTATAGTATTAGAATGTCATCAACGTATCTGTGCCAATATAGTATTGTGTGTGTGTGTCTGTCATTATTTGTGGGGATTTTTGTTTTTTCTAAGTGTTGGAGGAAGACTTCTGGTAGAACGCTGGATATGGGTGAGCCCATGGGTAGACCATCATTCTGTGTGTAAAATTTATTGTTATATGTAGTTTTGTTTTGTGATAATGTTCAGAGTTTCTGTTATTTCGTTGATAAGTTCGTCTGGTGTGTTGTTCTGTTTGAGTTTTTGTTGGATGGTGATTTTTTCAGAGATGGGGATGTTTGTGTACAGGTTTTTAATGTCAAAGGAGGCTAATGTGGCATTATGGGGGATGTGTATGTCTTTTATTTTTGTTACTAGGTCTGTTGTTTTTTACTACAATGTTGTGGTCTAGTTGTGTGTGTCTGATAATTTTGTCTAATGTTTTGCGAGTTTGTATGCAGGGGCATTACGGTAACTGATAATGGGGCAGATCGGAATTCTTCTTTATGGTTTTTGGGAAGCGCTTGGAGGGTAGGGGCTGATGGTTGGATTTGTTTCATGTAGGGCTTTTGTTTGTGTGTCATTGTGTTTGGCTTTGTTGATTGTTTTACTGTGTTTTGGTATCTGTTGGTGGGGTCGTGTTTTAGTTCTGTTCCATGAAGTTTTGTACTTTGTTGTGTAGGTCGTCTGTGGAGATGATTACAGTCGTGTTGCCTTTGTCTGCGGCAACCTCTGAAGAAGCTTTTTAATAGTGAAAACCGGTTCAGGTTATAAGGTAAAACTTTTACGTTTTTACCTATAAAATGTTTTGTGTTCCGAGTCGTAGTGAAATAATTATATTTAATTAAAAACAAAACCGCCCAAAATGCACCAGAAAAGTGTTACAATTTACGAGAAATGGGATTGTAAACTTTCGAAACACCTACACTTGGGCACAAGAAAACCCACGAGACTGCCCCCAAGACATGACCAACATACTTTTTCATTTAATGTGTGGTGCGGTCTTCTTGGTGATAATCTCTTAGGCCCTTTTTTCTTACCACCAAGGCTTAATGGAAGCCATACTTACATTTTTTGCAAACGCATGTGGTGGAACTCTTGGAAGATATTCCACTTGCAGACAGAGTGCAGATGTGGTTTTTGAATGACAGTGCATAAGTGTCCGTGGGGAATGTGGTACAGCTCCTGTACACCATCTATCAAGTGTGCGTGACGACCCTGGGTGTTTCCTATTTGTACCGCCACAATTTATTATGTAAAACGGATATGCTTTATAACACACACCATAACCCTTTAAGGGTCAGTTTCAAATGAGTAAAATTCAGCTGGTGCCAAATTACAAGAGCATGGGACATTAGTATGCTAAAGATATTACACTGACCAGGATGGTTCGATGTGCTGTCACATGATCATGCAAAATAACACAATTTGTGTTTTAATTTTTGTAATTACACTGTTGATGGCATGTTATTATTATTACATATAATATTTTGGACATTAGCCATAGTTTTAGAAACAATTCCAAACACAGTGTTTCGACCTCTAAAAATCTGAGGTCATTCTAAGATACAAATAACTGTACATCATATGTATGAATACAAAATGATATTGTCACAACTTACAAACAAAAAAATTAATAAGTATTAGAAAAAAAAAATTACCAAGAAGGCGGTCTTAGGAGGATTTCACCTTTGGTCACAAAAGAACTGCTCTGGTCAACAGAGTTCCCTGTTTTAGGCATTATTGCCTCAGTTGAGGCCACCATACAAGACGTACCTGAGGAGGAAAGAATTATGACACTGCATACTCACACTAAAAATATTTGAGGAATGAAGTTAACAGTATAGCGAATAAGTTTTCAAAAAAGGGTATAGTAAGCACTTGGTTCATAAAATGATACATAAAGAAGAAAATATTAACGGTAACAAGGAATAACGGTGAAAGGTAAAGGTAATAACATACCCATATATTAGAGATACTTCAGAAAGGATTAAGAGTATTACTGAAAAATACAGATTTTGGACTGCTTTTCATTCCCATAGACAAACCTTTGTGTAAAACTAAGCCCACAAGGACCAAATTGGAATAGTCTCCCTGTGAATGTGGGACCCAGTATCTTGGGAAAACTGGAGGGCCTCTGGGAGTTTGCCTGGATGAACATGTTAAAAATGTGAGACAAGTTGAATGTAATACACCAAAATTAAGTGAATATGTGTGGGAAGAATGCCCCACAATATAGAAATTATTGGGAGGGAAAGTAATTTGTTAAAGAGAAAAATTGTGCAGGCATCTTTTATTTTGGTTGAAAATAATTTTATTAGTCAGGTGAGTAAAGATATTTCACAATTTGATGAGAGAATATTTGGGACCGGGCCTTCTTCACCTCAAAGTGGATGTAGAATATAGTTTAAGGAGGTGCTTGTCCTAGTTACCTTGTTGTTTTTCTTTTCTTTTGTGACCAGAGGTGAACTCTTCCTAAGCTGGCCTTCTTGGTAAATAAATATTTGTTTATTTCTAAAACTTAATTATATCTTTTTTGTATTGTTGGATATGATATAAAAAGTTATTATATAGTGAGGACATCAGAGTTTTAGAGGTTGAAACATTTTATGCTTGAAGTTGTTTCTAAAACAATGACTGTTGTCAGAAATATTATAATATTGAATAGCAACTATGGGTTTTATTTTAATGTCTCATGTAGCACAACTTATTCATTTCCTTTTTAAGTTGGATTTACCAATATAGGTGGCAACCTTGGTTTTTTAATTTTGGGTGGTGTTTTTAGGGCCACACTTCTCACTGTTACAACATGGGCTGACAAAGCTTGTGAGCTCACTGAAGCTCATTTACAATACAATGCTGCTGTTTTGCAGCATTGTATAATGTTTTGACACACTTAGGTGACAAATATTCCAAGTTTTCATCAACAACTCGTGGATCTTTCATCATACCAGTACATCTGTTCACAGACACTACCAAGTTCCTAGAAGAGAAAAAATCACTGTTGGAATGTCTACCACATTTATCAGATTAGGGTGAATCTCTTTTCCCCAAAACAATACTGATACGCTTTGATGACAGCAGCTCTAAAGGCAATATCACAAAGTCATTTCAAAAGACTTTGCGAATGAATTTTGAAAAGTGTAGCATACTGTAATCCCACCTGACTTTTGGATGGATTATGTTCCACAAGGGGCTGAATTGTATAAGTACGACTTATTTTTTCTCTGCTCTAAAAGGGAAATTCAAGGTCTAGAAGTAGATATGGACATCAATATCACTTAACTTACCCAATTATTCTGCAGGAGCGTACAAACTCATATCAGATTTCCTTAACATCAGAGTGCTTTTTATAACCACTGCATATTACCAGTTACAACAGGTATTTATCTTTGATTATATGCGGCTTATACTTATTTAAGACCTACGGTGACAGAAAATTGATTGAAGTGACTTTCACATCCATCAGGATATTGCCTCTTCTATGTTAGCTGACGAAGTACTAGAAATCTTTGTGAGGAAACACAAAGATAAACTTTCTTTAGCCTTACCTTAAATGGACACACAAGTATTAATTAATGTTCAGGTTTCCTTTGTGTCTATGGTCATCCTGTTTTTACACATTAATCCTAACTTATCCACACAATGTTAATACACAACATTTTGTTTTAGCAAAGAAAATTCAAAGTTTATTGTCATATGTAAATTAAGTATGTCAACAAACATCAGTTAAGCTAATACTTTTCTCTTATTTTACAATTTTTTAACGAATTACAGAAATAACTCGAGTACTTTTTTAATAAAATACAAAAAATCACAAAATTTATGAAAAAAATACAACTAAAATTACTAAGGCTTTCAAGATGTCAGAATGTTCAATCCTATGACAATTTCTGGATCTGCCCCTGCCTGTGGCTTTTTGATACTGTTGATCTCCATTTTTAATGAGTAATGACGCTGTTCTTAATTATTAGTATGGACTGTTGAATAACAGCAAATAAAAGTTAATTTGGGAGAAAAGTTTAACAGTTTAAATACAGCAAGATAAAATTAGCTTTTACAATTATCAGATATGAAATAAAATGTAATTAGAATGTGAAAAAAATGTGGGAAACCCTTAGACCTAAAACTAATGTGAAGACTCGCCTCTTTTGATGCCAAGATAGTACATAATAAATTTTATTTAACCACATTAAATTTAACAGCCTCTCATAACTACATAATACATTACTCACTATTTACAATAACTATCACAATCACAAGTCATTATATTTACTACTTGCCAAGACACTTATGACACACTACAGAAGCTCAGTGCCACCAGAATTTGCTCAATGTGTCAGGATTCAGTAACATTACAAATTTTTCTTTCCTATTGCATTATTACCTTAATGCGTCATTGACTTGTTGATTTATTTAGTTTCTGTGACAATACTTCTCTTTTTGAAGTGAGAACTTCATTTACAGCACTATGATGCACAGCTCATTCCCACCATGCGCTTAGCACAATAAGCTGATTCAAAGTGTAATGAAAGAGCTGAAACGAAAAAGTATTAGCTGTGAAGGAGAGAAAAGCAAAAGACCCTTCCCTCTTGCACTAGCAACTCTTACTTGACAAGTGACAAAGACAATGTAGTATGTCTGCCATGGTGGTAAAAGATGAATGTGAGTGAGGGAAGAGTACAGTAATCTATTATATCTATACTACTATTAGATGTACTACAAGAGGTAACGTTTGTTTGTTTAACTATCCGGGCTAACCTGAGACTGCTGATCTGATTCAGAAACTTCTTTCACCACTGCATTCTTTGAAGTTTGAGGATGGTTTCAGATATTACTTTTGAATCAGTAACTTCAACAGTTTTCAAGAACAGAGTTTTAAAACATGAAATTCCTTTGTAAATTTGCGAGTAGTGAAATTTTCAGCAGCAACAAACTTCCATTCTAGAAGAGATAGTTATATGGTGTCAGCAAATAAAATTTAAAGAAAATTCAACATTTTATTTTGGTTTTTGTTATAATAAAATCCCTCTTTTCTTTCTCATGATATTGGCAGTTTTGTAAAAAATTTGGTCGGTTGGTAGTAGGAGTATTTGAACGGTGCCTTGAATATTGAATTAACTTTTGCTCTGGAGACTTCATTCAAGCGTTCCATTCTGTTGGTAATGTGCACTTACCTTCAAAATTCAAATCTTATGGCCAACATTTTAACACATTTATGGCATAACAATACAGAATATGCTTGCTGCAAGTGCGGCGTCATCAGACATAGGTGACATATGCATGGCACAGTTTTACAGCCAGTGTGTGCAAGATTTACATTTCTCCAAATCAGACTCTCAACAATTCCACTGATTTCATAAAAATTACACTGAATTACCTCTAATTTTGAGTAGAGGTTACAAAGTAAACTTTATAAATGTCAGCTCACATCCTTTGATAAAGTTTGTTTAAGATACACTAAACTTGCAATTGAACAATGATCCATCGTTTGCTACGACAAGAGGTGGTATCACAATCGATGCTGTATTTTCGAGATTTCTCGTTAAAATAGACTCTAAAACATTCAAATCTTGCTTCTATTACCACAAACCTATCGTTTAATTCTTCAAGGTTGAACAAGAATCTCCCATTATTTTGTCAACTGATAATTAGTGTCATAATTTATACCACTGTACATTTATTATTATATTCATGTTTAATATGGTAACCAAATCACTTGTACGAATTAATAAATTAATTACCTTAATTATCCGCCGTGTGATTTCCTATGCTTCGTCTATGACGCGTTTCGGAGCATATACTCCATCATCAGATATTAAAAATTAAAACAGTCACTCATACGAGATCGTTAAAAAGTTAAAATGTCAACCGCGTACGGTTCATATGCATATCTTGACATTTTAACTTTTTAACGATCTCGTAAGAGTGACTGTTTTAACTTTTAATATCTGATGATGGAGTATATGCTCCGAAACGCGTCATAGACGAAGCATAGGAAATCACACGGCGGATAATTAAGGTAATTAATTTATTATTATCTTTAGATACATTGTACATTCAATAAGATTGCAATAGCTATTCGTAAAAAAATGAATGATTATTATGCGGATATCACATTCTATGTTTCAACTAAACACTGCATAAATCATAATGTTACAATGAAAAAAATTATTTGTTATTTCATAATTGTCTTAGAACTGGCACTTCATTTCTTTAAAACAAACAGCATTCTGTGGTTGGATGAAGAAACATTCCCCAGCATTTAAAACCACTTCTCTTAGCTTGCTGCCACTATTGTTATTATACATCTCTACTACTGGTATATTGTAAACTGCATAAAGTTATTCTCTAATCAGTTTGACTAATTGTGACCAAACTTCTGAAGATTATTCCATGAATGCTGTTGTGAATCTTACATTGTTCAGATGTTGGTGCCTGTAACAATTCAACAGCCTTTATTAATTCATTGCACGTGCAATTTCTGTAACAGTTCTGTGGCAGACCCTTTAAGAAAAAGAGTGAATGAGTGAAGTTTTTCTTCTTATGCAACTGTTAAGTCTCCCAGTGAGTTTGTCTCTCAATTACATAATTGTGCCTTGGAGTGAATGGGCCCCACTGCTGCTATTTTCTTTATTCTTATTTTTGAGTTTCTTTCATTTTTTCTAATTGGTATTGTCTCTTCCAGTATTTGTTTTAAAGTATGCTAATTTACTTCATATTGCTTAATTACCAATATGCAGATGCTCTTGCTTATGTTCCTATACCAATGTCTTCTGCCAACCAAGCATTAGGCCCATTGTGGCTTGATCATTTTATCTCTTATATATCAATGTCATAATGACTTTCTTTAGTTTCCAATTCATGTTTCTTGTCATGCTATTCCTATGTTGCCTCTTTTCACACTGGCATTTTCTATAAAGCTTCTATGAGCCAAGTAACAATTTTATCCATTGTTTTAGTTAGGTTTCTGGGCATGTACGACCTGGTACAAAATCCCTGAGTTCAGCATAGAAGCAACATGCCTGACTGTACTGGCATATGTATTTAAGGGCCTCCTGCATGAGGGCAAGTGGTTACAGTGCAGTCCCCAAATTGTATCAAGTCATGTTCCAAACAAACTAAAGATTCCTACCAAAGAAGGCCAGGAGGAAATGTCTGCACAAAAGGCAGATGAAACTGCAGTCACACAAGACTGACAGTGAGGCTCGAGTTCTGGATCATAATTCCCAGCAGAAGAGAAGATGATGGCTAATTCTTGGACTGATCTTCAAGAATGAATACAGATCACAATGGTGATCAACCACAGCTTTGGTCAGAAGACCTCGGGAAGTACAGATAGCAGGGTTGTCCATTCAGTAATTGTAGCCACCCAATTGCTTGGAAAAGTCTTCTGTTTGTAAGGTGGAATATTTATTCAGTATTAATACATTCACTGAATCCAAAGGCAAATTTTTTTGGATTTCGTTGTCCATGACACGAATTTTGTATCTTAACTAAATATGGATGGATGCGAAAACTGGTTCAGGCTATAAGGTAAAAAAACCTTACACGTTTACCTTAAGGTAACAAACCTGGGGCTATTACGTTTTTACCCATAAAAAACTTTGTGTTTCGAGTCAGTAGTGAAATAATTATAGTTAGCAAATTTTTTACTAAGGGACCCAAATGTAAGAAGAGCTGCATACAGTGGCATACCAAGTTAGCGAGAATATAAACCCCTAATAATTCAAGGCAACAAGTAGATAAGGATTTTGAAGGTGCCATTTTGGTCTTAGATGCTAGCAAAAGTGAATGACAGATGACCCTTTGGCCATCTCGTATGAACAAGCTGCATATCCATGGACATAGCCATCAGACAAAGGTGAAACAACGGGGTGAGACACTACAAGAGTATTGAGTGTAGGACGAGAATAAAGTTCTTCCCAACATTCACATAATGTAGATGTAGAACACCGTAGGAGTTGAAAAAACAAATCTTAATGAGAAAAGTGATAGGGGCTATCCAGCCATATGGCTCATAAAGTTGAACTTACATGGAAGGAACAGGATGTTTGGTGACAGGTCTGGATATCCAATCTGACTGAGACACGACAGGCGATGCCAAAGAGTCTTCGTGTTGTCCAGTACACTCTTAAGGCAACTGTCCATATGTGCTGGTTGGAGACTCTTCATCAATGCAGTGCTGCTGCCGATGTATTCACAACAAAGAATGCAGATGAGAGGAGATCACACAGTTGGTCATGCAGAGTCAGTCCTCCTATAAAGTGTTTGCACTTATGGCAGTGCCATCAAGGAATGTATAACTGTGGAAAGGCTTGGATGACAGTAGATACTGGGGTAATCCATCAACAGCCAATTGTTTCAGGTCCGCAAAGCCAAAATGGAACACAAGCAAGACTATGTGTACATAAAGCAAAAATCTTTATGGGATCAGAAGTGTATTTATACTACAGAATACAGGTGAATTCTGTCTTCAGAATGGACCAGTACCTAGTAGTACATTTACTCAGTATCACAAGAGAATGTAAACTAAAAACACTGAAAAAAGGTGATAACACGGAGACCAAAGCTTGAAGTTTAGGACCTGTCAACAACAGATCATTAAGACACACCACTGATGGTTAGTGCACTGGTCCAGTCTTCTGAGTTGCTTCTGGACTTAAAAACGCCATGGTCCCTGGGCGATATAGTCATCCATACGCTTTATATACAAATCCTTAAACTTTGAGTCCCAGACAAATCTCCACTCCAAACTAAGGAGACGAGAAAGAGAACTATTACAAGCGTCCCATTGAGTCACTAGCAGACTGGGGCTAAATGGATATCTAAAAGATATAAACCCAATGATAAAATGTGATGTAGTGTGATCATAAAAGTGCTCAGCTGGGTGTCTTGGAGCTGAGAGCTCTTCAACCTCCCAGAACCTTTTGCACAATGCTAGAGGATCATCACCTTGAGGAGGAGTCAAAGACGCTGTCAGCAATATATAAGAAGGCACTGGCACCTGATGGAACACAGCATGAAGTTGATGAGCAGAAACTGAATCTTGTGGTATTAATGTCAATGACCTTTCACATGACAAGAAACAACAGGGGAAGGTGGGAAAAGTCCATAGAGGCAAATCGAAATATGGTCTCATCAGCATTTGGAAGACCAGAGCCTATGGAAACAACCTGCCCTGTAAGAATGGTGTGGATATGACACCTGCTCCTAACAGTGCATTCACTGCAGGGGATAAGTGTTGAAGGTAGGGCCAGTTAGAATCAATCTCCTTAAATAAAAGTAACAGCACAAAAGGAGATGTTCTTCATGATGACAATAGTCTGATTATGAGCAATCACCTTCCCTCGTAAAACCTGACTGGGCATGGGATTTGCCTGATTGAGAAACATCATGAGACAGTGCTCAAGTAGTCAAAAGTAGTCCCAGTACCATCAATAACTAAAGTACTGTACACACGACATCCCAACTGGTGCACATAGTGTGCAGAAATAAATAAGCCTTTTATTAAAAAGTAGAGACATCTTATGTACCCGAGAACACTTCCTTATTTTCATTCATGGAGATGGTGAGAGATCATGCAGGATTCACAGTGGTATTGGGAAAATCAAGGGTTTGTCACCTCCCTTTGGTGAGTGCTTCTTGGCAGCCAGTCTTTTATAGAAATGTAAAAGCCACTGCAAGATGTATCATTTGACACAATGAGAAATAAACTGTACAGAGTTAAGTTGCTTTATCCTTTTATAATGGTCAGATGGGCTCAGACTTAGAAATTTAGTGCACTCCACAAGAAGAGAGACTTGCAGCCAGAATGTCAGTTAGAATCACCAACTGAAGCTCTTAGTGAAGCAACATAAGATGAAGACTTATGAGGAACTGCAGATCCTTCAGGAAGAGATGGTCCTGTCAGTGAACTAGATAGTGCAGCATATTCTTTGTGTACAGCCATGGTGGTATGAAACTTGATGATGGATTCCACCTTAGGCACATGATCTGAAGAACTTCAGTGGGCCTAAAATCTTTCTCAAAACAGCAAGTCAAATTTAGACAGGAGGAACATTGACGAAACATCTAGTAAGATATTCTACACCCTTAATTGCTATATCAACCTGAAATTGGAGACACAGGTACCCATAAAATCAAGGAATCACCTTTAAAGATTTCACTGACATGTTAGGAAGTTAAGAGATTCTGGCAATAAGTTTGAGCACCAGGTGTTTATAATGGTATTTGTCGATAAGGATCGCCATAGCTGTTATCATTTATCGGCAGTGATGGAATCTTTTTGTATGCTGCCCCTTTCACATGCTACAGCAAATAAAATAACTTATGCTTAGACGTCAGGCCAATATTCTCTTGAACTAGAGTGATGAATTTTGAATAGAATTCTGCGCCAGACTGGCAAACGATCATCAAAGGTAGGCCGAGTTAACCACAGGAGCTGAACAGATTGCAGTGCCAGACATATTTTGAGTAGATGCAGCCCCTGAACAGGGTGGGAGGGGACAAGAATCAACATAGTGTGCCACTCCTGCAAATAGATGTCTGTTAAATGGATTAACGCAGCAGGCACATCTGATCCTCCAGACCCTCAGGCAGACTTCTGCATTAAAACATGGCTCCAAGGATGATATAAAGCTCTTCACACAAAAACTTTATCTCCTCGACTGCAGCAGGCAAATTATACTTTAATGACTCTAACCTTAGAACCACGGTCTGGACGGAAGTAGTCCCTAATGATGAGTTTCTAATGGTAGCTAGCAGCAGTGGTCAACTTACAACTTAACAGCTATTATGCCCAAACACAAATAAGAGCCAAAAAGAACATGAAAAACTAAGCCAGAAATCCCAAGAGTGGCTCAGGGAAACACCTACAAAAAATCCACCAAAAGAAAAATATTCAAATTGCAAGGTAAAAATAAAAACTTCAAAAAGCACAATGGTTATTCACTACACAAAATACAACTATAACAAAATTATTCACAACTACTCAAAATTCATAAAACTAAACTCATACAAGAGAAAATTGGCAAGTAGAAAATACAAGAATAAAATAAAAAATGTACAATAATAAACAAAGAGCAGCAAAATAAAACGATAAAGGCAAATAGCAAATAAGTTATAAGTCACAAACCAAATTCCCTACAAATGCAAAATAGAAAATAACATGGGAAATGAATTAAATTAAACAATAATTAATAACTGCACACAAATATTAATAAATTGTACAAATCAGAAAAATTAAATAAAGACTCCGCAAATAACAGTTAAATCAATCAAACTCAGTGTACAATAAAGGCACAAAAAGTATCAAAACGTGATTTAAATGTTAAAAATTGGCATATAATAACTTATATTAAACATGCAAATAATCTGTAAAAACTCACAACTATAAAAAAAAGGCTCAACACCATTTAACAACACCCTAAGCCAACCCAAGCATGAACCCTTGTAACATGTGGGGAAATGGTAATCAACAGGTACAGTTCTGTTCATGAGCAGATTGCAGATTGGGTTATAATAACAAACAGTAGTAACAAAAAATATGTAAATAAGTCGACAAAGGCACCCCTTTTTTATATAAATCAAATTCATTAGGCAGTTAGGCAACCTCAAGGCAAAACATTACCCCATTATGACCGATACCAAAGCAACAGAAAGGCGCTGTTACTAAAATTCTTTAAAACTAGAGAAAAATTAAAAGATCTTATGAAATACATCAGTTTGTAATATCTGGTAGCATCTATATATGGTTTTAAGGTTACGAGCTGAAATATGTAAATTTTAGTTAACCTATTAAATATTACTTTTACATTTTTTATTATCTTACCCTCTGGGAAGTGTATACCAAGTAGAAATTACTCATGTATTATGCAAAAGAACAACTCACCTTGTTTCTATACACCTGCTTGCTTGAAGAGAAGTTAAAAGGCAGGCAGATCCCTAACGGATAAAAGGGTTGAAGGAAGTCGGGTATTATAAGTACACAGTACACATATAATTGTCGGTTGTGGGGGGGGGGGGAGGCATGAATTAAGCTACTTCAGTTGCTAAGATGCTGTGGCCATGTGTAAAGAGTCAATGTGCTGCCATGCTTGCTGCTCCAATGTGCCAAAGTGACTGACAATGCATCAAGAGTACATCTGGATGGTTCCAACAAAGCGCATGACTCAATCTTTGTATTTGATCATTGATATCGACTATGTAAAAATTCACATGCCCAAAATACTGAATACATGCACATAATTCCATGAATTTTCTTCACAATACAATAATCCTTACACATAATTCACAATAAGAAACAATATTTACAATTAGTAAACTTTTAAAGTCTTAAAGTTCAGTAAATCACAGTTAAAAAAAAAAAAAATCTTCACATCACTTAGTACCAATTGCACATCACAATTTAACTGCTATAACATGATAACTAGCACAGTGTGTTCTCAGCCTAAATTTATGCAGATTGAAGTTAAAACCACACATGACCCAAAAAAGGATCTTGACAGTAGTCTTTCGACATATGTGAGAAGTTCAGGTATGTTCTAGAACATGCTATTTATAGTTTATTTTTAATCACATTTTATTATACAATCAACAACATACTAATCATTCTAGTCTAGTTGACTGACTTAAGTTTGTTTTCCGTGTTGCCATGTCAATATTGTTGGGAGGACGAAATGTAATTATACAGTGTACCTCTTTCAGACAGTGTAGCTGATGTCCAGATATTTTGGACACATTAGGGGACATACAAATTGAAATTATTAGTTTACATGGTACTAATTATTAGTTTGATAAATACACCTTGTATGCTTACATTTTATATACGAATTAGGCTACTTATTAATTTCATAAATTAACTCAATTTCCAGTTTGCAAAACAAATGCCTATTAGTAACAATATAAACCAAGGTGATGTAACATCAGACCTATCATATCTCCGTGACATTAGAAGCACTGGGAACTAGACGTAAAAGTTACTGAAACCGAGGTGATGATATTGCCCAAATAATAGATACTAAGAAACAGGCGTATTTGAAACACCTAGCTTTAAAGACTGATCCGACTAGGTCTGAATTAAGCTCTGCTGCACCATTGCCAAAAGAGAAGTAAAGAAATTGAAAAGAAATAGTTGGGACAAAGATCTGTGGTACAGTGCATGATAGATAGGAGAAGGCTTGCAAAAATTATATTTAAATCAGACAGAAAGAGATAACATGAAGATCAGCAATATCATAGAGAAGCAATGGGACCGATATTATGAGCAGCTGTGGACCCAGGAGCATCTTGAGGAAACCAAATTTGCAGAAATCAATGAATGTATGGATCCAATAGTAATGGATTAATTCTTAGCTGCTCTATAATGCTGTAAAAACAGAAAATCACCAGGCACTGATGGGTTGAATTTCGAGTTTATAAATTATGCACCAGCCTTGGTGGATGATTATTTATTGAACTTTATTAATCTGTGCTGGACCACTTGTCATATTCCCTAAGATTGGTAGATGGCAAATGTAGTCCCCATATTCAAAACATGAGATCGTATGCCTGTGATAACTATAGAGGGGTCAACCTACTTCACACATAAATTGTATGGATCTATTCTTGCAAGATGACTGAATGCAATAACGGAGACTATTCTCTGAGAGACCCAGTATGGTTTCAAGAAGGGTAGATCATGTTTAGGTTGTATCTTAATAGTAGCCCAGGTCACTGAAAAGCACAGGGAATGTACTAGAAGTTCTAGAACAGGTCAGTAATTTAGAATACCTGGCCTGTCTTACATTATAAAGAATGATGTGGTCAAGACGCTGCTCAAGTTCAACTACATGTGTGGGCCCATCAGGAGAACTCTAAAAATCAACGAGGAAAGAAACACACCTGAAGTTCTACAAGGTGATGGCCCTCCCCACACTTCCCTATGGGTCTAAGAACTGGACTTTAACAAAGTCCCAGGATAGTCATATTCAAGCAGCCGAAATGAGATTTCTCAGGCAAGTGGCAGGATATACTCATCAAGGTCGCAAAAGTAATGTTGGTGTTATCAATATTATGAATTTACTTGACAGAACTGCCCAATATCATCTAAATGGTAGGGACATCTTAACCGAATGGATGATCAGCTCTAATCTCCTTGGGACTGAAACAAATCATCTTTTGTTTAATCCTTGCTGATTATGTTGATGAACACAATTACCTTTAACTTCAAGTTACTGTTTCTAATATAGTTATTTTCTAATAGGTGCAGTTATTTGTGGTTTATTTATAGCAGCTCTATCCGAACACAAGGTGACCTGTTATAATCCCTCCTCCATTAAGTGTGCAGAATATACAAGACCTGGATGTACATTACTGGTCTCAGTCTTTGTTTCTCATCAGCAATCTCTTGCACAATGTCCTCTTCAGTGACTTTCCCTCGGGCGCTTCCTTTAACTCAGGAACACGCATAACCTTCCCTCGATGACCATTGTTGGTTATCCAATCATTTCTTCTGTGATCATACAAACAGGTAGTTCATCTACTAGTTCTGTTTCTGTTTCCACATGCAACAGCAAAGGTTCCTCTTCTCCACACCTGTTGATTTCTTCTTCGGCTACTGTCACTTTGTTGAGTGAATGGTTGGCAGATCCTGTTATTTTAGACACGCAAAGCTTTATCTCCTCTTCACCAACCCTCAGAATTATTCTTTGTTAAGTCCACAACAAACCCGTAGACATTCATAATGTCCTTGCCAAGAATCACTTCATTGACAATTTCTGCAATGAGCACTTGGTGGATAAACTCTAGAAGTCCCAGGTGTAAATCTACATCTACCTTTCCAACACTCTGACGGGGATTCCAGTCACAGTCTGTACAGTACAAGAACTAAATTGAGGCTGGCGGTTGCTGACTAAGTCAGGGTGCACGATGGACACTGTTGGGCCCATGCCAACTAAAAAAGATGTTGGTTTACCTTCCGCAAATCCATTTACAATCAAGTTTCCATTGGTCTTGTGAAGCGTGGAAACAGTTGTCCACTGTGTGCTTCCATCAAATGTTGGGGCCTGACATGAACTGCCCCAACTGCAGGCAAAGTGACTTTCTCTATTGTCTTATTTTCTGTTTTTATCATTGGCACAGCCTGTTTGACAATTTGTTTTGAAACGTTTGGCTGTATTTTTATTAACTGTTCGACTTAACTTTTAATTTGCTCTTTTATGTTTGTGATTGGTCGTCTACTGCAGATATTTTTGTTGACATTGTTTGTTCTATACTGAAGATAGATTTTTCTATTGAAGACAATCTTACCTCTTAGCCATTCAGATCACTACATAGAGACCCAATTCTGCAGTAGACTTTGTACTTTGATTGATGAGCAACAAAATGAAAAAGGTTTAAAATTGATCCACGTAGTGAGGCTGAGTACCTCACTACATGAGGTTAAATGCCTCATCGATCCGACTATTTCACTCTTTTGGTTTGAGCTATTCTTCTCTAATTACTGATTTCACAGGCACTAAATAGTTTCTGTTTATTTTATACAGATTTTCTCATTTGCTTCTTTTTATTACTATTTTTTGACGCTTGTCTGGAATTCTGTATAAATTGTATTGGATATGTCCTGCCATTCTAGCTGACTTATTTGTAGATATAGCTGTTCTTAAGCTGAACAGAGAAGACAAAACTAAAGTAAAGTCATACGTAAATCATCTCCTTAAGGCACGGTGTATCAGGACACTGACTTTTTTACATCTAACATGCGTTTGTCTTTCCTAACGTCAATGGCTTTTCCATAAGCATACAACTGAGTACCCATTTCTTTGTCAGTACTATTTTTCTGGCTAAAAGGAGATGACTTCAACTACTAACCTCAATGGGAGTGGTATAATGCAAAAAATTAGAGTTTTTCCTTCAAATTTTGTAGTGTAAATCATTTTGATATCTATATTTCAACCTAAACTATACAAAGTTAAAATAACATTTTACCACATAAAGAAAACTTTAATGAATGGACAGAAAATATCGCAACTCCTCTTCCCCAAGCATAATCACACACATATTATATTAAATGTATTTCATTTCATAGGAGCATTTACCAATATAACGTGTTTACAGCTTTTGAAAATTATGTAGTACACTTGTCAGTCATGTGTATGTCTCACTGTCTGGAGAAAAAATTGACTTGAAAAAAAAAATCAGCTGTACATTTTACAATATCAGTTTGTCAAAACAGGAACTGTACAAACTTTACCCCACCCCACCCCTCACAAATTCAACAGGAATACAGAACAAATCATTTGTTTCATAAATTCTAGCTGACTCAGGTACTCTTATTTGGACATAAAACTGACATTGTGATTACACACTACTTTCAACATCACAGTTGAGCCAATTTGGTTATTTACCACTACTGTAAAGTTGTCTGATAACAACAGAAACACTGTACTATACAAATCTGTTAATGAAAGGAATACACAGAAGAATAAAAATACAGTCATTTAACAAATAATTAATATATGTAATACAAAATTATATTTATAATCTATAATACAATAACATTTAATTAGACTTTTTTATAAATAATTAAGGTACAACTAAGGCTGTAAAGTAAGGTAAGTTGTGTGTTGTTGAAATGGTAAGTGAACTGAACAATCTGATCCGTACAGAGTTTAGCTTAATGTTTTAAACACAATTTATATATACAATTGTGCAGAACAAATAAACAATGTAAATCAATCTCAAACTGAGATAACTAATGATTACTGTATAACAATAATCACAAAAAAATATAATTTGAAACAACAAAACTGAGTAGTGTTTGTTAGACACACAACAGTGACTCTCAAATACACTGTATTCAAAATGAATTAAATTGTAATAATTCACCTATACATAACAAAACTTATCTTATGGACATGTTAATACACTGATAGATTATACACAAGAGAAAGCAATGCGCCTATATTTCAACTCGGAAAACAGCTTAAAACAAGACATACATAATAAACAATTTATACTAAACATTAAAGATTCAGTATACATATCGTATACTGTACACATACTGTATACCATGAAAGTACAAATTATGGTGTGTGTGCACTTATATTGTGACATAAGCGATGAAATGAGTATGTATGTATGTATAAAATTCATTTATATGAAACATAACCATTCTTTAATTTATAAAATTACTGTTACAACTTGATATAAAAAAAAAATGTCTAAAACATGAAGTCACAAACCTAAAAAAAAATTAAAATTCATGGCAGAATATTCTTTCTTTCTTTTTTTTTAATTAATACAGTTTCTCTATTGCAACTGGAGTAAGTAAAATGGCAATACAATGAAATCTAGTTATATTTTATCCACATATATATATATACAACATTAATACAATGTTTCAATTAAATTTAAAATGGATGAAATATGTATCAAATAATTACGCTTATTAGCCTGTATGTTACGTAAATGATAAAATAATTGTGCATATTTCTTTAAACTGCTTTATTTTGGATCATGCTTCTCCTGTCATACCTATATGCTTTAAATCATTCCATTCATTTACAAAAGAGCTACCAGTATACATCTGAATAACCACGCTTACTGCCACAACTACATACAAATTTTAAAACATAGCTGGTACAAAATAATAATACCTAAATTTATAATCCAAAACTATTATTTATACTAAGAACATTTTATGCACATGAGTATGGTAGTTACACCTCATTCTTTGTAGTAGGCCCTTTTCTTTGTCACAACTTGTACTATCCTTTGAATCTTGTATAAAATTTCGTTGTTAAAAATTCTTTATATACTCACCCCACCAATTAACAGTTACACAAGCATATACATACAATTACATAAAAGTGAGTAACAAATTGTCCTCTTTACTATACATGTTACAGTCACTTAGCACAGTCTCACATTAGAGCAAATACCAAGTACCAATGTGAACATGGCTAGTTCAGTCTCATTAATTACACTTTTAAACTCAAAGAAGAAAAGAATAAACATTTTTACAACTAATATATGAAGCAATTAACCCGTTTTGTGTTAATCAAGATATTTATAAAAGTACCATAACAAAAATAAAAAGTATTTAAATATAATATACAAATGATCTGTACATGTTCAGCTTTCAACACGTGACATTTGCTCTGGGTTAACAATAACCTGCACAACATAACCAGGAAGAATTTTTGCTTCCTCAATGTGTAACTTATCACCCAGTAATTTTCCTCCAAAAAACCACCGCTGTCGAGATGGTTCCAGGCCTTCTTGGCTCTGCACAAACATAAAACACAGAATTTGGCTATATTTTGTATACTACAGTTAGACAAGTTTGGTGTAAATAATTTTTGTCACTAACAAATTTTATAATTGTCATTTCATGATCAGACGCAAAAATATGAGATGTGATACAATATAATAAACGAGTACAACCATAACTTCAGAATATCTAAATCTGAGGCAAGCAGCTACATGAACTGCCACAAATACAGTAGTTAATGTTTTCTCCTTTATCTATTGCTGAATAACAAAACTATTAGGCATTGTATTGTTTTATATATGCTTCAGTACCATGAGAATTTTCAGTCATCAAGGTTAATTCACTTGCTTAGTTGTAAACAGACTTTTGTTTGACTGTGCTGCTGTGTTCCTGTCTTGCAGTAGAAAGAAGTTAGAACAAATTATTGCATTGCATCTGGTCTATGTGGCACTAGACAGACAAAATACCATGTACTATTTCTATGAAGAAAATAAAACACTGAAAAATAAAACCAGACTGTGATTAAATTGTTGTACATGCTTGACTGAAGACAATCAGAAATAATTGGAATTCTGGTTTTGTTAAAATCACTGATACTGGCTACAAATGCAACTTTGTGTCTGTAAGACGAAATAACACAGTAACAACAGAATAGAAACATAAAATGTAAATGACATACCTATGTCATAACAAAGTAGCCAAACAACTTTCTAACGTCAAAGTAGTGACTGAATGAAAATAGTATTTACTCAAACTAGGCAAGAATACAATAATCACAAAAATCCCCAAAATCCCAGCTCCACTTTAGAGTTCTGTTACGTGCAGAATTAGAGCTATTTTAGGTCTTTTAGTTACACTACCATTGCAACTTCAATCTCTTATATTCAGTGAGTAGTTTTCCATTACTGTTAGTCTTAATTTAATGAATTATGGTTAATTAGATGACTCAGAGGTTTACAGTCTGAGCAAAATTGTGAGATTTTGTATTTAGCATGGATCTTCTCTACCAGTTGAACGTTACCTGCAATGAACATCATGACACAGCAGCCAGTGAACAATTCCCATGCTCTGGCATATCATATCAGAATAAACAATGTTTTTTCTCCATGATCACATTTGGTGTCAAACGTAAAAATGAAAATCATATCTTAAAGTATTAGTTTTATTTACAACTGAAAAAGCTACCTGCAATTTCTTTTTTGCCATTCCAATTGTATCGCTTGTCAGCACTGGCAGCTTTATATCTTGACAATTTGAAGAAAGACGTAATTTTAAGACAATTTCTGTTCCCCCTTCTGTTGTTTCTAAAAATAAAAAAAAGAATCAAGTTTTAATACCTTAAAACGTCTTGATATAAAGGTCCTGCTTATTATGTTACCTTTTTCTAATTACTCGAATACTTTAATAAGAATTTTTACATACAACACTTTTGTTACTAAAAATTGGGACTATAACTTCAAGTAACTGATGACATTATAATAATATATAATGGAACAGTCCAATAAAATGTAATATAGATATTAGAGGTTTACAAACCACGTGTGGATGATTACTTACATGACAATCTTGGACAATACATACATAGTACTCTTGGATAATAGTACACTTTAATGCTCACATTTAACAAGCATTTATTTATATTACACCATGACTGAGATCCAGGTTATTCTAGAAGCACTGATACAACTATAAGAAGTATACGCTATGCTTTGTCTTAAAAACATTAGTATATAACATTATAAAAAGATTGTCCCCAATTCCAAACTCATTAGTTGGCACACAGCTGCTGGCCTTCTATATAATACTCTTCAGTTTCAGTATTTTTAAATACACCTTCAACATAGAGGATTAAGTTAGCACAGACATATTCTTGTTCAAAAAAAATATGTGCTATGGCAGATGATTAATATGAATACTGTCTTGACCCAGATAGGTTTTGTAGCTTTAGTGAATACTTCTCAGACCTGTGTACAATGTTATGCAAACCAAAAAATTAAACGAATTCTGTGTTGGGGAAAAGAAGAGTGTTGAGAATGTTCAGAAAAACCCACCAAAAAGAGCAAAGCTACAAGCAAAAATGAGTGCTCTGCTGTTTACAGACATTAGCATGAACAGTATAACCATCAAAATTAAGCCGAATCAGTTTCACACCAGTCTCTAAGATCACAGACTCACTCTTCACACTTATCTCATCTTTTCTGGATTTCAGCAGGTGTAAACATGAGTTACTACAGACATAACTATACCAACCACTACTTATAAGCTAGTAATTCCGTCAGGCTGGGGACTGGCTAATGAGCAGACAGTACAGCCTTCACCCACCAAATAATCTATCTACAGACCACACTTGCACAAGAAACTGTTCAGAATTATTACAACTGGTGAATGGCAAGGGATACTACAAAGATTACTTTGATCCAGGGAAATCTTACAGGCTTAAACATATTTCATCAACCAAATATGCTGAAAACCATTCTGGACAGTCTCACTATTCAATTCTGATTTAAATAAATTTTCAATCTTTGGGTTCCCTTTATAATTTAGGATACATAACTTTATTTGGCCAACATAACACAAAAATACTTTGGAAAGCATACAGCAAATACATTTTTCCATTGTTTCTTTACAGCACAGGCAATACATATTATGTGGCTTTTATTAAAACATGGGCCTATTATAACTATAATTTTATTTTGCTATATAAGTTTAATTTTACCTGAGCTTTCTGCTGGTGATTCTCTACCATTATCTTCTTTAACAATATTTATAGGGTATGATAGGCAATACACAGGCACCTGATAGCGAGTCCCCAATTCATCATAGCATTCCGTCAAGAAACCTAAAGAAAAAAGTTATAGTTATTGACATGTTTTAATGTTTCATTACATTTTTTAAATTTATAGGTTAAAACAACTTGAAAATTAACAAATCTGGTCATACAGCTTTTATATGTATGTGGTAGAAGTAGGAGAATAGTTTTTTAAAGTGTAGTTTTGGAACCACTAAATATAACCAGCATGAACTACTTCCAAAAAGGTGAACAAACATTTGAACAGCACTTGTAAACACAACCTGGTATGGTCAAAGGAATATGGATATTGTTACAATGGTCACATGGATTGTTGTGTTTGAACTGCAGAAACAGAATGATTGAACACCAGAGGAATAGTTAATTACAACTTTAATGACAGTTTAAATGAATAAAAATAAAATTAACATGTATCTACAACAATTCTACACATCTGTGACTGCACAAAACTTACTAAACACAATAAACATCACCTAATTGTCACTGTACCAATAATGCAAGTTACTATTGACTATTTTAAACTAGAGAGATATTGACAGTTCACAGACATCATCCCCACGTTGCCAACTCATCTGTCAACCGGTTTTGCACACGTTTGTTGTCACTTCATACTAACAGGGATCATTCCATTTCAAATCATCCAACTGAAAATTTAAATGAAACCCATGTTATCAGATTGTCGTGAAAATTTTGTTATTTGTTCCTTTTGCTATACATATTAACCATGTAAAATTTTATTTTGACATCTTTAATACTTTTTGAGATAAAATTCCGGGGATGCCCTTTAATGAAAAATGCATAAACACAATTTCCTAGGCTTTTAGCTTCAGTGACACTGTTTCAAGAAAAAAAATCATAAGTTTTAAATTTTTAACATCACAGTGATCTTCGCACTTAAATCTTCAGAAAAACCTGCAGATCAAGGAAAAAATGCATTAAACAACTCAGCTCTTAAGTACTACACAAAATATTAGCTCAACCTGGGTTTCATGAAATTTTTTAAACGAAAAACATAACATTTTCAAATGTGATTTTAGATAAAAGGCAGAGCAGTAACCAAAGTATTTTTTTTTTAATGTATCCTAAAAGATGAACTAAAAGACTGTGTAGAAAATTAGTGTCTTTTTTATTTAATGGCAATATTGTTTTTTAGCTCATATTTTACAGCCCGAAAAACTCAAATGGTGATTCATCACATTGATATATTATGGAACTTTATTTCAATTAAAAAATATCCATGATATTAACATTTTGTAACAGTTTTAGCACGGTTTTAAACTTAAACTTTGGTGTATGTAAGTTGATTTTACGATAATTATTGTAATTATAACACAATAGAAATATTTTTTGTAATTAAAAGTTCAATTTTATAATACAATTACTTCACTCAAAACACTCAATCTCAAGATGCCGGTAACACTCAAAACTTCAAGATGCTGGTACATTCTCGGCAAGTGATGGATGGCTATCACACTGGAAAGTGTCATGGAGTCCATTTCATTGGCGTTTGTGGTGAAAAATTGTTGGTGGACCCATCAGCAGCTAGCAATTTTTCAAAAAAACTGTCTGACATCATTGCTAGTGAAAATCTGAGCCCAGAACAAGTCTATAATATTGACAAGATGGGGTTGAATTTTAAACTTTTGCCCAAGAAAACGTTTGCTACGGCTAAGGAAACTTCAACCCCAGGATTTAAAGCCAGTAAAGAGAGAATCAAGGTGGCTTTGTGTTCAAATGCCTCAGGGTCCCACAAGCTGCCTTTGTTTGTAATAGGAAAATCAGCAAAACCCAGAGCTTTTAAGAATTTAAACATGTCATCCATTCCAGTGTACTACAGAGCACAAAAAACAGCCTGGATGGATTCGCATCTGTTTAAGGAGTGGTTCGAAAGCGAATCTGTTCCTAAAGTGAGACGTCATTTGATGAGTTTGAAGTTACCAGTTACCAGTTTTAGTGCTAGACAATGCACCTACCTATCCGCAAGAACTTGAATGTGAAGGTTACAGTGATATAAAATTTTTAGTCTTACACAACCAATGGACCAAGGGGTCATCGAGTCTTTTAAGAGAAGGTACCACAGAAAGCTTCTTTCGGAAATTCTAGGTAAACTGGACAATGAAGGCAGCACAGGTCTCATTCCGACCTTAAAGACAATCAACATGAAAGACCTGATCTATATGGTAGCTAAGGCATACGATGAAATACCATCATCTACATTTACGAAGTCTTGGAGAAAAGCATGGCCAAATTCTTTTCTTCTCATTGAAAAGAATAAAGAGGACAACCCTAAAGCAGATGAACCAAATCTTCAGGGTTTTGAACCAGATGATAAACGCATCTCAAGTTAAAAGATCTACGATTGCCTCACTCTGATGATCTTGTACAAGACGGGTCAAGGATGAGAAGCTTCAAAATGAGATCTTAAACGATGATGAAATTGTGCAAGTTGTCATTTGCCAAGAGCACGAAGAACAAGAAGAAGTCAATGAGGAAGAGGGAAATGTTGAGGAAAAAATGAGCCACACTAAGGGAAGAGCATCCCTGGAATTAGCAACAACGTACATTAAGCAACAAACGGAGGCAACTGCAGTTGATGTTCATCAAGTATGGCGTGATTTTGCATTCAACAAAACAGTTGAACAAAAAAAGGAGAAAGTAGATAACTGATTTCTTTTAATTTTTATTTCTAAGTTTTACGTTCTGTAGTATCACTTTTAATGTTCATGTGTTTTTCATATTCTATAAAGAGTTGTGTTATTTTTGCCAAATACAGTAATATCTCTGTGAGTTTGTAGTAATTTTCCTTGTTTGTTTTTTTTACTTGCTGCCAATGAGTAACGGTGAGTAATTATAATTATTAGTAATTTATATATACTATACTGGGTCATTTATTGTACGGATCATTCATTACAGAGCGTTATTTCATCATTATAGCGTATTTTTGGTTCATCTGGCCATTTTGTAATCCGGCCTAGGGTCTGGTCCCGAGGTGGCCGGACGAGAGGGTGTCTACTGTAGGTGACTTTGTTTGAATAATAATTTTAAACTGCATTGTGTAAGCCTAAATATTGTAACGTTACATAACCCGATCCCAATAAATTAACTCATGATAACATAAAGGTCAGAAATGGGTAACATATAACTAGCTCTAAATTAAAGTATATCACTAAACATGATAAACAATTCGAGTGATATATGGTGCAAAGTGAGTTATAGTGTACCCATTGAGGTAAAAAATAAAAGTGAAGGTAACTTATTACAGAACTGTGCTGTAGGTTTGGAAATTATAAAACTATGAGAGTAGGCTATAATACTACTAACTGATTTTGTATTTTTATTTATTTATTGTAATATTTATATTGTATGGACAACCAATTGTTATACATAAGTTAATGTTATATTTTTTAAAATATTTGTGTTATAATATAGGATAACCCAGGGTTAGTTTTAAAAAACATAAAAATTTAAATATAAAAGGATAATAAAAAATTAAAATAATACTATGAGGGAAATGGCAACAGGAAGTAGTGCAGTGTAGGAATACTATTAGAGACTAATAAATAATATATTTATTTTTTTTAGATAATATAGATTTTTTTTTAGTTTTTCTCTTTAGATAATTCCATGTTTGCTCTGTGAAGTCGAGATTATGTTTTATTTAAGGAAAGATCAATTGTGATACTTATATTTTGGTGGCAGGAAACAAAAACCAATAATATAAATAAATAATATTATTGAAAAATAATCTTGAATAATAAAGTGTGTTATAATTTTTGTAGTGGGTAGTTGTAATAGGTTTCAGCACAAAAACATAAGAAATCAACACATCGGATCAGATTTTGCTATAGTGTAGGCTGGTTGAACTAAGCGTAGAAACTTATCTCACCATCAGCTGATTTAAATCACAGCGAACAATTTGAAAAAAATCCGGAATCGTCTAAACCGAGTGTAAATAATTGGTACTTACTCTCTCTCTTCTTCATAAGGCTGAACAACTTCCCTCCTTGACCCCAAATCACACACTCTCGATTTCTGTTTAGATTGAGTAACACATTTAAAAAATCCTTTATTTATTTTTTTAAAACGTCAGTTATTATAATTCATAAGTGGTGACTGCGGAGAGGCGGAAACTTTAATATCAACAAAAGCAGTACGTTACAGATTGGCTTACAACATTGGGTCTTAATTAAATAAGACGAACACCCAATAAGCCACATACAAAGTTTTCGCTATTAACTCTCATATATTGACAAAAAAGCAGGACGTTACAGAATTGGCGCTCAACGTAAAAGGGCGGTAATTAGAAAAGAATTTTGATATTTAATAAAAATATATATCAAAAAATCTAATTATCGTTGGCAGTTATGAGAAAACAAGAAATGCATAATACCCGAGGCAAATCGAAGAAGAGGGCAGAATAAAAGGAGATTGAAGAAGGTGGACAGGAACAAGAAATAGAATTAGTCACGGACAGTGAAATGGGCCAACAGACAGGTGATAAAGAAGAAACCGAAGTAGTTATGGATACGGAAAAGGAAATAGTGGAAGAGGATGCCCAAGGGGACCAACCAGATAAAGCGGAGGCCAGGAGAGAACCAAATTGGCAAGACATGATGAGATTTATAGCCGAGAAGTTTGATAAAATAGATGAGAATTTTAAGAAACAGGAGGAAAACTCGAAGCAAACCAATGAGGAAAATAAGGAGAATTTTAAGAAACAGGAGGAAAACTTGAAGCAAACCAATGAGGAAAATAAGGAGAATTTTAAGAAACAGGAGGAAAACTTAAAACAAACCAATGAGGAAAATAAGGAGAATTTTAAGAAGCAGGAGGAACAAAATAGACAGACCAATGAGAAAATAGATAGCATTCAGGAAAGTGTAGTCAAACAACTAAATGAAAAAATAGAAACCATTCATGGAAATATCAAACAAACCATGAATGAACAATACCAAGAACTGAAAGAAACTGTTGAAGGACAAAGAGAAGAGATGAATGCAAAATTTGAAGAGAATAAAGAAAATTTAAAACAATTTGAGGGTAAAATGGAGAATTTCAATAAGGAAATATGGAAAACTTTCGGAGAGAAGTTTGAAAATGTTAATGCCCTTAGCCAAAAAGCAGATACATGCAAGGAGGAAACAAATAAACAAATGGACCATAGTGTCAAGAATTTGGATGAAACATCAGACAGCACTTCAGAAGGTATTAAAGTAAGTCCGAATACAGAAGAGTAGGAAGGAAATAGAAATTACAGAATACCAAGGTGTAATGCCATCTGAAAATAAAAATAGCCACAACAAAAAGGATGTTCAAACCGTGGAAAATAAGACCAAGAAAATAATAAAAACATGTAGAAAGAGAATAATAAATACCAAGGAAGAATGGGAGATGATTACAGGTGGATTAATTAATGTATTCAACCTTCCAATTAACGAACAGAGGGAGTTAATTAAGTTTACATCCCAGTTAAATGTGTCAACGATGGAAGTGTATCAGACAATATCAGTCGTATCTTCAAGACGGAATACAACATTCAAATATTTGGTAAATAATCCAGAGGTAAAAGGGAATGAAATGAGATTAAATATGAGCAACTATGTTATGTTAGAGGAGGTACAATACTTGTTAGTTAAAAAGGAACGGACTATGACGGGAGACCGATACTTAATTAAAGGTTTCGTAGCAGCAAAGTGGGAGAGCCAGATGATAAGGAGATTATCGAGGAGAGAAGTAATTCCGAACACCCCAGTAATCCGAGGAAGAGGAATAACTGAGTTAATGGACCATGGTTGACCTAAATAATCACAAACCAGAAAAGGGGACTGAAATTCTGAGAACCGACCCAGCAACCCATTGAATAGCTGAAGTAAAACCCCCAAAATTCGAAAAGCATGTAAGGACATCTTACTCAAGTTATTTCGAAACCATATAATTTAAAGTGAAGAGACAAAAACCCCAAAATTCCAAAATCATGTAAGGACATCTTACTCAAGTTATTTTGAAACCATATAATTTAACAAACAACAAACCACCAAGAAAAAGAGAACAGATGATTAAATAATATTTATAAAGAACTGATTTAAAATGAAATAATAGGAAAAAGTAATATTTTTAATGGTAACAAACAGAAGAAGAATAAATGAATAAAAACAATTGATGGTAATGTGCTCAGTTAAGAAAGTCAAATAAGAAGAATAAAGAATAATTTAATGACTCCAATGAAACTGAAGGAGGATAATAATTAATAAAACAATAATTTAGAATCTCTCGGAATTGAAGATAATATAAGAAGAAATGATACGGAGAAATATGTCACAAGAAGTAAAGTCAAAAGAATTTTAACATAAAGCCTATCAATAATGTTATATGCTATTAGTTAATGGAAAAGAAGAAGGAATCAAGGAGAAGAAGAAATATATAAATAAATGTAAACAGCAACTGTATGAAGAATCCCAAAAGTGTTTAGTACTAGTCGCTAATTGACTACTACTTATAATTTTTTTATTTTTAATGTATTGACCGTAGAAATGTTCCGGCAATAATTTTTATGAGCAGGGATGATGTTCCCCTGGTCTCAGAAGGTGTAAGGATGGACAGAGGAGTATGGACCCAGAGTGGCCACCCGACTGGTACCACCGCACAGGATAGGGAAAAATGTTAGGGAAATTGAATATTTAAGGGATAATAATTATAAAATAGCTGAAAAGAGTGATATTAGATTCCAGAAGTATAGATGAAGAAAACAGAAGGAAGATAGCAGAACTAAGCTTAATTGATAAAGATCATTTATAGAAGTAAATAGAAATGAGTGTTAAAACAAGTTTAATATGATTAGTGTGACCAGTCCTTATCAAATAAAATGTGGAAGTACCACTACCCAGAAATAAATAATTGATGAATTTGCCTCCAAGAGAGAGAGAGAGTAGAGTAAGAAAACAGCAATTACCACCAGTATGAATTACCAGTCAGTTTACAACCAGTTTGAAATGAAACACTATTATGAAGATAAAACCAAGACTATTAAGAGAATGGAAATAATCAACAATTTATTTTAATAAACAAGTAATACCAAAATAAATTTGTTCTAGTGGGGGGGCTTTATGTAACGTTACATAACCCGATCCCAATAAATTAACTCATGATAACATAAAGGTCAGAAATGGGTAACATATAACTAGCTCTAAATTAAAGTATATCACTAAACATGATAAACAATTTGAGTGATATATGGTGCAAAGTGAGTTATAGTGTACCCATTGAGGTAAAAAATAAAAGTGAAGGTAACTTATTACAGAACTGTGCTGTAGGTTTGGAAATTATAAAACTATGAGAGTAGGCTATAATACTACTAACTGATTTTGTATTTTTATTTATTTATTGTAATATTTATATTGTATGGACAACCAATTGTTATACATAAGTTAATGTTATATTTTTTAAAACATTTGTGTTATAATATAGGATAACCCAGGGTTAGTTTTAAAAAACATAAAAATTTAAATATAAAAGGATAATAAAAAATTAAAATAATACTATGAGGGAAATGGCAACAGGAAGTAGTGCAGTGTAGGAATACTATTAGAGACTAATAAATAATATATATAAATTTATTTAAAGATAATAAAATTATCAAATATTTATATACAAGGTCATAAGAAAATGAACACAAACTTATTATGTAAACCAAATTAATAAAGAAACCGGAATGGAAAGGAATTATTTTTCGGTAAATAAAATATAAATTTATAATAATTACAAACTGACTGTATAATAAAAATACTATGGATTACTAAGACTGACGAGAATAACAAGTATTGTTAATAATAATTTTTGGAATAAAACCATAGAGTTGAAGAAATAATGCTACTACAATTATAATAAAAATAACCTTTTTTGGAACTTTGGAGGAGTGAAAATTAATACTAAATTAACAAGCAACATGACCACTATATAATCATCCATGATTTATCAAAATTAAATGGTTATACTCCTTAATAAACAGTGAAAGAAAACCTTCTGATGATTCAACCTGGTTTCGCCATAGTTCTAGTTGACGATCGAAAAATGCGCCAGATGGTAAGGAAATTATAACGCAAGACAGACCTCACCAGAGAAAAAGCTTCATTCCAGTAAGAACCATACGGAGCGAGGTAATATAAACATTTCGTTTAATAGTTCAAGAAGAAAACGCATTCCGAACGTTGATATAGAACACAAAATAGTCATTTAATCACGTTTTTTTAAAGTAAACAAAGGCACGCTGCTCTCTTACGGACATTCCTGGAACTACATACTACACGAAAAAATAAACAAATTTATTTAATATTTTTTCGGTATTTGTAAAGCTTAGTAATTATCCATTTCTGACACTCTCGTAACAAAAAGAACTTACTCTGAACCCTGGGGAATTATTAAGAATTATATATTAATTGATGTTTTTTTAAAATAGTGTAAAATTTGGTAAATAAAACCATATATGTTTTTCTCTTTAGATAATTCCATGTTTGCTCTGTGAAGTCGAGATTATGTTTTATTTAAGGAAAGATCAATTGTGATACTTATATTTTGGTGGCAGGAAACAAAAACCAATAATATAAATAAATAATATTATTGAAAAATAATCTTGAATAATAAAGTGTGTTATAATTTTTGTAGTGGGTAGTTGTAATAGGTTTCAGCACAAAAACATAAGAAATCAACACATCGGATCAGATTTTGCTATAGTGTAGGCTGGTTGAACTAAGCGTAGAAACTTATCTCACCATCAGCTGATTTAAATCACAGCGAACAATTTGAAAAAAATCCGGAATCGTCTAAACCGAGTGTAAATAATTGGTACTTACTCTCTCTCTTCTTCATAAGGCTGAACAACTTCCCTCCTTGACCCCAAATCACACACTCTCGATTTCTGTTTAGATTGAGTAACACATTTAAAAAATCCTTTATTTATTTTTTTAAAACGTCAGTTATTATAATTCATAAGTGGCGACTGCGGAGAGGCGGAAACTTTAATATCAACAAAAGCAGTACGTTACAGATTGGCTTACAACATTGGGTCTTAATTAAATAAGACGAACACCCAATAAGCCACATACAAAGTTTTCGCTATTAACTCTCATATATTGACAAAAAAGCAGGACGTTACAGAATTGGCGCTCAACGTAAAAGGGCGGTAATTAGAAAAGAATTTTGATATTTAATAAAAATATATACCAAAAAATCTAATTATCGTTGGCAGTTATGAGAAAACAAGAAATGCATAATACCCGAGGCAAATCGAAGAAGAGGGCAGAATAAAAGGAGATTGAAGAAGGTGGACAGGAACAAGAAATAGAATTAGTCACGGACAGTGAAATGGGCCAACAGACAGGTGATAAAGAAGAAACCGAAGTAGTTATGGATACGGAAAAGGAAATAGTGGAAGAGGATGCCCAAGGGGACCAACCAGATAAAGCGGAGGCCAGGAGAGAACCAAATTGGCAAGACATGATGAGATTTATAGCCGAGAAGTTTGATAAAATAGATGAGAATTTTAAGAAACAGGAGGAAAACTCGAAGCAAACCAATGAGGAAAATAAGGAGAATTTTAAGAAACAGGAGGAAAACTTGAAGCAAACCAATGAGGAAAATAAGGAGAATTTTAAGAAACAGGAGGAAAACTTAAAACAAACCAATGAGGAAAATAAGGAGAATTTTAAGAAGCAGGAGGAACAAAATAGACAGACCAATGAGAAAATAGATAGCATTCAGGAAAGTGTAGTCAAACAACTAAATGAAAAAATAGAAACCATTCATGGAAATATCAAACAAACCATGAATGAACAATACCAAGAACTGAAAGAAACTGTTGAAGGACAAAGAGAAGAGATGAATGCAAAATTTGAAGAGAATAAAGAAAATTTAAAACAATTTGAGGGTAAAATGGAGAATTTCAATAAGGAAATATGGAAAACTTTCGGAGAGAAGTTTGAAAATGTTAATGCCCTTAGCCAAAAAGCAGATACATGCAAGGAGGAAACAAATAAACAAATGGACCATAGTGTCAAGAATTTGGATGAAATATCAGACAGCACTTCAGAAGGTATTAAAGTAAGTCCGAATACAGAAGAGAGTAGGAAGGAAATAGAAATTACAGAATACCAAGGTGTAATGCCATCTGAAAATAAAAATAGCCACAACAAAAAGGATGTTCAAACCGTGGAAAAGAAGACCAAGAAAATAATAAAAACATGTAGAAAGAGAATAATAAATACCAAGGAAGAATGGGAGATGATTACAGGTGGATTAATTAATGTATTCAACCTTCCAATTAACGAACAGAGGGAGTTAATTAAGTTTACATCCCAGTTAAATGTGTCAACGATGGAAGTGTATCAGACAATATCAGTCGTATCTTCAAGACGGAATACAACATTCAAATATTTGGTAAATAATCCAGAGGTAAAAGGGAATGAAATGAGATTAAATATGAGCAACTATGTTATGTTAGAGGAGGTACAATACTTGTTAGTTAAAAAGGAACGGACTATGACGGGAGACCGATACTTAATTAAAGGTTTCGTAGCAGCAAAGTGGGAGAGCCAGATGATAAGGAGATTATCGAGGAGAGAAGTAATTCTGAACACCCCAGTAATCCGAGGAAGAGGAATAACTGAGTTAATGGACCATGGTTGACCTAAATAATCACAAACCAGAAAAGGGGACTGAAATTCTGAGAACCCGCCCAGCAACCCATTGAATAGCTGAAGTAAAACCCCCAAAATTCGAAAAGCATGTAAGGACATCTTACTCAAGTTATTTCGAAAACATATAATTTAAAGTGAAGAGACAAAAACCCCAAAATTCTAAAATCATGTAAGGACATCTTACTCAAGTTATTTTGAAACCATATAATTTAACAAACAACAAACCACCAAGAAAAAGAGAACAGATGATTAAATAATATTTATAAAGAACTGATTTAAAATGAAATATTAGGAAAAAGTAATATTTTTAATGGTAACAAACAGAAGAAGAATAAATGAATAAAAACAATTGATGGTAATGTGCTCAGTTAAGAAAGTCAAATAAGAAGAATAAAGAATAATTTAATGACTCCAATGAAACTGAAGGAGGATAATAATTAATACAACAATAATTTAGAATCTCTCGGAATTGAAGATAATATAAGAAGAAATGATACGGAGAAATATGTCACAAGAAGTAAAGTCAAAAGAATTTTAACATAAAGCCTATCAATAATGTTATATGCTATTAGTTAATGGAAAAGAAGAAGGAATCAAGGAGAAGAAGAAATATATAAATAAATGTAAACAGCAACTGTATGAAGAATCCCAAAAGTGTTTAGTACTAGTCGCTAATTGACTACTACTTAAAATTTTTTTATTTTTAATGTATTGACCGTAGAAATGTTCCGGCAATAATTTTTATGAGCAGGGATGATGTTCCCCTGGTCTCAGAAGGTGTAAGGATGGACAGAGGAGTATGGACCCAGAGTGGCCACCCGACTGGTACCACCGCACAGGATAGGGAAAAATGTTAGGGAAATTGAATATTTAAGGGATAATAATTATAAAATAGCTGAAAAGAGTGATATTAGATTCCAGAAGTATAGATGAAGAAAACAGAAGGAAGATAGCAGAACTAAGCTTAATTGATAAAGATCATTTATAGAAGTAAATAGAAATGAGTGTTAAAACAAGTTTAATATGATTAGTGTGACCAGTCCTTATCAAATAAAATGTGGAAGTACCACTACCCAGAAATAAATAATTGATGAATTTGCCTCCAAGAGAGAGAGAGTAGAGTAAGAAAACAGCAATTACCACCAGTATGAATTACCAGTCAGTTTACAACCAGTTTGAAATGAAACACTATTATGAAGATAAAACCAAGACTATTAAGAGAATGGAAATAATCAACAATTTATTTTAATAAACAAGTAATACCAAAATAAATTTGTTCTAGTGGGGGGGCTTTATGTAACGTTACATAGCCCGATCCCAATAAATTAACTCATGATAACATAAAGGTCAGAAATGGGTAACATATAACTAGCTCTAAATTAAAGTATATCACTAAACATGATAAACAATTCGAGTGATATATGGTGCAAAGTGAGTTATAGTGTACCCATTGAGGTAAAAAATAAAAGTGGAGGTAACTTATTACAGAACTGTGCTGTAGGTTTGGAAATTATAAAACTATGAGAGTAGGCTATAATACTACTAACTGATTTTGTATTTTTATTTATTTATTGTAATATTTATATTGTATGGACAACCAATTGTTATACATAAGTTAATGTTATATTTTTTAAAATATTTGTGTTATAATACAGGATAACCCAGGGTTAGTTTTAAAAAACATAAAAATTTAAATATAAAAGGATAATAAAAAATTAAAATAATACTATGAGGGAAATGGCAACAGGAAGTAGTGCAGTGTAGGAATACTATTAGAGACTAATAAATAATATATATAAATTTATTTAAAGATAATAAAATTATCAAATATTTATATACAAGGTCATAAGAAAATGAACACAAACTTATTATGTAAACCAAATTAATAAAGAAACCGGAATGGAAAGGAATTATTTTTCGGTAAATAAAATATAAATTTATAATAATTACAAACTGCCTGTATAATAAAAATACTATGGATTACTAAGACTGACGAGAATAACAAGTATTGTTAATAATAATTTTTGGAATAAAACCATAGAGTTGAAGAAATAATGCTACTACAATTATAATAAAAATAACCTTTTTTGGAACTTTGGAGAAGTGAAAATTAATACTAAATTAACAAGCAACATGACCACTATATAATCATCCATAATTTATCAAAATTAAATGGTTATACTCCTTAATAAACAGTGAAAGAAAACCTTCTGATGATTCAACCTGGTTTCGCCATAGTTCTAGTTGACGATCGAAAAATGCGCCAGATGGTAAGGAAATTATAACGCAAGACAGACCTCACCAGAGAAAAAGCTTCATTCCAGTAAGAACCATATGGAGCGAGGTAATATAAACATTTCGTTTAATAGTTCAAGAAGAAAACGCATTCCGAACGTTGATATAGAACACAAAATAGTCATTTAATCACGTTTTTTTTAAAGTAAACAAAGGCACGCTGCTCTCTTACGGACATTCCTGGAACTACATACTACACGAAAAAATAAACAAATTTATTTAATATTTTTTCGGTATTTGTAAAGCTTAGTAATTATCCATTTCTGACACTCTCGTAACAAAAAGAACTTACTCTGAACCCTGGGGAATTATTAAGAATTATATATTAATTGATGTTTTTTTAAAATAGTGTAAAATTTGGTAAATAAAACCATATATGTTTTTCTCTTTAGATAATTCCATGTTTGCTCTGTGAAGTCGAGATTATGTTTTATTTAAGGAAAGATCAATTGTGATACTTATATTTTGGTGGCAGGAAACAAAAACCAATAATATAAATAAATAATATTATTGAAAAATAATCTTGAATAATAAAGTGTGTTATAATTTTTGTAGTGGGTAGTTGTAATAGGTTTCAGCACAAAAACATAAGAAATCAACACATCGGATCAGATTTTGCTATAGTGTAGGCTGGTTGAACTAAGCGTAGAAACTTATCTCACCATCAGCTGATTTAAATCACAGCGAACAATTTGAAAAAAATCCGGAATCGTCTAAACCGAGTGTAAATAATTGGTACTTACTCTCTCTCTTCTTCATAAGGCTGAACAACTTCCCTCCTTGACCCCAAATCACACACTCTCGATTTCTGTTTAGATTGAGTAACACATTTAAAAAATCCTTTATTTATTTTTTTAAAACGTCAGTTATTATAATTCATAAGTGGCGACTGCGGAGAGGCGGAAACTTTAATATCAACAAAAGCAGTACGTTACAGATTGGCTTACAACATTGGGTCTTAATTAAATAAGACGAACACCCAATAAGCCACATACAAAGTTTTCGCTATTAACTCTCATATATTGACAAAAAAGCAGGACGTTACAGAATTGGCGCTCAACGTAAAAGGGCGGTAATTAGAAAAGAATTTTGATATTAAATAAATATATATATCAAAAAATCTAATTATCGTTGGCAGTTATGAGAAAACAAGAAATGCATAATACCCGAGGCAAATCGAAGAAGAGGGCAGAAGAAAAGGAGATTGAAGAAGGTGGACAGGAACAAGAAATAGAATTAGTCACGGACAGTGAAATGGGCCAACAGACAGGTGATAAAGAAGAAACCGAAGTAGTTATGGATACGGAAAAGGAAATAGTGGAAGAGGATGCCCAAGGGGACCAACCAGATAAAGCGGAGGCCAGGAGAGAACCAAATTGGCAAGACATGATGAGATTTATAGCCGAGAAGTTTGATAAAATAGATGAGAATTTTAAGAAACAGGAGGAAAACTCGAAGCAAACCAATGAGGAAAATAAGGAGAATTTTAAGAAACAGGAGGAAAACTTGAAGCAAACCAATGAGGAAAATAAGGAGAATTTTAAGAAACAGGAGGAAAACTTAAAACAAACCAATGAGGAAAATAAGGAGAATTTTAAGAAGCAGGAGGAACAAAATAGACAGACCAATGAGAAAATAGATAGCATTCAGGAAAGTGTAGTCAAACAACTAAATGAAAAAATAGAAACCATTCATGGAAATATCAAACAAACCATGAATGAACAATACCAAGAACTGAAAGAAACTGTTGAAGGACAAAGAGAAGAGATGAATGCAAAATTTGAAGAGAATAAAGAAAATTTAAAACAATTTGAGGGTAAAATGGAGAATTTCAATAAGGAAATATGGAAAACTTTCGGAGAGAAGTTTGAAAATGTTAATGCCCTTAGCCAAAAAGCAGATACATGCAAGGAGGAAACAAATAAACAAATGGACCATAGTGTCAAGAATTTGGATGAAACATCAGACAGCACTTCAGAAGGTATTAAAGTAAGTCCGAATACAGAAGAGTAGGAAGGAAATAGAAATTACAGAATACCAAGGTGTAATGCCATCTGAAAATAAAAATAGCCACAACAAAAAGGATGTTCAAACCGTGGAAAAGAAGACCAAGAAAATAATTAAAACATGTAGAAAGAGAATAATAAATACCAAGGAAGAATGGGAGATGATTACAGGTGGATTAATTAATGTATTCAACCTTCCAATTAACGAACAGAGGGAGTTAATTAAGTTTACATCCCAGTTAAATGTGTCAACGATGGAAGTGTATCAGACAATATCAGTCGTATCTTCAAGACGGAATACAACATTCAAATATTTGGTAAATAATCCAGAGGTAAAAGGGAATGAAATGAGATTAAATATGAGCAACTATGTTATGTTAGAGGAGGTACAATACTTGTTAGTTAAAAAGGAACGGACTATGACGGGAGACCGATACTTAATTAAAGGTTTCGTAGCAGCAAAGTGGGAGAGCCAGATGATAAGGAGATTATCGAGGAGAGAAGTAATTCTGAACACCCCAGTAATCCGAGGAAGAGGAATAACTGAGTTAATGGACCATGGTTGACCTAAATAATCACAAACCAGAAAAGGGGACTGAAATTCTGAGAACCCGCCCAGCAACCCATTGAATAGCTGAAGTAAAACCCCCAAAATTCGAAAAGCATGTAAGGACATCTTACTCAAGTTATTTCGAAACCATATAATTTAAAGTGAAGAGACAAAAACCCCAAAATTCTAAAATCATGTAAGGACATCTTACTCAAGTTATTTTGAAACCATATAATTTAACAAACAACAAACCACCAAGAAAAAGAGAACAGATGATTAAATAATATTTATAAAGAACTGATTTAAAATGAAATATTAGGAAAAAGTAATATTTTTAATGGTAACAAACAGAAGAAGAATAAATGAATAAAAACAATTGATGGTAATGTGCTCAGTTAAGAAAGTCAAATAAGAAGAATAAAGAATAATTTAATGACTCCAATGAAACTGAAGGAGGATAATAATTAATACAACAATAATTTAGAATCTCTCGGAATTGAAGATAATATAAGAAGAAATGATACGGAGAAATATGTCACAAGAAGTAAAGTCAAAAGAATTTTAACATAAAGCCTATCAATAATGTTATATGCTATTAGTTAATGGAAAAGAAGAAGGAATCAAGGAGAAGAAGAAATATATAAATAAATGTAAACAGCAACTGTATGAAGAATCCCAAAAGTGTTTAGTACTAGTCGCTAATTGACTACTACTTAAAATTTTTTTATTTTTAATGTATTGACCGTAGAAATGTTCCGGCAATAATTTTTATGAGCAGGGATGATGTTCCCCTGGTCTCAGAAGGTGTAAGGATGGACAGAGGAGTATGGACCCAGAGTGGCCACCCGACTGGTACCACCGCACAGGATAGGGAAAAATGTTAGGGAAATTGAATATTTAAGGGATAATAATTATAAAATAGCTGAAAAGAGTGATATTAGATTCCAGAAGTATAGATGAAGAAAACAGAAGGAAGATAGCAGAACTAAGCTTAATTGATAAAGATCATTTATAGAAGTAAATAGAAATGAGTGTTAAAACAAGTTTAATATGATTAGTGTGACCAGTCCTTATCAAATAAAATGTGGAAGTACCACTACCCAGAAATAAATAATTGATGAATTTGCCTCCAAGAGAGAGAGAGTAGAGTAAGAAAACAGCAATTACCACCAGTATGAATTACCAGTCAGTTTACAACCAGTTTGAAATGAAACACTATTATGAAGATAAAACCAAGACTATTAAGAGAATGGAAATAATCAACAATTTATTTTAATAAACAAGTAATACCAAAATAAATTTGTTCTAGTGGGGGGGCTTTATGTAACGTTACATAGCCCGATCCCAATAAATTAACTCATGATAACATAAAGGTCAGAAATGGGTAACATATAACTAGCTCTAAATTAAAGTATATCACTAAACATGATAAACAATTCGAGTGATATATGGTGCAAAGTGAGTTATAGTGTACCCATTGAGGTAAAAAATAAAAGTGGAGGTAACTTATTACAGAACTGTGCTGTAGGTTTGGAAATTATAAAACTATGAGAGTAGGCTATAATACTACTAACTGATTTTGTATTTTTATTTATTTATTGTAATATTTATATTGTATGGACAACCAATTGTTATACATAAGTTAATGTTATATTTTTTAAAATATTTGTGTTATAATACAGGATAACCCAGGGTTAGTTTTAAAAAACATAAAAATTTAAATATAAAAGGATAATAAAAAATTAAAATAATACTATGAGGGAAATGGCAACAGGAAGTAGTGCAGTGTAGGAATACTATTAGAGACTAATAAATAATATATATAAATTTATTTAAAGATAATAAAATTATCAAATATTTATATACAAGGTCATAAGAAAATGAACACAAACTTATTATGTAAACCAAATTAATAAAGAAACCGGAATGGAAAGGAATTATTTTTCGGTAAATAAAATATAAATTTATAATAATTACAAACTGCCTGTATAATAAAAATACTATGGATTACTAAGACTGACGAGAATAACAAGTATTGTTAATAATAATTTTTGGAATAAAACCATAGAGTTGAAGAAATAATGCTACTACAATTATAATAAAAATAACCTTTTTTGGAACTTTGGAGAAGTGAAAATTAATACTAAATTAACAAGCAACATGACCACTATATAATCATCCATAATTTATCAAAATTAAATGGTTATACTCCTTAATAAACAGTGAAAGAAAACCTTCTGATGATTCAACCTGGTTTCGCCATAGTTCTAGTTGACGATCGAAAAATGCGCCAGATGGTAAGGAAATTATAACGCAAGACAGACCTCACCAGAGAAAAAGCTTCATTCCAGTAAGAACCATATGGAGCGAGGTAATATAAACATTTCGTTTAATAGTTCAAGAAGAAAACGCATTCCGAACGTTGATATAGAACACAAAATAGTCATTTAATCACGTTTTTTTTAAAGTAAACAAAGGCACGCTGCTCTCTTACGGACATTCCTGGAACTACATACTACACGAAAAAATAAACAAATTTATTTAATATTTTTTCGGTATTTGTAAAGCTTAGTAATTATCCATTTCTGACACTCTCGTAACAAAAAGAACTTACTCTGAACCCTGGGGAATTATTAAGAATTATATATTAATTGATGTTTTTTTAAAATAGTGTAAAATTTGGTAAATAAAACCATATATGTTTTTCTCTTTAGATAATTCCATGTTTGCTCTGTGAAGTCGAGATTATGTTTTATTTAAGGAAAGATCAATTGTGATACTTATATTTTGGTGGCAGGAAACAAAAACCAATAATATAAATAAATAATATTATTGAAAAATAATCTTGAATAATAAAGTGTGTTATAATTTTTGTAGTGGGTAGTTGTAATAGGTTTCAGCACAAAAACATAAGAAATCAACACATCGGATCAGATTTTGCTATAGTGTAGGCTGGTTGAACTAAGCGTAGAAACTTATCTCACCATCAGCTGATTTAAATCACAGCGAACAATTTGAAAAAAATCCGGAATCGTCTAAACCGAGTGTAAATAATTGGTACTTACTCTCTCTCTTCTTCATAAGGCTGAACAACTTCCCTCCTTGACCCCAAATCACACACTCTCGATTTCTGTTTAGATTGAGTAACACATTTAAAAAATCCTTTATTTATTTTTTTAAAACGTCAGTTATTATAATTCATAAGTGGCGACTGCGGAGAGGCGGAAACTTTAATATCAACAAAAGCAGTACGTTACAGATTGGCTTACAACATTGGGTCTTAATTAAATAAGACGAACACCCAATAAGCCACATACAAAGTTTTCGCTATTAACTCTCATATATTGACAAAAAAGCAGGACGTTACAGAATTGGCGCTCAACGTAAAAGGGCGGTAATTAGAAAAGAATTTTGATATTTAATAAAAATATATATCAAAAAATCTAATTATCGTTGGCAGTTATGAGAAAACAAGAAATGCATAATACCCGAGGCAAATCGAAGAAGAGGGCAGAATAAAAGGAGATTGAAGAAGGTGGACAGGAACAAGAAATAGAATTAGTCACGGACAGTGAAATGGGCCAACAGACAGGTGATAAAGAAGAAACCGAAGTAGTTATGGATACGGAAAAGGAAATAGTGGAAGAGGATGCCCAAGGGGACCAACCAGATAAAGCGGAGGCCAGGAGAGAACCAAATTGGCAAGACATGATGAGATTTATAGCCGAGAAGTTTGATAAAATAGATGAGAATTTTAAGAAACAGGAGGAAAACTCGAAGCAAACCAATGAGGAAAATAAGGAGAATTTTAAGAAACAGGAGGAAAACTTGAAGCAAACCAATGAGGAAAATAAGGAGAATTTTAAGAAACAGGAGGAAAACTTAAAACAAACCAATGAGGAAAATAAGGAGAATTTTAAGAAGCAGGAGGAACAAAATAGACAGACCAATGAGAAAATAGATAGCATTCAGGAAAGTGTAGTCAAACAACTAAATGAAAAAATAGAAACCATTCATGGAAATATCAAACAAACCATGAATGAACAATACCAAGAACTGAAAGAAACTGTTGAAGGACAAAGAGAAGAGATGAATGCAAAATTTGAAGAGAATAAAGAAAATTTAAAACAATTTGAGGGTAAAATGGAGAATTTCAATAAGGAAATATGGAAAACTTTCGGAGAGAAGTTTGAAAATGTTAATGCCCTTAGCCAAAAAGCAGATACATGCAAGGAGGAAACAAATAAACAAATGGACCATAGTGTCAAGAATTTGGATGAAACATCAGACAGCACTTCAGAAGGTATTAAAGTAAGTCCGAATACAGAAGAGTAGGAAGGAAATAGAAATTACAGAATACCAAGGTGTAATGCCATCTGAAAATAAAAATAGCCACAACAAAAAGGATGTTCAAACCGTGGAAAAGAAGACCAAGAAAATAATTAAAACATGTAGAAAGAGAATAATAAATACCAAGGAAGAATGGGAGATGATTACAGGTGGATTAATTAATGTATTCAACCTTCCAATTAACGAACAGAGGGAGTTAATTAAGTTTACATCCCAGTTAAATGTGTCAACGATGGAAGTGTATCAGACAATATCAGTCGTATCTTCAAGACGGAATACAACATTCAAATATTTGGTAAATAATCCAGAGGTAAAAGGGAATGAAATGAGATTAAATATGAGCAACTATGTTATGTTAGAGGAGGTACAATACTTGTTAGTTAAAAAGGAACGGACTATGACGGGAGACCGATACTTAATTAAAGGTTTCGTAGCAGCAAAGTGGGAGAGCCAGATGATAAGGAGATTATCGAGGAGAGAAGTAATTCTGAACACCCCAGTAATCCGAGGAAGAGGAATAACTGAGTTAATGGACCATGGTTGACCTAAATAATCACAAACCAGAAAAGGGGACTGAAATTCTGAGAACCCGCCCAGCAACCCATTGAATAGCTGAAGTAAAACCCCCAAAATTCGAAAAGCATGTAAGGACATCTTACTCAAGTTATTTCGAAACCATATAATTTAAAGTGAAGAGACAAAAACCCCAAAATTCTAAAATCATGTAAGGACATCTTACTCAAGTTATTTTGAAACCATATAATTTAACAAACAACAAACCACCAAGAAAAAGAGAACAGATGATTAAATAATATTTATAAAGAACTGATTTAAAATGAAATATTAGGAAAAAGTAATATTTTTAATGGTAACAAACAGAAGAAGAATAAATGAATAAAAACAATTGATGGTAATGTGCTCAGTTAAGAAAGTCAAATAAGAAGAATAAAGAATAATTTAATGACTCCAATGAAACTGAAGGAGGATAATAATTAATACAACAATAATTTAGAATCTCTCGGAATTGAAGATAATATAAGAAGAAATGATACGGAGAAATATGTCACAAGAAGTAAAGTCAAAAGAATTTTAACATAAAGCCTATCAATAATGTTATATGCTATTAGTTAATGGAAAAGAAGAAGGAATCAAGGAGAAGAAGAAATATATAAATAAATGTAAACAGCAACTGTATGAAGAATCCCAAAAGTGTTTAGTACTAGTCGCTAATTGACTACTACTTAAAATTTTTTTATTTTTAATGTATTGACCGTAGAAATGTTCCGGCAATAATTTTTATGAGCAGGGATGATGTTCCCCTGGTCTCAGAAGGTGTAAGGATGGACAGAGGAGTATGGACCCAGAGTGGCCACCCGACTGGTACCACCGCACAGGATAGGGAAAAATGTTAGGGAAATTGAATATTTAAGGGATAATAATTATAAAATAGCTGAAAAGAGTGATATTAGATTCCAGAAGTATAGATGAAGAAAACAGAAGGAAGATAGCAGAACTAAGCTTAATTGATAAAGATCATTTATAGAAGTAAATAGAAATGAGTGTTAAAACAAGTTTAATATGATTAGTGTGACCAGTCCTTATCAAATAAAATGTGGAAGTACCACTACCCAGAAATAAATAATTGATGAATTTGCCTCCAAGAGAGAGAGAGTAGAGTAAGAAAACAGCAATTACCACCAGTATGAATTACCAGTCAGTTTACAACCAGTTTGAAATGAAACACTATTATGAAGATAAAACCAAGACTATTAAGAGAATGGAAATAATCAACAATTTATTTTAATAAACAAGTAATACCAAAATAAATTTGTTCTAGTGGGGGGGCTTTATGTAACGTTACATAGCCCGATCCCAATAAATTAACTCATGATAACATAAAGGTCAGAAATGGGTAACATATAACTAGCTCTAAATTAAAGTATATCACTAAACATGATAAACAATTCGAGTGATATATGGTGCAAAGTGAGTTATAGTGTACCCATTGAGGTAAAAAATAAAAGTGGAGGTAACTTATTACAGAACTGTGCTGTAGGTTTGGAAATTATAAAACTATGAGAGTAGGCTATAATACTACTAACTGATTTTGTATTTTTATTTATTTATTGTAATATTTATATTGTATGGACAACCAATTGTTATACATAAGTTAATGTTATATTTTTTAAAATATTTGTGTTATAATACAGGATAACCCAGGGTTAGTTTTAAAAAACATAAAAATTTAAATATAAAAGGATAATAAAAAATTAAAATAATACTATGAGGGAAATGGCAACAGGAAGTAGTGCAGTGTAGGAATACTATTAGAGACTAATAAATAATATATATAAATTTATTTAAAGATAATAAAATTATCAAATATTTATATACAAGGTCATAAGAAAATGAACACAAACTTATTATGTAAACCAAATTAATAAAGAAACCGGAATGGAAAGGAATTATTTTTCGGTAAATAAAATATAAATTTATAATAATTACAAACTGCCTGTATAATAAAAATACTATGGATTACTAAGACTGACGAGAATAACAAGTATTGTTAATAATAATTTTTGGAATAAAACCATAGAGTTGAAGAAATAATGCTACTACAATTATAATAAAAATAACCTTTTTTGGAACTTTGGAGAAGTGAAAATTAATACTAAATTAACAAGCAACATGACCACTATATAATCATCCATAATTTATCAAAATTAAATGGTTATACTCCTTAATAAACAGTGAAAGAAAACCTTCTGATGATTCAACCTGGTTTCGCCATAGTTCTAGTTGACGATCGAAAAATGCGCCAGATGGTAAGGAAATTATAACGCAAGACAGACCTCACCAGAGAAAAAGCTTCATTCCAGTAAGAACCATATGGAGCGAGGTAATATAAACATTTCGTTTAATAGTTCAAGAAGAAAACGCATTCCGAACGTTGATATAGAACACAAAATAGTCATTTAATCACGTTTTTTTTAAAGTAAACAAAGGCACGCTGCTCTCTTACGGACATTCCTGGAACTACATACTACACGAAAAAATAAACAAATTTATTTAATATTTTTTCGGTATTTGTAAAGCTTAGTAATTATCCATTTCTGACACTCTCGTAACAAAAAGAACTTACTCTGAACCCTGGGGAATTATTAAGAATTATATATTAATTGATGTTTTTTTAAAATAGTGTAAAATTTGGTAAATAAAACCATATATGTTTTTCTCTTTAGATAATTCCATGTTTGCTCTGTGAAGTCGAGATTATGTTTTATTTAAGGAAAGATCAATTGTGATACTTATATTTTGGTGGCAGGAAACAAAAACCAATAATATAAATAAATAATATTATTGAAAAATAATCTTGAATAATAAAGTGTGTTATAATTTTTGTAGTGGGTAGTTGTAATAGGTTTCAGCACAAAAACATAAGAAATCAACACATCGGATCAGATTTTGCTATAGTGTAGGCTGGTTGAACTAAGCGTAGAAACTTATCTCACCATCAGCTGATTTAAATCACAGCGAACAATTTGAAAAAAATCCGGAATCGTCTAAACCGAGTGTAAATAATTGGTACTTACTCTCTCTCTTCTTCATAAGGCTGAACAACTTCCCTCCTTGACCCCAAATCACACACTCTCGATTTCTGTTTAGATTGAGTAACACATTTAAAAAATCCTTTATTTATTTTTTTAAAACGTCAGTTATTATAATTCATAAGTGGCGACTGCGGAGAGGCGGAAACTTTAATATCAACAAAAGCAGTACGTTACAGATTGGCTTACAACATTGGGTCTTAATTAAATAAGACGAACACCCAATAAGCCACATACAAAGTTTTCGCTATTAACTCTCATATATTGACAAAAAAGCAGGACGTTACAGAATTGGCGCTCAACGTAAAAGGGCGGTAATTAGAAAAGAATTTTGATATTAAATAAATATATATATCAAAAAATCTAATTATCGTTGGCAGTTATGAGAAAACAAGAAATGCATAATACCCGAGGCAAATCGAAGAAGAGGGCAGAAGAAAAGGAGATTGAAGAAGGTGGACAGGAACAAGAAATAGAATTAGTCACGGACAGTGAAATGGGCCAACAGACAGGTGATAAAGAAGAAACCGAAGTAGTTATGGATACGGAAAAGGAAATAGTGGAAGAGGATGCCCAAGGGGACCAACCAGATAAAGCGGAGGCCAGGAGAGAACCAAATTGGCAAGACATGATGAGATTTATAGCCGAGAAGTTTGATAAAATAGATGAGAATTTTAAGAAACAGGAGGAAAACTCGAAGCAAACCAATGAGGAAAATAAGGAGAATTTTAAGAAACAGGAGGAAAACTTGAAGCAAACCAATGAGGAAAATAAGGAGAATTTTAAGAAACAGGAGGAAAACTTAAAACAAACCAATGAGGAAAATAAGGAGAATTTTAAGAAGCAGGAGGAACAAAATAGACAGACCAATGAGAAAATAGATAGCATTCAGGAAAGTGTAGTCAAACAACTAAATGAAAAAATAGAAACCATTCATGGAAATATCAAACAAACCATGAATGAACAATACCAAGAACTGAAAGAAACTGTTGAAGGACAAAGAGAAGAGATGAATGCAAAATTTGAAGAGAATAAAGAAAATTTAAAACAATTTGAGGGTAAAATGGAGAATTTCAATAAGGAAATATGGAAAACTTTCGGAGAGAAGTTTGAAAATGTTAATGCCCTTAGCCAAAAAGCAGATACATGCAAGGAGGAAACAAATAAACAAATGGACCATAGTGTCAAGAATTTGGATGAAACATCAGACAGCACTTCAGAAGGTATTAAAGTAAGTCCGAATACAGAAGAGTAGGAAGGAAATAGAAATTACAGAATACCAAGGTGTAATGCCATCTGAAAATAAAAATAGCCACAACAAAAAGGATGTTCAAACCGTGGAAAAGAAGACCAAGAAAATAATTAAAACATGTAGAAAGAGAATAATAAATACCAAGGAAGAATGGGAGATGATTACAGGTGGATTAATTAATGTATTCAACCTTCCAATTAACGAACAGAGGGAGTTAATTAAGTTTACATCCCAGTTAAATGTGTCAACGATGGAAGTGTATCAGACAATATCAGTCGTATCTTCAAGACGGAATACAACATTCAAATATTTGGTAAATAATCCAGAGGTAAAAGGGAATGAAATGAGATTAAATATGAGCAACTATGTTATGTTAGAGGAGGTACAATACTTGTTAGTTAAAAAGGAACGGACTATGACGGGAGACCGATACTTAATTAAAGGTTTCGTAGCAGCAAAGTGGGAGAGCCAGATGATAAGGAGATTATCGAGGAGAGAAGTAATTCCGAACACCCCAGTAATCCGAGGAAGAGGAATAACTGAGTTAATGGACCATGGTTGACCTAAATAATCACAAACCAGAAAAGGGGACTGAAATTCTGAGAACCGACCCAGCAACCCATTGAATAGCTGAAGTAAAACCCCCAAAATTCGAAAAGCATGTAAGGACATCTTACTCAAGTTATTTCGAAACCATATAATTTAAAGTGAAGAGACAAAAACCCCAAAATTCCAAAATCATGTAAGGACATCTTACTCAAGTTATTTTGAAACCACATAATTTAACAAACAACAAACCACCAAGAAAAAGAGAACAGATGATTAAATAATATTTATAAAGAACTGATTTAAAATGAAATAATAGGAAAAAGTAATATTTTTAATGGTAACAAACAGAAGAAGAATAAATGAATAAAAACAATTGATGGTAATGTGCTCAGTTAAGAAAGTCAAATAAGAAGAATAAAGAATAATTTAATGACTCCAATGAAACTGAAGGAGGATAATAATTAATACAACAATAATTTAGAATCTCTCGGAATTGAAGATAATATAAGAAGAAATGATACGGAGAAATATGTCACAAGAAGTAAAGTCAAAAGATTTTTAACATAAAGCCTATCAATCATGTTATATGCTATTAGTTAATGGAAAAGAAGAAGGAATCAAGGAGAAGAAGAAATATATAAATAAATGTAAACAGCAACTGTATGAAGAATCCCAAAAGTGTTTAGTACTAGTCGCTAATTGACTACTACTTATAATTTTTTTATTTTTAATGTATTGACCGTAGAAATATTCCGGCAATAATTTTTATGAGCAGGGATGATGTTCCCCTGGTCTCAGAAGGTGTAAGGATGGACAGAGGAGTATGGACCCAGAGTGGCCACCCGACTGGTACCACCGCACAGGATAGGGAAAAATGTTAGGGAAATTGAATATTTAAGGGATAATAATTATAAAATAGCTGAAAAGAGTGATATTAGATTCCAGAAGTATAGATGAAGAAAATAGAAGGAAGATAGCAGAACTAAGCTTAATTGATAAAGATCATTTATAGAAGTAAATAGAAATGAGTGTTAAAACAAGTTTAATATGATTAGTGTGACCAGTCCTTATCAAATAAAATGTGGAAGTACCACTACCCAGAAATAAATAATTGATGATTTTGCCTCCAAGAGAGAGAGAGAGTAGAGTAAGAAAACAGCAATTACCACCAGTATGAATTACCAGTCAGTTTACAACCAGTTTGAAATGAAACACTATTATGAAGATAAAACCAAGACTATTAAGAGAATGGAAATAATCAACAATTTATTTTAATAAACAAGTAATACCAAAATAAATTTGTTCTAGTGGGGGGGCTTTATGTAACGTTACATAACCCGATCCCAATAAATTAACTCATGATAACATAAAGGTCAGAAATGGGTAACATATAACTAGCTCTAAATTAAAGTATATCACTAAACATGATAAACAATTTGAGTGATATATGGTGCAAAGTGAGTTATAGTGTACCCATTGAGGTAAAAAATAAAAGTGAAGGTAACTTATTACAGAACTGTGCTGTAGGTTTGGAAATTATAAAACTATGAGAGTAGGCTATAATACTACTAACTGATTTTGTATTTTTATTTATTTATTGTAATATTTATATTGTATGGACAACCAATTGTTATACATAAGTTAATGTTATATTTTTTAAAATATTTGTGTTATAATATAGGATAACCCAGGGTTAGTTTCAAAAAACATAAAAATTTAAATATAAAAGGATAATAAAAAATTAAAATAATACTATGAGGGAAATGGCAACAGGAAGTAGTGCAGTGTAGGAATACTATTAGAGACTAATAAATAATATATATAAATTTATTTAAAGATAATAAAATTATCAAATATTTATATACAAGGTCATAAGAAAATGAACACAAACTTATTATGTAAACCAAATTAATAAAGAAACCGGAATGGAAAGGAATTATTTTTCGGTAAATAAAATATAAATTTATAATAATTACAAACTGCCTGTATAATAAAAATACTATGGGTTACTAAGACTGACGAGAATAACAAGTATTGTTAATAATAATTTTTGGAATAAAACCATAGAGTTGAAGAAATAATGCTACTACAATTATAATAAAAATAACCTTTTTTGGAACTTTGGAGGAGTGAAAATTAATACTAAATTAACAAGCAACATGACCACTATATAATCATCCATAATTTATCAAAATTAAATGGTTATACTCCTTAATAAACAGTGAAAGAAAACCTTCTGATGATTCAACCTGGTTTCGCCATAGTTCTAGTTGACGATCGAAAAATGCGCCAGATGGTAAGGAAATTATAACGCAAGACAGACCTCACCAGAGAGAAAGCTTCATTCCAGTAAGAACCATACGGAGCGAGGTAATATAAACATTTCTTTTAATAGTTCAAGAAGAAAACGCATTCCGAACGTTGATATAGAACACAAAATAGTCATTTAATCACATGTTTTTTTAAAGTAAACAAAGGCACGCTGCTCTCTTACGGACATTCCTGGAACTACATACTACACGAAAAAATAAACAAATTTATTTAATATTTTTTCGGTATTTGTAAAGCTTAGTAATTATCCATTTCTGACACTCTCGTAACAAAAAGAACTTACTCTGAACCCTGGGGAATTATTAAGAATTATATATTAATTGATGTTTTTTTAAAATAGTGTAAAATTTGGTAAATAAAACCATATATGTTTTTCTCTTTAGATAATTCCATGTTTGCTCTGTGAAGTCGAGATTATGTTTTATTTAAGGAAAGATCAATTGTGATACTTATATTTTGGTGGCAGGAAACAAAAACCAATAATATAAATAAATAATATTATTGAAAAATAATCTTGAATAATAAAGTGTGTTATAATTTTTGTAGTGGGTAGTTGTAATAGGTTTCAGCACAAAAACAGAAGAAATCAACACATCGGATCAGATTTTGCTATAGTGTAGGCTGGTTGAACTAATCGTAGAAACTTATCTCACCATCAGCTGATTTAAATCACAGTGAACAATTTGAAAAAAATCCGGAATCGTCTAAACCGAGTGTAAATAATTGGTACTTACTCTCTCTCTTCTTCATAAGGCTGAACAACTTCCCTCCTTGACCCCAAATCACACACTCTCGATTTCTGTTTAGATTGAGTAACACATTTAAAAAAATCCTTTATTTATTTTTTTAAAACGTCAGTTATTATAATTCATAAGTGGCGACTGCGGAGAGGCGGAAACTTTAATATCAACAAAAGCAGTACGTTACAGATTGGCTTACAACATTGGGTCTTAATTAAATAAGATGAACACCCAATAGACCACATACAAAGTTTTCGATAAGACCTCTACAAAAACCGCTACGTTACAGAATTGACGCTAACAACGTGGGGCATATAATTTAACTCTACTGTACCTCACACCGCTACGTTACAATATCTATGTAAAGTAGACAAGTTGGAAAATGAAAATCTGAACAATGATCAGTTCAGTCACCCTCACAATTTTCTTGTAATTGGAGCATGCTGCTTGCAGGATTCAACATGAATGCCCCCCCCCCCCATCAAACTCTTCAGCATAGGCCTGCTTCTATTAGTTTCAATCTTTCTGTGGCTGAGTGAACATATTAATTCTTTTGTTGTGCTGTTGGTTATTTTAGGTATGTGGATATTTAAAAAAAAAACTTTTTTATTTTATTATATTTTAGTTGTGTATATAGTGAAAAGATATTTCAAAATAATTATTTCATTTTATTTTTTGTCTATAAAAAATGTTAATGAAAATCCGAGAACATGGGTTCCATTTAAATTTTCAGCTGGATGATTTGAAATGGAATGACCCCTGTTAGTATGAAGTGACAAACAAATGTGTGCAAAACCGGTCTATAACAAAATAGAAAGTTAAATACAATTTATAAGGGTGGCGACTGACTTGCAACAAAATGTCATAATGTAATGCTCGGTTTGAACGTGTTACATTACACATTACTGATGTTTTTTCCCAAATGCTCGTTGTGAATAACTGGTATAATAAAGAAATAAACAAAAGAAAATAAACAAAAAATATTTGATAATTATTAATGAAAGTTAATGTTTCTGAAGTCTATTTCTTAAAATGTCCGCAAACAAACTTGAACAGTGTAGTTTGTGCTGTACTGCGTTCAGCTTTTAAAACCCGCTCGTTCTCCACCGCATTTAAAACTCGCGCGACTGCCACGGCTTAGTGATCGCGTGTCGCCAAGTGAAGTTAGTGGGTCAGAATCTATTTGTCAAGAGCGATGACGATATCATTTTGTTCCCGCACAGCTGATTTGGCCTCACAAGGACTGGCATGTTTTACATTTCGTGGTTAGACTGCGCAGTTTATCCAGTCTCATTCCTCATCTTACTCTTGACTGAATCGTTTGGGACTGGCTGCCTAATCTTCCTGTATTCGTTTACTTAACTAGCATGGAAACCTAATTCTAAAGAGTCCCAGGGTTCTCGGACAAGCCGATGAAGGGGTGTCGGAGGATGACCGTCCACCTGTCATCCTCTCGTGCAGAGAAAAAGACCTAAGCTCCTCGACGCCGCCAGTCACGAACAGCCCAACAGATGAGGATGCAGCTCCAGAAGTAACCCTACTGTCATCACCTGTGTATCTGAACCACATGCCCGGATAAAACTTAAAAGTGGAGAACTCAGGTGGGATCTTTCAGTATTATATCATCTCTTCTGACATCTTCTACTTTCCTCCAGTTTAATCTGCAGAAACTATGTGAAAACAGACTTAAAAATTGTAAAATCATGAAACACTAACTTGTAAAGTTTGGTGTGAACATGCATCAGGCATGTGTGAAACTGTAGTTTGATTTTGTAAGATAGTATCCCATACTGAACTGATTGTGATTTTACATTATTCAAATATTTTTGATAAACTCATGTAAAGGAGGAATATTCACACACACACACACACACACACACACACACACACACACACACACACACACACACACACACGCACGCACGCACGCACGCACGCACGCACGCACGCACGCCTGAGTGAGTTACTTAAATCCAAACTCACATGTACAGTCTATATAGCTGGGTATGAGTGGGTGATATGAGTCCCCTTATGTAGCTTTTCAATCTTACATAATCTAGTGGGATAGATGATTAAACTACACATTTCGGGGATATGAATCTTAAAACGGGTTTAATGAATTCTTAATTCTGTCTTGATGATTTTTTCCTGAGCACACCGACACTGGAGCTGGGTTCATTATGAATGGCTGTTATCACACTTTACAGGGGACATTTAGTTATTTTTAGATGAATTGATGTTACACCTTGGAGAGATATTGATGATGTGGTGTTACCAGCAAGGGGGTTTCACCCAAGATAATTAATTGAATTAATTGTGGGTAGTATGTGTATGTTAATGTGTTGTGGTATATGTATTATAACTTAACGCGTATGGCGTCTTTTCTCCCGTATCACTATCTTCTAAAGCCCCACTGTTGGGTTCGCCCATTTATAACTTATTCCTTACGTCTTCTCTTTATTTAGTATATATAATAGTTGTTTTGTTGTGATTTAAATTTATGTATTAAATGTGTAATTCTAATTTTCTCATTCAAGCCTAGTCCGCGTTTGAAGAGAAGAGAGGGAATCCTTATCTGTTTCTCGTTCTCTTTAATTCAACAGCGATCCGCGAGGTAGCGCTGTGGTTCACAGACAGCTGAAAAATGCAGGTTAGTTATCCGCGTACAATAATTCCTACGTTACACTCTCTACATAAATTACAACTTGTTCATACTGCACTAAATATTATATAAATGATAAGATATCGTTCAATTCAGAAAAGATTCTTTATTATGATTTTTGTATTTCTTGACAACAAAGTTCTTTCTTTACGGGATACAAAAGTCGATCGTATTGGAAGTAATCGATTATCTATCGGATTCAGGGTTATATATTATTTTTAGTATTATTGTATTTCTTTAAACACAGGGTGTGAAGGTTCTTTCAACTATTAGTAAGGTCAGAAAATGCATAAATAGGATTACAAGGTATCACAATACAGTACTAATTTCTTATTAAATATTATTTAAAATAAGTGGAGTTTTACCGTCCGCTGGACATCATTACTTGGTAAGGCAGTGTACAGCTAACCTCGTCGCAGTGTTTGGTCAATAACGGAATGCAAATGAAATAATCCTCACCAGTCTTCACTCCAAGTTCGAAATAAAAGTGGATGTTTTGGTCCTGGGATGATGCAGAAATGCCGCTCCTTTTGTTCACCAATGTCCGATTCTTGTGGTTACGGGTTTCAATGTATTTCGTGTCCAACTACGCTTTTTCTATTGAATTGTGGAAGATGACGTTCAAGTATAATTTGGTGTTTTGTTCTCGTTCTTTATAATACTGGATTATATAACTCTATCCAGGTAGTTATTTCTCTGCATAGGATTATTAATTAAGTTAATGATTACTCATTATATTGAGTTTTATTGGTAGAGTTCTTCCTTTAGATTTTCGTCACCTTTGATGTATAGGTTTATTATTATTCGGTTATATAAGACTGTCGAATGTCAGTGAACCATATTATGGTTATTTATTACATAATTTGATTCACAATTGTATTGTTTTAATTTAATTTGATCAATTCTTTTCTGAGTGCATCAAAACTAATCCGTCTTCGTTCATGGATAATATTTCAATAATCGAATCAACAAATTTTATATCTCTCGTCGTCCTTGACAACCATCCTGTCTCCTCTTATTGGATATGATATATAATACTATAACCATTATCATACAATGTTCTTACACTCATTAAAATAATCCTTTACTAAATTTACATTATATCTTATTATACTTTTACATATTGTTTGTTACTAAATTTTATACATTTTGCTGTCGTTTTCTCTTAATCTACTTACTCTAACAAGTATTATTTTTCTGTTACAAAATATTACCTTTCGGTATCATTGCACTATTGCATTTTGAGATTTTATTTAAATTGAATTTATTTATCTGCTATCAGCAATTATTATTAACTTCTCCTAACTCATTATATTCTATTTAGTATTTTTTACAAATTTCTTTACCTAACCTTTCTGACCTGACTTACTATACAATGTTACTGGTTTTAGGCCTATCATTACATTTTTATCTACTTCTGATTTTAATTTGTTACTACCTGCATTATTAGAGAATCCTTCATTTGTTTATTATATGATTACACTAAACCCTTTTGTATCTCATTAACAATTATAGCCTTTCTGGACAAGTTTACAATTATAATCTGCATACTAACTAAGTACATGTATACAAACATTTAACTATATAAAGTTTAACAACAGATCTATAATGATATATTGATAACACAAAACATGAAATTAATATCAGTTAATTGATATTCTTTTAAAAGAATTACTCCACTTGCTACACACAAAAAACAACATAACTATCATGATCATAATGCAACATGATACAACGTAATAACAGGTACATTTTATGAAATAAATCATGCACTAATTAATCATTCTCCTCTCATTTAAATCATCAATTATTATAAAACTGTCTAAGTTAGGTTTTATATTCGTCTATCGTTTACACCTTTTCACTGAACACTGAAGTTTGTATTTATTAACATTATTAATTTTTTCTTTCTACCTTGTATTCTTATTGTGGGATCATTCATTTATTCATTAATGGGTTATGTTTCTGACCTTTTACTAGTATGGATAATTATTATTTTTATTTTAAAACTTGTAAACTTATTTATGTAACGTAGGGGACCATATTTTCGTTACGTTACATATGCTTCCCCTCCAAAAGAAGTTTAGTTTACCTGAATATAATTTGGGTCAAAATAAACTTATATTTTTTTTTTCATTACTTGGAATACCTTCCTTTATTCATTGTATAGTTTTAATGGTAATTGATTGGATGTCTGAATGTAACATTTTTGACTAGTATTCACTTTTCTCTATAGGACGAAAATTCATTAATGTTATCAATTCTCTTGCTTTGTTTTTTCAAACATTACTTGCCAATGATTGGTCACAATAATCAGTAAAAATTAGTTTTAACACTCTCATGTTTCTATTTACTTCTATAAATGCGTTTCTCCATTGATCTTCTGTCAGCTATCTTCTTTCTGTTTTCTTCCTTCATACTTTTGGAATCTGATGTCAATCTTCGCAGCGGTTTTATTATCCCTTAAATATTCAATTTCCCTAATATTCCCTAACATGTGAGCTGGGACAGTCCAGAGAGGCACTTTTTGGCTACATACTCTGCTGGCCATACTACACTTCAATATAATACTGCTGGAATTCATCTACAGACAGTTATAAAAAATAAAATAATATCATAATAGTCTCTTCATTTGACTAATAATAAACATCTTTGGGACTCTTTACGCTGTTGCGTTTTACATTTAATTATATATATTTCTTTTTCTTCTTGATTCCTTCTTATTTTCAGTAGCTATTTTCAGATAACATTTTTGACAGTCATTATTTGTAGATACCTTTTGTAACAGTACGAAAAGCCTGAATTCAGAGTTATGGGACCGTAGGTAGTAAATTATTGTATTTCATTATTTTTGCACACACATACATGGGTAGGGCAAACTTTTTCACAAACTTTTAGTTATAATTGACTGTGAAGATTTGTTTATTTTATTATATAATAACTTTAGTTGGTGCACCTCTATTCACACTACTAAATACTTTTGTTTATAATTAATTTACATTGCTTTGAGGTTTTGGGGTGTTATACTTTCTTTGGGTGACATTAAAATTTGGTTTGGGGTTTATCATTGTTATTAATAGGTTTATCAATGGGTATTCCTCGTAGTCCTCCCATCATATATCTTCTTTTCTTCTCTTCTTCCTTCTTGGGTTTTCCAAGGTAATTTGGTTTCATTTTGTCCGTTGGTTGGTTCGGGGTATCTTCTTTATTACCTGCTCCTAACCTACCTGGGTATTCTCCTGATTTTATTTAGTTTCTTCGGATATAATTTTCTTGATACTTTTGTGTTGCATTTTTATGAATAAATGATACTTTTTCTTTTATGGTTTTATTTTTCTTTGAAGTTTAATTATTTTCATTTGATATTCAATTATTTTCATTTGATATTTAATTATTTTCCTTCGATATTTCTTTTGAGTTAATTGTAATTTAATGTATTTATGATCATAATGGAATTATTACTTAGTGGATTATCTGTCATGCTACAAGGTGTTAGATATTTTAGGGACACAGTAGTTAGTGATTATATGTAGAAAGGTGAGTAATGTGAATGGTATATATATTTGTTGATGATGATATTTTGTAGTGAAGGATCCGGTGTAAGGAGTGATCAGCGTGCGACATGGCAAGAGACCAGCGTGCAGCGTTGTGGCAGGCGGAGCAATTTGGGTTAGAGTGTTTGTCGATATTTGGTGGAGGGCAAATGGTTAGGAATGGGTATGGCCAGGTAGGGAACACACATCCTAGTACAAAGACGAGCGGTGCCAGAGGATTTAAATGGAATTAGTGAAGGGGGTTGTTGTGGAGATATTGGTGTCATAATATATTAATGGTTGTTAGTAGCGGTTGTTAGAAAAAGGGGGTAGTAAGGTTAGATAGGCGAATGCCAAAATAAGATATAGATGATAGTGAATAACGGTGTCACCCAAATGAATTGAGGAAAAGGTTAGAAAGGGAAAATTCATAGTAGAAAGGTGATGTAACTGAAAGGTGAATAATAAGTTTGGAAATTGTTTTATAGAATCTAATGATATAATAATGTTAAATAATAAAAATTGAATAGAGAGTTGATAGTAATAATGTTATCAAATTTTATACAAGTTATTTAAATGTGAATTGTGTAATGTAAATGTAACAATGTTAATGTTTAATGTACAATGTTTATTATGTTTTTATTATGGTGATAGACCCGCATTAAGGGCATGTAACTATATAACTTTTAGATATTATGATATCTAACCACTTTTTCTAATGCGACGCTGAAGCAAGGACAAGGAGATGACAAAATTCCTCCACCCGTTCAGTCCTTGTGAAGGCACCTGGGCGCTACAGCCCAGTGGGGGTATAATAGTGTGTGTGGTTAGGTCGTTACGGGGGTAGCGACGGTAAAAAATGCTAATGTGTTAAAAAGATGAAGATAACAATGGTTTTGAACAAAATAAATGATTTAGTTCTGTTGCAAAGAAGTATAAGAATAAAGAAAAATGAGTAAAGAAAATATAAAGAGTTTTGAAGTTGTTTGCCATGATAGGTATATGTTTCAATGTTATATGAAGTAAAATAGTAGAGATAGTGGTTGCTTGGAAAATTAAAATTTGTTTTATGCTTAGGATAAGAATATACTTTCTTGTGGTAAAGAGAATGAATATGATCGACTGGAGTCAGAAAGTTTTACTAAATGCAGGGGTGTTAAAACGAGAAGAGGATCTTCTATCCTAAATCTTGTCATTTGTTGTTTGAGAATTTTAAGTTAAACAAGCCAACGCCTCGAAACACAAACCAATGCATCTAAGGGGAGACATATCAGTTGTGGATATGGGAATAGATAAGGCCACTATTTTAAAATTTTGTATATTCATGTTTCAGAGTTTGGTGGTGTTGTGACAGCGGTCCTGAGCTGGCCGGAGCGTCAGAACAGGAGCGTTAGGTGCCTAATGGCCTTAAGGTGTTGGGATCTCTCCCGAGAAGTCCAGTAAGGTCAGACAGGTACGATCAGCATCATTGGACCAGGGGTAAGTGATTGTATTTCTTTTAATATTAACACTACGGGGGTTGTGGCGACATATCTAAACTGATCCTTTTAGAAAAGTGTGAATGAGTCAATGAACGTTTTTATGCTTCGGCATCAAATCTTTCATTGAGGGGGTTTTGTAACAGTACGAAAAGCCTGAATTCAGAGTTATGGGACCGTAGGTAGTAAATTATTGTATTTCATTATTTTTGCACACACATACATGGGTAGGACAAGTTTCCCTTTATGTAACTAAAACAACGCAGATTCAACAGAGCAGAACGATTCCAAGGCCAAGCGCAGACATGCGAAACCGAACGCGTTCAATGGCTGCATGAGTGAACACAGACTCTCAATATAAATTTTTCATTGGTCCACAATGCGGGGCATCATTGAAAAATATAATAATGATGTAAGCACAATGACGTGAAACAGGGCGTTAGCCGTTCGAAACAAAAGAATAATGACGTGATGCACTCACACATACGAAAAAATGTACATTACATCCGCCCAGTCTTCATACTACAGCTGAGGCGACAACACCTTGTAAAAGGTCGTCCGGCAGTTACTGCCAGCAAAAGTGTAAATTTCAACAAAATGTAACAATAACTTTAATTAGTGATAAAAAATGTAAAGCAGAGTTTAAATTCAGTGTTGTGACCACCAAAAATCTAATCAGTATGCAGTAAAACTTCGGAAAATCCAGGCCGGCGAAGAGGAGATTTCAAAGGGGCTACGCCACTTCAGAAACAGGAAAGTGCACCATTCCCTTTATTAATTACAATACGCATTTGAGCTCAACATGCATAAGTCAATTTAATTAAAATTGTATCTACTTTAAAGAAAAAATGAGTGTGTGTGTGTGTCTGAGTATACGTAAAGCCGGCTATTCACCAGGCGAGACGCCATGAGGCGTTGGTTTGTGTTCTTTGTTTATTTGTTTTGTAAAAAATAATATGAAAATTTAAATGGTCAATCTAACAGAGCTGCAGCTTATTTTAAAGTCTTTTGGGAAATAAAATTAAATATCTAGGGTAACAAAGGAAGAATTATTAATTGTGTAAAGAGGCGGAAGTATGGACGCCATTTTGTTTTATGGAATATGCAATAGCCATTTTGATGTTTTCTAAAATAAATTATGCAAATTATGAAATAATAAAAACAACCGTTTATTTTACCACAAATGTTGTTAGTGTACATTATTTCTGGTAACAGTTCAGTCTCAGCCTTGCTTATAAGAACTCTGGACCCTAATAACAGAAAATACGTAAAGTTGGCAACACAAACATGGCACCTGAATTAATGTGTCAACAAAGAAATGTTAACCTATCTCAACAGGTAAGTCACCAAGGAATACATAATATTTATTATCGATTAGTTTATTTGTTAACACTTTGACCTTCCTTCTTGTGACAGATGTTCTCCGTACTATTTCTTCCTTTATCATGTTCAATTCCAATAAATTCAAAATTGTATTTGCATTAATTATTATCATTCTTTAGTTCCATTGTAATTATAGTCATTAAATTATCCACTGTTCTTCTTATTTTACCTTCTTGTCTGAGCACATTACCATTAATTGTTTTTATATTTTTTTTCTTATTCCATTTTAAATCATATTGTTTATAAATAATTATATAATCTGTTCTTCAATTCTCTTGGCGTTTTGTCATTTATCTTAAATCACATTGTTTATAAGTATTTTGAGTAAGTTTTTCTTATATAGTTTTTTTTTTTAATTTTTTGGGGTTTTATTCTTAATATATTCAAAATAATTTCTCGTAAACACATAGTAAGACATTCTTACTTATTTTACAATTTTGGGGGTTTTTATTCTTAATATAGTCAACATAATTTCTTCGTAAACACATAGTAAGACATCTTACTTATTTTAGAATTTTGTGGGTTTTATTCTTAATATATTCCACATAATATCTTCGTAAACACATAGTACGACGTTCTTACTTATTTTAGAATTTTGGGGGTTTTATTCTTAATATATTCAACATAATATCTTCGTAAACACATAGTAAGACGTTCTTACTTATTTTAGAATTTTGGGGGTTTTATACTTAATATATTCAAAATAATTTCTTCGTAAACACATAGTAAGATGTTCTTACTTATTTTAGAATTTTGTGGGGTTTATTCTTAACATTTTATTTGGTTCCTTCGTTCCAATGGGTTGCTTGGTCGGTATACGGAAAATCAGTCCCCTTTTTCTGGTTGACTATTTCTTGTTTTAATCATGGTCCATTAACTCAGGTACTCCTTTTCCTCGGATTACTGCAGTGTTCATAATGATTTTTGTCCTTGTTAAATACCTCTCTACCATCTGGTATTATAACTCTGCTGATACGAAGTCATCATTTAAGTCACGGTTTTCCATCATAGTTAGATCCTTTTTATCTAGCAGGTATTGTATCTCCTCTAACTTAACATAACCAATCATATATACTACCATTCCATTCCCTTTGACCTCTGGATTATTTACCAAATATTTTACTGGTATATTCCGTATTAAAGATATAACTGATATTGTCTGGTACTCTTCGATCGTTGACATATTTAATTTAGATCTAAACTTATTTAAGTTTTTCTTTATTAATTTATTGTGGTTTTCTTTTGACATTTTTATTGAGTTTTTTCTATAATTCTTAACTTTACTTAACTCCCTTCGTTCATTAATTGGGAGGTTAAATGCATTAATTAATCCACCCTTCCTCATCTCCAATTCTTCTTTTGTATTTAATATTTTCTTTCTACATATTTTCCTTATTTTTTTGGTCTTCTTTTCCATGGTTTGGATATTCTCTTCGTTTTTTCTATTTTTATTTTCAGATAGCAATGCATTTTGGTCTTCTCTAATTTCTGTTTCCTTGCTGCTCTCTTCTGTATTCGGACTTACTATAATACCTTCAGAAGTGCTGTCTAGTGTTTTATTCATATTCTTGAAACCACGGTTCATTGTTTCCTCTACCCTTCTGAAACCTTCATCCATTATTTTATTTCTTTGTTTACATTGTTCCATTATAATTCTCAGCATATCCTTCACACTCATGTCTTCTTTTTGTGTGGGTTCTGGAATTTTCTTCTGTTGCTTCACTTTGACTATTTCTTCTTCTATTTGCATATTTGATTGTTTTAAGTTTGTATTATTTGGTATTCCTTTGAATTCTTCTATTAACAACCTATTATGTTCCTTCCTCCAATTACAAATATCTTCTCTGGATAGTTCAAACATAACCATTATCCATTCCCTTAATTCTGCATTTTCCGTTTGTATTGGGTTTTCTGGTTGTCTTATTAATTGTCTCATTTGTTCATATTCCTCCTGTGTATATTCCTCTGCCACTGGTGCGTATCTTCCCGTTATTTCGTTTTTCATCTGAGTACAATTATCTTCCCATCTATCCCAATCTTCTTCAGTCATTCCTTCCACCTTTTTACCATTATTTTCGTGGGTTTTCCCGATGGTCTCTTCCTTATCGCTCCTTGTCTGTAGCTCCCACATTTCATCATAAATATCTGTTAACGTCATTTTGTCGTTTGGTGTTCCCGCTAAATTCGCACGACTCATCTGTGCTCATTCGTGATCAGTGGTATTTTTCTTAATATACTCCATATCCTTGCTGAATTTTTTAAATAGAACTGTCATCCATTCCGCGTAACTTAATCGTCTCTCTTGTTCGGGCATTTTCGTTTCCTGTTGTATCATAGCTCTTTATTGCATTTCTGTGCCTCTAATAGTTGCTTGCTCAAGTTAAGTAATAATTATGGAATCGCTGTTTTACTTATCTTAAGTCCTACACAAGTTGAGCGCCAATTTATAACTTAACGCGTATAGCGTCTTTTCTCCCGTATCACTATCTTCTAAAGCCCCACTGTTGGGTTCGCCACTTTATAACTTAACCCTTACGTCTTCTCTTTATTTAGTATATATAATAGTTGTTTTGTTGTGATTTAAATTTATGTATTAAATGTGTAATTCTAATTTTCTCATTCAAGCCTAGTCCGCGTTTGAAGAGAAGAGAGGGAATCCTTATCTGTTTCTCGTTCTCTTTAATTCAACAGCGATCCGCGAGGTAGCGCTGTGGTTCACAGACAGCTGAAAATTGTAGGTTAGTTATCCGTGTACAATAATTCCTATGTTACACTCTCTACATAAATTACAACTTGTTCATACTGCACTAAATATTATATAAATGATAAGATATCGTTCAATTCAGAAAAGATTCTTTATTATGATTTTTGTATTTCTTGACAACAAAGTTCTTTCTTTATGGGATACAAAAGTCGATCGTATTGGAAGTAATCGATTATCTATCGGATTCAGGGTTATATATTATTTTTAGTATTATTGTATTTCTTTAAACACAGGGTGTGAAGGTTCTTTCAACTATTAGTAAGGTCAGAAAATGCATAAATAGGATTACAAGGTATCACAATACAGTACTAATTTCTTATTAAATATTATTTAAAATAAGTGGAGTTTTACCGTCCGCTGGACATCGTTACTTGGTAAGGCCGTGTACAGCTAACCTCATAGCAGTGTTTGGTCAATAACGGAATGCAGATGAAATAATCCTCGCCAGTCTTCACTCCAAGTTCGAAATAAAACTGGATGTTTTGGTCCTGGGATGATGCAGAAATGCCGCTCCTTTTGTTCACCAAGGTCCGATTCTTGTGGTTACGGGTTTCAATGTATTTTGTGTCCAACTACGCTTTTTCTTGAATTGTAGAAGATGACGTTCAAGTATAATTTGGTGTTTTGTTCTCGTTCTTTATAATACTGGATTATATAACTCTATCCAGGTAGTTATTTCTCTGCATAGGATTATTAATTAAGTTAATGATTACTCATTATATTGAGTTTTATTGGTAGAGTTCTTCCTTTAGATTTTCGTCACCTTTGATGTATAGGTTTATTATTATTCGGTTATATAAGACTGTCGAATGTCTGTGAACCATATTATGGTTATTTATTACGTAATTTGATTCACAATTGTATTGTTTTAATTTAATTTGATCAATTCTTTTCTGAGTGCATCAAAACTAATCCGTCTTCGTTCATGGATAATATTTCAATAATCGAATCAACAAATTTTATATCTCTCGTCGTCCTTGACAACCATCCTGTCTCCTCTTATTGGATATGATATATAATACTATAACCATTATCATACAATGTTCTTATACTCATTAAAATAATCCTTTACTAAATTTACATTATATCTTATTATACTTTTACATATTGTTTGTTACTAAATTTTATACATTTTGCTGTCGTTTTCTCTTAATCTACTTACTCTAACAAGTATTATTTTTCTGTTACAAAATATTACCTTTCGGTATCATTGCACTATTGCATTTTGAGATTTTATTTAAATTGAATTTACTTATCTGCTATCAGCAATTATTAACTTCTCCTAACTCATTATATTCTATTTAGTATTTTTTACAAATTTATTTACCTAACCTTTCTGACCTGACTTACTATACAATGTTACTGGTTTTAGGCCTATCATTACATTTTTATCTACTTCTGATTTTAATTTGTTATTACCTGCATTATTAGAGAATCCTTCATTTGTTTATTATATGATTACACTAAACCCTTTTGTATCTCATTAACAATTATAGCCTTTCTGGCCAAGTTTACAATTATAATCTGCATACTAACTAAGTACATATATACAAACATTTAACAATATAAAGTTTAACAACAGCTCTATAATGATATATTGATAACACAAAACATGAAATTAATATCAGTTAATTGATATTCTTTTAAAGAATTACTCCACTTGCTACACACAAAAAACAACATAACTATCATGATCATAATGCAACATGATACAACGTAATAACAGGTACATTTTTATGAAATAAATCATGCACTAATTAATTATTCTCCTCTCATTTAAATCATCAATTATTATAAAACTGTCTAAGTTAGGTTTTATATTCGTCTATCGTTTACACCTTTTCACTGAACACTGAAGTTTGTATTTATTAACATTATTAATTTTTTCTTTCTACCTTGTATTCTTATTGTGGGATCATTCATTTATTTATTAATGGGTTGTGTTTCTGACCTTTTACTAGTATGGATAATTATTATTTTTATTTTTATTTTAAAACTTATAAACTTATTTATGTAACGTAGGGGACCATATTTTCGTTACGTTACAGTATGTATGTGTATATTTTTCTCAAGGGGGTTAATAATGTATAACTGTATAGTAGCACATGAGTGAACTGTTAAATGAGCTGGCTAATCCAATGCATTGGCACTTAAGAGATCTCAATGAGCTAATTTATCTAATATCTTATAAATAATTGGTGTATAAAAAATAATATCTTATAAATAATTGGTGTCATGTTATATTTGCATATCTCTAAGCATGTTAGTCAACTTAAATGTCTGTATGAGTTGCAACCGCAGAGTATTCAACAACCAGATTCAAGTGTACTCAATTACTGTGTAGATATACATTGCTGTATGCAGATTTGTGTATGTAAAAGAAAATTTAAGCCATTTTACTATCAGCAACTGTTATGTATTCATGAGATTTTAATAACTGAATTCCATTCAATGGATTAGCTATTTGTATGGGTTGCAACGTAAGGGATCAATAACAGCTTTAAAGAGTATAATTGTTATACAATGTCAAATTTATAATTGTTATAAATTTATAAAAGAAACAGAAACACCAATAAATAAGAAATTTGTTATTGGTATATGAGTATTTCATTCTGCAAGTCCTGTCACCATAGCCAGTAGACATGTTTTCAATGGTAGCTTGGGTTCCGGCACATTTTATGCTTCATCTAGGTTGAGTGCCTAGTCTTAAATACTAAGTACCCCCTCAAAAAAAAAAAAGGGGGTAGGTTTCAGTGTTGGAAAATAAAATGGAACGGAATGCTATAAACTGTATCTCAAGTGTTCCTGGAACTCACTAGAACCACCTACTTGAATGACACAACACTTGCTACATTGGATGGGGGGAGTGGAGGATGTTCTCAGCTGTTCTACGCGGTTCCATACCATACTCGTGACACTGCCCCTCCTTAAGCCTGTTCGTCCTGAACTAGCAAACCGTCTGTGAAGTAGTACTTGGCCAGGTGATCTAGATGGACGACAATTCTTCAGTTCTTCGAATTCAGTCTCGTGTGATCCGAACATAAAGTTCCCAGGAACATAAAGTCTTCCATTCAACTGCTAGTTTTGCTGAATCACTCCCGTTGCGTCATGTACTGATGCCCTATACGCTATTAGCTGGTGGTCCAAGTCTGTTTGGTTCTCGTCAACAACCTCTTGCATAACTTCATCTTCAGCAACTTTGCCCCGGCACTTCTATTAACTCAGGAACAAACAAGGGGTTTTCCTTGACACCCATAGTTGGCTTTCCAATCACTTCTTTTGCTGTTACACTTATTTGTACTTCCTCTGCTAGTTCTTCTTCCATTTCCACCTGCAATAGGAAAGGTTCCCCTTGACCAGACTTGTTGACTTCATCTTCGGCCAACACCACTTGCTGAATCAAATGGTTGGCAGACCCTGTCATTTTAGCCATGCAAAGCTTTATCTTCTCTTGGCCAATCTTCAAGACGTTCTCTCTTAAGTCCTCAACGAATCCGTAGGCATTCATAATATCTGTGCCAAGAATCACTTCATCAACAATGTCTGCAACAAGCATTTGGTAGCTAAACTCGAGAAGACCCAGGCGTACACGTACGTCTACCTTTCCTAACACATTGATGGGGCTTCCAGTCACAGTCTGTATTGTACAAGAGCTAATTTGAGGCCGTCGGTTGCTGATTAAGTCAGGGCACACAATAGACACTGTAGCGGTCGTGTCAACTATAAATTATGTTTGTTTACCTTCCGCAAATCCATTAACAATCAGATTTCCACTAGTCTTATGTAGCGTGGAAACTGTATGCTGTTTTTGGGCTTTACTTCTCCAAATGGTGTGATCACTCCCTTCTCTCGGTATTTTATTCTCCCAACAGTCTACCTGTAGATGACCACGTTTCCCACAGTTGTAACACTTTGGTCTTGTCTTTATTCTTTGGTTCGAAAGATCTTAAAATGTTAAAGAAGTTGGCGCTGCTTTTTCTTAAACTGTTGTTCTTGAATTGTCTCTTTATTGTGTCCGTTATGATGATACTGTGATATTGGATCTGTTTGGCTACAACGTGATGGCATACTTTGATTAATGTAGTTCGCCGACTTGGCAGCTTCAAAATGGAGAGCATGAACAAGAGCATCTGATTTATTATCATGCCTAGCCATTTTTAACACTTATTGTAATTGACTATCTCTGATACCGTCAATAAACATAATGAGAGAAATCCACTTCTGGAAGTCCTCAGATTCTTTGGGATAAGCCAATCTCGTCGACATTTGCTTCAAACTCTTGAAGGCTCTCCCCTGAACGCTGTCGCCTCGCTTTAAGTTGAACACAGTACACTTTGCACAAATGCTGGTCACCGTACCGTAATTCCAGAGCTTTTGTTAATTCAGCATAGATGTTCTGACTGTCATATGGCACTTTCTGTATTAGTTCTGCGGCAGGCCCTTTTAAAGCAAGAATTAGTGAAAGTCCTTTCTCTTCTTCCATCCATTTATTTAAGTGAGCGGCAGCTTCAAATTGGCAAATTTAAGTTGCCCAATGAGTGCTTCCATCAAATGTTGGGGCCTTTGCGTAAACTGGTCCTACTACAGTTAGATCTTTCTGATATTTTGAATCTTCTTCAGCATTTATTAATGGTTTTGCGTTATCAACTATATCTTTTACTAAATGTTCGACTTCCTTTTTAATTTGTTTTATTGAATTTGTAATAGAAACTTCTAAACTTGAAATATTTGTTTTCATAGTTGACACAGATTTTTCTATTTCAGATATTCTGTCAACTTGTTTGTTCAGCTCACCTCGTAACAGAACGAATTTTGCAGTGGTATCCTCTTGTACGAACTCCTTAACGTCATCTGCTTGACAACTAAATTCTTCTTTTTGTTGTTCCTGTCTTTGCTGTAGCGTTGCTCGGAATGCTTCTATCATCTGACTGGTATCCATTTTATTTTAGCAACTACCACTAACACCACTCTTCTACGAAGTGTCTTCTGTTTTCACTGTTAACCGTTCTATTCCAGTTCTGACACCACTGTTACGATTGTCTAACAGTTTGTCGTATGGTACAGTGGAAGACAAAATACAAGACATCAATTACGTCACTGATCACCAGCTTTAATTATCACAATTACACAGTTTGTAATTAACTCGTACAATATTTCCAGTTAGTTTGTCCACACGCAATAACAATGTCTACTAATAGAGTTTCACACAATTATTAACACAATACTACTTCACTTCGACAGACACTCAATCTGCACTAGCAAAAACTGCTCACACAACTGAACTGGCAACCTGGCTGCTATGGCTTTATATAGGCCGCGCTGATGTCCAGTACACCTTTCCCTCATGAAACCCAGGTTTCAGTTAATATTTTTTGTAGTACTTAAGAGCTGAGTTGATAATGCATTTTTTCCTTGATCTGCAGGTTTTTCTGAAAACTTAAGTGCAAAGATCACCGAGATATGTAAAAAATTAACAGTTATGATTTTACTTCCATGTTCCTTAAGGAAATGGAAGTATGGTGTTGGCAAAAAAAATCGTGTTCGAGATTATTGCAGATTCTGATTGTACGACAAATGGCTCATGGAGACTGAGATACAACAACGAACTGTATCAAATATATAAAGAGATGCCAGTCTCAAAATTTATAAGTATTCAAAGATTGCGTTGGGGCGGACATGTTATGAGAATGGAGGATGGCAGGAACCCCAAGAGGGCTTTGCTGGGTACATGGGAGGGAACGAGACCTAGAGGTAGACCGAGGAAGAGGTGGGAAGATGGTGTTGCAGAGGACGCGAGAGACATGGGGATAAGAAACTGGAGGAGGGTTGCAGTGGATATAGTGGATTGGAGGCAGAGATTGGTGGAGGCCAGGGCCCGACTTGGGCTGTAGCGCCATAGGAGAGAGAGGGAGAGATTGTACGACACTCAAAACATGAAAAAAGTCATTTTTCGAAAAGTGTCTGTGTGTCTATAGATTTTTTTTCTATGGCAAACGATAACAGCCGCAAATTCAAACAGAATCAAATAATTTTTTGCATACAGCCCTGATTTGTGGAGTACTCAAGACCTACTGTTTTTGGTGAAGATCGGTTACGGGAAAGGGGTAGTTTACCTGCAATGGTTTTTTTTTAATCAAGGGTAATTTTTTTCTATGGCAAACGATAACAGTTGCAAATTCAAACACAATCAACTACTCTTTTGCATACAGCCCTGAATTGTAGAGTTCTCAGGACCTATTGATTTTGGTGAAGATCAGTTTAGAGAAAGGGGTAGTTTACCTGCAACGTTTTATGTTTTAACAAGAGTAAAGTACTTAATTTTTATAAATAAAGTATCTTGATAAGAAGCTCATAATAATCCACTATAGAAATGTAGATGAAATATCTATAAATGAAGAGGTTAGGTGAACGGGGTGGGGATAATTTTCTATAAATGAAAATTATAGTTGAAGGGGGAGGGGAGAATGTTTTATGTGTACTACGTTATCGGCAACAAAGAAGTAGTTCTTTGTTAAAATTCCTTCCCGGGCTGTTTAGCCGTAGTCCAATGTTTTCTGCAAAACCAGACTTTTCGGCAGTGCCATCGACTTCCATCTCAGTGAAAACTGAGTGCGAAAACGTGAGGTGGTATACGTTAGTGACCACAGTACTGTGGTTTAAGGTTGAAGCAATAAGTAGAAAGAAGTAGTTTCTATGGAAATATTTCATTTCGAATATGATTTTAAATATAAATCTTAGAACATGGAAGTCATGTATGGTTCTCCATACCGATATTTTTTCTTGAAACAGTGTCACTGAAGCTAAAAGCCTCAGAAATGGCGTTTACACCTTTTTTCATTAAATTTTAAAAATGTTTACCTCAAAACGTATTCAGGATATCAAAATAAAAGTTTACATGGTTAACAAGTATAGCAAAAGGAACAAATACAAAAATTTTCATGAAATTATGAGACCATGGGTTTCATCACCTGGATGATTTGATATGGAATGACCCAATAGTTACATCAAAGTTAATACATTATGGGCATGAAGTATTAAAAAATTTATCAACAAATTCAGCAGGCTAATCAAATAAACAGTCGAAAATAATGCTGTAACAAGATTTAGAAATAAAAGCAAATACATTCCCAGTCTTAACAAAATTTCTAACAACATATTAGGATTAGGATTCTTTGCAGTTTCTTCTGATTTAATGAAATTTAGTTTAAAACATTCAGCAGACAAACAGCTATATTTACTAATTTCTAACTTAACGATAAATATGGAGCCTTTAAATTTTAATATATTGTGTAATAACTGTAAATAAACAAGAATAATTCTCAATTATAATTATTTATCTGAATGTAGTAGTTTTGCCAAATCCTACACCACTATTCAGTGTATTATTAACACACCAAATAGGGCTACACAAAAATTAAAATACTAATTTTTCATTACAAACTGATAATCACTAAACTTCTGTAACTATTAAATTTGTAACCATAAAGTAAATGGATTATTATTACATTACTTAAACTCAAATACATGTAAATATGATTAATGAAGAAAGCTGTGTTAGTGGTTAAAATCACAAGCAGAATTATCACTGTTGCACACCACTGTATAAAAATATTCCGATTAGCGCTTTCAAGCTTCACAGCTCATCGTCAGATCGGAAATCTGATTTTGGATTTCCGATCTGACGATGGAGCTGTGAAGCTTGAAAGCGCTAATCGGAATATTTTTATATAGTGGTGTGCAACAGTGATAATTCTGCTTGTAAATATGATTGTTTTGTGGAATTCAAGAACACCCTCTGTAACAGTACAGACTGACCCAGTACCAGAATTATGGGAATTATGGGTATTTTCATTGTTTTATTATGTATTTTTTAAACATACAGAATGGTTAGGTACATTGTCCCTCTGGAAAACGGAACAACGTAAATTCGGCAAGAGTAAAACACCAAGGTCTCCGGTGGACGTGAAAACAGCAAAATCTACCATGGCGGTGTTTATGACGAAGTACCACAATATGCATTATGATTGGGCTATAACACTAGTCCGTCATCGCTAAGAACAATGACGCACTGAGTACAATGTGTGCAACGAGGCGTTGTCCAGCAAGACAAAGCGGAATGACGTAAGAACTACACACACACAAGCAAGAAATTACACTTGCCTCGCTCTCATTTCAACGCCATTCTTCAGAGGAGCCACAGCGATGTATCGTTGTGTGTATAACTTTTTAACAATACTTTAATTCAACTAACAAAAATGTTACCAACAGTAGTGGAGCAATAAAGGCTCATCTTGTTTACAGTATAAATATATAAAAAATGTAAATTCAGTGCACACATCCATCTAATTAAACTTAGCGGAATTAAAGGCGAACACCGACCATCACCATGGGAGTCTCACACCAACAACGGAGGGACACCACCACCTAACAAGCAGAGAAGTTCCTTTTGTCATTTTTATAGTTAATGAGCTCATTAATATCAAATCGATAATAAAAAAGAATGTACGGGTCTGAAGTTGAATGTGTGAGAATGAATGCGTGAATGTATGGCCATAACACATAAGCCGAAGGCATTGGTTTGTGCAGTAACTAATTAACTATTAATAAATGATTTTACGCTGCAGCTATAAAGTGTACATTGATATTAATTCAACAGATAAAGAAACAGAGAGAATCAAAAGAGATAGGAAAAGTAGCCACCATTTTGTTTTGTGTCATATCATATGACGTCACTATTTTGACCGCATGGTTGTATGTGTACTACCTTAGATTGAATTAAATTTGATGGTTAATTTCAAGAATATCTGGTTATCATTTGTGTCGTCAACTGTGTTTCAAAATCTTCCTGTACCCGAACCCTGGTACCCCTTAGGTAGAAAACAAGTTATAAAGGAAGGAAATGAGCCCGGAAAATAATGAAATTGGTGAGTATCATTAATACCGAATTATGGTATTTGTTATCTATATCTTACAAAATATATGTGCTAATATTATTGTGAATAAGTTAATAAACTTCACAATTGCCGCCCTCACAGTGACTATAAGTTATTAAACTTCACAATTGGTCGCCCTCACAGTGGACTTTGTATAAAATTAATTTATATAAAACAGATAGATGGAGAAACACAGAAGACGATATATAATGAATGAGAGGTTATGTTGTTAAAGGTAAATAGTTAAATACGAGTTGAGTATATTGCGTAGTCAAATACAAATAGAGATAAATAACCATTTAAATACTAAAATACAAAATGGCAGAAAATAACAATAGCATAGAAATAGAAAATTCAGAAACAGAATCCATTTTATTGGAAAGACACATTAGCTCAACACCCAAAGTAGTTGAAAGTAAAATCTCATTAGAAAATATATTCACATTAATCAGTGACAAATTCAATCAAATGAACGGTACGCTTAATACAAAATTAGATAGTTTTGAGAGTGAGTTAAAAAAGCAAAATACCTTACAGAATGCCAAATTAAACCAAGTAGAAGAGAAATTAGAAAAATTTAAAAAGAAAATACAGAGACAAAATTGTAGTATTGACAAAGTAGACAAGTTAGAGATAGACAAAAACAAGGTAAGTGGTGAGAATTATGATAATAGAAGTGAAAGTTTGGTGTTAGAAAATAATTGTGTGAGTATTGAGAGTAGTGATAAAAGTATAATGGGAGTAGAATTTGACGATGAAGTGATAAAAAGTGTTGATGAATTAGAGAGAAAGTATAGAGAGAATTTACAGATAAAGGGGTTGCAGGGGGTAAGATTTTCCCTTAATGTTGTAGTAGGGGGTGAAGTAAAGACTTCACGTGTGTTTAGGAAGGACGAGAGTGCCTTCAATGAGTATTTGGAAGACAAAAGGTCTACAAATAAAGTGGTCCCTGGTTTTTTTTGTGCACTTCACAGGTGGTGCAGTGATAAAGTAGTAGAGTCCCCTGCATATATGGAGAGAGAGTGTGTAGCTTGGTATGATGGTGAGAAAGGTGTTGAGAGAGAGAGAAAGAGAGAAATTGAGATATATAAAGTAAAGAAAAATTATGAAGAGTTTAGGAAAAGGTTAGGTGTAGAGATGATATATAATAAAAATAATGAGTACCTACCTTGTAAGGAAGCTGATATAGCAGTAGGAGAAGATGATAATGGAAATAATGACTTTATAACATACCTAGTGGTGACGAATTATACTGGAGGTGACAGGACAATGACCAATCATGACAGATTCAATGAGTTTGTGGAAAATAATGAAAATTTGAATGGTATATGCATTTATGATGTTAATATAAGAGATTCAATAATAAGCAATGTATATAGATATAAGATAAGACTATTGTTCGACGATATGGGGTAATTGTTTATTGTGTTATGAACATTTAATTGTGTGGACAGTGTTTTTAAAAAATGGACTGACTAGGACTGATTATGGCAAATGATTTCATGATTATGTGAATTGTATAATTTTGTGTATTGATGTCTATGTATTTGTGTATTTTTACTGTTGTGTATTTTATGTAATTTTTATGTAAGCATGTATTGTACGATTTTAAATAATTGAAGGAAGTTAATAATGATTTTGAAAGGATATTATGGAATTTAGATTCTAAAGGGTTAGTAGATGATTATATATTTGGATATTGAGAGGTAGTGTTGTTAGTTGGTAAGTGATAAATTTTGTAATGGTGTATTAAGTTGAAATGTAAAGAGTTTGGGTAATAGTGATAAATAAGGGCATGGGAGTTAGTTAAATAGAGTTATTGGGAATTAGGAAAAATAAAGTGTTGAGATGTTGATAATATATAAAGAGGTGTTAGATATTTTAGGGACACAGTGGTTAGTAATTATATGTAGAGTTGAGTGATATGAGTGGTAATTATATTTGTTGTTGATGGTGATATTTTGTAATAAGGGTATTGGTGTAGGAGTCCAACGAGAGATGTTGAGACAGGAGGGACCGTTGTGTGCCGGAAAGGGTTATCTGAAAGGGTCAGAAACCGATAAGGGAATGAGTTGGTTAGAGGGAATACACACATACTAGTACAAAAAGGCGCGGTGCCAGAGGTTTTAAATGGGATTTGTGAAGGGGGTTATTAAGAGATATTGGTGTCATATTATATGTAAATGGTTAGAAGCGGTTGTTAGTAGAGAAAAGGGGGTAGTAAGGTTAGATTGACAATGCCAAAATAAGACAGAGAAAAATGAATAATAGAGAGTCACCCAAACGAATAAGGATAGAAGGGTTAGAAAAGGAGAATTCATGGTAGGAAGGTGAGGTAACAAAGGAAGGTAATTGTAACAGAAAGGTAAGGACAAATTTGAAATTGTTGTATAGAATCTAATGAATGTTAAATCATTAAAAGTTAATAGAAAATTGTTGAAGTAGTAATGTGATAAAGTTTGGTACAAATCATGTAAATTTAAATTGTTTAATGTAAGGTAAATGTAACAATGTTAATATGGAATGTACAATGTTTTATGATGTTTTATTATGTTGGGGGGCAATAGAGTGTGTGGCTAGGAGGTCGTTACAGGGGTAATGACGATAACAAGTGTTAAGAGATAGTATATTATAAAGTTGAAAATTTAAAGTTAAAAATAAAGTTAAATGAAATATTCTAGTAAGCTGTCATTTACAAAATAGATAAATGATTATAAGTTGAGCAACAAAGTTTAAAGGAAAAGTGTCTGCCATGATAGTTGTAAGTTGAATTTATAGAAATAATTAGGTGAAGGTATTTTGGGGTATGATAAAGAATTGTTGATATATTGTGTTATATTTAGTTACATATATATGTTGTTTATTTTCTTACAAGGAAGTAGTTGAATTTGGTGGAGGTAAGAAATCAATGTATTTTAAGTCTTGTTGTGGTTAAGTGACACTTTTGAATTAAAAAAAAAAAAAAACAAACCAATGCCCGAACACAAACCAATGCGTCTAAAAGGGGACATATCAGTTGTAGATATGTAAGTGTGTTATACCACTATTTTGAAATTTTTGTATTGGCTGTTTCAGAGTTTTGTGGTGTTGTGACCGCAGTCCTGGGCTGGCTGGAGCGTCAGAACAGGAGTGTATAGTGCCTCATGGCCTTATGGTGTAGGGATCTCTCAGGAGAAGTCCAGTAAGGTCAGAGGGTGCGACCAGCATCATAGGACCAAGGGTAAGTGATGATAAAATTTTTTTTGTGTAACGTTACAGGGGGTTGTGGTGACGTATCTAGACTGATCCTTTTAGGAGAGAGTGAATGAGTCAAGGAAATTTTTTTATGTTTCGACACAAAAAATTTTCCTTGAGGGGGTTTGTAACAGTACAGACTGACCCAGTACCAGAATTATGGGAATTATGGGTATTTTCATTGTTTTATTATGTATTTTTTAAACATACAGAATGGTTAGGTACATTGTCCCTCTGGAAAACGGAACAACGTAAATTCGGCCAGAGTAAAACACCAAGGTCTCCGGTGGACGTGAAAACAGCAAAATCTACCATGGCGGTGTTTATGACGAAGTACCACAATATGCATTATGATTGGGCTATAACACTAGTCCGCCATCGCTAAGAACAATGACGCACTGAGTACAATGTGTGCAACGAGGCGTTGTCCAGCAAGACAAAGCGGAATGACGTAAGAACTACACACACACAAGCAAGAAATTACACTTGCCTCGCTCTCATTTCAACGCCATTCTTCAGAGGAGCCACAGCGATGTATCGTTGTGTGTATAACTTTTTAACAATACTTTAATTCAACTAACAAAAATGTTACCAACAGTAGTGGAGCAATAAAGGCTCATCTTGTTTACAGTATAAATATATAAAAAATGTAAATTCAGTGCACACATCCATCTAATTAAACTTAGCAGAATTAAAGGCGAACACCGACCATCACCATGGGAGTCTCACACCAACAACGGAGGGACACCACCACCTAACAAGCAGAGAAGTTCCTTTTGTCATTTTTATAGTTAATGAGCTCATTAATATCAAATCGATAATAAAAAAGAATGTACGGGTCTGAAGTTGAATGTGTGAGAATGAATGCGTGAATGTATGGCCATAACACATAAGCCGAAGGCATTGGTTTGTGCAGTAACTAATTAACTATTAATAAATGATTTTAAGCTGCAGCTATAAAGTGTACATTGATATTAATTCAACAGATAAAGAAATAGAGAGAATCAAAAGAGATAGGAAAAGTAGCCACCATTTTGTTTTGTGTCATATCATATGACGTCACTATTTTGACCGCATGGTTGTATGTGTACTACCTTAGATTGAATTAAATTTGATGGTTAATTTCAAGAATATCTGGTTATCATTTGTGTCGTCAACTGTGTTTCAAAATCTTCCTGTACCCGAACCCTGGTACCCCTTAGGTAGAAAACAAGTTATAAAGGAAGGAAATGAGCCCGGCAAATAATGAAATTGGTGAGTATCATTAATACCGAATTATGGTATTTGTTATCTATATCTTACAAAATATATGTGCTAATATTATTGAGAATAAGTTGTTAAACTTCACACCTCAGCATGCAGTATGGAAAGGCATGTGAAGTTCACATCTGTGCATGCAAGGCTTTTGACAACAGTGAAATGTAATGGCCAAGCAGACAACTTTAAATGCTATATGCCCACCTACATATAGCGAAATATCAGTACCTTCTGCCCCTACATAAAAAAATACACTTTAATTATAGATGTTCACACTTAATAATTCATAATTATTTTCCATACAATCACCACCCACATTTAGGCACTTATCCCTTGTGACACCAGCTTTACAGTTCTTTGTCAAAAACAGTGCTGAAAGATACTCAACTTTGACACCATTAATGAAGTCCTCGTTGGTTCAAAGTAGTGGGTACTCAGCTGATTTTCGTATTTATGGCAAGATGTACTCCTGCTCACGACTCAGTCCTGCAGGGCATCAGTAGTTTTTGTCACTGATAGGAAATCTGGCCAATCATCAAGTAGTCTGATTCCTATTCTTGAACTTCCCCAAAGGCGAGACTTCTCAAGTACATGAAGGCTGCCTTCTGCCATGCTTACGCCTGTGATGGTGGCTCCCCAGCGACAACGACAGATTGGCTGATAAAATCATACTGATGGTTATTGTCCTCATACTTACCTTCCATCTGACAGAAACGACCACTGTCCAGGCTGTTAAGACATAGTCATGTATGGACCCAGCAATGGTCAGACAGCCTCTCTCCTACCTTTTAACAGGCCAGAGGCCTCCTTATCTGTCATCAATCAGTTCAGAGCATGATTTAAAGTATTCAGCAGGTGATGTCACATTCTTTCTCAAATGAATTGTGGTACATACTGCATCCCAAGTGCACATACCTAAATGTCACTTCCATCTAATGTTCACAAGTGTGCAGTGTTGCATGTCAGTCATGGATTTAGTCAATCTCAGTTTCCTGGCTGAGTGGTCACAGAGGCCATGTTTCACAACTGTTGCTGCATTATTGTGCACATTTATGCATCCCTCTCTAAAATTTTCTAAGCCACTCTTACCACAGAACTATGTATCACAATGCTATCATCATGAACATGATTCAACAAACAGTAGAGCTTGGTAGTGCTGTGGCCTTCTGCTTGAAGAAAATGAAAAACTCCACACACCTACCATATGATGGGAAAGACAAAGATATTTCCTTGGTCATTAGTAGAACAGAAATCACCTAATATATACTATGAACCCACAAATTAGTCGTCTTTTGTTTTATATTGTACAACTGTAGCTATCATCAAAACCTGGCACCACTTTTCCCTCAATGACTAATTTCTATACACAGTTCTTTATCAGTATTTGTGGGACCAATTAGCTTTCCTTCCTTTAAGACATCTTTGGAACCTTCTGCCCAGTTAAGCAGAAGTATGAAACCATATACTGATGAAAGTGTGAGGTGTGGTGGTTTGGAATGGTTCTACAGCATAAGACTGTATTTTCCAGTTTCAGGCCCTGTGCTTCTGCTTAGCAGGACATATCTTGTCTTTTTAGTATCTCCTCTTCTGCCACCCTGACTAAACACTTAATGTTTTCCTTCTTCCATGTTTGTGTTTCTGACCCCCAAAGATGTTTACAAACTGTTTTATAATACCAATGTTTATACACACTTATACACACACAATACTTATTATAAATTTGCCTTTATATATAATCATGCTGTTTATATACACATTTACATGAAACACAAAATAACAATTCAAGTTTATAAATAAACTATAACTGGTGTACCAAAATCCAAGGAATATACATTCTGGGTGTCCTATAGCGTGTAAAGATGTGTGTTCAGAGGAGGGGAGAAGAGATGTAATACCCAGTTGATATAGTGTACGGTATCACAAAATGATGGGAATTAAGAAATTTGAAGTATTTGTCATGGAAGATACATAAAATACTGCATCATGAACATTTTTTAGAAACTTTTACAATTCATTAAAAGTTATACAAATTCAACATGACATATAATTAGTGACAATGTGTAAGAAATAGTACATATGAGTATGTTAGTTTCATACATGCAAAACTAAAAAAAAAAATCATACACACTGCTACAACTACAGTTCTATCTCACCATTAGGAACTGATATGTTTGCCCCATCAAGAATCGCTTGAGCGAGTTGGAAGTCAAGAGATTCTGCTGCTACCGCTGCAGCTCGTAATGCATCCCATATTTCTTTACGACCTTCAAATGCTGGTGCTGTATCCCAGAACTCATCTCTCTTGCTACGTAACTGGCCTTCAGTCAATGGCACATCAGACTTCCAGCGGATTGTTTCATGGCACAAAGGGTGATTTTTTCTTGTATTACCTGCACAATAAAAATATTTAATATTCACATGTAACAACCACCTAGTTTATATTATAAATTCAAACAACGTATTCATACTGTGCTCATCCCCCCCCACACACACACGCACGCACGCAGTCATTGCCAAGAAATTTGCTTGTCTGCTAAAACGGGGTGGAAACAGTTTTTCTTTCTGGTAAAAAACATTAATCTTTACAAAATACATTTTCTTAGCATTAAGTAATCACTACAAAGTGAAAGCAACTGTATGTAATAGCAAAAACAACATAACAAAAATTTTTAATTTAAAAGGACTAATACACAGCTATATTATAGTTCTTGTAACCTTCATAAAACTGTATTATGTGCTTTTGATATGACTTAATTTGTTTACCACACTTTAATGACATCATAGTATTAACTGTTATATCAGTTGTGAATAAACAACTTTTTTTTCTCTAATGCACACATTCTAATACAAGTTTGTTATATGAATATATGCTCCTTGTTATTATAACAAGAGGTAATTTCTTTAATAATTTTAATCACAAAATTTAATTTACAAAATAACAAATTTTCATACGTTCTGTAATCGCTTGAATTTCAAAAAGTTGATTAGAATGTTCCTGAATTTAAAACCAGTTTCCATCCAGAATTATAATACATTAATTCTCAGTCTCTCACAACCAAGAATACCTTTTTAAATTAAGATACATACAAATTCTAATAAGAGACTTTTATGCTTCAGGCTGTCTAATACATTATTGAAATCAACATAGAAACAAACATGTAATAGATAATAAAGTGGTTCAAAACGAAAGCTAAGCATACACTACATCAGAGTATATGATGACTAATATAGTACACAAATAAATACATGAGAATTAATAGGTAACAAGACCATATAATCCTGTTACACCATATGTATAAATAATAACTTCAAGAATAATACAATTTTCAATATATAAAAACAGCACAAAAAAATCATATTTGCACTGAGTGAATTAAAGTACTAATACTGATTATAATGTATTATTACCTAATTATAAATTCCAGAAATCAGCAAAATGTAATATGCTACATGTTCATAAACAGCCACAGAATTAACAGCAAAGATAAAATAATGGTCAGGCCACCCCCCACACACACACACACACACACACACACAATGTGATTTAAAACAAATTACTCGTATAACAAAAACAAATGGATATCTTTAATATTCATTACAATGAATATGGTTATTCAAAGTTATAGTTTTGATTCCATTTGACATAACAAAATTTTGGCAATAAAACATGGTCATTAAGTTAGGAAAATGAAAATAAACACAAAATTTTGCTACAATAAAATATTTTTCAGCACTCAGTGAATATAAACAGTTACTGAAATATTTTCTCATACAACACAAAAATATTTATTCTTACAAATGTTAATACTTAAGAACATTTACAGGGCAAGCAATATTTTCAAATTAAAGATTCATAAATCAAGAAAACATAAGAGATAATTTTGTACTACATATAGTAGATGAACTCTTTAAAACACACATACAGTGTTTATTTTCTTATCAGATCACATGTTTCCTTTTATTAACAAAGAGCTCTTTTCAAAATATTCACCAATGACATTACAAGAGTCTGTATCTAACATTTTAACTGTACCAATTTCAAAAACAGATTACCACATGGCCCTTCAAAAGTTCAATGACAAATAATTATCTGCGTATGCTTAAATATAATTATTTGAAACCTTTTCAGCAGACAAATGGTGCACAAATGCATTTACAAATTACTTGAAAGATACACTATCAGTGTAAAAATGGTAAGACCTTGTTTGTGCTCACAGTCTCTTTATTGTTTGTATCTGTTATTATGAATCACACTTATCTTTTGTACACAAATGCATACTCTTGTAAAACTAAACTGTTAAAAGCTACTCATACACAAACAAGATGAAACTTATACTGGTTTTCTTTAAAAACTGTTAACACAGAATTAATAATTTTTTATTTTTATACGTTTAATAGAAATTTATTTTTTTGTACTTGTATGGATTTTTTAAACATTCTGATTAATTTTAAAATTACTAAAATAATTAAATATCACTATAATATTGACGACTCGGAACACAAAGTTTTTTATAGCGACAGCCTCTGATGAAGCCTTCTATAGGTGAAAGCCGGTTTAGGCTGTAAGGTAAAACTTTACGTTTTTACTATAAAAAACTTTGTGTTCAGAGTCGTCAATATTATAGTGATATTTAGTTAAGTAACGGACACGTCATGGACAACGAAATCCAAGACTAAAATAATTTTTTCTCTGAACGCATCTGTGTGTACTAAATAGGCTAAATTCTCTAATCTCTAGTTTACTGTTCAAGTTAAAGTTAAGTTTGAGCAATAAAACCTAAAATAAAGTTACTTATACTGAGCAACAAATGTGACCAGAAAAATGGTTCTGGTAAATAATGATACTAATGACGGTGATAATAAAGGCAAGAACACTACAACATTAGCTTTTTTTATGACATACTGACCGTTACAGGTCAAAGTTAAATAAAGGTGGCAATGAAATTAAGGTTAGAAAAAGCTAAGATAACTGCTAAATGGGAAGACAATGATGAACATGAGACACATGAATACAGGAGAACAGAAATGAACAGTTAATATTCGAAGTAAGATTTCTGTAGAATGTAATTTCATGTCTATGATATAGAAATAAGAAAGGCACAAATGAATTATATGAATGAAAAATGTATCACTAGTTCAGCATCTTCTGAAAGAAGTGTGTCACACTAGTGAGCAAAACTGTACAAGTGCTATTAAATACTGGAAAATCTGGATTAATTGTTTTAAGAAAATAAACACTAGACAGAGTGATTTGTCCTCTGCAAAAATCTCAAAAAAATTTCACAATGTTTAGACTGCCACTAATTTTTATGCTTGAATTTGCTTGAATATGATCACTATGCATTTACAAAATTGTTTTTAGACAGGAAGGGATTTTTATACAGACTCGCCACAAAATGTAACACAGTATAACTTTTATTATTCAAACATTTTTTTGAAGTTAATTCGAAATACTATAATTCAAGTTTGTGGGTAATTTGAAGTTTCATCATTTACAAGATATGATAAAAAAACTGGACCTTATTATTATGTTTTTCACCAGCTACTTGCACTTGCACTAGTTCTACATGCAGTTGTAGGAACTAACACTGCATGTGACCCTTGTTCAATAGCGAGTATGTGTGAATCTGTGAATGACTGCTGTATGCTGAAGCTTCTGTTAGGCAGCTGTGATATTCAGATGTGATCTGTGTTCATTAGATTCTTGTTTTGAGTGATAACATAAGAACAGATTGGTCAAAGACTATGCATTAAGTTTTACCTGAAAATTAGTGATACAAAATCAGAGACAATTGGAAAGATAAGGACTTTTGGTAATGAAGGTATGAGCGCTACACATATAAAGACTGGTATACAATAATGTTAAAGATAGCCAACCATCAGCTGAGAGCAATGAATGGTCAGGCAGGTCTTCAACCTGCAAAATTCTGGAAACAAATGAGAAAGTTGATCAGTTAGTTATGGAAGATCATAGAATTACAATTAGACAGAAAATGAAGTAGGGACTTCCTTTGGTTCAGTGTGATCAATTCTGTCTGGTGACCTTTGCACATGCCATGTCACTACAAAACTTATACTGAGAGTCCTCAGTCCTGACCAGAAGGAAAAACATCTTCGTGCTGTACATGAGATGCTGAAATGCAACAATGCTGATCTTGATTTTATGAAGAAAATCAAAACCAGAGATGTGATCTGGCACTATGGTTATTATGATCCTAAGATAAAGACATAATCATCTAAATTGAAAACGTCACAAAGAAAGCATGGCAACACAAAGCACTGTCAAGATCATGCTGACTGTTTTCTGATCATAGCTGTGGCAAAGTGGCAATTGGCTGATTCATCATGACAATGCTTCAGTCCAAGCATTGCAACTCATTCAGACTTTTCTAGTGAAACAAGGCACTGCAGAGATTCAGCAATTTCTCTGCTCCCCAGACACGGCTCTTTCCAAGACTCAAAACGCTACTCAATGAATAAGATTTCAGGACAGAAACGACGTCAAAACAAATGCAATGAACCAATCTGTTCAATATTCTAAAAATGGACTACCAAAAATGTTTTATTTAATAGTGAAAGAACTGGTGGGAGAGTGTCAAATCAGAAGAGGCCTACTTTGAAAGAAGTTAGCTTTTCAAATATTCAGATAACATACTTTTTCCCTGACATCTAGCAATCTAGTACTTTTTGATCAGACCTCATAGCCTACGTTAAGGGGAGGTCTTTGGGGAAAAAATGCAAAAAATCTTCATCTTAAAAAATTCTTAATTTCTTCCTCTTTATGAAAATAATATATTTTATATGCTTTAATAATCATTCTGATGTTAACAAATTAGTAAATTAAAAGGAGTGCACCCTAGTTAAAAAGATCCAAAATTATGCACAATACAACCACTTCAAGTTGTTTCAAAAATTATTTTTTGATTTAAAATGTTTAGGTTGGTAACACTATCTATGAATTTCACAGCTGTTTTATTTACATTGTAATAATGACCAGAACTGTCCCACTATCCGTACCTGCACTATATTTTTGATGTTTTGCGATTGTATCAGTATACTACTACGTGAAGAAGTATGCTAATTGTAGACTGTTCTATTTCTTATGTAAAGTGAAAATACACGTTGTTTCCATTTGCGAGGTTAGATAATCTTAGTTTTTGGTTATTAGCTTATTGTTTAAAAAAATAAAAGCCATGTTAATATGTGATGTTTAATGTGTCTACGCAATGCCTGAAAGAGAGAAACATTAAAAACAAAGAACATAACTTATTTTTTGCGGGATAATTTAATTTAATGGGAAATTAATGGGGATAAATTTTATTTTAATGGGAAATGATAATTGGTGCAAGTTCAATATGACAAAATAAGATACAACACTACAAACATGAGCACTCCCTACCAGAAGCAGTCCTGGAAGCTATAAAGACCATATACAGACTTGTCTAATGAAGATCTCTTAAAATGTTGTCAAAGGCTTCTGATCAATCTTGGGAAATTTATTGTTGAAGGTCTCAAACAAATTTATGCAAAATGTATACGAAAGGCTCATAAGGAGACTCAAGAACAAAATAAACGACAAAGAGTGAGAAGAAGACTTGAAAAGGGAGAAAGAAGATTGAGAAAGTTATTGTCCTGGTGGATTTTAGAGATACAACGTTCTTTAAAGTGTTCTCCATTTTTAAACCAGATTTCCTGAAAGTTACTATTTTTCAAATTTAGGTCATGTTTTATTAATTGTAAATAAAATTTTGATCAGCATGAAAATCACCTGTGGTATAATGATCTGGTAATGATGCTGCAAATTCATGGAATGATGTTTTGTTGCGAATAATTTCTGATAGAGATGTTTAGGGATGCTAAATACCTTTTTTATGTTAACACAATGGGCTTATTCTTATAATGTGTCACCAACAACACACTTTTAAAGGAGAAAGTTTTAATGGCGGCTAATATAGCGACAAATGAGTAGCACTTTTATTGAAGATAAAGTGGATGGCTCAGAAAAATTGCCTTTGCTAATGACAAGGAAGTCACCCACAATACATGAAGTTTCAAAAATGTACAAACAAAATCAGTTGAATATGAATCAAATAATAAAAATGTTTGAACGATAGATGAAATTTCTGAAACATTATTTTTAAAAAACAACAAGAAATTTCATAACAGAAGAATCGTCTTGTTTGCTGACTACTGAACAGCATGCAAAACTGTTCTGTGATGGAATATAAAAAAATCATGCCCTCCTCCCTCAAACACGACTTCAGTAGTCCAACCTATTGACAACGTGTAATAAAACATTTAAACCTTTTTTTATATGGATGTTGTAGTCCTAAACATTCTGTTTAACATCCTTTAAACTGCCTGTTTGTATAACAGTGCTTGGGACTAAGTTAAAGTTACACAAAAACTACCACCAATTGCTTCTGTAAAGTGGTTCTGCCCCCAAAGGAGAATGAAACTACTTGAGGCATTGTGCCCACTTCAGTTAACTGGCAAGATGATGGATGTAATGCAGGCATTTGTTACAAAGTTTCTTTTTTTTAATGGGTGAAAACTTTGTGGTATAATGTGAACTGGAAAATGCAGAGATTGTAGGTGATGTTATGAACAAAAGAAACGATGGTGAATCTACAGATGGAGAGGAGAACAAGTTAGAACTTCCAGAGATACCGATCCCAACAACTTTACAGGCACCACATTACATTCTGAACTTGAGACGTGTTGAAGAGCACTATTTTGTTGTAGGATGAATGTGACACTATTTTGCAAGTACTCAATAAAATATTGAGTTTTTGATATAAAACACAACCATATTGGTAAAAATAATTTTTTCCCAAAAATTTTCAAAAAACTTTTTTAACAAATTTTCAAAAACGTATTTTTTTTTTGGAAAAAAATTATTTTGTTTATACACTTATAAGGCACATATATGCTAAATTTCAGGATGGGATGGCAATGGGATCATATTTAAATAAAATATTTTGTAACTGTGAATCCCTAAAAAAAGACATTTATTGATAGAATCACGCTCTTCCTGAGGATCTGAAATCAAAATATAAACCAGTTAAAGTAACCTGACACTTTACAATATTGTAAAGTATTAGATTATTTTTTAGTTTCATCTTACCAATTTTTAACCATGAAATAACAATATAACTTGCGACCATTCTCATAAAAATATTGAAGAAAGTTTGTAAATTCTAAAAATCAATATAATTAAGAGCAATTATATTTTAAATATGACAAGATATAGTATTTATGTCTCAGAATGCAAAAATAATGTGCAATCCACCCTCACCAAATTGTTACATGGATGAATGTAAGGAATGTCCTGGTATTAAACAATTACGTGAAGCCTTGTTAAATAAATTTGAAGACGAGCTTATTGATGAAGTGACGTATAAGCAGTGGATAACTGTTGATAGGTGTAGAATGGAATCTATAACAAAAAACAGTGATGACTTTGTTGAAGAATTTCTGGAAATGCTTTTAAAACTCAAAACTCATTCATTCATTGCAAACAGGCAAAAAGAATGCTACTCAGAAAAGAAAGAAAACTTAGCACCAGGTGAACTAATTATTAATTGTGATTTTGCTGAAAATTACTCATTTATACTCCAAGATGAAGTTCAGTCATTTCATTGGACAACTAACCAAGCTACTCTGCATCCTTTTATTGTGTATTACAAGTGGGAAGACAAAATTAAACATTTACAGTATGTTTTTATCTCTGACTGCTTGGAACATAATACTGTGGCGTTTCATGTATTCCAGAATGAGTTGATTTCTCTATTGAAAGAAACTATACCATTTGAAATAAAGAAAATTACATACTTCTCCGATGGTAGTTCGGCTCAGTACAAAAACAAGAAGAACTTTCACAATCTGTGTCTTCACAAAACAGATTTTGGAATCGAAGCAGAATGGCAGTTTTTCGCAACGTCACACGGAAAAAGTGCATGTGATGGACTTGGTGGCACTGTTAAACGGCTTGGTGCTAAAGCCAGTCTGCAAAGACCTTACAATAGCCAGATAGTCACACCACTGCAGTTGTATGAATTTGCTATTGATAAAATATCTGGAATAGATTTTGTGTACTGCTCTACAAAAGAATATCAAGATATGGAAAAGAAACTTGCATTGCGCTTTAGTGAATCGATACCAATTGTTGGAACCCAAAAGTTCCATTCAACAGTCCAATCTCGGAAAATAAAATCAATGTTAAATATTCCAATCCTGTTCAGACCAGTTTACTAACACCGTAACGGCATTTGACTTTTTAACAACGACAGATATACTAAACATTAAATCAGGCTTTGTAACTATTGCCTACGATCAGTCCTGGTGGCTTGCATGTACTCTAAAGAAGAACGACGACACCTGTGAGTTTGAAGTTAGTTTTTTACACCCAAAAGGACCTGCTGCTTCATTTTTCTACCCTCAACCGAGTGACATTTTAACTGTACCAGGTGAAACATTACTTCAGAAAGTAGAACCATTTACTGCTACAGGGAGAGTGTATACCTTAACCAAAGAACAAAATATGCTATCTACAAAGACACTAGAAAGGTTTCTCAAAAGGAACTGAGAACTTAAAATAGGTATTTAAGAAATATTTTTAAAAATAGTTTTTGGTAAGTAAAGTGATTTTACAAATTTTTTTAAATAAACTTGTATTTTTACCTTAACACCCTGAGAGGAAGTCAGTAATCTTTACTGGTTTATATTTTGATTTCAGATCCTCAGTAAGAGCGTGATTCTATCAATAAATGTCTTTTTTTAGGGATTCACAGTTACAAAATATTTTATTTAAATATGATCCCATTGCCATCCCATCCTGAAATTTGGCATATATGTGCCTTATAAGTGTATAAACAAAATAATTAAAAAAAAAAAAAAAAAAAAAATATGTTTTTGAAATTTGTTAAAAAAGTTTTGGGAAAAAATTATTTTTACCAATATGGTTGTGTTTTATATCAAATTAAAGCATAATAAAAGCAGAATAAAATGGTACAAGTCCCAGCCCTCTATGTCAAATACTTTTTAAACTATAGCCGTTTAAAGATTTCAAAACACGGTCAAATTTAAGCGATTTTCGATTTTTTTAGAATCAATAACATAAATATTAGAAGCCCAAAAAATCTAAAACTTTGTATTTTTATTAGTTTTGACCATAAGAACAAATACACCAAAAATTATAATTATCTGAGATGGTGAGGTTCAGAGCATTGGTTGATTTGATGTGGAATGACCCCTCTATGCTTTGCACAATTTCCTGTGTGAATATAATTCCTTTCAAATTACTCTCTGAATTAAAGAAGCAGCAAAGCAATTCTTTGCAGCCTACATAAATGGTATTGTTTTTAATGTTAAATAATATTTGAAATTAAAATAGACTTGAATATGAGAGCTGGACAAAGTGCTGAAGAGTTTACTACAATTATGTGTATTAACTCCAAATGCAAATAAAAAAAATTATAGCTTAAAAAGACTGTACACATTTTGTACTGGATGTAATAAACGTACATTTTTAAAAAAGAGCAAATAAAAGTAAAACAACATACGGTACACTAAACTTCAGTTTTTAATTTGATTTCCCTATTCTTACAACTTCCCTAATTCAAACTTTTGGATAATCTGAATTTTTTACTAGTACCTTTAGCTTTGAATTAAACAAGTTCTGTAGTAATTTACAACATAATTAACTAATTTAATATATAAACATTATAAATTTTCAAAACTCTAATATTGAGACATGTTGTTTCCTTATTATAAGGAATTATACTAGTTTTGTCTAGAATTACACTGTACGAAAAAACTGAGTTACAGTTAGGTAAATACCTTAATACACGAAAACACTCAAGACACTAATCTTACAACAGATTAGATAAATTCATAATATCTGCATTGTATAACTATGTAATACAATAGTATGTTAATGTAAAAAGTATGTTTCCTATGTTAATAATTAAAAAATGAATTACATAATTATCAGGGATAATGCAATACAGTGTCACAAATTTTTAAGTTTCTTTGTTTGAATTTAAATTTAATGTCAACACTGAGCAGTGTGGAAGAAGTAGAAATTGTGCAATTTATATTCCTGGCTATACAAAAAAACATTTCAATCCCAAATTTCATACTGACATATAATTGAGACTAATTACTGCTAATAAAATATAGTACTCACAGTTAATAACAAGAACATACAACAAAACAGCAACTGCCATATATTTACTCCACCTAAGGAACAAATTTATTAAATAAATCAATATACGAGTTGTAAGAGGAGTACTCTAATAATGTCTGCACATGAATTTTACAGTAATTAAGCAACGACTGTCTTGGTGGAAGTCTTCAATGACACTTATAATGTGAGAAACATTTCTAGGCATTATTTATCAAGTACATTTCATTGCCACTCATGAAATATTATTAACATTTCTTTAGGGCATATGTAATAGACAAACGTATAAACGTAATTTGCTATAATCACTAATACACATACATGTGCACGCATGTGTGCGCAGTATAAGGTTGCAGAATAAAATAAAAATCCTACTATGATTTAAATGGGATCTACAGTTAAAATGTGGTCTGGTATGAAAAACAATAATTTAACCAATCTATATGCTGCTAAGGATCAATTCTTTGTAAATTTGTAAGTAACACTTCAACAGTGTTTAAATCAGAGACCAAAAGGACTACTGTCACGATGGTTCAAGGAATTACAAGCAGTGGATCATAAAAAAATTTAATTCTCAATATAGAACGCAATAGTATAATTATAAGTATAATATTACTGACCCGGAACACTAAGTTTTTTATTGGTAAAAATTTTACATTTTTATAAAATAAAAAACTTAAGTGTTCCGAGTCAGTAATATTATACTTATAATTAGTTAGTCAACGGTCAACAAAATCCAGCAATAGTATATTTGTAATTGATAATGTCCTACATAACAATACACAAATCAATTCTCCACCAACTTAAAAAAGATATTCAGTCATAGCTACCACATCATACAGTTTTCTGACACATTTCTTTTAGGTATAATTTTAACAAGATTTGTAGGACTAATTTATAAAGTAGTGGAGACAGAAGTTCAGACATGGGAGTTACTTTTACCCAGTCAATGAGGTACCGAGATGGATCAGTGGAGTGTGCAATATTGCATCACCAGGCCCGTGTTTGTCATCAATAGTGCCCTGGGCACACCTTTCAGTCCTTTAGCAACCGCAAATAATGACAATGGCAGTTTTAGTTCAGGAGGGATTTCTCCTGTAACCCTCCTTCGGAGAGCCTTTCAATTATCCACCACCTATGTACTCGCCGTGTCCCAGACTGACAACCGTAAAAAAAATAAATTTGTATTTCCGTATAATAATAGTGAGAATATATACTTCATTTTTTACAGTATCATGGACATCCTTCCCACCATTTTTCTAAAAACTTGCAATTCTAACTATTTCTAACTTATCAATTATATATAATTTATTACATATCTTCATCACATCAGTTGATACTTTTAACTTAATGTCTTATAAAATGGGCTTCTTTATGGTATTGGCTCTAGCAAAATCATCAATTAAATCGGTAAAATCCATTTTCAAAGTAATGTCCTTTTCATGCAGAACTATATCAAACTGTTTAGCTTTTCCTCATCCACTGTTATGGCTGAAAAGCTTATTTCTGCCTTGCAATTTGTCACAGGCAGAGTCAAATAAATTCTCATGGTGAACTCTTACATTTGGGAAGGTACTTTACAAATTATTTTTCTTGATGTAGAATAGATTTCTCTTAAGCATGTTATGTTTTTCATTTTCATGTATATTTTAAAGTGATGACATTCCTGTCCAAAACTCTCTTCGTCATTGTCTTATGGGTAGTTTTGAGCCAGCCTTTTATCCTGGGTCGTCACATCCTATGACTCCTTCTCATGAAGATCTCTAAAAATTGTACATCTGGTACTGAGTGACTCATAGCAATCATTTCTTTTACTCCCATGAACAATCAGATTGTCAATTATAAGAAGGAATACTCTGGTCCAAAATCTATCTCTTGGATTCATTTCATCTTATTCTATTTCTCTTTTTTTCATCTGAAAACAGAACCCCCGTTTTCTGATTCTTTCATAGTTTGCTACTGATAGCAGATCTAGTACCATGCCTGTTCCGTTGCTACATTGTCAATGTATTCTAATAATACAGACAAATACGGTTCACTTGCATCTTTGTGTTAATCACATTTTTTGTATGTTTAGTTATTATTTAACTGTAATTTTTTTACAGTTTCTGTAATGTTTGGATGTTTCTCATTTTTTTCCTTGCACGGACCTTGTGTCTCCAGCCTTTTGCGCCCCAGGGCATGTGCCCATTTATAAAATTGGGACTACGCATTACAAGTGTCGAGTTTTTCATTGAAAGTAAATCAATTACAGCAAAACGACTACAATTTAGAGTATGTTTTAATTCCCACAGTGTACAAAGTTGTTATTTCAACTGTTTCATGGGTGGAAAAATTTTGTTTTCTATGCTCAGTTCCGGATGAAAACCTCCAGGAAGACCACATAGTGTAAGAACTGAAAAGACCATTTCTTGCAGCAAACAATTCATCAGAATTCTAGATGCTGAGTTATAAAAACGCACTTAGGGCCTTAGATTATGAGAGCCTGGTGTCCAGGATGTTTTACATGATTTGAAACTGCACTCACACAAGCAGAGATCAAGCAAGAATTGAAGAACTGAACGACTGTGACATGAATTCATACCTACCTACCTACCTAGATTCCATGGCAAGACTTTTACTTGCTTATATTTTTTTAGAAACGTTCTTGAACTGAAAGACATGATTCCTGATATTTATAAAAACTTTTTATGAATGATGAAGCTCATTTTTATGTTAACAGATTTCAAAAAGCAGAATTATCAATACAATGGTATTCCTATAAACAACACACACCAAACCTAGCTTAGACCAGTCCACCCTAGATCACAATATGGTGCGCGATCTCAGCATTTCAAAATGTTGACCCATACTTCTTTGAAGATGATGAAGGAGGAGTGGTAACTGTTGCAGCTGGTCATTTCAGTGAAATGGAGAATTTATGATTTCAATTTGAAAAAAAAAAAAATGGAGAGCTTTCTACAGGTATGGTTCCAATGAGATGCAGCTAAGTGCCACACTGTTCAACAACGCTTGTTCTTTGATGTGACTTGTTTTCAGATAGTCTTATCTCCTAGTTTGGTGATATTCCCTGGCAAATTAACTTCTCAGATCTCCCAGCCAACAACATTTTGTGATGACACCTTAAAAGTAGTTTTTTTCTATCATATATCATACAAAAAATGAACCAAAGAGAAAATCAGCCACAAATTTAAAATCACACCAGACATTATTTAAAGTTTTACAAACAATTACGTGCATTGTGTGCAAGAGTGTATTGAGACAGAAGGAGAAAATTTGCAGCATACAATTTTCACACTATAGGTAACGAAATCTTCCAAATTTTCTCTTTCAGATTATTTGATTATAATGAAAATATCTTTGTAAAATTAACAAAAATTTCATTTTCAAATGTTTCGTTCAGTGTTTTTGATGGATCCTGTCCAACTGTACCTTGATGAACTTATGAAAACCTAAATTTTATGAACTAATTAAATTCAATAAAATTGGATATAAAGCATATAAAATAGAAGTGATTCTTGCAGATTACGGACATTTTATCTTATGATTCTCTCCTTACCGCTCCAGAATACAGACAACAAAACAGATATGGGACAGTGGTAAGACTATAAACAAAAAAACGTCATATTTACTGTTCAAGACACGCAAGCATTAGCCAAGGAAAAATACAGTTTTATCATGGTAGAGATCTGAAAGTTGTATTGTGACTACTTAAAGCACATTGAAGCTTAATATTTGAACCATGAAATAGTGACTGAAAGTGTTACTGAACAGTTTATCATTAAATCTGAAAATGAGTGACTGTGACATGGCCAAAAAGACATAATTCGAATGATAGTGACAACACAGTATGAATAATGTTAAAAACTTCACACTCCAAACTACAGTAATTACAAGTATCTGTGACTACATCAGGTAAATATATTTAAGAATACTGCTGTTTCCTATATGTATTACACAAAATTTTGCATGAAACTGATATTTTTGGAGAGAATAATAGCAGGGATAACACATGATGGATGGGTAAAACTGTCACTTATCATCTTTACACTCCCCTTTGGCACATAATTGGTTTCCTTACATAATTAATGAGTCCTGCAAGTGTGTGTGTGTGTGTGTGTGTGTGTGCAAGCGCGCGCGTGTGCACGTACACATAACCTGCCAACCTTTGGGAATTTAAATTTGGAAGACTTTCTAAATGAATAAGGAAGAATCACCAAATGTGACCCTGCAAAGCAAACAGTTAAAAAAAACATACCGTACACCATAAGTAAATGAATGTAGAATTCAACTAACTGCCTAATAAATACAGTGAAAACTGCTTCCTTACAAGCAATTTTTCCTCCACAATAAATTCACTACCTACAATTTGTATGTATTAATTCCTGTACAGTCATTAAAAACACCATAAATAAAAGCAATATATAACCCAGAAAAAAATCAAACACTGTCCTATAATAAAACGTCTTAAAAATCACTAATAACATATTTATCCCTTAATGAATGGACTAAGTCTGACAAAAATAAAAAGTAATAATGTAATTCTAAAATCATACAACAGAATAGTAAATTTTTGAATGTTTTCCTAAAAGAAGTTGGAGGAGCAGGCAAGTATGCACATGTTGCAGAGAAACTGTGTTCAACTCCCTTTTGTATCCAACTGAATACAAATATATAATGACTGTGCAACTTAATATATGATGTATATATTCAACTTAATATATACATGAATGTAAAGCAGCTTTTTCATTAAAGGAATAATATAGTCATAAAAAAAAAAAACATACATCTAATAGTGACACGCATAAGTCAAAGACCTATTCAGCAGTAACATATTTTGATTAAAAAAATAAAACAATTATAAAATATGTGTTAACAAATGACGGATGGGTCAGGTTAAAAATAAAAGCCAAGCGTTAAATCTACTTTACTTACATTTGGTGAACGTTTAAATAAATTTTCTCTCTTACTAGTAAGGAGCAATAATCTAAAGTTTTTAGAAACGTTTCACTGACCCAAACTCTTTAAAACTATTCGGTGTTTAAAATAACAGTATAACCATCACTTTAATTAGCATGGAAACTAAATTGATATCAAGTATTTTGAAAGTAAATTTTAAAAAGCATGTACTAGGCATCCGCATTTAAAGTACAATCATTAATACTCAACAGAACATTCTCTTCTTTGGTAAATTTTATACTAACAAAATCCACAACTTTAGTATCAGTAAAATATCATACTATGATACTTCAACACATAGTACCAGTATCTATTGAAACATAGTTAACATGGTTCTAATCCGTAGAATAAATGAGTCTATAAATATATGAACGTTGTGACATTTTAAAATTCACTACTGATTTAAAAATGTACGTATCTTGGAATAAGAGATACACCTATCGGACCTTAGCCCTACCTTTATATCTACCTGAACTAGGCCGTGATACATTTTCTGCTGAACCGTCAATCCCACCACTCCTACTGCGATTTATTCCAATACATCCTCCCATTCTGTAAAACTCGAATATTGCGGCATTGCACCGATATTATCAATAATTCACTACAAAAGTATTCCATTTCCTAAAAACCATTCCGTCAGCCATATTCCTCATAAACTACATAAGCACAATTTTCATTGCCATCAAAATAACTATGATTTTATTTTGACAAAAGAATATGGTACAATTTTTGAACGGAAAATTAAAAAAATGGGACAAACTTATATTTTATAAACTAAAAATTAAGAATTCTTATTACTATTTTAATATATAAAATACACTTTATCTACGTAGGAAAATACATAAGGAAAAAATAAGTAAATTGTCTTCAGTTATAAATCCTCTTCTGAAAATTCTCATACTTAACATTTTAAGGCAATACAGTGAGATTGTAGACTATATTGATATTTATAAATATAAGAAGAGAAGCGACACACTGCATGTGTGAAAATTATTTCTCTTTTTTTGGTGACAATTTTCCGCATTGGAGGTTAAATACATTATTTCTAACACGCATTAAGTAGTTTTTGGGAATTTTCGATTTAATGGCAAGTGGGGGGTTCATGTATGCATCACTGCTTCGAGCATTGTTTGTGATATAGGTTAATGTTGTTTAAGTGTTTATTTTTTTTAACCGCATAGACGATATGATAGCCTATATTGTTAAATATAGCTAGTAACAGTTGAACTGAGTTGTAACTATATTATTTCAGTTTTATATGTTATCATGGCGACAACCGAAACCTGTTCATTGTTAACCAAAAACTTTAACGAAACTGGCGATATATCTGAAACATGTACCGTTTTAGGATCAGGTACGTATGATAGTTTAGTAACGAAGTACAATAATATTTAGACAGTTGTAGCGAAACAGATAAAGATCGGGTAGGTATTACACATTTCTAAACATTAATGGAATAATAACCCAGATTTCTTTCACGGAGCATTAAACTGAATATTTCTGTCAAACTTTGTAGTAGACGTTAACTATTTAAAAAAAAAGTGTTATAAAGGAACTTTCGGTGAACCCCAGAAAACGGTACCGACAAAAAATGGTAAATATTTGATATCTCCGAACTACGGTTTTTGCAGAAATTACTGTTCAAAACGTTGGAGACACACTTGTGGAACACAGTAAAAGCGAAAAAACCTGTGCCAAAACACTGGGATGGGAGAAATTCAGTCCCATTTCCCGGGGAAGGGGGGTTGCAAATCGCAAGTTCCACTCGAAGTTTTCCCCCCACATTGGTGTACTCGAAATGGCATTTGATGAACGTATTATAGAACAGCGTGTCGTTGGATTTTGTAAGTAGCCTAAATTAAACTATACTACACCAACCTTTTGCAAGAATTATATGGAACAATGAACTATATCCTCCGAACCTAACCGGCAGGTATCGGCTCAACTCGCTGTGCATCCAACTCGTTTATGTGAGTAATTATGTAATTTTTTTTCTCTGTAAATAGGTTCGACCGTCGTTTAAAATTATTTTTCTCGTGTTTATATAGTATAAAAGAATAGGAAAAGAAATATTTCACCGCAATTTGAGCTTAGTCTAGATCGAGCACAATTACCGTTTGGGTATGTCAGTAGTGGATAAACTAGGTAATTTTAAAATCGGAATAAAATATAACCCAGTGTTTTCCCAAAGGTTTTTTCACTTTTACTATGTTCCACAAGTGTGTCTCTAACGTTTTGAACAGTAATTTATGCAAAAACTACACTACACAACACTAACCTAACCTAACCTAATGTAATAAAGGTTTTATTATTACTGCAAGAGAAAATGTAATGTGTACTCACCTACTGGTTGGTGGGGGGGGGGGTAAAGCTGTGCGGCCGCGGAAAAAAAATGGTGGAGACGTTCGAAGGCCGGGTACTTGGCCTTAAATATATGTTCAGCCAAGTACCCTTCAAAATGCTCCTTTCGAACTCCAAACCGAGGTACACGACTGCGCACCTCTCGTCACTGGCGTTCGATGGTGTTTGTGTGAGCGCCGGTGCGTGTGTCAACAAACTCGATGGAGTGGTTGACAGTGAGGTGTTCGAAGCCGGCCTCCTTTAAGGATCAGTACGCTTTCCAGCAGTCTGACACGATGTAGTGCCCGGCTCTATCCTTTCGCGGATGATGCAGAGTAGTGTGTCCGCATCACGCGTATCGACGGGCACCAAAAAACGACTTGCCGGTGCCCCTTTCGATCCCGCCGAACACCCACTGTCCCTCCACGATGCGACCTCGGTTGTATTTTCTGCGGCCGAACTTTGCCTCGTCGATCTCGATGATTTTACCGCACCCGCCCAATTTTTCCGCGCTACTCTTAAACAGGTGGTTGATGCAAACCTCTCTGATGAAAGAGTACCAGTTAACGACAGTTTGCAACGATAATTCGTACTCTCTCATCAGGAAGTCCTGTCGAGGAGGGTTCATTAACATGAAGGTTGCACATATGCCGAAAATGACCCGTGGAGGCAGGCGAGTGTCGCCTATAAATGTGCCTGCTCTCGCCGATCCACTCCACGAGCATTTCACCATTTTCGATTTGGCATACTTGCGGTACAACCTTCCGCACCGAAACCCCAGCGTCCCCCTGTTTAAAAGCACCACGTTTTCACAGACGCAGCAAATCACCGATGGTGCTATTACACAATGGTGTAATAGCCAATTTATTAATTGTTCGTCCCCCCAACCGACACACTCTGTGTACTTCACGACACAATTCTCGCAAGCCATTTCAATTGCCGCACACACAATTTTTAACACAGAACTACAATGACTACACAGAACAGCTGCCGAATAACAAGTGAACGTTTACCAGGCGTCGGTTAACGGATTTTCATTACCGCGTGGAGTAACGAACATGTAACGGTAATTTTGAAATGGGCAAATGATAGAGCAGCATTTCAAACAGGGTGACAACTCGACAAATGGCATGAAAGTGTTTGAGAAATGAGTGGGAGGTATAACCGTGACGTCACGTAGCAGAAACTCTTTGTATTTTTTCAATATGTCCCGTTTGTGTATGTCAGTAGTGGATAAAACTAGGTAATTTTAAAATCGGAATAAAATATAACCGTGTTTTCCCAAAGGTTTTTTCACTTTTACTATGTTCCACAAGTGTATCTCCAACGTTTTGAACAGTAATTTATGCAAAAACCATAGTTCGGAGATATCAAACAACTACCCAAAAAATTACAAACAACAAATTAAGTACTGCTCTGTTGCTCCAGTGTAGATGGTCACGTAAACATGACAGATTAATAACTACACATAGTTAATTGAAACCATCAATCTGGCAGAATTCAGTTTTGGCGGCCACGGAATTTAAAAAAATCGTGTTGCTTTCCAAGTGAACAACAGGGTTGACCAGAATAGGCTTGTTGAAAAACAGAAAACAACACAGTGAACAGAACGTAGGAGAGACATAATTCAGTAGTAAAAATCCAGTTATCCAGGACATAATTATTCACTAGTTCAGGAGTAAACATCCAGGGTAGCAATTACAACTGATAAAAGGTCACATTTGTCACCAAAAAACACAATATTAGTTTGTGTGTATAAATTGTTTATACAGGCTAAATCTAATGCCACTTAGATTTAGGTGTATATAATTTTGTAGTAAGGTTTGTGTTCAGTTATTTTTAATTTTATTCTCAGAAATTGTTGTATATATTATTGCCTAAACTTTACATTTGTTTTGCTTGACATTCTTGAAATTCTTGTAAGTCTACGATTATTTGGGCTACATTACAAGCCTTCAGTGAATTACAACATTCACAGGTGGTGAGCACACAAATGTGCACACCACAGAGAGGAACATGGAAATGGACCAGACAATGCTTTTTTGATGATCAACAAAGTATTCAAGGAAACAGAAATGATGAAAATGTTGGATCACACACACCACCAGAGGTTACAGACCATAGTAATGCTGTCTACTAATAGCATGGTGATGATATAGTTATTTGGTGGTAATTTTAAATTAGTCAGAATTATTTGAGTTTCCAATTTTTAAAAATAATGGGAAAAGAAAACTGCTGACTTTGTCTTTTAGTTCAGATGTTCTTTGTAGCATAAAGTTGCAGGTTGTCTGTCAAATCTGTGACAACCAAAAAAGAAGCGTGAGCACTGTGTGTGCTTTTTTTAAAATAATGTCTATTTAACTCAGTTATGATTAGTTCTTTGACTAGAGCAGACCATTGTGGCAGTTGTTCCATTATCATCTGTGCAAGTCATTATATGTTTGTAGAGTTTTAATTTAGCCATCGTGCCCTACTCACAGTGCTCTACATTAGTTTTTGTGTAGTGTTTTTGGTTTTCAAGATTTTCTGTACAGAACTTATATTATTTGTTGTTTTCTTTTTTTTTTCTTAAAAATGTCTGACTGTGTAGTGTGTAAGAGATCAATTTCCCATACTAAGTTGAAGATAGCTTGTGCAGAATGCAAGAAACTTTGTCATGCTACTTGTGTAAAAGTGACAGGTTTATGACAATGGTTTGGTTTATCTTGATGAATATTTTGTTTATACTAGTAAACAGAACCATACAGTGTGCATAAAACATGATATGAAGTGATTCTTTGGTAGTGGTTTTAAGGATTATTTACTATCTTTAAGGATAAGTTTCTGTCTGCTGTGAATACCGTAACTAGAGGCTGGTGGCGCGTTGTACTGGCCATGCAACCGTCACACTAAACACAAAAGCTGTGCTGTATGCCTTGGTCCTTTAGGGACTGTTTAGCAAAGGTTTTTTAATGATAAGTTTATTATTAAAGATTATTCCAATAGAGCATATTGTATTACTGTATTTTTGAGAAGAAGGATTGTTGAATTAAATGGAATTAATTAAGTAGATATAGTTATAAGTAAATACTTAGATTGCTTTACTGCATCTGGGGTCAGTTTCATTTCTTGAATTGAAGACTGTTATCTCATGTAATGTGATAATGGTGTTATCAGGGGGTGAAATATCATCATGACACTTTATGCAGTCTGTATCAGACATAGCAAGAGAATCCAGAATAGGTATGAAAACTGTGTGAGAACATATTTATATTTTATTTCTTATTTATTTATGTTCACTGTATAATATTAATTTGATATCTTTAGCAGGGGTGCAGGATAATGTTGACTTTTCCAACAGAACACAGTTTTATTAACCATAATTTCGTAGTGTGTATTCATGTAAATTTAAAGTATGAATAGACTGATTAAATTTATTTGGTGATTAAGAACTAATGTTAAAGTGTATCAGTTAACCCGTATATTTAATCTTGTTAGTACTGTAAACCAAGTAGTGTGACAAAGGTGTAGCCTTTTGCCTACATTAGAGAGAACACAATTCCCCTCTACTCAGCATCAGGAAATCAAGGTAATGTTCTTAGTTTAGAACGCATAATGCCCCATTATGCCTACTGTGGCTTCCCCCTAGTACTCAGCCATGCTTCTCCCACCTTACACCCTGGTCAGTCATTATATCACGGCCAGACAGTAATTAAAAATCAAATTTACATAAGTTTATGTTAAGTGGTGTAAGTTGTCATTGAGAAATGACAGTCTTCCTGTATCTTTTTGGTGGCTGTCAATTACCTGTGAGGGTTTAATATACCTTGAGGCACATACTGAATAAAACCATGTGGAATGATATTTGCCCAAAATATTTACCAAATTTTTTTAACTTTTTTCGTAATAATTACCCACTTCATTATCATGAAATCAATCAATTTTGCTTTTCATATTGTATTCTGTATTGGCCAGTGACAGTGTTGGTTGATGCTGATAATTTTATTTATTTTTCATCCCAGGCCAAAATTTCTTCAAGGCTAGTATAATAATTATATTCCGAAAATAATTTGTGTATTTGGACATATTCTGCTCCCTTAATCTTAAGTACTGTAACAAATTAATAAAAATATTGTAACGTGATGTTTCCCTCTACATAAAGAATACCCTAACCTGACTAATTATCTTATCCTAATAATGAAGAACAGAATAATAATTAAGTAAAGAACCTGTATGATGTAAAATATGTGTTAAATAGTAAAAGATAAAAGTAAATCAAATGCAACTTAAATATGATTATATGGAACTTAATAATAAATAACTCTAGTAAACTGCATAAGTAATGTTGTCAAAAATGGGTGAAAGCATATACAGCAGAACTTAAATGGTTTACCAATCAGGAAAATTTATAAATTAGATAAAATTTGAAGTAAAAGAAATAAAGAGTCAGAGAATAATCATACCTGAGTGTGAATCAAGTCACTAAAACCATTCATAGAATGATTAGTATAAAGTAAGTGAATAATAACAGTTTTAATTGTATTTAAAAGTGTAATGATGTAAATTAGGAAGTTAGGTTATGCACCATATGTCTATGTTAAAGCAAGACAAAGAAATAAAGAAGGAAGTAAGATAAATTGTTTCATGATAAAAGGTATGAACAACAAACAGAATAATAAAAAGACAAGTATAATTAACTATTGATGTTTAAGAACGCAGCAATAATGTAAATAGTAAGAAACAGGAGACAGAAACCTACATGTACTGGGTAGGAAAAATAATAACAATTTATGTAAATGAATAATGAGAAATGTCCAGAATTGACCAGGCATAATGTAAATAATAAGTTGTCAGCTTTGACAAACCCTTCATACAGCTAATGTGGAAGTTTATAATGGACAGTACAAGGAAAAATGCTTGTAGTGAAGTATAAAATATATTGTAAAAGTTCAAGTAGATCATAAGTGATAATGAAGAATTGTTACTTTGTAGTAGAATTAAGTAATTTTAGTTTGAGAAAGGAATTAAGGTACCAATGAGCATGGACATGAGTAGGCCTTGTGATGGTACAAATCTGGTACAAGCCTAAATTTATAAAAACATGGTACAAAAGACCATAATTATTGTATTCATTTATTTTTAACAATTATTTGGTAATAATTATTTAAATATTTCATAATCCCTGTAAAGTTTCGGTGAGTGGACTATATAATTATTTTATAAAACGCAGATGTGAATTGACAGGATTTCGATCGCTTTTATTGTGAAACAACAAACACAGCAAAAAATCGTATGTCACATATAGCGATAAAGTGACTAGCCCTGATGACGTCAGTGGAAGGAATGCACATTTTCTGTAAACAAGTCGAAGCTGTAAACAAAGAACAAAAGCCTGATGACGTAGTTTTTGCCCCACCTACGCAATGCTTAACAAAGACTCTGGGTCATTTCCTTCTGAATTGTGAACACAGCCGGCCGGCAAGAAGTTCACCAAGTGTGAAATTTAACTTTTACACCACCAAAAGTGGTTAACAACAAAAGTGTTTAATAACAGTGACACCTTACCATTCGGTAAGGTGTAATCAGCTAAGATGTGACCGGTAGCGCAATTGACGAACTCGCAGTGTGCAATGTTCTACTGGAAAAACAACCGCAGCTAAATATTTGGTGAGACCTACCCAAAAAACCGGCAGCTGAGTATCAGCTGACCGATCTTTATACCTTACAGTAAATTCATAATTACAAAATTTTAAAATGACCAAATTTTGCATTTAAATTCACAAAACGAGCTCGTACAACAACTAAAAATTTGTACCAGAGAATGAGAGAGAGAGAGAGAGAGAGAGAGCGTGAACAAAATCATTTAACAAGTGCTGGGTTGTGCAGATATTATTTATTGTATTGTTTATCATGTTCGTTATACAATAGTGGTAACAACTGTTTATTTTGGAGGGTTAAAATGTTCTAAGGGTTTGATGTTTGCTAAACGCCCCATGGCGTAATATGTACGTGTTTGGTACAGCTAGAATCATTTCATATGTACTTAGAGTCTTTTTGATAATAAATTGGGTAATATCATTTGGTAAAAATTTTAACAAAGTATTATTATTTCACATAACAATTTCCGCTACTCAAGAGTTCGTTTAAACGAATTCCTGCCCTATAATAACTTTTAAAGGTACGTAAAACTACAAGTTTATATTTACGTTTCTTGATCAAGATGGCGCCCGACCTTTGAAATTATTGCCTAAGTGTAAAGATGTTATACTGTATTTTATAATTGACAGTAATAAGTAATATAACAGCCTAGATGGCAATACTAGGTTTTTATAATAAATTGATGTTTATAATTATTATTACTATTATTAAACCATATAATGTTAAAGTAAAACCAATTCTACAACTAAGAATTAAATGATGGAACAGACAAATTAATATTTTATAGAGGATACTAGACTAAATCAATCTGTGAAAATTGTTATTTTATTATTACTGAACAGAACCATGGCTTGGAAGGTCTCAAAATGATTAGCATAAAAAATGCTGATTAATGGTAGTAAAATATTTTTAATTGTTAGTAGCATAAGGAAGATATGTCAGTTTTAAGATTTTTAAATATATTTGATCAAAAAAGGGACGCTTAACTCAGCGTCTGTTGATGAGCATCAACGGGAAAACGAAATTTTTGTCATTAAAAACGGAATATTTAATAATTCAACCAGTCAGAATCGTTCAGTAGTCAGGTGAATCAACCCATAATGCAACGCCTACGCATCAGTCTTCCAACGGTCATCAAGCAGTAAAGAACACCTCCTCTGTAATGCTTAAAACATAATTAATCTCCAACCCAAAGTGTAAATATTTTCAAACCAAGTGAGGTTAGGTGAATGTAAACAAACGGGATCTAACGTTCGAATGTGAACATATCCTTACAGTGAATTGCAAGTGTTGTGCATTGTGTTTTAATAATTAAAGGACAATAGAGTGAATAATTAAATAAAGTGAATTATAAAGAAAAGGAAAGTATAGTGTTTATTTTGAGAATTTAAAATAAACTTAATAATTAATGATCACGATCCCATAGTAACTTGTAGTAGACACTTGTTAACTTATGTTTATATTATCACAGTATATAAACACAAACAATATTAATATTATTTCATGTTTAACAATTGTATTTCTTTATTATATTCAAAGTTTCACTAAATAACTTACCCAAACTAGGTTAACAACAACAAGGACACTGTCCGAATTACGAACTGTTCGTCACTTTAGATTTTAAGGTATTGTTTTATCATATCATATATAATTGATTATTGTAATATTTTGTTCTTCAAAAGACATTTTTTGTTAATTGAAGTAGTCCAAAGAACTCATAAAGGTTATATTTCCAAAACGTAAACATAGCCTACATTTCTGAGATGACGAAAACTCATGCTACCATCTGTTGAGCTATCAATGTAACAAGCCTGGTTAACTAATTTGTATTATGAGAAAGACTATTTCATTTTAATATCAAAGAAAGAGAATTAAATCCAAATAAGAAAATAAAAGAATAGGAAGAAAAATACTAGTGTACGAGTCATTATTTTTATAATTAACTATATTTTCACACTACACAATTATTAGAGGTCACTCCAACTCAAGAAGATGAAGTTGGCCATTTTGGAACAAACCGTGCTATAGTTAATAGCTATAGTTAACCGTGCTATAAGCCAACCAGGTCAGTGAACTCTAATAAAGTAAAGAGAAAATAAAAATAAGAAATTAATAAAAAAAATTAACCCAAACCAATAATATCTCCATTAATAATAAATATTATTTGTAATCATTTGATATTACAGATTGGCGCCCATTCATTGAACTATTCTAGTGAAAAAATATCAGCTTAATAACCCACTGTAGTAAGGTTATATTACATCCAGCTACAGTTAACAACAACCTATTTATATTAAATAAACAATTAAGAAAATTATAACCGTGGGAGAGGTTATATTATTGTGTAATTAGATTTTCAAATCCTGACTGTTAATATTTAATATTAGTTTCAATTTAGGATTATATTATTCTACTACCAAAAGGCAAATGTTAAGCAGGCTCTCCTTCCACATACACACGTCTTAAGAAACATTTATAAAATATTTGTTACTGATGTGGTTTTATTGTATTTAACTTTTTTGTAGGTTTAATCAGTATGTTTATTCAAATATTATTTTCAGATATAATAAGTCAGAAAATGAGTGTTTTGAAGCTAGTAGAGGAATTAGGACCATATCTGATAAGTACAGATGTTGACTTGAGATATCGTGGGTCTTTAGCATTTGCTAAGATTCTTCAAAACTTGCCAGATGATTTCCTTTCAGAAAAAGAACTACATTTTGTTGCAATGTTTTTTTCGGACAGATCAAAGGACCATCATTCTATTGTACCAGCAGTTTTACAAGGGATTTCAGTTGTGGTATGTTTTTTTTTTTTTTAAATTAGTATGTGTTGTATTTAATATGCTGTTGAACAATTTCAGAAATTTTAGTAGTTTAATCAGAATAAGTATATATTAATTGTAGCTTATATGCAATGATGTGATGTAATAAGAAAGAAACGAGGTGCAAGAAACTAATTTAAAGTAAAATAACTAGTTTACTATAAATTCATCTTCTGTAAGTTAATATAAATGAACATACTTTATAAATCACTCTTACCACTCTGTGCGCACACTCATGTGTTTTGGAAGTTCATTTTGTTCATTATTTTAAAAACTTTCATTGTGAAGGAAATGCTGGTATTAATGGTTGTTGCCTTTGAATTTAAAGTTGTGTGTAACAGAAGTAGATCATGGAAAATAAATATCTGACTAGACCATTTACTTTTGGTAGCCTGACTACCAACTAGTTATGGCTAGTTGCTATAACATATATTTTTGTATCAATAAAATGTTTATATTATGTTTAACAGTATAATTTTTTTTTACAGGTTAAAATGAAGCACTTGCCACCAGATGCATCTGTGTTGCTTGTTACTTCACTTTTCAGAAATGTTATGTGTTATACACAACTACAAGCAGATCGGTTACTGTATTACCAGATATTACACATCCTTATTACAAAACACTCAAAAGGTAAATGTATTACAGTAATTGTGGTTTACTTCTTTGCTGATATAGTAGTGTTGGTGTAGTTATTGGATTATTGTATATACATGATCAGTTAATAAACATAATTCACATTGTTTTAGTTCATTTGAACACACGCACACAAACTTGTGCATGCATGGATGTCAATATGCCAGTCATACTCTATTTTGAGAGGTTTATATAGATAGGTTTAATTTATAAAAAAGTGTTTAATTTTAAGACAGATAAGTGAGTTTAGTAAGGCACCAGAAGAAACCAAATTCCATAAAAGGGAATTAAGCAAAAAAGAAATTATAATTATGGCTAATGAATTTTGTGTTACATTAGAAAATAATTAAAATTATAAAAAGTTTAAGACCTTTCTAATCAGTGCCTTGTATTGAGTACAGTGTATTGAAATGTATGGCCCCAACCCCTTCATTTATTACCCATCATTTATAATCCCCCACATATTTTTCTCTTAGTTTTGATATATATACACTGTTACGTAATGGACTGTATGTTTTGAATTAACTGTTTATTTAAATTTATATGAAATGATTGCATGGCCCGTGCAGTGTGGCGCGGCATACTTTGCCAAAGTAGGAATGAATTAAGTACTGAAAAGCATAATAATAAATTGAAGTGAAATATTCCGATTTGAAAGAATTACATAGGATGAAGGCTGTTGTCCGTTCAGAGTTTTAACAGTTAACTAACTTGACTGCGACGAGCGTAATGGGACACGCTGGTAGCAGTTTAGTGGGGGGGGGATGACGTCACTGCACGAGCCCGCTGTTTACATATGCGGTTATTAAAAGGTACAAAGTTTAACATACTGCCCGCACAAAATTGGGCGATTTTGTAGTTTGAGTTATTATATGAATAGTACATCATAAGTGTCAAGACATAATAATACATGATAATATGAGAATAAGAAAGACATAATAATTGACATTACATAATAATAGAATAATGACACCCAAAAATTCAATAATACATAATAATATGGTAATAAGAAAGACATAATAATTGACAGTACATAATAATAGAATAATGACCCCAAAATTCAATAATACATAATAATATGATAATAAAAAGGCATAATATAATATAATAAGAATGACAAATGGAGAGCATGCGATCGCCCGGGGTATGTCCCGGGGATGAAGCACGAGAATGCGATAAAAGTTTAAGTCAATAGTACATGTCTTTTGAACGTTGTAGTGGGATTAATCTGAGGCCACTGGAAGTGGGCATAATTTGTGAATGGGCCTATGTAGGATGCCGTTTGCGGTGCGAACATCAGCTACGTGCACTAGAGAATCCTGACCCAAATGAACCTGAGTGACTACACCGCGTTTCCACTGCAGGGGGGGGAATTATCTTCCAAAATAAGGACGAGTTGTCCGGGAGCCAAATTTTTTGCCTGGAGACGCCATCTGTTGTGTTGTTGCAACTGGTGCAAATAATCCCTTGACCACCTCTTCCATATAGAGTGGGTGAATCTTTGCAGCAGCTGCCATCTACCCAAACGACCAATTTTGACTTCGGAATAGTCAGGTTCCGGGAGTGAAGTGAGTGGAGAACAAACCAAGAAGTCCGCTGGAGTCAAAGGCTCGGGATCCCTAGAGTCATTTGAGATGGCGAACAAGGGGCGTGAGTTGAGGCAGGACTCTATTTGAGTTAAAATGGTGTAATACTCTTCAAACGTGAGAATGGTTCTGCCGACAACGCGCTGCAAATGAAACTTGACGCTCTTGACTCCACTTTCCCACAGGCCACCGAAATGAGGTGCTGACGGGGGAATAAAGGACCATTTAATTCCTTGGGCACTGGTGAAGTCCTGGGTAGTCTGTTCAGATTCGTTTGATGGGAGAAGTTTGTATAAGTCGTGAAGTGTACTGCTAGCACGACGAAAATTTGTACCATTGTCAGAAAATATCTATGAAGGGATGCCTCTTCGAGCTATAAAACGTCTTAAGGCTGCTATGAAAGTGTCTGAGGTGAGATCTGAAACTAATTCAAGGTGAATGGCCTTAGTGGCCATGCATATAAATAGAGAAATATAAGCCTTTGAAATCGATTTGGAACGCTGCCCGCCCTGACGTATAAATACAGGACCGGCTGTAGCGGGTCAAATTTTGGGTGTTTTTATTTTCAACAGTATGGGATAATTATATTTTTATTCATTTCATTTTGGGTCGGGAGCCTTATAAAATATGACGAAATAACCGTTTTATTGTGCAACGTATTTGTCAGAGTAATAGACCAGAGTTGAGAAACAGCGTTTGGAACAAAGGCGACGCGCAATTTCAGTGGTGTAACACGGCAGAGGAATGCGGCAGAGCATTTGCACCTCCACCAAAATTCTAAGAACTCTGTACATGTGTGTCAACGCTCAAGCGCAACTACACCCGCACGCGCTCAAAGAACGCTCTCGACAAAAACCAAGATGGCCAGAGCGTAAAAAATATTAGTCGTCTTCTCTAAAACCTCCCGGAAGGCGCATTAAACTCCGCCTACTGTTGGTGACATCAGCGGAACCAAGTCCAATATCGGCCTCTGGACACACACACATACCAGCTTTAATCCATATATAAAGTGGTTACTTCCCAACAAATGAGACCGGAGCGACGAAAGCATAGTGGCAGTGAAACACTGATTCCCGGCAGAAAGTAAAAAGTACCTGTTACATTACAGTGCAGTCTCACAGTTGTATCCACCGGCGCCGGTACAATTAAAGTAGGCTCGTCAACCAAGTTTTACTTTATCAACAGAAGAGGTGTTAATTATGGCCAAAAAGTTTATGTGACCGCGGTCAAGAGAAAATGTAAAGCAACATCAGACATTTTTTGGACACTTTCACACGAAATTAGGAAAGAACAATGGATGTGCGCGAAGACCACGTGGCCGGGGGTCATTTCGTTTATTGAAAGTAAGGGTAGGGGGTTTTAAAAGAGTATGGGGTATTAAAGAAATTAAAATTAAGTTAAGTGAGAATGGCAGGCTGGGCTCTCTTGTAAGTAATAGAAAATAAGAATAGCATATAAGGCGTAATGATTACACAACTTGTAAAATCTTAATATTTTGAAGGTATGTAAAATCTAAATTTGGAGAAAAAGTATCAATTTAAAATCTTTTGAGTAATAAAAGAAAACTAATTTCTCTTCCAAGATGCATTGTATAAGTTCTTCACACAACCTTGAAAATTACGCTTGTATCCCAAAGTACGTATGAGATCCTGGACCCAAGAACACGCAAAACAGTAAGTGTAAGTTTTTTATTATGGTATAGTTGTTATAAGTTAATTAAATGGTGATAAATAAGTAAGTTCACAGTGGCGCAGCCGAAAGGGACAGTTTTTATAAGTTAAAAATTTGATGTAAAAACCATACCTACAAATAAGATACAAGCGCAATTGAGAGGTTAAGTGAAAGACGTAAAGTTACGTAAAATAAATAAAAAATATTTGTTCAGACAGATAAGAAATAAATTACATATTTAAAAATATAATAATGGAAAATACAGAGAACGGAGTCGATTTGTCCGACTCGACTGTGATAAGTGAAACAACAGCTGAATTTGACGAATCAGCTGTGATGAGTAGTCTTGACATACATTCAACACCGAATGTAGGTCAAGGCGACAAAACTCTGAACATAAGTAATATAAATGGATCAAATAATACAGATGATTCGGGGATCCATACGACCCCAAAATCAAATAATGAAAATAAAAGTAATGACAAGGGAGTCAGCTTCACTGACGATAAAACAGAAAGTCAGTCGACGCCGGTCCAAGGCAAAAAGTCTGACGATAGTTATGAAATATTCAAAATGATACAAACAATGTTAGATATGAAATTCAGTGAACAGAAGAGTGATTCTGACGCTAAATTTAATATCCAGAATAACAAATTTGACGAGTTGAAATATGAAATACAAGAAATGAATAAACAGTTAGAAAGCACTAACGAAACAATAAAAACTAGTTTAAATAAGTTAGAACAGAAGTTTGAGAAATTAGGTGACAATGTTTTAAATATGACAAAATGTAAAAATGACGAAATAGTAGACAATTCTGAGAGTATAGTGGGGGTGAAGAATAGCGTAGAAGCAAATGATGAAAATATAATAACAAATAATAACAATAATGTCAAAAATAATGAATTTAATATTGAGAATAATAATGTGTTTGAGAAATTGGTATCAGAAAGTGATACGGAAAAAATAGATAATGAGAGTACTAATGAAGGTGTAGAATGCAGTGATTATGAGATGTTAATGTGTGTCAGTGAGTTGGAGAGAGAGAGAAAAAATAATGTTGTAGTAGAGTGGGGACAGAGGGGAAATTTTCCTTTTATTATTCACGATGATTTAATGTGGTCACAAGAGTTTTTGAAGGGCAAGAGTCCCGTGTTAGTAGAAGATTTGAGTTTATTTTATTTGTATGATATTATACCCTCTGTGTGGAATGATTTTATAAGTATGAGATGGTGTTATGATGAGAGAGAATTAGAATTATATGAATTAAAGAGAGATTATGGTGAGTTGAAAGAAATATTAGAAGTGTATTTAAACAAGAATAATTTAATTGATGAAAAAGTAACTAACCCGATATTGGAAATATTTACTGACGGAGATTTAACAGAAATACTTAACGTAGACTTGGTGAATGATTATTATGGTATAACGGATAAATTGAAATTGTTTGGTTATGACACACAAGACAACAATATGTATGTCAATATAATTGAACAGTGCTATACAAAACCAAGATTAATCTTTGACGATGGAGGGTAGACTGTAAAACAATAAAAGACAATTAAACATTATGTTTTATGGTTTTTTGACATGGCAGATTTGGACAGAAGTGTGGAAAAAATGGAATAATAATTAACAAGAAGTGTAAATAAAATATAGTGAATTTATATGTGTGTATGCAAGATGAATGTTGTAATAATAATATTAATATTTGCAATTTAAATAAATAAACCAAATTAATTTTGAAAACAAGTAATCAGAGAATTATAATTGTTTGGATGGTAATGAATTCTATATTGTTAATAATTAATTTAATTAAAATAGTTTGATATATTTTAAATATTTTAAGTGATTATGTGAATGTTGTATAATTAAAATTTTTTTTTGTAAATTCAGTTTGTTTTACGAGATGGAAATTTGGTAATGAATGATAAATTATTTAATTGAAGCTAATAAATTTTGTGAAATGTTTCAGAGATGATGGTGATTATGTTTTGTGTGTATAGCATGTTAAAGGAATTGTAAGTAGAAAAATTTTATAATCATGTATAATAAAAGCTGTTTACAGGTGTGATTGAGGTGTTAATGAAATAGTGAGATTTTAATGCAATCATTGTGTTTAATAAAAATAATAATTAAAAAATTTTTTTTTTAATAAATGAAAAATGATAAATAATGATTATTAATAATAAATTTTCAAAATTTCAAGAAAGTTAAACGGTAAAAGGTTATGAATGGGTTAAATGATTATTGATGTAAATATTATATGATAATGTATACAAAAAATTTTAATTAGTTGTCAATTGTAATTAGTTAGTTATTAAGTGGCTACTGTGGGGGTGGCCTGTGCTCTCACAAGTAGCGAAATGGGTTGGGGGTAGCAGTGAGTGTTACCTCCATCGGAGGCCAAACTGGCGATAAATGTGCGGCACACCTTATCCGTGTAAAATAAAAATTTTACACACAATATTAAATGACCGTGTCGCACATAAAAATATTGATGTGAAACAGGCAGTGAAATAAAAGTTAGATTTCCTCGACTTTTCGGGCGGTTACTGCCTTACCAGCACTAACCGTGGTTTTGGCTAGCGGCCAGCTATGGTCATATCAAGTCCCTTGACCATAGCTGACTTGAAATTGGTATATATTTGAAATTCAATGGGGGGACATTAGAGGAAATCTCCGGAACTAGGGAACAGCGGCTGCCACTCTGTTCGAGGAGGAACAGCAGAGCCAGGTGGCAGATCCGTTTTAAGGGTGTGTGGTTATAGAACAAGAACATGATGATGTTCACTAACTTTAAACTTAACAGCGGAAGCAGAGACACGGAGAGGCAGAACCTGCTCCAAAATATACCGTCTCTGTGGAAGCGAAAGGGCGAGACAGTCCTCCATAATCTGAAATAGTGTGTGTGGCTGGGAGGTGACGCAAAGGAGTCACGAATTTAAAATTTTATGACATAAAAGTTTTTGCTTATTCAAAGTTTAATTCAATCAGAAATGCTTGTGCTCTGTCCACATAATTATATGCTCAGACTCGTAATATAAGATTCATACTATAATTTTAAAGGTATCATTTTATTGTTGTGTGTTAGATATAGTTGTTGATAAGAATATGTCATTTTATTATGTGTGTATTTTTTTTAAGCCAATAAGTAAATCGTCTGGCAGGCTAACATAAATAACCAGAATCAGAGAAATGGGAAACAATGAGGTGAGAAGGGAGAATAAATAAAAATAAATATGTATCTTCCATGTAATTTGTTCAATTTTGAGATGTGTTTTTATTATGTTAGGATATCAGCTGATCAGCAATGATGTCACTGGTAGGTTAGTTATAAAGGTTACAAGTTATTAATGTTCAATGCTATGTTTAATGTACTACAGATATTTTGAAGTAAAGATAAAAAGAATATGCAAATTAATAAAAGATAATTCATGGGTGATAAATGTGTTATGGGACACGTAGACCTGTCCAAATTGAATTGAAAGTCGAAGTTGAAATAGTATAGATGAATATGATGTAATGTTGTTTTTGAGTTAATGTAATGTAACAGAGTTGGTGAAGTATTAATGTTGACACAGTGGTAATGGAGACTTTAGGTAGATTTTGAGTGATATATTGTTGTTTTTATAGTTAATGAGGTTATTTTGTGTATTTGTAGTAATGTAATAAGATTGAGATTTTTGGGGATGGCAATTTTGTATTAGGGGTAGTGTATTTGGGGAGTCCGCAACAAGGGTTGGGACGGGATAGGAATAGATTTTTGTGGGGAAGGGGCCGCCTTAGGTAGAATCCGGGCCGCCAGATAAGGGAATTGAGTTTTTTGGGGGCGGGGAAACACGTATCCTATATACAAAGGGTTAGAGAGTATTTTATATGTAGAGAAGGTGGCGAATTGTGTTAAATGATAAGTGGGGTTTGAGTGTTCTGATTAGTAGAGATTTTGGTAGAGATGGGTGTCATGTTACTAAAAGTTGTAGGTGTTGGAGTCAAAGAGAAAGTTCATATATGCATACAGATCTAATACAGAAAAATGAGAATAAATAATTCACATCACCTTCAGTAGATCAAAGTAAGATTGTTGAAAAGAAAGAGAGATTTATGATAAAGAATATACAATTGTTTATTTTTTTCAACCAGTGACAGAATTTTGATAAAATTTGAAAATAATGTAAAGTCAAGAATTGTTTATTTTAAATAATGTAAATGCCAATTTGATTATTGTAATAATATTTTGTTCATTTTAAAGATATTTATGATTACACAACTTGTAAAATCTTAATATTTTGAAGGTATGTAAAATCTAAATTTGGAGAAAAAGTATCAATTTAAAATCTTTTGAGTAATAAAAGAAAACTAATTTCTCTTCCAAGATGCATTGTATAAGTTCTTCACACAACCTTGAAAATTACGCTTGTATCCCAAAGTACGTATGAGATCCTGGACCCAAGAACACGCAAAACAGTAAGTGTAAGTTTTTTATTATGGTATAGTTGTTATAAGTTAATTAAATGGTGATAAATAAGTAAGTTCACACGGCGTAGTCGACAGCACATTGAGAAAATGGCTTAGCAGGAGTAGCTCGGGAAGAGGGCAATTGTCCTAATAATTGGCTTGCGCCCCTTGCACAGAATCAAAAAAAAGTGATGCATTTGTGTATTACTGAACGTATGTACGATTTATCATTGATTATCCAGTATTTCTGACATAGAGAGTACTGCGTCAATTGTACCCCTACATGGAGTAGACGAAGATGCTCGCCTTCTGTGATCAGTTTACTGAGATGAGAATGCGGGTGGAGTAAGATTTGGTGTTTGCTGTCATAGGTGAGCTGGGAGTGCTGAAGGCGTCCGCCCACGCGTAATATCCCCGTATTGTCCAGAAAGGGGTTAAGTGAAAGAATTTTGCTATTATTAGGGATAGAACGTTGTTCCTCAAGTTCCTTGATTTCGATATTAAAGTGCGATCGCTGGGACTGGTGAATAAAAATCAAGTACCATGTAGCTCATGGGAAGTTAAAAAAGAAGTGTTTCTGTCAGCCATGGGAAGTCCAGAGTTCCGAATGAATCGAAGGCAGTAAGAAAATACACGAAGAAGTTTTGAAAGCAAAGAGTAGTTTTCAAAGTAATTAGGCGTAGATGAAGTGGCAACCAGGGTGGTTTGGATTTGTTTATGTTTTTCTTGATCAAAATTGGGATGAGTGTAGGGTGAATGGGCATCGAAAGCACTGGTGGGCCATGATGATGACTCATTGGACAACCAGGATGGACCATACCACCATTGTGGGTGACAGTGTAAAAAACGGGGTAGACAACCACGCGATAGGATGTCAGCAGGGTTGTCATGTGAGGAGACATGATGCCAGGTACCCTTTGCAGTGAGTCGCTGTATCTCCGCAACGCGGTTGGAGACAAATACTTTCCATGTGGAAGACTGCTGGTGAATCCAGTATAAGGCGATCATCGAGTCGGAGTAAAAATACAATTCGTCAAATTTATAACTCACAGCGTTTATAACCTTGGAAACCAACTGAGCCAATAAGAGACAGGCGCAAAGTTCCAGTCGGGGTAATGTTACCTGCTTTAAGGGGGCGACTCTAGATTTAGAGCATAATAAGTTCGATGAAATGCTGTGGTTTGAATACACTGTTTGTACATAAATGCAGCACACGTAACCCTTTACTTAAGCGTCGGCAAACCCATGGAGCTGAAATGAAATGATATGGGAATTATTTAAATTCTTTATGGATCTTGGAATCTTAAAATAAGTGTCTGATATCAACTGAGCATAAAGTTCTACCCATTGATTAGATAATGAGTCTGACAGGGGGTCGTCCCAACTTGTTCCCGTTAACCACAGTATCTGCATGAAATGTTTGCACCAAAATGTAACCGGGCCAATAAGTCCTAATGGGTCGTAAATTCCGGCGATAACGGATAATACCCTTCTCTTGTTAAATACCTCCACTTCGGAATTTCTTTGAGAACTATATATGAAACTATCATCGTTGATGTCCCATTGAATACCCAAAATACGTATAGTTTGATTCTTGTTAAAGTCAAGGGAAGAGTTGGCTGTGAAGTTATAATGGTTTGATCATTGGAAAACCACTTGTGTAAAGTAAACCCGTATTGACTTAACAACTTTGTAATGTCGGACTTCATTTGTGATAAAATGTGTGGGTTATCTGAGCCGGTCATGAGATTGTCCACATAGAAATCGTTTGCGATAGCAGAACAGGCTATAGGGTGTTGAGTTTTGTTTTCCTGGGCTATTTGTGATAAACATCTTGTGTCCAGAAATGAAGCGCTTGCAGTCCCATATGTGACTGTCCTCAAGGCGTAGTGTTGAAGTTCCCTATGGGGGGTGTCGCGCCAAACAATTCGTTGCAAATTAGTTCTCTGGGAGTAACTAAAATTTGACGGTACATTTATTCAATGTTCGAAATTAGGACGTATCGGTGTGTTCGAAACCGAGACATAATCGACAAAAGATCCTGCTGGACCGTGGGACCAACCATCAATGTGTCGTTTAAGGACAAATTATTTGTTGTTTTGGCAGAGCCGTCGAAAACAACTCGCAATTTGGTAGTTATACTAGAGCCCTTAAAAGCCGAATGGTGCGGTAAGTAGAAGGTGTCTGACTTATTGACTGACAAATCGTAAGAATCAAGCAAAGACATGTGGCCCAGAGTTAAATATTCCTGCATGAATTTACTATAGTCTTTATAAACAGGGTTCTGCTTGAACTTAAGTTCCAGTGATTGAAATCTGCGAATAGCTCCAGGAAGAGAATCGCCCAAATGAGAGTTGTATCCCCTGCGAGGTAGGGACACCACAAATCTACCACTGTTATTGCGGAAAGTGTTAGCGATAAAATGACTTTCGCATTCTGAGTCCTCAACTGAGGGAGTACGGACTGCAACGTCCTCCAATTGCCAGAAGTCTTTTAATTGCGATGAAATGGCATTGTTATCTTCGCACGCTATAAATGATGAAACAGGTTTTGTCATGTCGACATTAAAGGCAGGTTACCAGGGAGGATGAATCCCAATTGTGTCTCCTGAATTATGGGAAAGTGTGGGCTGCAGATGAATTTGATAGGTTCACTCAATTGTAAATAGTACTGGGCACCAAGTAATATGTCGATTTGTGAAGAAAAGTTTAGTTGTGGGTCAGCTAAGAATATGTTTTTTGGTATATTTAGGGATGAAATATTAAACGATTCTGCAGGGAGATTATTCGTAATACTGGGAAGCACAGCGCAATGCACGTACAGATTGAAATCCTTGTAATGAGAATTCAGCCTTACCCTTGTACTAAAGTCAGCTTGACATAGGGAATTGTTTATACCAGTGGTGGGTAGTTGAGACTTGGTTAATTTTAGACCCATGCGGCGTGCGAAACTCATTGTACAGAAGTTTGCTTGAGATCCTGAATCTAATAGAATTCTTACTGGATGTTTCCTACCGGCTTGGTCCGTTGTCATGCAGACAGCGGTGGATAACAGAATAGATTTATTTGTTTGTAATTTGAGGGAAAATTGATTGTTGCCTCTGTTTGAAGTGTTACTGCCTGATATGTGAATCATTGTATGATGTCGTTTAGAACATGTCCTACAAGAAAATTTGGAAGAACAGTGTGAGGGCTCATGGCCTGAACGCATGCAATTTAAACAAAGTTTGTATTTGAGTAAAATGTTCTTTCGCTTAAAGGGAGATGTAGCCACGAATTGTGGGCATTCAGACAGTCTATGTTTACCGCGACACAGCTGACAAATGTTATTGTTGATATTAGTATGAAATGTTGACCTAGTGAGCTCAACAGGTTTAATAGTCTTGCGACAGGGAATCTTATCGCTAACTTGTGTTCTGTTTGCTGAACTGGTTGATGCGCCAACATTTTGTATTAATTGCCTTCTACCATTTAAAAATTTAATGATGAAATTGTTGAAATTAGGGAATCGCTCATCGGATAGACTTTCCTTCCATAGTCGACATGTCTGGTTATCGAGTTTCTGAGTTAAATATTGAACAAAAATAATTTCAAAAGTATTTACAGGTAAACTCAATGAATTCAAAGCGTTTATATTTGCGGTGATTTCGTCAATAAATTTTGAAATGCCAACCAAAACTTCATGCCCAATACATTCCCTACATGATACGCTGAGACAATTAATTTACTATCAGAATGATCAATATTGCACACCACTATATAAAAATTATTCCAATTAGCGCTTTCAAGCTTCACAGCTCATCGTCAGATCAGGAATAGACAGGAAATATGTAAAACCCAACCCTTCACCCCTCTCCCCCACCCTGCTCACCCACAACAAACTAAAAATTAATGACCCTTCCCCACCCCCTAAACTCTGTCTCACCATCTGTACAGTTACATATTTTTCTAGTAAATTCCTTGTGTTTCAGTGTGTGTGTGTGTGTGTGTGTGCATCCTTTTAAACTACCCTCTTCCTCTCCACACACGTGGGTCAGTCACACACCCTTATTTTAAAACAACCAATTAGTACTATGAAATATAATTCTTAATCTTATCTATCTGCCCTCTCTCATTTACTTCTTAATCATGTTATAAAATATTTCTTCATTATCAAATTTAATTTTAATATTAATTAAATTGTCTAACCCTTTTTCTCTTTCTTTCAATATTTCTAACTCCTCTCTAAGCTTCCTTTCAACTGTGTTATTTACTACTTTTACAATTTCGTATTCTTCCAAAGGATTAACAAACTTGTGGTTGTCTTCTATGAAATGTCTTGCATATAACGAATTGGTTGTTCTATTACCTTCTCCACGTTTGTGGTCAGACAACCTGCATACGAATTTTCGTCCTGTCTCCCCTAGGTACACTTTGTTGCAGTCTTTACATTTTAATTTATAAGTTACGCTTTTCTGTAATACTGGAATTTTTTCTATATTCTTATTCCTTATCTTATCAAATACAGTTTCACATTTTTTAATAGCTATATCTACTCCATATTTATTAAAACATTTTATAATTTTTCTAGTATGTGAACCTATGTATGTCAATGACCCTGCATAATTCTTTTGTTCTAGTTCTATTTTAGCTTTTTGTATGTTGACCCTTTTCATAACTTTATCCACTATGGTGGTGCTATAATTATTATTCCTTACAATTCCCTTTATCGTTTTTAACTCCCTATCTTTTGATTCGGTCTCTTTTAAACACTTCTGAGCTCTGTAACAAAAGGAATTGATTGCCGCCATTTTATATCTGTATGGGTGGTAAGTATCTCTTGGTATAATTATATCAGAATGCGACTCTTTCCTAAATATCCCAAACTGTAGTTTCTCATTATCTTTAATTTCTATGTTTAAATCTAAGTAATTTATTTGCTTACCTCCTATCTCTTCCTTAAATTGTAAGTTTTTTATCCTTATTATTTACCTCCTTTATAAACTCATGCACTTCTTCTATGCTTCCTTCCCAAATTACTAATACATCATCAACGTATCTAGACCATAATTTTATATTGTCTTTATACTTAGTGGAAGTTATTAATTGCTTTTTAAAATCATTCATGTATATTTCAGCAAGAATAGGGGATAATGAAGACCCCATAGGTAAACCTTTTTTCTGTATATAAAACTTGTTATTAAACCTAAAATAGTTCTGATTTACACATTCTTTAATTACTTTCATCAACTGCTTTTTATACCTGTATTCTCCCATATTATTATCGTTTATTAACTTAATAACTTTATTTACTGTGATATTAGTAAACATGTCCTTAACATCCAGTGATATCAATTTTGTATTTACATTAATACTAATATTTTCTAATTTTTCTATCAATTTTATATTATTCTCTATGTTGTATTTTGTCCCAAATTCATATTTCTCTTTCAGTACTCTGCTAACTTCCTTTGATAATTTATAAATAGGTGCATTAATAAAAGAAACAATCGGTCTAATTGGTTTTCCTTCTTTATGTATCTTAACCTGACTTTTAAAAGTTGGTGCTGTTGGTTTACTTTCCAATAAATACTTTTTCTTATTTTCTTCTATAAATGTTATCTGTTTCATCATTTGTTTTATCCTTGACTGGTACTTACTTGTATAATCATACTTTATTTCCTCGTATGGTCCTTCCCTTATAAATTCTTCCGTTTTCTTTATGTATTCTTCCTTTCTCATTAGTACCATTGTATTTCCTTTATCCGCCTTCGTAACTATAATATCATTCTTGTTTATTTTATTCTTTAGTTTAGTTACAGTTGCTTTGATTTTTTGTTCATTCTTTGAATTATACAAACTTTTCTTAAATATTTTATCTACTACATTCTCTACTTCCCACCTTATTCTTTTTTTATCATTTTCATTTCCTAGTTTTTGTATTATGCTTTCGCATTCAATAATCGTTTTTTCTTGATTTAATTCTGGTGGCGGTGCGTATTTTAAGCCTTTCGCTAACATTTCTTTTTCTTCCGTATTGAAATTTACCTCTGTAAGGTTTATTACTCTTTTTTCATAGTTATTCTTAGAATAGGCTTAAAATACGCACTGCCACCAGAATTAAATAAAGAAAAAACGATTATTGAATGCGAAAGCATAATACAAAAACTAGGAAATGAAAATGATAAAAAAAGAATAAGGTGGGAAGTAGGGAATGTAGTAGATAAAATATTTAAGAAAAGTTTGTATAATTCAAAGAATGAACAAAAAATCAAAGCAACTGTAACTAAACTAAAGAATAAAATAAAGAAGAATGATATTATAGTTATGAAGGCGGATAAAGGAAATACAATGGTACTAATGAGAAAGGAAGAATACATAAAGAAAACGGAAGAATTTATAAGGGAAGGACCATACGAGGAAATAAAGTATGATTATACAAGTAAGTACCAGTCAAGGATAAAACAAATGATGAAACAGATAACATTTATAGAAGAAAATAAGAAAAAGTATTTATTGGAAAGTAATCCAACAGCACCAACTTTTAAAAGTCAGGTTAAGATACATAAAGAAGGAAAACCAATTAGACCGATTGTTTCTTTTATTAATGCACCTATTTATAAATTATCAAAGGAAGTTAGCAGAGTACTGAAAGAGAAATATGAATTTGGGACAAAATACAACATAGAGAATAATATAAAATTGATAGAAAAATTAGAAAATATTAGCATTAATGTAAATACAAAATTGATATCACTGGATGTTAAGGACATGTTTACTAATATCACAGTAAATGAAGTTATTAAGTTAATAAACGATAATAATATGGGAGAATACAGGTATAAAAAGCAGTCGATTAAAGTAATTAAAGAATGTGTAAATAAGAACTATTTTAGGTTTAATAACAAGTTTTATATACAGAAAAAAGGTTTACCTATGGGGTCTTCATTATCCCCTATTCTTGCTGAAATATACATGAATGATTTTGAAAAGCAATTAATAACTTCCACTAAGTATAAAGACAATATAAAATTATGGTCTAGATACGTTGATGATGTATTAGTAATTTGGGAAGGAAGCATAGAAGAAGTGCATGAGTTTATAAAGGAGGTAAATAATAAGGATAAAAAACTTACAATTTAAGGAAGAGATAGGAGGTAAGCAAATAAATTACTTAGATTTAAACATAGAAATTAAAGATAATGAGAAACTACAGTTTGGGATATTTAGGAAAGAGTCGTATTCTGATATAATTATACCAAGTGATTCTTTCCACCCATACAGATATAAAATGGCGTCAATCAATTCCTTTTGTTACAGAGCTCAGAAGTGTTTAAAAGAGACTGAATCAAAAGATAGGGAGTTAAAAACGATAAAGGGAATTGTAAGGAATAATAATTATAGCACCAACATAGTGGATAAAGTTATGAAAAGGGTCAACATACAAAAAGCTAAAATAGAACTAGAACAAAAGAATTATGCAGGGTCATTGACATACATAGGTTCACATACTAGAAAAATTATAAAATGTTTTAATAAATATGGAGTAGATATAGCTATTAAAAAATGTGAAACTGTATTTGATAAGATAAGGAATAAGAATATAGAAAAAATTCCAGTATTACAGAAAAGCGGAATTTATAAATTAAAATGTAAAGACTGCAACAAAGTGTACCTAGTGGAGACAGGACGAAAATTCGTATGCAGGTTGTCTGACCACAAACGTGGAGAAGGTAATAGAACAACCAATTCGTTATATGCAAGACATTTCATAGAAGACAACCACAAGTTTGTTAATCCTTTGGAAGAATACGAAATTGTAAAAGTAGTAAATAACACAGTTGAAAGGAAGCTTAGAGAGGAGTTAGAAATATTGAAAGAAAGAGAAAAAGGGTTAGACAATTTAATTAATATTAAAATTAAATTTGATAATGAAGAAATATTTTATAACATGATTAAGAAGTAAATGAGAGAGGGCAGATAGATAAGATTAAGAATTATATTTCATAGTACTAATTGGTTGTTTTAAAATAAGGGTGTGTGACTGACCCACGTGTGTGGAGAGGAAGAGGGTAGTTTAAAAGGATGCACACACACACACACACACACACACACACACACACACACACACACACACACACACACACACACACACACACACACACACACACACACACACACACAAAAGGAATTTACTAGAAAAATATGTAACTGTACAGATGGTGAGACAGAGTTTAGGGGGTGGGGAAGGGTCATTAATTTTTAGTTTGTTGTGGGTGAGCAGGGTGGCGGAGAGGGGTGAAGGGTTGGGTTTTACATATTTCCTGTCTATTCCTGATCTGACGATGAGCTGTGAAGCTTGAAAGCGCTAATTGGAATAATTTTTATATAGTGGTGTGCAATATTGATCATTCTGATTGTGATTTCAACCACTAACACAAATTTCTTCATTAAACGTCAATTAATTTACTAGCATACCTGGCCTTCAATAGCTCAATGGCTACCGCATAATTATCATGGGTGATTGGGAGAGACTTTATTACATTTAAAGCCTCGCCCCTTAATGAAGAATGTAAATAATGCAATTTCTGGATGTCCGTCAGGTCCGTTCTGACGTGTACTGACTCCAAGAACATGTTGTAATAGTGCTGCCAATCAATAATGTTGCCTGAGAAGCAGGGCAATTTAATTGGCTCTAACTGAATAGGGGATGCTGTAATTGGCGTAACTTCCGCTTGATTTAATGTTTTTTTGCTCACCTCTTCTACACGTTCTAATAAATTGTGCAGCTTACACTCAATAGTGCAGAGATCATCCTCTGTCTGAACCCTGTTACTTACCGATGTGAAATCAGATACATCAGCCTCAATTTGGGTCTGAATTTCATCATACTTCGCGGACAACTCCATCAAGTGACGAAGTTTTATTTTTAAAGCATGGTGATCATTTATTTCAGGAACGAAATTGTCCGCGAAGGTGTTTATATGGGATATAGAGGCTTTAATTGTGCCACGTTTTTTAATCAAAGCTTTCACATCAGTCATGATTGAACTGCAAGCTGTGATCCGAAATCGATAAATAAATGCAGAACAGGTGAACAATTAATGTAATTTGAGCATTTGATCAAATTCTGATATAATGCGGCAGCCAGTGAGTGGTATACAACTTAATCTAATTCCTTATTATAATATGTACTTATTTTTTAAAAAATAGTTATATGAAAATTATTTGAAAATATGACTCATTTAAAAATAAAAATATAAATATAGCTTCATTCCATTATTTAAGTTTCTGACTGATTTCTTGTAAAATTGTATAAGTGAAAATTTATGTGAAAATACAGGTCTATAGTCACTTGAAACTGATTTCTGTTTATATAAAAATTATTTTGCAAATATTACTCATTTTTACTGTACATAAAATTATATAAGTGAGAAACTAGGAGAAATACAAGTTCATAGTCACTTGGATTATGAGAGTCCTCGGCAGGTTTAAGATGGCTCCGTTGCCTGTCGTTTCCTTGGCGATCCTGTCCAGCAGGTCTTGGATTGGTGGCGCAAGTCTTGTTTCCGCTTGTCGGGTGATGTTTGAAGTTGTAGCTCTCTGTGCAGGCTTGAAGTTCTGATTTTCACTGATGAATGACAAGTGACGATGAACTGGAATATCTTGCGGTCTTAGAAATGATGTCCTGTAGAAGCTTGTATGGCCAATTATGAAGTTTTTTTTTTTTGAAAGTAATGAATGTATGCTCACGGCCAGCAATTTTATGTTTAAGAAGATTCGGGTTGACCAAAATGTTATTTGGGCCTATTAAATGAAATATATATCTGGCCCGGAGGACCAAATGTTACGTCTTCGACGCTCTCGAAAATATCTTGAGTTGGTCTTACAACGTGAGGCTGGTAAGATATGAAATAATGTAATGGACTGTATGTTTTGAATTAACTGTTTATTTAAATTTATATGAAAATGATTGCATGGCCCGTGCAGTGTGGCACGGCATACATTGCCAAAGTAGGAATGAATTAAGTACTGAAAAGCATAATAATAAATTGAAGTGAAATATTCCGATTTGAAAGAATTACATAGGATGAAGGCTGTTGTCCGTTCAGAGTTTAACAGTTAACTAACTTGACTGCGACGAGCGTAATGGGACACGCTGGTAGCAGTTTAGCGGGGGGGGGGGATGACGTCACTGCACGAGCCCGCTGTTTACATATGCGGTTATTAAAAGGTACAAAGTTTAACATACACAGTTATAACAATTTAAAAAACCAAAAACCAATGGGAAGCCATAACAACAGCCAACCAACACACAGGTACTCGACAAGATTCAAAATTAGAAAGGCTGATGATGGGATCACTAAGGATCCCGAAACATGTTCCAAATAGGGAGAAAACATCTTGAGGTAAAGTCATTATAAAATATATTATATATATATATATATATTACATGTGCAGTAAACCCTCGATTTAACGAACTAATTGGGGCTGAGGAGTGTCCGTAAAATCGAAAGTCCGTTAAATCGCAAATTTTGTTTTTTGAGGATATATTTAAATCAAATAGGCCTATAACACTTGAAATTTTAATACTATTAATATCATGCAAATTTTAATACTATTAATATCATGCAAATACCGTATTGTTCCGAATACAAGCCACACTTTTTCTCCTAAAAACATGGTCGCTAATTTGGCCTGCGGCCTTAATTCGCGCGCTAACGAAATTCGAAGTTATACCTGACTTCTGGCGGGACAAACGCTTTTCGTATCTATGAGTTGTTTACTGCCTGAGCAACAGCAGTTTGCCTGGCTGTAGTTAACTCTGGTGTTATGATTTACGACTACAACCGAATGTTTTAACAGCAAACTGAAGAAAGAATAGGAAGATAAAGTGTAAGTGCGTGCGCACGCGCGCGTGCTCGCACCCTTCTGTAGGCAGCAAGACAAAGTATGAGTAGAGGGTGTGTAACATGTTTCTAAATAACAGGTAAACTGCCAGTGTGGTTTTCTATTGTAACAGCGACAACATCGCTTATCTATACTTTGTTTTCATTCGGCGTTTTTGTAGTGCGTTTGCGGTATGAGTGATATTGTGGAGACTAAAGGCACGCAGTCAAATCAAATTAAACGTAACCCTTACGCTGCGAATTATAAATTAATTGTGATACAAAATGTAAAAAAAACATGCAATCGAGAAGCCGCAAGGAAATTCGATATTGATGAATCCTGTATTCGACGATGGAGAAAACAGAAGGAACGACTTTTAAACGGAAATACTACGCAACGAGCATTCGCGCGCGGGACCTCAAGTTGGGCGTTTTGTAGCAGTAGAGTCCAGCGTCTGTGAATACGTACAGCTTTTAAGAAGGCAAGGACTCCCTGTCACTAGACATGTTTTAAAATTAAAAGCTTTAGATATTGCAGAAGAATTAAAAGTCTCCGGTTTTAAAGCCAGCTTCGGGTGTATAAGACGAATGATGCGGCGAAATGGATTTGCGCTTAAATGACGTACATCACTTGCGCTAAAACTACCGAGTGACTACGAAGAAAACTCCTACAGTATCAGTGGTTTGTCATTCATTTACGCAAGAAGCATAATTATTCACTTGAACACATGGGAAATGCCGATGAAACGCCCGTATTTTTTATTTACGTATATTTACGGTGGACCAAAAGGGAACCAAATCTGTAACAGTAAAGATTACGGGAAATGAAAAATTACGTGCCACTGTAATGCTTGCTGTATTAGCCGATGGACGAATATTTCACAGTGAAATAAGATGCATATCAGTGTATATTGTTCAGTGTTAGTCGTCAAGATGTCTTCCACTGTGCGACGCCTGCGTCAACAACAACGCAAAGACAGGAATACTCCGTTCTCATCAAATACAATTGAAGATGAGAAAATTTGCGTGTTTCAAAACAAGAAGAAAAGAAACGAATAAAGAATGCTGCGATAGCCAAGCAATATCGCCAGAACAGGAGAGTCTGCAGTTTATGCACATTATACGTTTCAAAAGCCTAATACATTTTTTTTTCCTGAAGTCCGTTAAATCCGAAGTCCGTGAAACCGAGGTCCGTTAAATCGAGGGTTTACTGTATCTGTAATTCACAGTGATATATGTTGAGACTGAATGCCAATATGTGGTTGTGCAACCTTCACTACTCCTCTGTTGGAAGTTGCTACCATGAGGAATGGACTCATCTTTCTTGGATTTCGTTGTCCATGACGTGTCCGTTACTTAACTAAATATCACTATAATATTGACGACTCGGAACACTAAGTTTTTTATAAGTAAAAACGTAAAGTTTTACCTTACAGCCTAAACCGGCTTTCACCTATAGAAGGCTTCATCAGAGGCTGTCGTTAGTAGCGCTGCTCGTCTTGTTGTTGGCGACGAGATAGTGTTTTGAAAGATTGAAGCTGTGTGTGTGTGGTGAGATGTGTTCGAATAATGCGTGCGATTTGAATTGTGTCTGTTCGTTTAGGATGTCGTTTTTATTTGTTTTTGTGTGTTTGTATATTTCTAATTGTTCTAGAGTGTCTAGTTTTCGGCCTTTTGTGTGTACGTGTAGTATGTTCATGTTATTGTCGATGTTTTTATATGTGTGGTTTGCTTCAATGAGGTGGTTTGCGAAGGTAGATTCTGTAGTGGTGTGGAGTGCTTTTGTGTGTTCAATGTATCTCTGTTTGAAGCTACGTCCTGTCTGGCCTATGTAGAATTTACTGCAATTTGAACAATTTAGTTTATATACACCGGGTAGATCGAATTTGTTTTGTGCTTTGGGCATGCGTTTTGATAGTGTGTGTTCTGTTTTGTTAGTAGTTTTGTAAGCGATTCTGTATCCTGCTTTTTTGAATTTGTGGGCTATTTTTTCAGTTTGTTTGTTGATGTATGTTAGTGTTATGAATTTGTTGTTTTCTGTCTTTGTCTGTTGTTTGTTTTGTGTTTTGTGTAGGAGTTTACTGACTATTGTTCTGTCATAACCGTTAGATTCTGCTAGATATTTTATCGTGTTTAGTTCGTCTTTGTAGTCTATTTCATCTAAGGGGATGTTGTTAAGTCAAACACTCCTTGATAAAGGCCTAAAACATAACATACATTACAAACATAACAACCAAACACTAACAAAGCTCATAATTCACACAGAAACAAATATACAAAACACAGCACCAGAACATCAAGACACATTAAGACATAATATAAACAACACAATAGGAGTACATAAGACACCAGACAACAACAACCACAACTCAGAAATACACACAGCCATCAAACTGAGGGAAAAGGCACACAAACACAACATCACATTTGTAAAAGCTGACAAAGGCAACACGACTGTAATTATCCCCACAGACAACCTACACAAAAAAGTACAAGACTTCATAGAACAGAACAACATCACAGAACTAAAACACGACCCCACCGACAGATACCAAAACTCAGTAAAACAAATAGTCAACAAAGCCAAACACATTATGACACATAAACAAAAGCCCTACATGAAACAAATCCGACCATCAGCACCTACACTCCAAGCGCTTCCCAAAATCCATAAAGAAGACATTCCGATCCACCCCATTATCAACTACCGTAATGCCCCTGCACACAAACTGGCAAAATATCTAGACAAAATTATTAGACAACACACACAAATAGACAACAACATTGCAGTAAAAAACAACACTGACCTAGTAACAAAAATAAAAGACATACACATCCCCCATAACGCCACATTAGCCTCCTTTGACATTAAAAACCTGTACACAAACATCCCCATCTCTGAAACAATCACCATCCTACAAAACAAACTCAAACAGAACAACACACCAGACGAACTTATCAATGAAATAACAGAAACTCTGAACATTATCACAAAACAAAACTACTTTACTTATAACAATAAATACTACACACAGAACGATGGCCTACCCATGGGCTCCCCCATATCCAGCATTCTAGCAGAAGTCTTCCTCCAACACTTAGAAAAAACAAAAATACTCACAAACAATGACAGACACTCACATAAAATACTATATTGGCACAGATACGTTGATGAGATTCTATTACTATACAGGGGAAACAAAAGACAATGTGAACAGTTACTAACGCACATAAACAAAATACATAAAAACATAACCTTCACTGCCGAATACGAACACAACAATACCATAAACTTCTTAGACCTCTCCATCACAAAACTAGAACACAGGCACAAATTCAGTATATACAGAAAACCAACTACAACTGACACACTAATACACAACACCTCCAATCACCCAATACAACACAAACTAGCTGCTTTTAGAACCATGATACATAGACTTAACAACATCCCCTTAGATGAAATAGACTACAAAGACGAACTAAACACGATAAAATATCTAGCAGAATCTAACGGTTATGACAGAACAATAGTCAGTAAACTCCTACACAAAACACAAAACAAACAACAGACAAAGACAGAAAACAACAAATTCATAACACTAACATACATCAACAAACAAACTGAAAAAATAGCCCACAAATTCAAAAAAGCAGGATACAGAATCGCTTACAAAACTACTAACAAAACAGAACACACACTATCAAAACGCATGCCCAAAGCACAAAACAAATTCGATCTACCCGGTGTATATAAACTAAATTGTTCAAATTGCAGTAAATTCTACATAGGCCAGACAGGACGTAGCTTCAAACAGAGATACATTGAACACACAAAAGCACTCCACACCACTACAGAATCTACCTTCGCAAACCACCTCATGGAAGCAAACCACACATATAAAAACATCGACAATAACATGAACATACTACACGTACACACAAAAGGCCGAAAACTAGACACTCTAGAACAATTAGAAATATACAAACACACAAAAACAAATAAAAACGACATCCTAAACGAACAGACACAATTCAAATCGCACGCATTATTCGAACACATCTCTCCACACACACACAGCTTCAATCTTTCGAAAAACTATCTCGTCACCAACAACAAGACGAGCAGCGCTACTAACGACAGCCTCTGATGAAGCCTTCTATAGGTGAAAGCCGGTTTAGGCTGTAAGGTAAAACTTTATGTTTTTACTTATAAAAAACTTAGTGTTCCGAGTCGTCAATATTATAGTGATATTTAGGACTCATCTTTGTTGAAATTTGGTATTCAACTGCGCTAAATGAATAGTAAAGCTCATTTGCACCTGCCTTCCTATATCATGTTTCACTGTGTAGAAACATCTGGTTTAATGAGGTGTTGTGGAAGTGTGTCACTGAATTTCTGATACATTTAATGCATAAGAAAATGCGCAGTGGATCTGCCAGAGTAATATTTGTATGTCTCACAGGTCCTCAAGCACACACAGATCTTTTATTTGGAGTAACTGCCTTCCTATATCATGTTTCACTGTGTAGAAACATCTGGTTTAATGAGGTGTTGTGGAAGTGTGTCACTGAATTTCTGATACATTTAATGCATAAGAAAATGCGCAGTGGATCTGCCAGAGTAATATTTGTATGGCTCACAGGTCCTCAAGCACACACAGATCTTTTATTTGGAGTAATGTAGTCAGTGTTTGCTTATGTGAGGTGTGTGTGTGTGTGCGCGCACGCGTTTCCAGCATTTCTGATAGCGCAGCAGATTAACAGCAATGTAATTATGTTTCAGATTTGCAGGCAATGTCTTCAGAGTTTGTTCATGGTGTAATATCAACAATGGATGGAGAACGTGACCCTCAAAATCTTATATTTCTCTTTCATATGCTACCTGAATTTCTGCATTCGTTTCCTCTTGGTCAGCTTACTGAGGATGCTTTTGAAGTAATTGCATGCTACTTTCCAGTTGATTTTACCCCGGTAAGTAGCAAGGAAAATAAAATAGAAATACTAATATAAAATAAGGGCTGCATCAGCTAAATGTGTAAAAAATTAAATTTCAATTTTCTGCTATATTTGACTTTAGCAGTAGATGATTGTTGGCTCAGGTAAGCCAGAGTATGTGTAAGACATGCATAACCTCAAAATGGCTGAGTTAGCGAGATTGAGTGCAAATGCAATTAGAGAGTGGTGATAATTGATATACTGGGCATTTGTTGAAAGAAAGAAATTATTTGGTTCTTTTGATACCAGAGATTGCTATTTATAACATCGTGAAGAATGTAGTGCAGAAGTGGAGAAGTCCAAAGAAGGTCTGCTAACTTGGTGAGACAAAAATCGTTTTGAGAGAGAAGACTGCAAGGATCCCAGCTATCATATAAAGAGCTCAAGAGTTTAATTTTGTAAGACCTAGGGGTGTCACATCATAAATTGTCTACCGCCCTTGGGATTTGTGAAGCCCATGTGTTGAATCACTGAAATGATACATGTTTTATTTGCTGACAGTATGAAAAAATGCTGTCTAAGTCTGCCAAGGCCAAGACAGTTGCCCACTGAAATTTGCTTCTATGTTCATTGAACACGAAGCTGCATGTTGTCTCAGGTTTTGTCTGACAATGAGATTTTTACTGTTGATGCAAAGTGAAATAGAGGAATGACCATTAGCTCGCTCATGATCCCGAGGATGTGTTCGTAATAGCCAGAATGAAGTTTCCAGCCAGTGTTCATGTCCTAAGCATCACCTCTAGTGAGGATCATATCATGCCGCCATATTTCTTTCAAAAGGGAGAAAGCATCAGAAAGGAAGTTTACCTCCAGATTCTGAGGACTGTAGTGAAGCCATGGAAACTGTAGCCACCAGAAGGCCATGCATCTTTCAGCAGGATGGACACGTTTTGGTCAAAGAATTTTGATCTCCCAATAGTCCAGATTTAAAATCCATAGATTATTATATTTGGGGCATTATTGAAAGGATATCTAACAAGTCCAAGCAATGTGGCAATCCTTCAGCCTGTTGTGGAGTCAGAATTCTTGAATTTGGACAAGGAGCAGTTAAGTGAGAACATGCTCATTAAGGTTTGAGGCAATGATTACAGCAAATGGGGATTATATTGAATAACAGGACTTGGATAGGATCCTTTGAATGACGTACAAAAATGTTTTTCTTTCTAAGTTTAAGTTTTTACTGAATAAACAAGTATTTGAATAAAATGTTTGTTTTGTCTGGATGTGGTACTATAAATAATGATAGACATTGTAAAATATAATTAAAAAGGTTGATACTACAAATAGTAAAAGTAATATTAAAATTCACACACACACACACACACACACACACACACACACACACACACACACACACACACACACACACACACACACACACACACACACACACACACACACACACACACACACACACACACACACACACACACACACACACACACACACACACACACACACACACACACACACACACACACACACACACACACACACACACACACACACACACACACACACTAGAGTGAGTACAAGTTGATTAAATTTATTGGATTACTGTTTAGTTTAAGATAAATATATAAACACACCAGATTAAACGAAGAATTTAGTTGACAGTGTAAATTAAATATTTTATATTATGAATATTTCTTTTTGTATAACACAGATAATATTGTTTTTAATAAAGTAAAACCCAAATCTAAATCCAACATTCTCAATAAAAGTGGTATTTACATAATAGAACTAGATGACCCGGCAGACTTTGTCCTGCCTCTAAATTTTTTTTTTTCATTTTGCTGAGGCCAAAAAAAATGATGTAGATATTTATTTTTTAATTTAATAATAATTAGTAGAAGTATAACTGTCATCAAATGTTATCTAAATTGGCAGTTATTGATGAATGTTTGGTTTCGCTCAAGTTGATGGTGGCTGATGATGGATGTTTTCATGTGACAGACGAATATTATAAACAGCATAGTGATAAATACATGGAGCATTATTATTAACAGAAGCAACATTTTGTCTTTAAATTAATAAATTTATTTCATGTATTTTTATATTAATTGAGTAATAATATAAATGATTTGTTTTCCATAAAATTTATTTTTTTGCTTATTTTGACAATAATAATTGTGTTTTGAAAAAATAAAAATAAATGAAATTATTAAAATTGAAAAAACAAATGTTTATATTTAACGTAAAGCTTTTTATTTAAATAATAAATAATGTATTTAAATTATGTATCATGAACGATATTTGTGGTTTTGCCTTGGGGGGCGTAAACAAATAAATTTGATGGTCGACCAACACGGGAACACGCAACATATAATTGACCGTGTGAAAAACATGGAGTTTCTAAATCCAACCCGCATATATTCATTGTTTGACCCTGCGCTTTATTTATAGTCATAGCAAAGGCCAGCCGGATAGGAAACTGTAAACGTTTAAATTGAATTGTTGAATCAGCGGGAATCATTGGTATCCTTGGCAACAAAACATGATCACCCTTGAATTTTCTGTTTAGAATTGTAGCCTCTATTAAATTCCCCATTAATTTTTTGATGACTAATCTCGTTCCATTACACAGCAGTGGTGCATTGAGATTGCACAGTAAAATGATCGGTGAACCAATTTTTACTTTTAAATTGTGTGGTGGCAAACCTGGTAAGTCCAGAGAATTACGAAATTCCGTTGGAAAATGTACAGCTTTGTTTTCATCTATGACTGTATCAATTGACTTAAATGAAATTGCTTTGCCGTGCAACATGTCTTGTATTTTAATATTCATGTCATCAACATCAACATTTTTTGTAGCCAGTATCGCACATTCGCTGAGCTATTGATGAACACGGATATTTTCGTGAATATTTGGGAACACGTTAATTAATACTTCTTTCGTATCCATAATGTTACAGAAGCCATTCGGCAAATTAATTGTTCGAGTATTTTGATCCATAACAATTGTTCCATTTCCAATATTGAGTAGTTGTGTAGAAAATGAGTCAGCCAAAGGATCATTATGAAGCATTACACGCATGTTAGTTGTTAATTTTAATGTGTGCACGTTTCGCCATAAATTTGAAGATTTTAGGCATGCATTTATTTCGTCTGCATATGTCGAACGTGGTATAACTGGCAACGTTTGTCGGAAATCGCCTGATAACAAAATGAGTGCACCTCCGAATAGCCTGTCATTTCCTCTTAAATCTTTGAGCGTTCTATCCAAGGCTTCCAATGAATGCTTATGGGCCATTGTGCATTCATCCCAGATGATGATACAGCATCTTTGGAGGACTTTATCCATACTGGAATGTTTTTTAATATTGCAAACAGCGTTTTCGTTTGTTTGTATATTAATTGGCAGTTTAAGGGCGGAATGTGCTGTCCTGCCACCGTCTAATAAAGTAGCAGCAATTCCAGATGATGCAATTCCAAGGGCAATGTGACATTGTGCACGTATTTTGGCCAAAATTAGTGATATCAGAAATGTCTTACCAGTTCCTCCTGGTGCATCAAGGAAAAAGAAGCCGCCTTGTTGAGCATCAACAGCATGCATAATTGTATCGTAAACCGTTTTTTGTTGTTGTGTCAATTTTGGTTCATTAATGTTAACATATGCAATCAATTCGTCTGTATTGTATGACTGCTCTCGTTCCATATCACGATTAAACAGATCGCTTGCTGTCCGATTCGGTGCAGGCATTCCTAAATTTGTCAAGTGCTTCATTAGCAATTTGCAAACAAATATCCACAATTAGAACCAATGATTCATTATAAATCTCTGGCCTGAAATTGAAATCGATATTTTGCTGTATTGTACGCAATCGGTGCAATATGTCTTCGCTCATTGCATCTTTGTATTTATCCCATAAAGCGTCTGGTTTTGTTGGGAAGCATGTGGTTAATAAAAGTGCGAACAAATTGCGTATTTGGTGTGCTGATGAAGTAAGCGAAGCATCAGCCAATGTTAAATCCCAATGTGTATCGTCTTCAAGCAGTTGCAATCCTCGGCATGGGTCATGATTTGATGCATATAATTGGCCATTAACGGTCCTTAAATATTCAAATATGTTGGGCCACGGACATTAATTAACAGCAAGCGCAAATAAAAACATTCTCGTTGTTTTGGATGTACAGTGTATAATCTTCCTAATGCATTTGTTGAAAAAATACCGGAATAACCATCGACTGGCGTGCCTCTTTTCCTGGGTTCCCATTTTTTTGATGTTTTATTGAATGTGAAATATGTTGGAACTTGATCATAAAGTAACGTACTACGTGCAAATGCACCAAAATTGTTTTCCTGTTTGCATAATTCAAAAAACTCAGTTAATGTTGTTTTTGGTGCTGTTAATGCTCTCTCCAATACATTTTTTTCATTGAAGAATACACGTCCATTTTCAAGATGTATAGCCAAGTGAATAACTGCTGGATCTCGTTCATGTATGGGAAATGATAGAATACGCCAAATGGCTTCATTGCTGCTTATGTATCTGCCCATTTGATAGCGCGTAATTTCGTCATTTTCATTAACATTTTGAACGGTAAATACGGCCATATCACTGCCTTTATTTACGTATTTACATACATACTTTATTGATTTCACTGAACTGCAGAATTCAACATTTATGTGCACTTTGTACGTCTTAGATAATAAAGGCGAATATGGAACCACCCACCTATTGTCGATTTCAACCTCATCTGCATTATTTCTCAAGTTCAACATAAACAATTGTCCACCATTTTCTCTGGATCTTCGACGATACAAAGGATAACCATCTATACCAGTGATTGTTTCCGTGACAAATTTTTTTGGAAATTTCTTTGTACATCTACCATTATCCATACACGGAGAATTCATATTTATTGAACCACATGGACCATGAATCATATTTCTTGTTACGATATCAAATAATTCTGGATCAACATTTGCATTGGGTATTTCAGCAGAGATAATTGTATCAATTTCTTCTAAGTTTTTCAATTAACCAAATTAAAATGTGTGCATGCGGTAACCCACGTTTCTGCCACTCATCTGAGTACATCCAGCAGCGTGTTTTTCCAAATACATGATGCTTTACACTAAAATCGATAAGAGATTTTAATTTTTGTTTTAACACTCTTGCAGTTACATCATGACGATCAATTGGTTTTTGTCCAGGTAGTAACAGTTTAGTAATTTCTTCCTATTTTGGATTGCAACTGAACGTTATGAACAGATCAGGCCGACCATAAGCACGAACATAAGCCATAGCGTCTTGTATGTACTCTTGCATATGACGTGGACTGCGTGTATATGAAGATGGTTGTATGTACGTATTTCCCAGATCATTGATATTCATATTTGCATCATTGTTATTGTTAATAGCGTCACGTAAATGTATATATTCATCCGTGCGCAATCGTGCTTGATTAAAACGAATGTATCGCAAACGTTCGCTTTCTGTTTTTGCTTACATGTCCACTACATACTGATGAAATAAATGTCGACATTTGAGTATGTGGTTATCTGCCTGTTCCCGTATCATCAATCGATATGCGTAATATTTCATGCAGCTAACTTTTTTATTAGTTTCTTCACCTGTAAATAAAAAAACAATTAGTTACACAGAATTACTTGCATGTTGTAAATATTGTAGATATTGTAAATGTTGTAAATAATGTAAATGTTGGTTGTACCTGTTGAAGGATTACGTTGTTGGATATTAATATGATAGCCATCCTCTCCTTCCCAGAAAATAAGTGGATATTGCAGAGCATCATATGAACGATGAATATCATGTATGGTTTGTACAGTATTATCGCGACGCATAATTTTGATATCTCGCTGGGCAAATTGATCACCAACAATAACAATGGCCACTTCATTAATAGTTGGAGCATTAAACCGACCAGCGTGTTGCCCAGCTGGACTTTTGTCGGCTTTGATCACGACCATGTAATTATCACTTTGCATTCTTTCCGAAGCATGTTTGAATAATTGAATGAGCTGATTTCTTTCATTTAACATCGTTTCTAGAGATGCAACAATGACCCTTTCTGTAATTTCTTCAATGTGATTGTAATGGCAGCGAATGTTAACTTGCTCTACTTCGTCTCCCATGAAATAAATTTGCAAGAATTTTGGATCTTGATTTGGCATTGGAAGTAAAGAGCCGATTTGGTGATACACTTGTCCTTGAATTTTGAATGTGGTATCGAAGTGACGACCATCGTTATTTCTAATGATTTTCTTGGCGCCAAATGATGTCATTTGGAAGCAAGAATTCAATTTTCGTATTTTTCGTAGACACAATTTGGAATTTGCAGTATCACCTATTAGTAATGAATTTAATGATTCAGGCAGTGGATGCAATTCTGGTAAAACAACTTTTCCGGCAGCGCAACACATTCCAGGAGTTTCATTTTTAAATTTTAATGCGTGACAAAATTGACATACTTTATTCATATCTCCAATAATTATTTTTGAATGTGATGAGTACTCAATTTCTGGATCATATTCAAATGCAAGGCAGTTAAATGATGCTGCTATTAATGCCCGTCGTACTTGAATTCGTTGTCGTTCTGCTAATAGATGAAGGCCTCTGTTTTCATTAGTTAAACGTTGATGTGCCTGTCTGTGTCGTAATCTGTCTGCTTCTAAACGTTGACTGTGCTGCTCTCCACTTTCTTCCGTGCGTGAACGTACTATTAAATTCCTAATATTTTCATTCTCCTACGAGTGTTGTTCCTCCGTTCTTCTTTGTCGTCGCTCCTGCTCGTTTTGAGCATTTTGTGATTTTCGACCGATGTTTGCCCGCTCTCTTCTTGGCATTTTTCTATCACAAATTTCACAAATGTATATATGAAAATAAAACGTTTTAATTGTAACAATTTTATAAATACATCACGTAGCATTGCGGTTATATTGAATTCCCTTTAATTGATTTGTTGTTTGCAAGCACGTTCCTAAACAAAATGTAAATAGAACCTACCATTGAGTTTATATTGAATTGCCGGTAATTGATTTGTTGTTTGCAGCACGTTCCTAAACAAAATGTAAATAAAGTATTATATTCACCACTAAACAAAATGTAAATACAGTATTATATTTACCACTGTGTTTTTTAATCACTGTGTTTTTCACCCCACCTCCCAACGTGGACCAAAACACCTATCCTATGTTGCTTCTCCCGTTGCATAAAATATTTCTGGCAAGTGGGTTGAAATCGGTCCTACCGTTTTTCATATTTTCCATTTTTGACAACCCCCCCTCAAACCGCCCATTTATTAAGCCCAAGGGCCCAAAAATTTTCAATAGTGCATACATGCATGTAAAATTGTTACTTGCATGGAAATTCCCTTTAATTTTATACCCCATATGCGGTATTTTCATTTTTTCCAATTTTTACCCCCCCCCCTTCGGGCCAACCTCACACTCGGCACATGTAAACCTTACTCTGAACCTAACGAACATATGTGCGAATATGAGCTCTATCGGATAAGTGGTTCAAAAGTTTTAAGTACATTTACAGACGTACACTGAATTTTTATATATAAAGATGTCCGGATTCCAATAAATTCTATGTACGCCAGACGAAAAAATTTTTCGATAGATTCCTTCAACATCAGAATGCATTTTTAAAACTGAATATTTACAAGTCTAATTTAGCCACACACTGTTTAAATAATAACCACCAATTTCCAGTATTCAAAACGTCAAATTAATTAAAAACATACAAAAAGGTAACTAAATGAATATCTGGGAAAATCTCAAAATTTACAAAGTAACACAATAATAATAATTTATTAATTGAAGAACAAATTCAAATAAAACAAAACAAGATGATTTATTTAAAATTATACATTTATTAAAATAAAAAGATTAAATATTTTAATAAACAGCTGACTACATAAACATTACAACAATTGATAATTTAAATTGAAATAAAATCAGTTATACGTTAATTCATATAAAAGCCTCTGAAGATGCAGAATAATTCTGTGAAATGTGCATCAAGTGAATACACAGTAAAGAATTTATAAAATTTAACTTGCAAAAGTACGTATTATTTGACGAAATATTCATAACACAGAAAAACCTGCAAGAAATATTGAAGAATTACATACAAAATAAAGATAAATATTTTATGTACATTATTCTTTAAAATTTAATTTTCTTTATACTTATAAGTTTATTGGCATTGTAACCATAATTACTGTAACTTTTGTTATTAAGGCTAGCAATGATACACGTGCTATCACACGTGAAGATCTAGCTAATTCGCTCATGACATGTTTGACTGCTGTACCAGAATTTGGAGAGTTCTGTATTCCTTTGTTGTTAGAAAAACTGGATTCATCTGCACGTCAAGCAAAAATTGATTCCTATGTTTTATTAGTAAGTAAAATACTTCTTGTCCTCTCCTAACTATTTGTGTCTGTATTTGTATTAACTATAATTACCATTTATATAATATTTTTAATTATGCTAATTTTAATTGAATTTAGTAGCTATTAAGTTTTTGTTTACCTTCACTAGAGAGAAGGATGCTCTGTATGGAAGAAGGAAACTTTAAGCAAATATTATGAAAAATTGTGGCCATATATAAAAAAGGAATTATTATCTGCAGGAGATGCACAGCTTCAAGAATTTTCATGTGCTGCACTTGGAGCTTTGTTGGCAAAATTAACGGACCAAGATGCTATAAATTTTGTCAGTGATATACTATCGAGTAAGTTAGTAGCTACATTTATGTTGTAACATTGTAAGATTTATGATCAGTGATGTACAGTTTTTAATAATCCAGAGTTTTTTATAGCATTGAATTAGGTCGATTGGACATTAAAATGGGTCATTCCATGTCAAGTCATCCAGGCCATGACACCCACTATCTAGTTGAGAACTGAGATTTTGTGTACTGCTATTGTACTTAATTTCATGAACTTTTGCCAATTTTTATTGCTTTGTATACATTCTGTTGGTAGTAATAGCAGAAAGTTTGATGCAATGCGTTACTTCAAAGCAAATTGTGAAAATTTGAAAATTGGCTGCAGTTTTTAAATGGAAAAAGTAGGCTGACAATTTTTTCCCTGAATATTCTTTCTGACATGTAGTTTACGAAAACATGAAAGAATTGGCCATATAAAATTTTGTAGATTAATTTTATTTATTTTTTGTTAAATTAAAAAAAAAATTGGACACTTGCCCCCTCTGAAAATCATTGAAAAAATTGGAAAGTGATCTACAAATAGTAAAGTTTCATCGCAAAAAAAATCAGTTTTGAGAAATGAATGGTACTCACACAAAAAATTCGTCGTGAATTTTGAGAACATTTCCATTCAGCCATTAACATTCCCACAATATCCTTAATAGAAATACTGTTAACTACCCAAGAAACATTAACAACATAAGTGAGCATAAAAATATACAAATGCAACAAAAATTTCAATATAAAACAAAACTACAAACTATAAAATGCACTCATACATTACATAAGATATGAACACTAACTTTGTTACAATGGTAACTTCTGTGATAACTGAATTAACTCAATGCAATGATACCTAGAGTTTTGTTTATAGTATTTGAACACTTTCTCAAAAATCAATACTATGTCAACACTACACAAAATGCTGATGCTGCAATCTGCATTCAAGTTCATTTGGAACTATGTCACTGAACTTATTAATGTCCCTTGTTCTGGGTGGCATTTGTCACTGAACTTATAATCAGCTCATACATTTAACTCTATTTATATATATAATTACTATCAAAATATGGTACTTACCGATTTTGCTTACTGTAAGACTCGTGCTTTTCTTTTTAATATGCTTTTTACCTAAGGGGCCAGGATTCATTAACAGCGAGATTTTTGACACAAAGAAGGTGACACAAATGATAACACTGTTTATATTGAAAGTAACTATCAAATTTTTAATTTCCCAAATAGATTCTGCATATACAACCATGTGGTCAAAATGGCGTCATACAAATGTTATAAAAACAAAATGGTGGCGATTTTAATTTACTCTGTTAATTCTTACGATTCTCATTTTATCTCCAATCAAGGTTATTATGTACTCTTATCTTTAGCTGCAGCTCTAATTACTTATGCTCAAATCTCATTTACACACAAACCAATGCCCTCGGCATATATGTTCATGGCCATGAGCTCACTCACACACTCTCACACACATTCGCCCTATTACCAGTACATTTGTTCAGTTATTTTATTTTGGATTAATGAGCTCATTAAAATAATAAAGAAATGATAAAAGTGGACTTCTCTTAGTTGTGGTCTGCGCTGCTCCCTCGCTGGTGTTTGTCGGTTCCAAGGTGTACGGCCGGTGTTCGCCTCATGTTTGGTTGTTTTTACTTAACGATGTTTACACTGATTCTACATGTTATGTTCTAACTGTTATTACACTTGAGCATCTGTCGCTCCACCATAAGACTTTTACTTGAGGAGTTAGTTGTTTTTAAACTTTTAATTTGAAACTGGTCAGACAGCGATACATCGCTGTTGATCCTTTGAAGAACTGCGTTGAATTGAGACAGAGGCAAATGTAAATTTGCACTTGGGTGTGTGTATTTTACGTCATCAAGCTTTGTCATACAGGACAACACCTCGTTGCAAGCATTGTAGTCAGTGCGTCATTGTTTTTGGTTATGACGGAACTGTTATTATCCAATCACAATGCATATGTAAAGTCATTCGTCACAAACACCGCCATGGCTTTTACCGACTCCCGCACGTCCAACGGTGACCTTGGCATGGTACTCTTGCTGAATCTGCTTTGTTCCTTCGTATATATGGAAAATGGACCTAACCATTCTGTATTTTAATGATTAAACAATAAAACATTGCAAAAATACCTTTAAATCCCATAATTATGGTATTGGGTCATTATGTACTGTTACAAACCCCCTCAATGAAAGATTTTGTGTCGAGACACAAAAACTTTCATTGACTCATTCACACTTTCCTAAAAGGATCAGTCTAGATATGTCACCACAACCCCCTGTAATGTTACTACATAAAAATTGTCATAACTTACCTTTGGTCCAATGATGTTGATCGCACCCTCTGACCTTACTGGACTTCTCCTGAGAGATCCCTACACCATAAGGCCATGAGGCACTCTACGCTCCTGTTCTGATGCTCCAGCCAGCCCAGGACCGCGGTCACAACACCACAAAACTCTGAAACATTGAATATAAAAATTTAAAATAGTGGTCTAGTACACTTCCATATCTACAACTGATATGTTCCCTTTTAGACGCATTGGTTTGTGTTTGGGGCATTGGTTTGTTCTAATTTAAAAGTTTAACATAACAACAACAAGACTCTAAAATGTATATTCTTTTACCACCACCAAACTCAATTTCTTCCCTGTAAGAAAACAAACTATATATATAACTACAAATAACACCATATATCAACAATTCTCTAATATTCCCCAAAATACCTTCACCTATCTATTACTACAAATTCAACCTACAACTACTATGGCAGACAAGTTTATTATTCAAATTTTATTACTCAACTTATAATCATTTTATCTATTTTAGTAAATGGTATCATACTATATTTTGCTCAACTTCATTTGTACCTTTAGACTTTCAACCTTTAAAAGCTACTATTCTTTGACATTTGTTACCGTCATTACCAATAACAATAAAACATCATAAAACATTAGACATTACACATTAACATTGTTACATTTACATTACATTAAACAATTTACATTTACGTGACTTGTACCAAAACTTTATCACATCATTACTATCAACAATTCTCTATTAACTTTTATTATTTAACATTTGTTTATCATTAGATTCTATAAAACAATTTCAACTTTATCATTTACCTTTCAGTTACAATTATCTTTCTACCATGAATTCTCCTTTTTCTAACTCTTTTATCCTTACTAGTTTGGGTGACTCTCTGTTGCTCACTATTTTCTCTATCTTATTTTGGCATTGTCAATCTAACCTTACTACCCCTTTTTTCTACTAACAACCGCTTCTAACCATTAACACATTATGACACCAATATCTCTATAATAACCCCCTTCACAAATCCCATTTAAAACCTCTGGCACCGCTCATTTTTTGTACTAGTATGTGTGTTCCCTATCTATGCTCATTCCATCATTGGTTCCTGACCCTTTCAGATAACCCTTTCCGGCACACAACGGTCCCTTCCTGTCCCAACACTTTTCGTTGCAGACTCCCTACACCAATACCCTTATTACAAAATATCACCATCAACAAATATATATATACCATTCACATTACTCACCTCTACATATAATCACTAACCACTGTGTCCCTAAAATATGTAACACCTCTTTATATATTATCAACATCTCAACACTTTATTTTCACTAACTCCCATTACTCTATTTAACTAACTCCAATGCCCTTATTTATCACTATTACCCAAACTCTTTACAACATTTCACGTTAATATACCACTAGAAAATTCATCACTTATCTACTAACAACAATACCTCTCCATATGCAAATATATAATCATTTACTAACCCTTAGAATCTGACTTCCATAATATCATTTAAACTTTCTTCAGTTATTTAAAATTGTACAATACATAGTTTACACAAGAAAATACATAAAATACACAACAGCAAAAATACACAAATACATAGACATCAATACACAAAAAATATACAATCCACATAATCATTAAATCATTTACCATAAATCAGTCATAAACAGTCCATTTTAAAACACTGTCCACATAATTAAATGTTCATAAACACAATTAGAATAATTAGCCTCCATCGTCAAATAATAGTCTTATCTTACGTATACATAACTCATTCTTAATTAAGTACATTATATCATCTTTTGTAATATAATAACTATTTAAATTTATTTTGTCCATTATACCATAGTAATACTCTGCAGGATTACTCCACATAACTATATCATAAAACTTGTCAACATTCGGTATGGTCCAGTCACCCTTAGTGTAATTAGTCATAATCAGGTAAGTTATATTATCATTGTTATCAGCATCATCTCCTACTACCTCAGTTTCAATACAAGGTAAGTTTTTATTATATTTATCACTTCTCTCTCCACCTAACCTTTCTATCAACTCTTCATAATTTCTATTTACTCTATATAACTCTATCTCCCAATTATCACACAACTCTCTTTCCCAATAACTCCTATCATAACCCCAAATCACACCCTCTCTCTCTCAATATATGCAGGGGACACTACAACTTTATTCTCGCACCCCCTATCAGGTGCACAAAAAATCCAGGGACAACTATTTGCAGACCTTTTGTCTCCAAAATCTACATCGAAGGCACTCTTGTCCTTCATAAAAACATGTATATCACCCCCAAATACACCATTAAGGGAAAAATCTAACCCCTGCAATTCTTTTACAATTATCCTCTCTCTACACACTCTCTTCCACCCTTCAAGACACACTATCATTCCATCATTATTATATTCTATTCCCCATAAAATTTCATTATCACTACTCCTGTTTACATAATCATTTTCCAATATCCTACTTTTATTTATATTATCATAATTTTCTACCCCACTTACCTTGTCTTTGTTTTTATCTAATTTGTCTATTTCTCTGCTCTTATTTTCTAACTGTATCTCATTAATTCTCTTGTCTAATTTCTCCTCTACTTGATCTAATTTTACGTTTTTCAAATTATTTTGCTTCTTGAGCTCATTCTCAAAACTACCTAATTTTACATTAAATGTACAAAATTTAATATTCTGTTGTTCGAATTTATCACTAATTAACGTGAATAAATCTTCTAACGAGATTTTATTTTCGTCTATTCTAGGTGTTGAGCTAACATGTCTTTCCAATAAAATGGATTCTGTCTCTGTATTGTCCATTTCCAGACTAGTATTACTTTCTGCCATTGTTACTTTAACTATTTAAATGACTATTTATTTTTATGTGTACTTAACTATGCAATTACTAGTTACTTTACTTCGTCAACATAACCTCTTGTGTACTAGGTTATGTTCCGTCTTATACCACCTTCTCTGTCTCTAAATCTGGCCTGTTTTATATAAAATGATTTTATATAATGTCCATAGTTCAGGCGCCATTTGTCACTGAACTTATTAATGTCCCTTGTTCTGGGCGGCATTTGTCACTGAACTTATAATCAGCTCATACATTTAACTCTATTTATATATATAATTACTATCAAAATATGGTACTTACCGATTTTGCTTACTGTAAGACTCGTGCTTTTCTTTTTAATATGCTTTTTACCTAAGGGGCCAGGATTCATTAACAGCGAGATTTTTGACACAAAGAAGGCGACACAAATGATAACACTGTTTATATTGAAAGTAACTATCAAATTTTTAATTTCCCAAATAGATTCTGCATATACAACCATGTGGTCAAAATGGCGTCATACAAATGTTATAAAAACAAAATGGTGGCGATTTTAATTTACTCTGTTAATTCTTACGATTCTCATTTTATCTCCAATCAAGGTTATTATGTACTCTTATCTTTAGCTGCAGCTCTAATTACTTATTATGCTCAAATCTCATTTACACACAAACCAAAGCCCTCGGCATATATGTTCATGGCCATGAGCTCACTCACACACTCTCACACACATTCGCCCTATTACCAGTACATTTGTTCAGTTATTTTATTTTGGATTAATGAGCTCATTAAAATAATAAAGAAATGATAAAAGTGGACTTCTCTTAGTTGTGGTCTGCGCTGCTCCCTCGCTGGTGTTTGTCGGTTCCAAGGTGTACGGCCGGTGTTCGCCTCATGTTTGGTTGTTTTTACTTAATGAGGTTTACACTGATTCTACATGTTATGTTCTAACTGTTATTACACTTGAGCATCTGTCGCTCCACCATAAGACTTTTACTTGAGGAGTTAGTTGTTTTTAAACTTTTAATTTGAAACTGGTCAGACAGCGATACATCGCTGTTGATCCTTTGAAGAACTGCGTTGAATTGAGACAGAGGCAAATGTAAATTTGCGCTTGGGTGTGTGTATTTTACGTCATCAAGCTTTGTCATACAGGACAACACCTCATTGCAAGCATTGTAGTCAGTGCGTCATTGTTTTTGGTTATGACGGAACAGTGTTATTATCCAATCACAATGCATATGTAAAGTCATTCGTCACAAACACTGCCTTGGCTTTTACCGACTCCCGCACGTCCAACGGTGACCTTGGCATGGTACTCTTGCTGAATCTGCTTTGTTCCTTCGTATATAGGGACAATGGACCTAACCATTCTGTATTTTAATGATTAAACAATAAAACATTGAAAAAATACCTTTAAATCCCATAATTATGGTATTGGGTCATTATGTACTGTTACAACTACACATGTGACAGATGCTTTAATGATTCACATTTAATATTTTTTTGTACGAGGACCACTTTTCTTCCACCAATCTTGAAGACTCTTTGCTAAGAGAATAAGTATGGCCTGTTGCTGTGGTGATATCAACTTCACATAGAATATGAGAGAATGGGACATCACAAACATCATTATCAGGCCAATAGAAGGACGGGGATGGTCCATGAGGATGCATGAACCTTACTGTAACATCTCCTTCTTCACCATTCACTTTCTCAACAATCCCCAAATACCAAGAAGAGTCATATGCACATGCAACATAGCAGTTGGGCTCCACAGAGCATTCTGGCATTAGTGGCGGAAGTGCAGAGAAATCATGTCTTTCCTCTTTTTTGCTCAGGCATCGATAAAATACCCTTCTCAATTACAAGAGCTCTTGCTTGTCGCACCAAATATTCAGAAACTTGAAATGTGGAACTGACTTTTTGTCGAGACCAGGTTTGTGGCACAAGAGTGAGTAATTGAATTTTTTCATGATTATTTGGATGTTTAATTTTCTGCTTTATTTCATCCATGAGTTCATCGTGATGTTTTGCCTTTTCTTCAAGTATTGTTAAAACACTGTCAGGGTTATTACTAGCTTCAGTAGCCAGCTCAACTTGATATACGTGTGAAATTTTAGTTTTTAATGCCCCAGTTGCTGATTCCAATGTATGTTTGGCTGCTGCAGACCGACTATGCCGAGCAACCGAATGCAGCTTTGCAGGAGATATTCCTAGGCTAGTTAAGCTAGTATTGAGCACAGCTTTTTCAGGAGTCTGCACCTTCACATTACTGACATTTATATCATCTGATGACGAGTCGTCACTTGCTTGTTTTTCACTAATAAGTTTGGTACAGGTTGGGCACATTTTTTCCCCAGGAACAATGCTAAATCCTCTAATTTTGAAGTCCTTTGCCTTTTCTAAACTAACTTCACGCAATCCAGATAAAACAGATCGTTTATGGCGCTTAAAGGGATCACAGCAAATTTTCTTATGTAGAGAGAATCTGCGCAGGTACCTGTCTTTGTGTTTAACACACACATATGAATCAGATAAACAGTATGAATGACTATTGCTTCGCCATAATATAAGTTCTTGTTTTTCATCAGTCAATTCATTCACACTTGTCAGGGCACTATCACATGAATCTTGAAGGTACTATCCAAGAAAACACTGCCTACTTGTACTTTCCATATTGCTTGAGGCATAAAAGCACTATTTGTCATAAATAATCCAAGAGATGTAGGGCTAACCTAAAAAGAATAATGACAAAATCATGCTATTCCATTGTTTCATTACAAAAGTATTTCAAATTATTATTTTAATATTATTGTTACTATTTTCAATAGATAATACTTACTTTTGTTTTGGAAGTGAATAGTTGAAAAACTGCAACAACTAAATTTATGACTAACAAAGAACTATGTGATGCAACTCAGTACAAGAGCTCAGAAGGAGGGATTTTTATATAAGGCGGGAATTTTGAAAAACACAAAGTTTGATTTTATTGTTTTGAGACATATTTTGTTATATTTACTTGTGAAATGTAGTACAGGAACTTATTAGCTCCTAGAGTAAATAATTAGTAGTAAAATAGTTCTAAGTAAATTGAAAAAATGATTGACAGAATCCTAAGTAAACTAATAATTTTGATAAAAATAAACTTAAGACATTTGAATAAAGCGTTGTTTTTCCCAATCAAACGTCTTAACTTTATTTTTATCAAAATTATTAGTGTACAAGTCCAAAACAAAACAATAAAATCGAACTTTGTGTTTTTCAAAATTCCCACCTTATATGAAAATCCCTCCTTAAATAAAAATTCTTACAATTACCGTCTTTACCCAAAAGTTACGTATTTATACATTTCTACGTATTCCCATCATTTCTACAAACTGATTCTTTTTGTGTGACATAAAGAAAGATTTATAATAATATTGTAAAACTTTCAAAGGAATCTATGAGGGGAGGGGGCAATACCTTAAAAAAATTATAATGCCCATGTATCGAGTTTGTTTAAAAGAAATTATTTACATTTTTTTTCTAAGACATAGATTATGAATATTCAATATAAGGAGCATGAACATAAAAATATAAACCTTCCTCTTTAATTAAAAAAAATTCAAGGTTCTACTGCAAAAACTGTAGGAACTGTTGCATTTTTAAATTATAAAGGAGCTCGTTGTACTGTTTGATATTTATTGATATTAATTAAACCTAAGGGAATTTACTTTTGACTCAATTACTTTCTAAATAATTTCTTCAGGCGCCATGTTGTATTGCCAACTGTAAGGAAAACTTACCAAGGTTCGAATCAGCGAACCGGGAAGTGCAGAACTGGTTATTTAAGAAAGTAAAACTGAATTACCATCACACCTATTTTAATTCATTTTCATACTACAAAAGAAAACATGAAAATATAGCCCTTAACCTAATTTCAAATGTTATATAGACAAATGTTCCCCTTCCCTTCTCCTACTTTTTGCGATCTTATAGAAAAACAATAACAACATTTATTATGCATGATTCTCTCTTTAGAATAGAAATAAACACATATTATAAACCTAGGATTAGTTTTGAAAGCGGAAACCAGCACTTCATATTTTACTATATAATTAAACAAAACCCCCACACTCGCTCACATACTACCCATTTTAGATTTTCCCCTTAAACTCCCATTTTATTTAATTTGCCCCATCTGTTTTGGATTTCTGAAAAATATAATAAATTTTGATAATTCTGTGTATATCTTGGTAAAACTTATCTGCCTCGAGTCCGAATTCTAGTCCAGACGACGTCACATCGCTTTCCGTGCGTACTTTCACTTTAATTCATAATTACCGAATTGTTATATTGTAAAGAAAACTGTTAATCACATTGTTAATAAGACATTTGATTTTAAGTCATATTTTGAAATATATTATTCACATTCTTTAAGGTGCGGGCGACTAAAACTTCGCCTAAACCCGGCGAGCCGGCGGACGCACAAGATGACTCGCGTCCGTCACTTGTAGTTGTTATTGTCCGACTGCTTTGTTCTGTGAGTGTGACAAAGCTGCTGGCATCGACACACCTACATTCTTCGTTATGTAAGGCGCTGACGTAACATCGCCTGATGTTCCGTTACATAATTTGTTTATGCTTTGTGTGTCACTGGTTGACCTTGGCACAATTCCAGCTTGTTTACTCGTTTTATAAAATACTAGCGAGTACCTGGCACGCGTTGCAATACAACTCAAAGAAAGAAAGTGTTTGTATATATATAATATATAAAGACTTCGTTCGCGTGGTCTTCAATTTAATGCGATAGTATATTTAGAACAGAATCTATTCCATTGGGTTGCCATAGTAACCAGATCTAATAAGTTAGTTTTTTAAGACTCCAAAGGACCCCCCAGAGGATCGTATCGAAAAAAAAAACACCTGTCCTATGTTGGTTCTCCCGTTGCGTAAAATATTTGTGCCAAGTTTGGTTGAAATCGGTCCAGTGGTTTAGGAGGAGATGTGGAAGACCCCAAAGAACCCCAAAAGAACCCCATCGAAAAAACACCTATCCTATGTTGGTTCTCCCTTTGCGTAAAATATTTGTGCCAAGTTTGGTTGAAATCGGTCCAGTGGTTTAGGAGGAGATGTGAAAGACCCCAAAGGACCCCCAAAAGGACCCCCCGAAGGATCATATCGAAAAAACATATCCTATGTTGGTTCTCCCGTTGCGTAAAATATTTGTGCCAAGTTTGGTTGAAATCGGTCCAGTGGTTTAGGAGGAGATGTGGAAGACCCCAAAGGACCCCCCAATGGACCCCGTCGAAAAAACACCTATCCTATGTTGGTTCTCCCGTTGCGTAAAATATTTGTGCCAAGTTTGGTTGAAATCGGTCCAGTGGTTTAGGAGGAGATGTGGAAGACCCCAAAGGACATCATCGAAAAAACACCTACCCTATGTTGGTTCTCCCGTTGCATAAAATATTTGTGCCAAGTTTGGTTGAAATCGGTCCAGTGGTTTAGGAGGAGATGTGGAAGACCCCAAGAACCCCCCAAAGGACCCAATCGAAAAAAATTCATAAACCTTCGCGGGCGTGCGCACAACAACTCACCGAAGTTTCATCGCAATCGGATGAATGGTATCCACGGGACAAAGAAAGAAACAAACATTCATTTTTATAGATATAGATTACTGAATAATTTTAACTTTATAATGTCACCAGCAGTGCTGCCACTGTCGCTACCGTCGCTAACACTGAATTTACCTTTGTTTACGTTTGTCCCTATCATAGTAAAAAAATGTTATTTGTTTTATTAAAAAAAATACAAATTTCTCTATATTACCTCAAAATAGGCCCAAAATGCCCTGTTACAATACCCCCTCAATGAGATATTTTATGCCGAAGCATAAAAAATCTCATTGACACATTCATACTTGCTAAAGGGATCAGCCAGGATATGTCGCCACAACCCCCTGTATGGTTTACAAAAAAAAATAATCAACTCACCCTTGGTCCGGTGACTGTGACCGCACCTGAATGACAATACTGGACTTCTCTCTCGAGATCCCAACACCGTAGAGTCAGACAGATACTTAACGCCCCTGCTCTGACGCGCTGGCCAGCTCAGGTCCGCCGCCACAGCATCACCAAACACTGAAACAACAAATCAAACATCAACTAGTGGCCTTATACAACACCATATCCCCAACTGATCTGTTTCCCCCTAGCGGTGCTGGTTTGCGCTAAGAAGCACTGGTTTTGTTTTTTCACTTACTTCTAACATAGATCAGAATACCTAACAACACAATATAACATAAGAAAACATAGTACATTCATAATTCACATTGTTATTATTATCTTAAAATAAACAATTTGTATTTAAAAATTTACACACCTTACATCATTAAATTTGCATATAAAATCATAAAATTATCTTTTAATCTCACTTTACTTTTATTAATTCGTTTCTCAAAATTTTTTTTTTTTTTTTTTTCAAACTTCGTTTTACTCATCATTTCATTTATTATTCCCTTTCATTAATTTGGGTGATTCTCCGTTATTCATCATAATTTACTGTATCAACTTGGCATTTACTCATAATCTTACCCCTTTTATTACTCTAACGCTCCCTTACAAAATCTTTAACTAGTATGACACCCTCTCTACCAAAAAATCTACTAACCCTTCTCTACCTCTAACTACTTACTACGTTAACTCAATTTGCCACCTTCTCTCAATATATAAAAAAAATACTCTCTAACCCTTTGTACTTAGGATAAGTGTTTCCCCCCCAAAAAAACTCAAATCCCTTATATGGCCCCTGGATTCTACCTAAGGCGGCCCCCTCACTAAAATCGATCCCTATCCCGTCCCAACTTATCATTATGTTGCGGACTCCCACATTACACTACCCCCTACTACAAAATTGCCATCCCCAAAATCTCAATCTCATTACTTTACTACAACTTCAACAAAATAACAACATCAATTATAAACAACAATATATCACTCAAAACTATACATATATTCTCCATTTCTACTGTGTCTCCACTTATACTCAAATTCTCTATTACATGTATTTCATCTCTCATTCTCTTTAATACCCCAATGTTTTCAACTTGGACTGACTCAAACGTTTTACTCAAACAATTACTATCACCCAACTTCTATCTTTTGCAACCCATTGAAAATTTTAACTATCACAACTTTATTTCATTTTATTTTAAAATCTATAAACACATTGAAAACATATTATTATATTTTATAATCCTTATTCCTAACATACTACATGCAATTAACACAATAAGACATAATAAACACAATATAGGAAGTATGTAGTGCATCTATTTTTCAAATCAAAACAAAATTATTTAGTAGCGAGTCATCATTATTAAAATACAATTTTTTTTTTTTTTTTTATTCGTTACCCCCCTGGGTAACCTCCCTGCCACACACACTATGACCCCCCTGGACTGTGGCGTCCAGTTGCGTCCACAAGGACTGAAGTTTTGGAGGAATTGGACATCTCCGTGTCCTTGCTTCTGCGTTACATTTTAAAGGTTTAGATATCAACATATCTGTGTTCTATAGTTATGCGCCCTTAATGCGGGTCTACCACCTGGCTTTGCTGCCCCCAAGCGGGCAGAGTGGTAGCCGCTGTTCCATAGTGCCGGGATTTCCCCTAGTTTCACCCCCCATTAATTTCTAATATAGACCAATTTCAAGCCAGCTATGGTCAAGGGACTTGATATGGCCATAGCTGACCGCTAGCCAAATCCACGATTAGTGCTGGTAAGGCAGTAATCGCCCGAAAAGTCGGGGAAATCATCTCTTCCTTCAAGCATGTATTCGTCATCATTATTTTGCACGGCACGGCAATTTATCAAGTTACAATTTAAAATTGTACAAAAGGGTGTGCCATGCATTTTCGCCATGTTGGCCTCCGATGGAGGTAACACTCTCTGTTACCCCCAACACTTTCCGCTATCTACGGGGGCACATGCCACCCCAGCAATAGCAACTTAATAACTAATTAATTAAAATTGAAAACTAAACTTTCTACCATTGCAGTTCCACACTCCACTGTTCTATCACTTCATTGAGCACCAATCTACCCCCCATAATTACCTACACATCTTGTATCATAACACAACAAACAAATAGAAATTAACCTGGATTATTAGCATACATTAAACAAACAATTCTCTTTTAAAATAATTTATATAAAACTGCTAAACATTCTTGCTTGAAAATTTTTTATTAACTTTTTTATATATCATCATTTCATTACTTATCTTTGTCTGGACTTAGATTACTCAACATTTCAAAATCATTATCAACATTTATTTTTAACCATTATGTTATTCCACAAACTAAAACATTTAACATTCATTTATTTATTCATTGTTATCAAATTAAAATCTCATCAAAGAATTTAAATTCATTATAAAAAGTCAAACATATAACATTCAATCACAATATTGAAACATCTCAAATTATTTACTTCAATTTAGTATTAAAACACAACATATTTCAATTATTATCAAAATTTACAAATCATTAATTATTGCCTTCATAATTATTTTATTACTTATTTAGACTGCCAACTATTAATAATATTATTATTATTATCACAACATTTTTCTACTATATGTACACCTAACATTTCATAATACACACAATTGAATTCACTACCTTATTTACAAAATATTCGTCAATAACTGTTCAATTGTTTCACACTTCATATGTCCAAATCTGCAAGGTCATTACCATAAATTGCAATATTTAAATTGTCCATTCACTGATTTTTTATTTCAACCTCCATTGTCATATATATATCGAATATATTTATAACATGCAACATTGTTATCCACACACAATTTGTTATTATTATTATTATTATTATAATAATCCATTAACTTTATTTCATTCATTATGCCATTATAATTTATAGGGTTATTCCCTATTAATATTTCATAAACCTTGTCAACATAAGTTATTATTGTCCAGTCTCCATCAGTATTATTGGTCAACGTCAGGTAAGTTGTTTTATCAATTTTATATTCCTCTACTATTACGTCAGGTAAGTCATTATCATTTATAAAAATATTATCAAAATAGTTCTCTATCTCTCTTTCGACAGGTAAGTATTTTATATTGTTCATCTTCACCCCTTCTAATCTTTTTCTCAATTCATCATAATTTCTTTTTAACTTATATACTTCTATCTCTCTCTCAATACACAACTCTCTCTCTTCATAACCCCACATCACACTCTCACAATTATTACAGACAGAGGGTACAACATTATACAACATCAATATACACTTCAATTCATCTACCAATACGGGTCTCTTGCCCTTCAAAAACAACATTTTTGAACACCTTGGTTCATAATAAATAAGGGGAAAATTTACCCTCTGCCCCACATACTCATCTACTATACTATTTTTCCACTCTCGTTCTAACTCATTAACACACATTAACATCTCATAATCACATTCTACACATTCATCAGTATTTTCATTACTTATTTTCATCGTATCGACCTCCGATACTAATTCTTCAAATACATTACAATTATTCTCATTATTTTCAACATTATCGTTATCACTGGTTATCTTACTTTCTACTACTACGTTTTTACCCATATCATTATAATTATCCTCTGTTTTACATTCAAAATTTTCAATTACCTTTTGTCTTTGTTTATCAAATTTTTCTGCCACAATACTCTCTATTTTGTCAACTCTGTTATTTATATTTTTTACTGAATGACTCAAAGTTTCATTTAATTCATGTTTCAATTTGTTATAGTTACTCTCACAATTGATTTGTACTTTATTAATTTCTGTTTTAAGTTCATCAAAACGCCGGTCAAATTTTTCGTCACTAGAGTTAAAACGACTCTCAAATTTTTTGTCAATTGCATCAAACTTGTCATTCTGTATATCTAATTTCTCATTTACATTACTTTTAAACTCTTGAATTTCGTTTTTGTGTTCATCAAATTTCACGTTAAAACTACTCAAGTTATCAGATATTGTTTTCATAAAATTACACATATCTTCCATTGACACTTCTTTAATTCGTGTCGTCACTGGAGTAGATTGTGCCGATACATTTTCAGTTAACATCGACTCTGTAAGAGTGCTTTCTAAATGTAATTCTGGATTCTCCATTTTGTGATAGTAAAATTATTACTTTAAATAAAATACTAATATATAACATCTACTTTCCACACAACAATGTATTCTACTTACATAACGCTTTACGTTACTCCACGTAACCTCCTATGCACCTTATTTATACTTCATTCATTTCAGAAATTATTTATATAATACCCTTTTTATTTTACTTAAATGCAATCATCTTATCTGCTACAAAACATCAACATCAATATTTTGCCTTTAGCAAAACATAACCCATATCTACGTCTATTTTACGTAATTTTATCTTTACCTCAAACAACCGTTCTGCTCTCCCAGTAGGCTGTATTTATATAATTGTATTTATATAAATTGTCCCTGTTCACAAGCCAATTGTACTGTTTGATATTTATTGATATTAATTAAACCTAAGGGAATTTACTTTTGACTCAATTACTTTCTAAATAATTTCTTCGGGCGCCATGTTGTATTGCCAACTGTAAGGAAAACTTACCAAGGTTCGAATCAGCGAACCGGGAAGTGCAGAACTGGTTATTTAAGAAAGTACAACTGAATTACCATCACACCTATTTTAATTCATTTTCATACTACAAAAGAAAACATGAAAATATAGCCCTTAACCTAATTTCAAATGTTATATAGACAAATGTTCCCCTTCCCTTCTCCTACTTTTTGCGATCTTATAGAAAAACAATAACAACATTTATTATGCATGATTCTCTCTTTAGAATAGAAATAAACACATATTATAAACCTAGGATTAGTTTTGAAAGCGGAAACCAGCACTTCATATTTTACTATATAATTAAACAAAACCCCCACACTCGCTCACATACTACCCATTTTAGATTTTCCCCTTAAACTCCCATTTTATTTAATTTGCCCCATCTGTTTTGGATTTCTGAAAAATATAATAAATTTTGATAATTCTGTGTATATCTTGGTAAAACTTATCTGCCTCGAGTCCGAATTCTAGTCCAGACGACGTCACATCGCTTTCCGTGCGCACTTTCACTTTAATTCATAATTACTGAATTGTTATATTGTAAAGAAAACTGTTAATCACATTGTTAATAAGAATTTTGATTTTAAGTCATATTTTGAAATATATTATTCACATTCTTTAAGGTGCGGGCGACTAAAACTTCGCCTAAACCCGGCGAGCCAGCGGACGCACAAGACGACTCGCGTCCGTCACTTGTAGTTGTTATTGTCCGACTGCTTTGTTCTGTGAGTGTGACAAAGCTGCTGGCGTCCACACACCTACATTCTTCGTTATGTAAGGCGCTGACGTAACATCGCCTGACGTTCCGTTACATAATTTGTTTACGCTTTGTGTGTCACTGGTTGACCTTGGCACAATTCCAGCTTGTTTACTCGTTTTATAAAATATTACTGAATAATTTTCACTTTATAATGTCACCAGCAGTGCTGCCACTGTCGCTACCGTCGCTAACACTGAATTTACCTTTGTTTACGTTTGTCCCTATCATAGTAAAAAAATGTTATTTGTTTTATTAAAAAAAATACAAATTTCTCTATATTACCTCAAAATAGGCCCAAAATGCCCCGTTACATCGTCTATGGAAAATCTGAGTTCCTGAATCCATATAACTTCTTTAGATCATAACTGAAAAAGTACTTAACCTGCAACATTTAAATTTTGGAAATCTTCATATATCTAGGTAAACTTCAATTACACAAGATTTCAAGGTTTTCTGTGAGGGTGGGTGTCATTTCCTAACATTTCTGGATGATTTGATATGGAATGACCCAAACCCAAGTGTTTGTAAGGATGTAATAAAAAGTTATTACAAAATTTGTTATAAAAATAAAATAAAATTTTCACTTTAATTAAAAGTTATTAGTATTTCAAGATACAGCGCATTAGTATCTCTTCTAATTACCTGAATCATATCAGAATGTGATGTAATATGAACGCATTAAAAGTAAGAAAGTGTGTTCAAATGATAAATCATTTACACAGTGTTGTTACATATGAGCTTTCAAAAGTTGATTTTAATCTTTGCTAAAGTGTAAAATGTGATTTTTTTTTTAAACTAGGTTCATGTAAATAAAGTGAAGTTTTAATTAAAAGTAACTTAAAACGCTATATTTCATTCTATTCGTTTATGACAAACTAGTTGTGATTTTAGCTTATTTTGGAAGTTGTTTTGTAGTGTGAAAGAATGTATGATTTTTGTTTGTACGTTACAGTATTTATTCCTAAAGTTTATTAGATGTAATTTCTGTTACGAATTGTACTTGTGCCAGTTTTGTTATTTGACTTTATTAAGTTACTCTGGACTTTTCTGAATTTGTGTGTGTGTGCGCGCGCGCGCAAGCATCACATGCATGAATGTATGCATTTTTATGTACATAACTAATTAATTTAACTGTATGCTTGGTTTATACTTAATAGTAAACACTGTTTACACTATGAATTTCAACATTTAGGAATAAGTTCAGGCTCATATTTATTATGTTTATTACAATAACAATGTGTAAATTTAACAGGTTGTGAAGGATTACTTGTTGATACTCAGTTGAGTTCATTTGAACCTGCTTTGAAAATGCTTTTGACAACTGCCCAAGCAACTGAAGCGACTTGCAAAAGTGTTGTCACAAAGGTCAGCTATCTCTTTTTCTCTTGTACTTTATTGTTATCAGCATACTAAAAATAATTAGTTATAACTTGAAAAACATGTTTGAATTGGTATCCAGTCACTTATTGACAAAATCTGTACAATATTTACCGTATTTCTTCTGTCGTGTGACTTCGTGTTGCGTTTCATTGATTTATGTGTTTAGAAACATATGTTTCATCTTCAGAAATAAAAATCACTCAAAATGAGACCATTAAATATTAAAATTGCAAATATTGAAAACAGTTCCAAACATAACCGCGTTACATGAGTACACACTCGAGTCGGACCGATAATAATCAATCGAACGCAACACGAAGTCACACGACAGAAGAAGTACAGTAAATATTGTACAGAATTAGTTATAAGCCTGCATACAGAAATTTGAATTGTAGTTATTGTAACATCACAAAATGTTCCATAATCATAATGAACACCAGAAGGGTGAATAATACTAAAAGACCTATTAATGAGTAAACCAGACGGAATGTAACAGAATAAATGATAAACTAATAAAGAAGAAAAGAAGAGAAGGAATCCAAATAAACAGTGATGCATCCACTACATGTACTAAATGACACTACAACTTAAATAAACTAAATGACAATGACAAATTAACTAGACAAGTTTTCCCCATAAACTGTCAAGTGAGCCCAATAAAAACATTTGATAAATAAAATCAAACAGTATAAACAAATTAACAACTGACTTGTATAGTATTGAGCTGTATATTATGAATAAATAACAGCACATTAGCTGACATAAGTAGAACAATGATATATCAAAGACAAATATAATGTACTATGCTAGAATAGTCACATACTGTAAAAGAGAATATGAAAACCAAATATGTATTGCTATAAATTGAGAATAACTATAAATGTAAGCACTATATGTGTTTAGGTAACCTCATAAATAAGTATAATGTGTACCAAAAGATAATAACAGTCAGGGAACAAAACATTGTAACATGGTGAGAATAGGCCATGAATGACCAATTTCAAACAAAGAAATAAGAGTTAAATAGAAACCCTACTAAACATAATCTAGTAGAATCGTGACTAGAACGAATAAAATGTAAAGTACCACCACATGGGTGATACTATACCAATAAGAGAGGAGAAGGACATGTTAAAATAGCCTATAAATAAGTTAGGAAAGTTTATGTTAGTAAACCAACATAGTTTAACAGATAATTAATATTGTTCAGCTGAATGCAGCATTTGTATATAATAATGTATCCGTTTTAATCATTTGATCATGTTCAAAGTAGAAATTAAGAATAATTAATCAAATATTAGAAAAAAGTTAATAGTCGGATTTGCCATTATTAGCAGACGACAGTTGTAAACCATGTACTAGTAAGTTTAAATCGATGAGATATTAATGAAAACTGTGTTTAAACTGGCATCAAGCCACATCAAATTAAAGATAAATAAATAAGCTGTAAAATGATAGTAATAGGATCCGAAATGGATTTGTAATAGCCGAGAAATTAACGTTAGCATCATAAATTTGGCGAATTACGATTGAATACAAGGAACACTAACAATATTGAAAGTTGACGCCAAAACAAAATAGATTCATGGCAGGACCGACCAAGCCAGAATACCCATATATGCCACGGTGATAACCAAGAAGTAATCAACTTCAGGAATTATAGGCGCAACCCGATGGAGTTCCTAGGACGTCTGGAAGAAACCATCGAGAGGACAAGAGAGATGAGATGGAAAACCATAAGAGGAATGATAGATGAGATGTTCAAGGAGACATATGATAATTGGTGGACAGCCGTACGACCTGAAGTCCCAGACCTCAACGAGTTTACAAGGCAATTCAAGGAGAAATACTGGTCAGAATCCACACAAAACCGTATCCGTATGAATTTATCCAACGGGAAATACGACGCCTCCAAAGGACAATCGCCGACATCATACTTTCTGGGCAAAATATGCTTAGGACGGAAGTTAATGCCCCAAATTCCAGAGGAGTGCCTAGTAGAACAGCTATCACGTCACTACAATAAAGAAATAGAAAACTCCAGCCGATATAATCAGTTCAAGAAAATCCAAAATCTGGCAAGTTTACTAGAAGCGTGCGAGCAGACAGGACCATACAGGGACTATCAAATGACCAATTATAAAACAGACAACCCCACCAGTTATAATAGACAAAATAACAGAAACAATGGAAACTATGACCGCCCGAACAGGAACAACTACCATAACAATACGACGTCGAACAATGCCAATAACCAATACAGGGGAAATAACACAAACCACAACCAAAGCAACGGGAATTACAGAGGTAACAATTATAATCCACGGGGTAAACAAGGTGGAGGAGACAGAAGAGACCAGAACTATAGACCCCAGGTAAATTATACTATGGCTAATAGATCACCGACACATAATAATTACTATAAACTGAACTGAAGGAAGAGGCAATGGACCGACAAACAACGATCCTGACAATAGACAAGAAATGCAAACTAACCAAGCAACAAATATGCAGAGGGACCGAACTAACGAGGTAACACCTCTTTTAAACTGAATGCGGCAGTGAAAACTGGAGACAGCCCGTCACTGAACCAGTATTATGGGGAAACGAAACAAAAGACACAACACAGTAATGACCAAACAATAACTATCATAACTAATCATTATCTCAGAGACATTAGAGAAGAATTGTTGGAAGAAGATAACCACATAATTAATAATAATAATAATAATGAGATTGTTCATGTACAAACTAATTAAAATGGAACCCAGACGACCATTATGATAGATACAGGGTCTAATGTATCATTAATAAACATCATAATACGCGGGAAAAAATTCTGTCAAAGAGTAGATGAAATCTATAAAAGAATGAAGAAGAAGGACGGATGTTATAGATAATGAAGCAAACCAGAGGAGAAGAATTATGTGAACCTAATTAAAAGATATTAAACCAACTACGAGTGAAAATAAAAAGATTATTGCAGAACATACTTCCACGACCAACAAAAGAAATGGCAAGAGTATTTAGCTTCAACAGAAGAATTTCTAATTTGGCATACCACAACACTATTGAAGATACACCATACTCCATAATGTTTGAAAAACCCCCACCCAGAGAGATAAACGACATCATTAATTTCCCCAACAATCCAACTTACCAATTCGACAGAGCAAAGTTTTATAACAGAATATTAGAGAAGACAACTACAAAAGAAAAAAATACTTGAAGAATCAACCAAAAGCTATTAAGTATCATATAGGAGAGAAAGTGGTAGTGAGAAACAGAGAATTACCAAGTACTGTACAAGGTATAAATAAAAAACTATTAGTATTATATACTGGACCATATCTGATCACCAAGGATAATGACAACAATACCTATGAGTTAACAAACCCTGTCAACAATAACATTAAGGGTACATATAATCAAGTTTCATTAAGGAAGCCATATAATCATGAACAAGCCAGCTAATATAAAGTACCGTATTTTCTCGCATAATTAACGCCCCCGCATAATTTACGCATCCCATTTCTGGGGGGTTCAAAGTGGGAAAAAAGAAATATTCGCGTATTTGACGCACCCACTTTCTCGATGATTTCATCACGCAGTTCCGGATGCGTTTCGAAATAAAGATGTCAAGTAGTAGCTTTCCTATTGCGCAACCTAGCATTTCAAACCCTCGTGCAACTTCCTGTTATTACTCACTGCGGTATTCAGTCCGGTGAGTGAATCAGCGAAGACGTGATTAGTGACGATTTATTCCAGTCTGGTAGAAACTCATTTTACGAGTATTTCGGGTACACGGATGTTTTGTGATCTCAAAGTCGTTCATTAATCCACAATGAGCAAGTATTCGAGTAATACTGCGTCATATAAACTTGCGGTGATCGCTTACGCCGAAACACACGGGAATAGGGCAGCAGGCCGCAAATATTCTGTGTCCGAGTGTAACGTGCGGTACTGGCGAAAACAGAAAATTGCCCTTCAAGAGACCAACAAGTCTCGTAAAGCATTTCGCGGTCCAAAAAGTGGCAAGTTTCCGCAAGTAGAGGAGGATCTTCTGAAATATGTGATTTCGTTACGCAATGATGGATATGCCGTTTCTTACGAAATGCTGTATTTTAAAGGACGAGAAATAGCTGCAGCACATGGGATCAGTGTCTCGAATTTTAAGGTTAGCCGAGGCTGGGTGATTAAATTTATGAAGAGAAATGGACTCTCTCTTCGAAGAAGAACATCCTTATGTCAAAGAATGCCGAATGATTTCGACCAAAAAGTCATTGATTTTCATCGCTTCATGATTAGGAAACGGAAAGCGAAGAAATATTTGCTTTCCCAGATAGGAAACGCAGATCAGACGCCCATCAGTTTCGATATGCCACAAAGTCGAACAATCGATACGAAAGGAACATCGAGTGTTATTGTGCGCACTACTGGAAGTGAAAAACAAAGGTGTACAGTAATGCTTGCTGTAACAGCTGATGGCAGAAAGCTTGCACCGTACGTTGTCCTGAAGCGAAAAACAATGCCGAGAGTAAAATTTCCACGTGGGATCCACGTTCGTGTCCAAGAAAAAGGGTGGATGGACACGTCACTCGTAGAAGACTGGATACGAACGGTTTGGGGAAATAGAGCGGGGTCTCTCCTTCGGTGCCCGGCTCTTCTCGTGTTGGACAGTTTTCGTGGCCATCTGACGGAAAACACTAAAAAATTATTGGAAACCATGAAAACCGATTTGGCTGTGATTCCTGGTGGACTGACATCAGTACTTCAACCCTTGGATGTTTCAATAAATAAACCATTCAAGGACAATGTGCGAAAACTCTATCAGTGCTGGATGGCAGAAAATGTGCACGAACTTACTCCAACAGGCAAAATTCGGAAACCATCTGTGGAACTCCTTTGTGAGTGGATATTGCGCGCTTGGGACATGATATCTTCGAAGGTGATTGAAAAGAGCTTCAAAAAGACGGGAATCTCGAATGCGTTAGACGGGACTGAAGATGACTTCTTATGGAGAGATGTGAGCAGTGATAGCAGCACCAATTCTTCCTGCAGTTCCAGTGGCGACGACCAACTCGGTAGCCTATAAAAGGTAAGATTATTTTTCTTCCTTTTTAGCAGGTATGTCATTATTACTTACGTCGTTAGTACTTTCGTTAATTCATATTTATTTTGCTTCAGGTCGTACTATCAGCTCGTGACGGGAAGAATATTTTCCGGTGTCCGTACTTGAAACTGTGTGTCCTGTCAAATATATCATATGTACAATTTAAATATGGTTAAACAATGTATGTACAATACGCATGCGCGTATTATTATTGTTATAACGGATGTATGTATTCTATGAAGGTTAGTTCTAGTGAATAAAGTCTTTTCTAATCAACGTGTTGTCTAACTGTATTTGGCAATATAATTCCAATATTAAATAATATCTCTCACATGTCCAACTTGCCTAATGTACTCTATTTGATTGTTCAGAAGAAAACTCAACCGTAATTTTATGCCAAATGACGATTAACTTCAATGAGTTGAACTGATTTTGTGTATAATATATTTAATGTATCTTTTAAATGTCAATAAATTTCAAATGAAATTTGGGTATACAGTACAACCTGTCACATCCGGTCCTGTGATATCCGGACGTATCTCCAAACTACGTAATTTTTCAATTTTGGTTAGCGAAATGGTTAGGGATGGAAAAGTGAAAGTTGCAGCTGGAATGTTGTTTACGCGCCTAGTCTATTCCGAGCGGGGCTGTGGCCTTGACTCAGTCAATGGCTCTTTCCCGGAAACCCATTCCTTTATTCTCAACCTCGGTTGCCGTCTGCCTGCCACTTGCTACCCGCAGTCTGTGTTTGCGTGTCTTTTTAAAGAGTACAGTGTACAAATACAAATGCTAAACCAATAGAAACGTCTAAAAAAACACGTTCTTCTGTGTATCTTCTGTAATTGTTAATTATATTAATTGAGATTTTGGCTACTTATAGAGCTTTTATTACTGAACACAATGCAGTTTTCAGAATTGCCGTATATGTATTGGTTTTGAAGTTATCGCAGGTTGAACTGCAAAAATGAATTGAGTAAAATTCACGTCTGATCCGACCGACCGCGTGCTCCACTGTGACAAAGAGTGAGATAGTTGCGTATTATACGCTCTCTGTCTAGCTTACGGCACACAGCCTGTCCCTTTCATAAAATGCTCAAATATGACGACATATTATGAATCGTTATATATACCCCTCCTCGGTATAAAAAAATTGATTATTTATTAGTTTGCTCTATCTTATTATTAACATCATTAACTCCAACTTGCCTAATGTACTCTATTTGATTGTTCAGAAGAAAACTCAACCGTAATTTTACGCCAAATGACGATAACTTCAATGAGTTGAACTGATTTTGTGTATAATACAGTACAGTATATTTAATGTATCTTTTAAAAGTCAATAAATTTCAAATGAAATTTGGGTATATCTGAAATCCTCGAATAATTTACGCACCCGAAATTTTCGCCGGTATTTTTCGTCAAAAAAGTGCGTTAATTATGCGAGAAAATACGGTATACAATAAATGAAAAGAGATAATGATTAAACGACAAACAAAGAGATAATGATTAACTTAAGAATTTTTTACCTTGTATAATCCACTAAGCGATCTCAGTTTTTTACATACAACATGTTTCAGGGACTAAATCCCCATCTTCAGGTACAGTAAAAAATTTTATTATTCCCCTAATACATAGGGGTCGTCGAAATGATTAAAATGTTTATACATAAAAACACACGCACAAAAATCACTGAATAAATTAACATATAACACAAACACATGAACACGTTAAAAGCGACTCTGTGCACCGGTCGACCTCCGATCGTCAACTAGCCCGTGTTCGTGCTTCATTGCTTATCATCAACGTGGTATCATATAATTTATTGGATTTACATGATAGCTGATCGTTGAGTAACTGCTCTTTATTTACTTTGGATGCCTTGTATATTTCAAACTCTTCTAAAGCATTCAGGAAATGACCTTTATTACAAACATGTATCGGCTCCATGTTCTCTTTGAATCCGGTGTAATTATGGTTTTCGTTTATTAGGTGGAGTGCGTAATTTGATGAGGTGGTTTGGGGTTTCTTTTTTGGTAGGTGTTCTTTAAATATCTCAATAAATTTCCTCCCCGTTTGTCCGATATAGAACTTATCGCACTCACTGCACTGGATTCTATATACTCCTGAACATTCCTCCAAAGTTATTGGTTTTCGTGGCTTAAGTATATTTTTTAGATTATTTATGGTCTTGAATGAAACATTTATATATAATTTTTTTAATTCATTTTTTATTATGTTGGGGAGTATGTTCGTATATAATGCTGAGACATATTGTGTTGTATTTTTAACTTTATTATTGTCACCATTTATTTTCCGTAATTGTTTATGTATCATTTTATCCACAATTTCTGTGTTATATCCATTTTTCAAGGCTATGTGTTTTATTATGTTATATTCTTCCTTATAATCCTCCGTATTCATTGGTACGCTTATCCCAGCTATAGTCAATGAAGTAATTTATCTAATACAAACACAGATTAGAGATAATGCCAAAGTAATTATATCGAGACACATCAAGAAATTTGATAAACTATACAGTGAACAACAAAAACAAGATAACATAGAATGTAAACATATATTTTATAAACGTGTAGCCAATCTTACTAACATTGAATTATCAACAGAGGAACAGAATTTATTATCGAAGGGCCTACACTATAATTTACCTGACTTTAGTAAACACGCTTTAACACGGGAAGTCACGAATGCTGAGGCTACAATTAAATGTATTAAGAACCAAGACACTCAGTGTGAAACACGGTCATTAATACCGATTATTAACTTATTAATCTGGAAAATACAGATTATTTACGTAAATGTAACGACTTCATTCAAGATAATAACATAACAATGTTAAATGATGACCTGACCGAAAAACACACTAAAACCATAAATTCAGCTATTAATACATGTGTAAATTTACTTGACACACAAACCAGACGGAATGTGAAACAAATCAAACCTAAGGCACCTGAATTTACGGGACTGCCCAAATTACACAAACAAAACATTCCTATACGACCTTTGATTAAATATACGACCACCCCTAATTATAAAATAGCCAAAAAACTGCAACAAATTATTAAGAACAGCATAAAATTAGAAAATATCCACAATGTAAAAAACACCTTTGAATTCATAAATAAAATTAAAGATATGGAGATTACACCTAGTTATAAACTTGTCTCGATGGACATTGTCAATTTATATACAAATATTCCGGTTTTGGAAACATTAAAAATTCTAAAGGTAAATTTAACTACAACAGGTATTCTAAACAAAAAACAGATAGATGAACTCCTATCTTTGTTACACATTATAGTACAGCAAAATTATTACACCCATGACAACAAGTATTTTAACCAAGAGGAAGGTTTGGCTATGGGTTCACCTCTAAGTGGACTTTTGGCCGAAATATATATGAACTATTATGAGAATAAATTTTTATTGTCTGACTGTAACCGATTCTATGATAAAATTGTTTCTTATACACGGTATGTAGACGACACCTTCATAGTATTTAATGGCACTCATAGACAGGTGGATATGTTTTTTAAATTTATTAACGAAATTAACCACAACATAAAATTTACTATGGAAATGGAAACCAATAATGGCTTGAACTTCCTCGATGTATTGGTGTTAAAAAGGAACAACCATTTCGGTTTTAAAATATACCGAAAACCTACCACAACAGACATAGTTATAAATGCTAAATCGAATCATCCATACACACAAAAAATGGCGGCATTTAATGCACTAGCACATAGACTAATAAGCGTACCAATGAATACGGAGGATTATAAGGAAGAATATAACATAATAAAACACATAGCCTTGAAAAATGGATATAACACAGAAATTGTGGATAAAATGATACATAAACAATTACGGAAAATAAATGGTGATAATAATAAAGTTAAAAATACAACACAATATGTCTCAGCATTATATACGAACATACTCCCCAACATAATAAAAAATGAATTAAAAAAATTATATATAAATGTTTCATTCAAGACCATAAATAATCTAAAAAATATACTTAAGCCACGAAAACCAATAACTTTGGAGGAATGTTCAGGAGTATATAGAATCCAGTGCAGTGAGTGCGATAAGTTCTATATCGGACAAACGGGGAGGAAATTTATTGAGATATTTAAAGAACACCTACCAAAAAAGAAACCCCAAACCACCTCATCAAATTACGCACTCCACCTAATAAACGAAAACCATAATTACACCGGATTCAAAGAGAACATGGAGCCGATACATGTTTGTAATAAAGGTCATTTCCTGAATGCTTTAGAAGAGTTTGAAATATACAAGGCATCCAAAGTAAATAAAGAGCAGTTACTCAACGATCAGCTATCATGTAAATCCAATAAATTATATGATACCACGTTGATGATAAGCAATGAAGCACGAACACGGGCTAGTTGACGATCGGAGGTCGACCGGTGCACAGAGTCGCTTTTAACGTGTTCATGTGTTTGTGTTATATGTTAATTTATTTAGTGATTTTTGTGCGTGTGTTTTTATGTACAAACATTTTAATCATTTCGACGACCCCTATGTATTAGGGGAATAATAAAATTTTTTACTGTACCTGAAGATGGGGATTTAGTCCCTGAAACATGTTGTATGTAAAAAACTGAGATCGCATAGTGGATTATACAAGGTAAAAAAAATTCTCAAGTTAATCATAATAGCGATCTGGAGACTGGAAAAAAAAATGTATAAAGAGATAATGATTAAACGACAAACATAGAGATAATGATAATAAACGAAACAACTACATAAATAAACAATTAAAAGAAACTAACCAACATAAAAATGTTACAAACTATTGTATAATCAATGTTAAAAATGAATTATGGTGAAAATGAAGAAGAATAGAAGACTATAACTTAAGGTGATGATGAATTTAAGAATTAACTGCATAATTATATGGTGATGAAGATAAGTGTGTAAATCAAAATACGAATAATAACAAAACCAACATCCAAAATAGTATTGACGAAAAACAGCAAAGCTTATGATAATATAACAAAGAGGTCAAGTTATAACAAATAATGACCTGTGAAGAGAAATATATTAAATGAATTGATAAAGAGTCAGAAGTGATAAAGTAATGGAATTAATGTAATGGAACCTCTAATCCCTTGAGTATTCTAATGAATATAATGTCTTATAATGAGATATAAATAATATATTATGTCTTATGTGTTGTGATAGTGCAACTGTTGTTACTTACAACCTTTTATTGTCTCAGACAGAGATTCCTCTGATCTGTGAGTGTATAGTTAAGGAACGGCGGAGAATGGATGCCAATGGATCGTCTTCAGAAATAAAAATCACTCAAAATGAGGTCATTAAACATTAAAATTGCAAATATTGAAAACAGTTCCAAACATAACCGCGTTACATGAGTGCACACTCGAGTCGGACCGATAATAATCAATCGAATGCAACACGAAGTCACACGACAGAAGAAGTATGGTAAATATTGTACAGAATTAGTTATAAGCCTGCATACAGAAATTTGAATTGTAGTTATTGTAACATCACAAAATGTTCCATAACCATAATGAACACCAGAAGGGTGAATAATACTAAAAGACCTATTAATGAGTAAACCAGACGGAATGTAACAGAATAAATGATAAACTAATAAAGAAGAAAAGAAGAGAAGGAATCCAAATAAACAGTGATGCATCCACTACATGTACTAAATGACACTACAACTTAAATAAACTAAATGACAATGACAAATTAACTAGACAAGTTTTCCCCATAAACTGTCAAGTGAGCCTAATAAAAACATTTGATAAATAAAATCAAACAGTATAAACAAATTAACAACTGACTTGTATAGTATTGAGCTGTATATTATGAATAAATAACAGCACATTAGCTGACATAAGTAGAACAATGATATATCAAAGACAAATATAATGTACTACCGTATTTTCTCACATAATTAATGCACTTTTTTGACGAAAAATACTGGCGAAAATTTCGGGTGCCTAAATTATTCAAGGATTTCAGATACAGTCGACTCCCTCTCGTTCGGACTCCGATGGTTCGGACGCCGGATGGTCCGGACTACTTCTTGGAAATGAGTCATCAGCGCGCGCCGGGTTTCTCACGGCCGAAAACGACAGGATTGAGCGTGTCTGTTTATTTCCGGCCTACATGTAAACAAAGATCCTCAGTTCGGCTTACGATTGCGTTTGCTCCGGATCGTCATACAGTGTACTGTAGCTGTTTTTACTAATTACTACTGATATTGTTGTGTGTTTTAATAATTTTCAATGTGAGTTACATATGTTATTATAAGTGAGTTTATTTGTTAGGTGAAATTGTAGTTTCAGTAACTCTGATTATTTGACAGTAAAATTCTCAAAAATGAGTGAAAAACGGAAGCATAATACGGTTAAAATGCAAGACAGACTTAATATTTTACAACGTTTAGATAAGGGTGAATCAGTGCAAAGTATTTGTACGGAGTTTAATGTAGGGAAAAGCACAGTTTATGATTGGCGGAAAAACAGAAAATCGATCGAGGATTTTTGTATGCAAATTGAAGTCGAATCCGTCCTTTCTACTCGATCTACCTTGAAAAAACCACACCATGAACTTGTTGATGACGCATTATGGTTGTGGTTCATGCAGGAACGTAGAAGAGGGACTCCTATAAATGGGCCGATTTTGAAAGAAAAAGCCGTCATTCTTCATTCAAAACTTGGGGAAAAAGGAAACTTCTCGGCAAGCGATGGGTGGCTAACGAGATGGAAAAAACGGCATGGAGTGCATTTCCTTGGAGTTTGCGGGGAGAAGCTTTCAGCAGACCAACCGGCAGCTAATGATTTTTCTGAAAAATTGAAGCGTATCATTGAGCGTGAAAAACTAACCCCAGAACAAGTGTACAATATCGATGAGACCGGGCTTAACTATAAACTTTTGCCTAATAAAACCTTTGCCACTCCTCAAGAAAAGTCTGCTTCGGGCTTTAAAGTAAATAAAGAAAGGATCACTGTTGCACTATGCTCAAACGCAACTGGGACACACAAGATGCCGCTATTTGTGATTGGAAAGTCGGCCAAACCCAGAGTATTCAAAAACTTAAACATGTCTTCCCTTCCAGTGTATTACAGGTCACAAAAGTCTGCCTGGATGGATTCTTATTTGTTTAAGGAGTGGTTCGTGGCTCAATTTGTTCCGTCTGTAAAAGAACATTTGACATCCTTGAAATTGCCAGTAAAAGCAGTTCTTGTGCTTGATAATGCCCCTACGCATCCAGAGGAAGGTCTCGAATGTGATAGTTACAGTGACATCAAGCTTTTATATATGCCTCCAAATGTAACAAGTATCGCACAGCCCATGGACCAGGGTGTAATCGAATGCTTTAAGAGAAAATACCGGAGGAAGCTTCTTTCAGAAATTTTGGATAAGATGGATGGTAATGACAATGCAGGTCTCATCCAGACGCTCAAGACAATTAACATTGAGGACGTCATTTATATCGCTGCTAAATCGTATGATGAAATCCCATCATCTACGTTTACCAAATCCTGGAGAAAATTGTGGCCAGATGTTGAAACTCTCGTTGAGAAGAGACAAGAAGACAACCCAAATACAATAGGGTTAAATATTCATGCAACTGAACCTGATGACAACCACTCAATTTTAAAGGATTTACAACGGCTGCCTGATTCTGCTAGTATTAATGAGAATGACGTTGTGGAATGGATTTCGCGAGCTGATGATGAACTGGCTAATGAAATCCTGAATGATGACGAAATCGTCGATGTAGTCCTTCGTCAAGAGGAAGAAAAAGAAGAAGACGACGACGAAGGTGATAGTGAAGCGGGAAATGGCGTGGGAATTTTGACTCATGCAGAGGGTAGGGCAGCACTGGAACTGGCAACTACCTACGTCGAACAACAGCCTGGCGCATCAGCTGTGGATGTTATGTTTCTAAGGAAGTGGCGTGATTATGCCTTCAAGAAAACAGTTGAAGTAAAGAAGCAGAAGAAAATAACAGATTTCTTTTAATATTGCAAAGCCAAGTTTTTCATTAGTTTTAGGTTTAAGTTTATTCGTTTGGGACAATTTTATGAACCTAAAATTGTGTTCCGTACACTTGAAAATTGTCTTAAAATGTGATTTATAAATATAGATACGCTATTACAGGTTGTAATTTACATAAGTAAGAAACCGCCGGATGGTCCGGAAATTTTTTAATCCGGACAGGGATCCGGTCCCGAGGTGTCCGGATTAGAGGGAGTCGACTGTATACCCAAATTTCATTTGAAATTTATTTACATTTAAAAGATACATTAAATATATTATACACAAAATCAGTTCAACTCATTGAAGTTATCGTCATTTGGCGTAAAATTACGGTTGAGTTTTCTTCTGAACAATCAAATAGAGTACATTAGGCAAGTTGGACACACAGTTTCAAGTACGGACACCGGAAAATATTCTTCCCGTCATGAGCTGATAGTACGACCTGAACAAAATAAATATGAATTAACGAAAGTACTAACGACGTAAGTAATAATAACGTACAGTGCAAGCTTTCTGCCATCAGCTGTTACAGCAAGCATTACCGTACACCGTTGTTTTTCACTTCCAGTAGTGCGCACAATAACACTCGATGTTCCTTTTGTATCGATTGTTCGACTTTGTGGCATATCGAAACTGATGGGCATCTGATCCAGTGGCGGCTTCAGACCATCTTTTTGGGGGGGGCCATACGGGGAAGCCTGAGGGTATGGAATACCCCCAACAGAGGAGGGGTAGGGGCTCTCCCTCAAAATTTTTGCAAATTTAGACTTTAGAAGTGGCATTTTAAGGTCATTTAACTCCTGCAAATATGATTTAAATGAGTTACTTTTTGAAAATATTTCCTGATTCGATGGTGTTTTTAAATTATTAATTCAGTGAAATATATCGTCATTTTGTTATGTAATGAAACATATGTATAAGCAAATTTGGTACTTTTTATATACAACTTCGCCTAATTCTTTCTCCTATAAATACATAGGATGTGCTATAATCAGTAAAAAAGTCTGGATCAGTTTTGTAATTCGTCCAGGCGTTTTCTTCATTTAAAACATATTTTAATTTTAAGGGCAGTTTACCCCTAAAACCCTCAAAATTAAATAAGCTAATAAACGGTCAAACCCAAAGCTTGGATATAGGAATTAAACTTGAAATACATGTTTATAATACTATTTATTTATTTCAAACACGAGAATAACAATACATAGTAACACCTTAATAAAAGTTTGTTAAAAGCTTAAACCTAAACAACAAAATCTATTCTCCTCCTATTTCCACTGTTTCCAAATCGTTCAATCTCTGAGTCTACGTCAGTTTCAATGTCTGTGTGAGTGTGTAACAAGCATAGTCCGGACAATCTTTCTTCACCCATCCCTGCCCTCTGCCACGTCTTCAAACGACGCAAGGTGGAGAAAGTTCTCTCAGCAGACGCCACGCTAAGGGGAAGAGTTGCCAGGATTTTTAACAAGGAGTAAATCGATGGAAACATGTCCTTATCACAAGCGTCCATCGCTTCAATAGCGGTTGCAGGAAGTTTACCCTTACATCTGTTTTCCCTTTCCCATTTTTCCCGCCAAAGTTTGAATTCACTATTTACCAGATACCCATCGCTTTTCCTTAGCCCAAGTATGGGTGCGAATTTGTCGATCAAGTTTTGGAGCTGCATATTTTCTTCGTCCAGGTCTTTGTGTACATCACTGGCACCGTCCTTGGGATTGTCCTTAACAACAGTTGGAATCAATACACAAAGTCCAAAACAATCCAATGAGTCTTTGGGAAATCTTGAAATGAGATCTGCAATCACATTGTCAAGTAGGGGAATGTATATAGATTTCTTGTAATATTCTTCTGGCGTGTTTGATGTGTAATTTGGTCTTATGTTGTTGCCGTGCTGTTACGTGAGGAAGTTTTATTTCAACTCCGAGTTGAGAGCACAATTCCTTGACTTCACAAAACACCTCAGAAAATGTCTCGTCACACTTTTGCCTTTTCTTTTTCGGTACAGAAAGTGTATCCTGAATAGCGCCAGAAGCTTTTCTTAAATCAAGGGATGGAGTCTGGAGCCTTCTGCTCAGTGGAAGTGTATGTTTCAATACATCGATCAAAGAAATCATTGCCGAAATGAACTGTACCTCACACAGGGAGGTGGTCAGTGCAGTTGCGTTGGAGGAAGTAGTCAAATCCGTCCAGCCAGAAATTGATTCCAGAGCTTCAATCAGATAAGGAAGAACTTCACGAAACTTGAGCACAGTATCATGCCTCTCCACCCATGTTTCACAAAGCCCCGGTAGCTGTTTCCCCCAAAACATACCTAAATCATCGTTTCTCTTTTCCAAAAACTTACGTAAAACGCCATTTGTCTTTGCAGACATATTGAAAAATGATGTTACTGATTTCATTATGCCGATCGAATTTCGGACACTTGCTACGTTGTTTGATTTAGACAGCGAGTTATTCAATGCGTGATTTAAGCAAGGACACCAGCATGCATGCGTTGCTTCACGACGTATTTCACAGACAGCGCCAACAAGCTCAGATGACATTACACTGCAACTATCTGTCCCAATGCCTACACAGTTGTTGACATCAAGGAGCAACTCTTTGACGATATTTACAACAATTTTTCCAAGTACCTCTCCTGTTAGTTTGCGTTCAAGTTGTACGCCATTTTCATTTCCCTTCTTATCTTGGATGGCATCATATGCATCAATAAATGTGATGAAGTCTTCACGAATACAACCATTATAAACATACCTCAAAGTAAGAGACAGTTGTTCAGTGTGGGATATGTCTGTGGTTTCATCAAATAGTATGCTAAAACAGCCAGACTGTCGCACTCTATTTAATATGACACGTGTGATTTCCTTTCCACAACATTCAATCAGGCTATTTTGGGTGTTTTTCCCAATGTATGTTGCCCGTGCAGATGAGTTATCAAGGTGTTTTTTCAGTATGTGATCACCTGATGAAATACGAAACCTTAAGAGCTCCCTGAAGTTTCCCTCATTTACAGGACTTGGATCTTCTTGGAGGTGGAGGTTACCATCGTCTCGATGTCCACGAAGGGGGATATTTTGTCGTCCCAAAAAGATAATACTTTCAATTATGGGATGCAACCGCTCACGGTTTTCTTGAACTTGCTGTAAGCGCTGAGTAATCACTTTATTAACAACAGCTTCTTCTGGAGATGTGTAAGTTTTAATGAAGTTTTTCCCAGCTTCCACACTCTCTCTGTGGTATGCATTTTTCTCATGTGTCTCCAGGCAGCCATCTTTACCAAGTAATTTCGCAAATGAGATTTAGTCACAAGAGATTGCAAGTGCACTATCTCTATATTAACTGCACTAAAAAGTATGCAGTATTTACAGTAGAGACCCTTCTGTATATCAGAAAACACAAGCCAATGTTTGCTTTCTAAATGATTTCTCCCTAAAAAACGCTTGACAAATTTCCCATTTTTATTGTGGACTGAAAAAGGAAAACTGTAGTCTTTGGGGGGCTCTCAATGGTGTTGTAAAAGACCAAATTTCGTAAACTTATCCACAGATTTTCCAACGTTGAGTCCTATGTCGTAATCGTGAGTTACTAATTCGCCTGCTAGGTTAGAAGTAATATCTTTGATTTTGGTATGAGCTACTCCTTTCAGAACAGGATAGCTACTACCAGCTTCAGTTCCAACTGGCGAGACACTTTTGGTAGTTAAATAGTTTTCACTATTGCTGAAGACGTCCATAGCTGAAGACGTACTAGGCATCGGTGGAGCACCAACCACACCAGTCTGAGTTGATTGCTTTGACATGTATCCTTCCTAATTAAAAAAAAAAAAACAAATAAAAAATTTAAAAATGAAATGATAGCAATAAAAAATAAGACGGATTGATTAATGGAAATAAGACTGACAGTGTGTGGAACTGTGAACGCACAGTGTAGGCGGCTTAACTACAGTACACTTTCGTAAATCCGAATGTCGGTAGGGTAGAGACCACAGTGAATGCCACCTCTATAGTGAATGCCACCTGGGAGTATTTCGTTACTTAAAAAAATATGGAATAGTATTAGAAACTCGAAAGTTTCATAAGTATGTTCTGTTATCTATTTGCTCGTATTTCGCAGAAATTTTGTAACAGATATTCTTATTTTAAAAGAAATAAAATTTTTTTAGTAACAAACAGCTCTGAAACCTGCATTTTCTTATTTTGGATACTAAGGAAACCTGGTAAGTAATTTGTGAAATTTATTGAAATAAGCAGTGCTATGGTAGTAAAAAGATTTTCATTTTAGAGCAAAAATATTTTTTTTTAGAGCAAAAACTAAAAAACAATTTTAAAATAGATGTTAAAGTTAAAAAGTGATTTTCCACGGTTATTGACACCATTACCCCCAGTCATCGCCATCAAAGAACTCGGTTCTCGCCATATGTTTCATGTGTTAAGAAATACATATGTAATATGTATACTAATTTCAGGTGTTAAGAAATACATATGTAATATGTAATTAGTATTATTTTATATAAAAATGTTAAATAATGACATTAACATGTTCAATTCTTATACAACAAACTTTAATTAAAAAACCACCTAAAAAGTAAGGTTAAGTTTTTCCTATTGTCGTACATATGGCGAGGACTGATACATTAGTCTATTCGATGACACAGTTACGGCCACCAATTTTTACAAAAATATAAAGGAATAGTACATGCAGAATTATTATTAACTTAAAGTTTATTTTATGTTGAACACGCTGAAAATCTGTTTACTATCATAGCACTGCTTATTTCAATAAATTTCACAAATACTTACCACACTTACCAGGTTTCCTTAGTATCCAAAATAAGAAAATGCAGGTTTCAGAGCTGTTTGTTACTAAAAAAAATTTTATTTCTTTTAAAATAAGAATATCTCAAAAAAATTTTTCGCGTAATGCAAGCAAATAGGTAGCAGAATAAGCTTCTGAAATTTTCAAGTCTCTAGCGTTATTCGATATTTTTTTAATTAACGAAATACTCACAGGTGGCATTCACTATAGAGGTGGCCTTCACTGTGGTCTCTACCCTACGTATTATAAATATTACGCATACCAATACCACGCCCACTACGGACATATAGTTTTAACCGTAATAACTTTTGTCATATCCACTAATATTTTTACCCATTTGGATCGTCTAAATAACGAGTTAGGAAAAGTGTCTCAGGTTCTCGAGGGGGGGGGCATGGCCCCCATGGCCCCCCTAAAGCCGCCACTGGTCTGATCTGCGTTTCCTATCTGGGAAAGCAAATATTTCTTCGCTTTCCGTTTCCTAATCATGAAGCGATGAAAATCAATGACTTTTTGGTCGAAATCATTCGGCATTCTTTGACATAAGGATGTTCTTCTTCGAAGAGAGAATCCATTTCTCTTCATAAATTTAATCACCCAGCCTTGGCTAACCTTAAAATTCGAGACACTGATCCCATGTGCTGCAGCTATTTCTTGTCCTTTAAAATACAGCATTTCGTAAGAAATGGCATATCCATCATTGCGTAACGAAATCACATATTTTAGAAGATACTCATCTACTTGTGGAAACTTGCCACTTTTTGGACCGCGAAATGCTTTACGAGACTTGTTGGTCTCTTGAAGGGCAATTTTCTGTTTTCGCCAGCACCGCACGTTACACTCGGACACAGAATATTTGCGGCCTGCTGCCCTATTCCCGTGTGTTTCGGCGTAAGCAATCACCGCAAGTTTATATGACGCAGTATTACTCGAATACTTGCTCATTGTGGATTAATGAACGACTTTGAGATCACAAAACATCAGTGTACCCGAAACACTCGTAAAATGAGTTTCTAACAGACTGGAATAGATCGTCACTAATCACGTCTTCGCTGATTCACTCACCGGACTGAAATACCGCAGTGAGTAATAACATGAAGTTGCACGAGGGTTTGAAATGCGAGGTTGCGCAATAGGAAAGCTACTACTTGACATCTTTATTTCGAAACGCACCCGGAACTGCGTGATGAAATAATCGAGAAAGTGGGTGCGTCAAATACGCAAATATTTCTTTTTTCCCACTTTGAACCCCCCAGAATTGGGATGCGTAAATTATGCGGGGGCATTAATTATGCGAGAAAATACGGTATGCTAGAATAGTCACATACTGTAAAAGAGAATATGAAACCAAATATGTATTGCTATAAATTGAGAATAACTATAAATGTAAGCACTATATGTGTTTAGGTAACCTCATAAATAAGTATAATGTGTACCAAAAGATAATAACAGTCAGGGAACAAAACATTGTAACATGGTGAGAATAGGCCATGAATGACCAATTTCAAACAAAGAAATAAGAGTTAAATAGAAACCCTACTAAACATAATCTAGTAGAATCGTGACTAGAACGAATAAAATGTAAAGTACCACCACATGGGTGATACTATACCAATAAGAGAGGAGAAGGACATGTTAAAATAGCCTATAAATAAGTTAGGAAAGTTTATGTTAGTAAACCAACATAGTTTAACAGATAATTAATATTGTTCAGCTGAATGCAGCATTTGTATATAATAATGTATCCGTTTTAATCATTTGATCATGTTCAAAGTAGAAATTAAGAATAATTAATCAAATATTAGAAAAAAGTTAATAGTCGGATTTGCCATTATTAGCAGACGACAGTTGTAAACCATGTACTAGTAAGTTTAAATCGATGAGATATTAATGGAAACTGTGTTTAAACTGGCATCAAGCCACATCAAATTAAAGATAAATAAATAAGCTGTAAAATGATAGTAATAGGATCCGAAATGGATTTGTAATAGCCGAGAAATTAACGTTAGCATCATAAATTTGGCGAATTACGATTGAATACAAGGAACACTAACAATATTGAAAGTTGATGCCAAAATACAGATATGTTAGTAATAGGATCCGAAATGGAATTGTAATAGCCGAGAAATTAACGTTAGCATCATAAATTTGGCGAATTACGATTGAATACAAGGAACACTAACAATATTGAAAGTTGACGCCAAAATACAGATACGTAATGTCTATACGTCATCATGACATAATTTCGAACCAATCACGAACAAGTTGTGATGTCCTACTTTATTTATTTTATAAATAAAGTGACAGTTCGGGTGTCAATTGTGATGTACTCACCTTTAACATCTTTATAAATTAATATATATATCTCCAACTTACCTTAATTTAGCCAAGGGTTACGGCACACGAACTGTGAAATATAAACGTGACTCAGGGTTAACGTATCTCAATAATCACTATCATTTCCAATGTTAATAATCTCTGTTTATTTATTGATTGCAATGTTCATTTTAAACTTCTTTAAAATTTTCTGATTTCATTCTCTTCTCACAATAGTTATTATTGATCTTAATTACTCTGCTTATTGATCAAAACAACAAAATACAGTAAACCCTCGATTTAACGGACTTCGGATTTAACGGACAGAATTTGAAAAAAAAAAGTTTTTAGGCTTTTGAAACGTATAATGTGCATAAACTGCAGACTCTCCTGTTCTGGTGATATTGCTTGGCTGTCGCAGCATTCTTTCGTTTCTTTTCTTCTTGTTTTGAAACACACAAATTTTCTCATCTTCAATTGTATTTGATGAGAACATCAAGAAGTCATTTAATTCTTCACGATCCAGAAGGGAGTATTCATCAAGAATTCATTTAATTCTTCACGATCCCTGTCTTTGCGTTGTCATTGACGCAGACATCGCACACGTTCAGTGGGAGACATCACGACGACTAACACTGAACAATATACACTGATATGCATCTTATTTCACTGTGAAATATTCGTCCATCGGCTAATACAGCAAGCATTACAGTGGCACGTAATTTTTCATTTCCCGTAATCTTTACTGTTACAGATTTGGTTCCCTTTTGGTCCACCGTAAATATACGTAAATAAAAAATAAAAAATAAAAAATACGGGCATTTCATCGGCATTTCCCATGTGTTCAAGTGAATAATTATGCTTCTTGCGTAAATGAATGACAAACCGCTGATACTGTAGGAGTTTTTCTTCGTAGTCACTCGGTAGTTTTAGCGCGAGAGATGTACGTCATTAAAGCGCAAATCCATTTCGCCGCATCATTCGTCTTATACATCCGAAGCTGGCTTTCAAACCGGAGACTTTTAATTCTTCTGCGATTTCTAAAGCTTTTAATTTTAAAACATGTCTAGTGACAGGGAGTCCTTGCCTGCTTAAAAGCCGTACGTATTCACAGACGCTGGACTCTACTTCTACAAAACGCCCAACTTGAGGTCCCGCGAATGCTCGTCGCGCAGTATTTGCATTTAAAAGTCGTTCCTTCTGTTTTCTCCATCGTCGAATACAGGATTCATCAATTTCGAATTTCCTTGCGGCTTCGCGATTGTATGTTTTTTCTACATTTTGTATCACAATTTATAATTCGCATCGTATGGGTTACGTTTAATTTGATTTGACTGCGTGCCTTTAGTCTCCACAATATCACTCATACCGCAAACGCACTACAAAAACGCCGAATGGAAACAAAGTACAGATAAGCGATGTTGTCGTTGTTACAATAGAAAACCACACTGGCAGTTTACCCGTTATTTAGAAACATGTTACTCACACCCCCTCTACTCATCCTTTGTCTTGCTGCCTACAGAAGGGTGCGAACACGCGCGCTTGCGCACGCACTTACACTTTATCTTCCTATTCTTTCTTCAGTTTGCTGTTAAAACATTCGGTTGTAGTCATAAATCATAACGCCATAGTTACCAGGCAAACTGCTGTTCCTTAGGCAGTAAACGATTCATAGATACCAAAAGCATTCGTCCCGCAGAAGTCAGGTATAACTTCGAATTTCATTAGCGCGCGAATGCAAGCCACAGGCCAAATTAGCGACCATGTTTTTAGGAGGAAAAGTGCGGCTTGTATTCGGAACAATATGGTATTTGCATGATATTAATATTATTAAAATTTCAAGTGTTATAGGCCTATTTGATTTAAATATATCCTCAAAAAACAAAATTTGCGATTTAACGGACTTTCGATTTTATGGACACACCGCAGCCCCAATTAGCCCGTTAAATCGGGGGTTTACTGTATAAAGAAATATGGCAGTTATTTGAACATGGTGAATACTCTACCTTAACGTAAATAACTAATTAGCTTATAGAAAGACAGCCCAGCATCTGCTCACTCTCTCATTCACACTTATTTAAATTTTCCCCTTTTTATAGAGATATCTCTAATATTACAATTTTCATCATTATATGGGTTAAAATTATATGGTTACTTCTCTGGTGGTGTCCGTGAAGACCTCGTGTTGCAATCAGCACATTTTAGTTCACTTGTCCGTCCAAATTAAGTTCTCACTATCAATTTTGACTTCACTGTTGATTATTAAACTTTTTTACATTGTTTTGGCACTTCTTAAACACACAATTTGCTGGTCGGCCGACCCTAATTAGCTCGAGCAAAGATTTAGATGACCGCGCGCGGTCTGAACTGTAAGTCGACTGGGGCAATAAGCTGCCTGGGTGATCGCTTCGTTCTTTGTATGTGAATCGCCACGTGGCCGCTAACCGGATGTCTCTTCCATAACTTGTTCTCTCATTGGCTTAAAAGGCACCATGTCACACGATAATTTGTCATATTTTCGTGTTCCTTCCATTATCGACTTTGAGTTGCAGAGTATAGAGAGTGGCACGCGTGCACATATCCACATTCCAATGTTTTATCGCTCTCGTAACTGGTACCGCCTGGCACAAGATGAATACAGGGTGTTACATAAATTAAGTTTTCGTGAGCACACATGGTGCCCAAACAGATTAACCCCAAATAATTATTAAATTGAAAAAATAAACCCTTCTCTTAATTTGCCCCATTACAATACCCCCCCAATGAGAGGTTTTCTGCCAGAATAGAAAAACTCATTGCTAGCCCTAAGCGGATCGGTGAGGATATGGCGCCAACAACCTCCTTTTATTATTTTACACATCATGGGTAAACTACCCCCCTAGCTCGGCAACCATGGCTGCACCTGAACGACATTACCGGACTTCTCCGTCCGAGATCCCAACACCATAAAATCAGACAGGTGCTCACCATAATACCACCTAGCCCTTTGTCATTTCTAAGTAAAATTCCAAAACTGGCCTTATACCATACCAGATCCTCAACCGATATGTTCCCCCTTACATACATACTGGGTTGCCTTTAGCAAATACTGGGTGCGTACACATACTCATGATTATATTGAACACAACATCTATATACTACTTTGCTGATTTTAAATTCATAAAAATATCTCATATCATAACTTCAATTACTTCTCTCAATATTTTATCGGTTTGACGTTATGGTTTCAACTCAAAATAAATCAACAAATCAGATTAAATCATTTAAATTTGTTCACCTAGAGAAATTACTCTAAGTCCAATATCAAAAATTCGTATTACCATTAATTTGATCATCTCCTTCCATTTACTCTTAAAATTTCAAAATCCTTTAAATGAATTTACAACTCTTCTTAACTAGCTGCTAACAATCATAAAAACAAAATAAACTGAACACCTTATTAAATCATAAATTACCTTATCGTTACATCTGTTTACAACACATATACTATGAACAATATAAATCAGTTAATACATTAGCAATACACATTCGTAGTCATTCAGTCTTTCGACTGGTTTGTACCCACCCCGCATATACCCGTGGTGCGTGTGGTACTGAGTCTCTCACAGGTATATGGGACCTACAGTTTAATGCCGGATCCGAACGGCATAGTTGGGGAAGGTTTATACTAAGCAGGATACCTCTCGCTGGTTTGCCATTGCCTTGCGAGGGGGGAACGGTCGTATCTAAATCAGAAGCAATACACATAATCAACAATATATCCTGAACATCAAACACAATCTGTACTTCAAGCACAATTTTTTTTTTTAAGTAATAATGTTTTATTAAACCGCTATTCTGACAATAAAAGAAAATAAAACTTGAACTTATATCGATTATTAAAAGAACATAGGAATTGGTTACATTGACCATTATACAGTTCGTCAGCTGATGTTTTACTAACCGGTGAATGACCTCACTATAGGCACACTACATACAAATAATACAATGTAAAATACATAACACCTGTTTATAATCCCTACCCTCTAGCATAATAACATAATAAAACATAAACATTCACAAATAATACAAAACTCATTTCATTACAAAAACATCTCATCTGTATCTGAATAAAATTTACCAAATTTGGGTTTAGTTTCAAAGTCTATTAACTCTTTATGTAGTTACTTTTTATTATTACATTTCTGTTATGAATTTCTACTAATAATTTTCATCATCAATTGTTTTGGGTGATTCTCAATTATCCACAATGATCTAATTCATTGAAAAGGCATTAAAATATAATCTTACCCCTTTCTGACTCTAGTACTCACTAACAGATTTATATAGGATGACACCAATCTCTCAAAACATTTATCTCCACTAACTTACTACTCTAACTCACCTTGAATCATTTTACCCTTATAACAAAATACCCTCTACCCTCTTTGTACTTAGGATGTGTGTTCCCTCCCTATGCTCATTCCCTTATTAGTTCCTGGTCTCCCCCAGGTAACCCCGCCAACGCACATACAGTTCACCTCTTGCCACAATGCCTTTCGTTGAGGACTCCTTATCACACCACCCCCTTTACAAAATTCCTCCATCATCTAATTACTCTCCAATTACATTACTCTCCTTACTTTACATATATGCCCTATCGCTACTGTGTCCCTACTAATACTCAGTTTCTATCTTACTTTTATTCCCAAAATCTTATTTCGTCTAACACCCATTCAAAATTAACTCTGACTGATTCAAATGCCTTATTGAAATAAATATTTATTATCACCCAAATTCTAACCTTTATTACCCATTGAAAATTCATAACTATCTCAAATTAATTTCATCATGTAACTTAAAACCTCTTAAACACATTGAAAATTTATTATTCAAACATTTAATTATATTGATATAAAATCTGCAAATCACTTATAAGGGACATCCTACATATATAACACCAGCCATCAGCTGATATCTCATGGTCAGGTGAATGACCTTACCCTAGATACACTACACAAAACTATACCATGAAAAATACATAATATATGTTTATAATTCTTATATTCTAACATAGTAAAATAATAACCTAATAAAACATAATAAATTCATTAGCATCAATCTTTTCAAAATCAGTAAATTCATCTACAAAATTATCATATGGAGTAAAACACATGTAAATCAATTACTTCCATACAAATCGTCTACGGTAATCATCTCTTGAATCAAAATAAAATTATTTAATGAGCTTATTAGCTCATTTAGTTGATGTCAGTTTAAGATTTCAATTCGTTACTCCCATGAGTAATCTCCTTGCCACACACACTATGACCCCCCACTGGACTGTGGCGCCCAGTTGCTTCCACAAGAACGGAAGTTTTTTTAGGGGTAGACGCTGCCTACCCCGTTCTTGCTTCAGCGTTATATAAAAATTCAGCATTACTGATGTCCGAGGACACCAGTAATCCTACTATAATGATTCACACACCCTTAATACGGCACTACCACCACCTTCGATGATAGCCGCTGTTCCATAGTTATGTAGAGTCCCCTGAGTTACCCCCCGGTTAATTTCTAAGTTCACCAATTTAGAATATATTTACATTATAAATCCACGGTCAGGGTTCGGTGAAACCGTGACCGCCCGAAATGTAGGGGAAACTACTAAAAGACATATAAGGTTTACACTTACACTGTTACTACAATTCTCAGATGGTAAACCCTTATATGTTTGGTTATATTATTATTTAACACCTCTGAGACCCATATATACTTTTAACATTTAAACATAAAACATTTTATTTTATTTAACTCGTACTACAAACTTCATATTTATATATGGTGTACTGTAATTATTTACAGGTATTGTAATTAAGATCTGCTCCACGTTGGATCAGCCATTGAATGTACTGTTATTATGTTTTTTTGTTTACCAGTACATGTAAAGAAACTCTTTCTCTCAGGGTTAATCTTATATATTAATATGAAGAGAAAACTTTGTACCCCTTTTTAAGCATATTGCGCGCACGGAGGAGTGTGAGATTTGGCATAGTTAAAGTTTATATGAGAAGGAGTGCAGAAAGCTAAAATTTATATATAATATGTGTTACAAATACATTAAATAAAATAAAATAAAACATTCATTTGCACTTGAAAATTCATTTAAACTTTTTCAAACAATGGTAAGTGTTAAAAATAAAATAATTTTGTTGCCAGGCAACAATAGTCTGTGGAGTGTATGTCAAGGCAAAAAAGCGTTTATTTTATATTTTGTATATTAGATATCTGTGTTTTATATATTAATGTGCAGTTGAAAGTGAAATACAGCTTGCTTGATACTGACAGATTGACTGAATGAGCTGTGAATTTTGTGTGATTTCAAATGTTCCTTTTTCAATAGTCTGTGGAGTGTATGTCAAGGCAAAAAAGCGTTTATTTTATATTTTGTATATTAGATATCTGTGTTTTATATATTAATGTGCAGTTGAAAGTGAAATACAGCTTGCTTAATATACACCTGTTGCAAAAGGAAAATTTTGTAGCAGCAATTTGAATTGACTTACTCTCGCCTAATTATTATTGGTGGTTTGAAAAAAGTGAGTACATTTTATTATTTTTAAATTAAACCCTGTCTAATCTTAGTTTCAGTAATTTCATTACATGTTTTTTTTTACATTCAGATATTCGCACCTACTTCCATTATGCCTCGACATAGAACATTGACGGGTCGGAGTGAGAGACAAAGAAGAAGGAATATATATTCGCGTGAAAGTCAAAATGATAATAGACCAAATGTAAATTTAAATAGTGTAAATAGTATAACATTGACGGTTCGGAGTGAGAGACAAAGAAGAAGGAATATATATTCGCGTGAAAGTCAAAATGATAATAGACCAAATGCAAATTTAAATAGTGTAAATAGTATACAATGATGAAATTATTTTGAGGGATATATTTAAATGCGCACTGAATGTCGTTCCAAGAAATTTTAATACTTTTGTTTGTGGATTAATGCATTTACAATGCAGGTTTTGCAATGCAAAACATTTCGAATCTGAGGTCACTTTAGGTGAAAGGACTGCATTCACTTCATGTTGTCATAGGGGTAAAGCAATATTACTGGCCTTAAGTCAAAATGAATACTTTAAATCATTGTATGATGGACTTACTTCAAATGAACCTTCAATAAAAAGAAAGTCAAAAAATTATTTTGAAAACATTCGTAAATACAATTTATCATTTGCTATGGTTAGCTCAGAAGCTAAAATTTCGGATACAGTTACGCGTGGAGTGTATCATTTTAAAATACATGATGTTTTTTATCAAAGATCAGGTCCAGTGACTGCTGGATATGGTCGCTCACCATGTTATGCGCAATTATATTTTTATGATGTTGACACTGCTGTCAATTATAGATTATGTGAACACTATAATCAAACATGCAATAACAATACAATGCGCGAAATCTCTCTTGAATTGGAACGCATTAATCCTTTTGTTCGGTCATTCATTGCAATGTAAGATCATTGTCAGAGAGTTGAAAATCAAAATAAAGAAATTTGTATGCTCATTAAAGTAAATCGTGATTTAGATCTACGCCGTTATAATGATGCAGTTCAAACTGATGTAGCAGTAATATTTAGTACAGTTGATGGTGAGCCACCCTTTGAACGAAATATGGTTTCGTTTTCAAAAGTTAATGGTACCATTAAAAATATCTCTGTTTTGGATTCATCATTGGACCCTTTAGCGTATCCATTACTTCTTCCAAATGGTGATACTGGGTGGCATATCAACATTTCTCATAATGTACCAACTACATCTAATTCAAGAGCGCCCAGAAATAAATTAACCATGCTTCAGTATGCAGCCTATCGACTTGCAATTAGAGAAGATTTTAGCATGTTGCACCATTCACAAAAATTATTTCTGCAGTGGATAGTTGATATGTATGTGAGAATAGAGGGCACAAGGTTACATTTCATTCGACAAAATCAAACAAGTCTTAGGTCTGAAGTTTACAACAATTTAACAGATTATTTAGAATTGAACCCCAATGCCAATAATGTTGCCCGTAGAGTAATTTTACCATCTTCATTCAATGGATCTCCAAGAAATATTTATCAGAATTATTTAGATGCAATGTCAATTGTACAACATTTCGGAAAGCCTTCTTTGTTTATTACAATGACTTGCAATCCAAGTTGGCCTGAAATAGTTAGCAATATTGGTGTAGGTGAATCAGCTAATTTTCGACCTGATATTGTTGTGCGTGTATTCAAGTCCAAACTGAAAGCATTAATTGAGGGCCTTACACTAAAAAAATCTTCGGTAAAGTTGAAGCACTCATTTATACAATTGAGTTTCAAAAGAGGGGATTGCCTCATGCTCACATTTTACTCTCTTTAAATGAGCAAGTTAAAATTTTTAACGCTACCGATATTGATAAAGTTGTATCTGCGGAGATTCCTAATATTCAAACACATCCTACATTACATGAATATGTTGTAAAACACATGTTGCATGGTCCATGCGGTGTACTTAATCCAAATTCTGTATGTATGAGAGATGGAAAATGCACAAAAGATTATCCAAAACGATTTAATGAATTTACACGTGAATCATTAAATGGATATCCATTATACAGAAGGCGTGATAATGGTATTAATGCTGAAGTTCGTGGTAGTTGCCTCGACAATCGTTATGTTGTACCATACAATCCGTATTTACTTGCCAAATTTAATTGCCATATAAACGTTGAAGTATGCACTACAGTTAAAAGTGTTAAATACATTTATAAATACGTGTATAAAGGCTGTGACAGTGCATCTGTTGAATTAGGTTCATAGAGAAATGAACCAGGTCAAGAAATACAAATTGATGAAGTTAAAAATTTTTTAAATGGCCGTTATGTTGGAACAACTGAAGCTGTATGGCGCATCTATGAATTACCAATGCATTTTCAATCACATGTCATCGTTAGACTTGACATTCATTTACCGCGTAGACAGAATGTTTACTTTTGAGAAGGGCAAGAACGTCAAGCAATTGAAAATGCAAGACAAACAAAATTATTAGCATTTTTTGAATTGAATCGATCAGATCCATCAGCGCATGAATATAAGTATATTGAAATTCCTTTGCATTATGTGTGGGAGGATTCCCGAAAAAAATGGAAGAAGAGAAGGCGTGGAGGTGATAAAATCATTACACGCATATATGTAGTATCACCAAAAGACATCGAACTTTTCCATTTATGATTGCTTTTATTACATGTCTGTTGTCCAAAATCATTTGAGGATGTTAGAACATACAATGGAATTATACACACTTCTTTTGTTGAAGCATGCCATGCTTGCGGCATTGCTTCAAATGATAATGAATGGCGCGAATGTTTAAATGAAGCAAAAGAATTACATTCACCAAAACAAATGCGAAATTTATTTGGTTACATTTGTGCATTAAATGTGCCAGCCAATGTATTGGCGTTATGGAATGAATTTAAAGTATATCTTAGTGAAGATTTTTTGAGAGATTACAACGAAGAAGTATCCTTTAATACAGCTCTATTAGAAATTGAAGATATTTTGAATGTTCATAATTTGTCATGTCAAGAACTTGGTTTACCAGTTCCCACGTATTCGCAGAGAACAGACGAAGCAAATGCTATTGATCCAATAGAACAAGAGTTTCTGTTTTGTGAGCATTATGAAACTGCAAATATTGAACAGCGTAATCTAATTGATCGTGTGATTCGTGAAGTTTTGCATCATGATACTGGATCTAATGTTTTTTGTTTAACTGCTCATGCAGGTTGTGGAAAAACATTCACACAAACAGCAATCATTCACAAATTAAATTCGCTTAATCTTAGTTGCATTGCAACAGCGTTCAGTGGCATAGCTTCAACTCTATTACTTGGAGGTAGAACTTTACACAATGTGTTTAAATTGCCCATACCCATTTTGGAAAATTCTGTAGCGAATATTACCGCAAATAGTAGCTATGACGTTACATAAATTCATCATCATTGATAATTATTGATGAAATTTCTATGTGCCCACTGCAAGTGTTGAAAATCATAGATAGATTATTGCAGGATCTATGCGATGAAAATGATAAACATAAACCATTTGGAGAGAAAACGATACTTCTGTGCGGTGATTTTCGGCAAATCTTACCAGTTGTCCCACATGGATCACGTGCAACTTTAATTGAAAATTGTGTTACGAGTTGGCATAAATTTGTTTATTTTCATAAAGTAACGTTTACTCAAAATATGAGAGCCTTACCAAGTGAAATAGAATTTGTCGAATTCTTGAAAAAAATTGGTAACGATGAAGCCCCACAATTCACTCAGTTTGGTAAAAATATTATTGAAATACCTCAGCAATTAATAGGAGATGAAAATAATATTATTAATGAGGTGTGTGGAAATATTTCTGAAAACATACTCTTAGATAACATATTGAAGTCAGTTATTTTAGCACCTAAAAATGATGATTGTACTTTTATTAATACTGATATACTTAATCGAATACCAGGTGAACAGAAAACATCATAGCTACGATAAAATAATTTGTGATGATGACAATGAAATCAATAACTATCCAGTAGAGTTTTTGAATTCTTTGACTATTAGTGGTTTGCCACCACATAAGTTAGTATTGAAAGTTAATTGCATCGTTTTACTGATCAGAAACTTAAATACAAAGGAAGCATTAGTCAGTGGAACAAGAATGCGCATCAAGTGTATGCATCGTAATGCTATTGATTGCGAAGTTTTAACTGGAACCGCACGCAATAAGAGAATTTTGATTCCACGTATAAATTTAACATATTCCGGTACTGTTTTACCATTTAACTTTCAAAGAACTCAATTTCCAATTATACCTGCATTTGCGATGACAATAAATAAGTCTCTAGGACAAACATTCGAAAAAATTGGAATTTTATTGAGGCAGCCAGTTTTTACACATGGTCAGTTGTACGTCACAGCAAGTAGAGTTCGATCATTCGATGGTTTGAGATTTTATATTTCCGAATATAATGGCCAAGGGCATTTAGCAAATGATGAAAGAGTTTTTACAAAAAACATCGTTTACACAGAAGTTCTGAATCATTAAATTCACTTTCAAACTATTTTAAGTTCAATGGACAACATTTATTTTTTTAACCGCCCGGTTTTTTTGATTTAATGAAAACTATATGAAAAAATATGAGGCACGTATTTTTTATTTCATTTTTTATTAATTTTTTATTTAAATTTTATATAATTCGAAAAAGATAGGCAAAATAACTGTGTAGCCTTGGCGAAACCTGGTCAGTATGGCAATAAAAAATATCGGTATGGAGAACCATACATGACTTCCATATTCTAAGATTTATATTTAAAATCATTTTCGAAATGAAATATTACCATAGAAACTACTTCTTTCTACTTATTGCTTCAGCCTTTATAGCGTGTCACATACGCTATAACACTGGGCACCAGTATTAATTGACTCTTTTGGCTGTTTCTTGCTGGTTTGCTGAGTGCACACAACTTACACCTTTTCACGAAATTAGCGATCTCCCTGTTCATATTTTCCCAGTGATATAGCATATGTGACACGCTATAAAATGCGCCACTCTGCTTTCACGTAATGATTTGCGCAATTCAGACACTGTTACGTTCGCGTGAGATAAACCGCGTAAAATAGCTTCGTAGCACAGTTCATCTTTTAATAATAGATCTGGGTTAAATATAGCCATTTTTGAAATGTGAGTGGCTATAAATACTTATTCTATTATTCGCATTAAATTCTATACTACTCTTTCTTGTTTTCACACATAAACGATTAAAGTTCACATTTAAACTTTACATTGGTAGTGAGAGAGATAATTTTAGAGAAATAGAAATCTCACACAGGCGTCAATATACATTCAACGAGGGGGAATTCTCGGTTACTAAACACAGGATGATACACGCTTCTTATAACAATAGAACAATCGAAGTAGGTTGCGTATTGTCTAACTCAACTTTGCGGGAGGTAACTATGACAGTTTTACACAGGCATGGACAAGAATTTAACCGGTCAGATTTTGTTTACAAACCGACACGTTGATGAATGAAATTTTTGACAAGCACGTACCTGATGTTGTTTCGTATACCTGTGGCGCTAAGTTAACATTGTGTAAATTCCTATATCTAATGCACAATTAAAATTACTTATTTACTATACCACTATAACAATAATTATCATTTTTATTTTATTTAAAATTTTAGACACATATTAAAGTACATGAGTGGATAGATCAACAGGGTGTTACAATATTACACAATTACTTATTAAACAAAACAAGGTGGTGCATGTTAATAATAAAATTATTTACTTTTTTTTTTTTATAAAGCAGAGTGGCGCATTTTATAACATCTTTACTTACGTTATAACATAGGGAACCCATATTAATTGACACTGGCCAATTATACAGGCTGCCTTCGTTGTAACAAGCTGAAAATCAATCAAATCACCAAAACAATTAATATAAAAGGAAACGGGGGAGGGGACACTGCTGATTTATGCACTCAATTTAGTATGTACTAAAGATGACATCTCTTTATTTATGACTGTTAGATTATACATAACATGTCAAATTTTAACTTACAGTGAAATCGTAAGGGGTTTTCTACATTAAGTTTTATAATACAGTTAGCGCATTTTACCTCGGATCCGAGTTTCTATATATTACTTAGGAATTTCAAGTTTACTCTACTCCATTACTGAATTACTTTATTACTCTGTATACCATTTGAGGAATGGTTTCATTTAGTAGTAAAGCAGTACGAGTTTAAAAAGAAATATTAAAGTTTATAAACCTGTTTATATAACTGAAACTCTACTTGCTTTTTAAATCAAAATATTCAAATTTGTCCCACTTACCTTCATCGCTAACAAACCAGGGTGTCGTCTGATGTACTTAGGCAGAGAAAAACAACAGGTAATGCAATGACACACACGTATTTTACGAACATAAATAAAATGGTATTTTATTTATATAGCATGACAATTTTTCTGTTTACCTTCCGGTTTAAATTTAGTAAAATACGCCTTATGGCTGAATTGTGAAACTACGTCAAATTATGATTTCTACTGTAGTTATGCTTTTTCTACAAATAACCCTCCGAACAATATTAGATTCACCTAGTCATGCTATCAAGATTTATTTATTACTGAATATATATATATATATATATATATATATATATATACTTATGACTAACTTATTTTCTACTCAAAGAACGACCCAGCAATGCTCACTCTCTCCCTCACATACTGTAAAATTCCCCATAATTTAGATTTAGCGCTTTTAAATTGATTTTAATTTGTTAATAGATGTTTAGATGATTACTTTCCTGAACTTAGATCCACGACGACCACGTGGTGAATTTAGTTCATTGTTGTTTTACTTGTTGTCTGAATAGAGTTCACTTTTTTGTCCGAAAAGTTTCTGCTGTTAATTTAGATATTCACCAATCACATTTTGCACTGCTTTTTTGTTTCTGCACTCACATTTCCATAATTAAAATTTTGCTTTAACACGTGGTACTATTGTACAGCCGGCCGGCTATCGGTGTTGAGGACGACAACGTAGTTTTTCTAAGCGTCTATATAAACCACGCCTTCTTCATCCATGGCAACTATGTTCGTGATTGGTTGGAAAAAATCACGTGTGTAGCGAGTATATGTAACTTCGTCCTGTCTTTGGGCTCGCTAAAAAGTTTTATTTTTCCACCAACGGAAAATACACGCATGTGCGCATAGGCGGACATTCCAACGCTGTTATCTTTGTGCGCCAGGCATGACCCGGTACAGGATTGTATACAGGGTGTCCAAACAAACATGTCTGAGTTACCGTAAAGGGTGTCCAAACCGATCCGTCCCCAATAATTGATAACTTGAAAATAAAAAATATACTGTTCAAAATAGCCCCATTACAATACCCCCCCAATGAGAAATCTTCTGTCGAAACAGAAGAAATCTCATTGCTAAAACCCCTAAGAGAACCGGTGAGGAACTGGTGCCAACAACCCCCTTTAGATCTCATACTTCATGGGTAAACAACCCCCCTGGCTCGGCGACTATGGCTGCATCTGAATGAAATCACTGGACTTCTCTATTCGAGATCCCAACACCGAAAAATCGAACAGACCCGCACCACAGCGCACCTTACCTTCTATCATGCTACCCCAAAAATCCTCAATCCCTGGCTTAGATCATGCCAGATCCTCAACCGATGTGTTCCCCTTATCATGCACACTGGGTCGCCTTCAGCAATACTGGGCGCATACATATACTTGTTAATCTCTTTTTTAAATTCAAAAATATTTATTGCTAAATCAAACTCATTTATTCTAACATTTGATTATACCTACATACTACACCACACAATTCTATAAAAAACACTAGTACTACACCTAAACAAAAATCAAGAATTTTTTTTTCAAAAAAAAACTCAAAAAAAAAATTTTTAATTCAACCATTTTGAATTTATTAAAATATTTTCTTTCCATATTGAAATCATTTAAATATTGTTCAAGTCAACTAAAAACAAAAGTTGGATTTATTTTCTTGCTAAAGGTGTTTAGTATATGACCTCAACCCAACAGCTGATCAAAACTGGGTCAAGTTCAAAAACCTTGACCTACATACGTTATACACAAATTACACCTGAAAATACATTAAACATCGGTAAAATTCTATCTTGAAACATAAAACATAATAAAATAAACATTTAAAAGCGCAAAATATTATTATAAATAATCAAATCGATATTTAAATTATTCAAATACACACTTCATAATTGTTTCAAATTCCATCAAAATTTGTCACCGGTTGCAATTAAGAATTTATATTTTTATTCTAAATCTCTCTCTTTGTTATGCTCATTCTACATTACTTTGGGTGATTAGATTATTTATCCCAACTTGATATGCCCCTGGGCATGTATTCATATATAATCTTTCTCCCTCTCTCCCTAATACCACTAACAATTTTAGCTTGGACTGATTCAAACGTTTTACTCAAACAATTACTATCACCCAATTTCTATCTTTTACAACCCATTGAACACTTTTAATTATCTCAAATTTATTTCATTATTCATTGAAATTCTTTAAACACATTGAAAACTTATTTTATAAAATATTATCCTGTTTTGTAATCCTTATTCCTAACATACTACCTGCAATTAACACAATAATACGTAATAAACACAATATATGAAGTATCTAGTGCCTCTATTTTGCAAATCAAAACAAAATTATGTAGTTATCTCAGTAGCGAATCATCATTATTAAAACACAACAAATTCCTAATTCGTTACCCCCTGGGTAACCTCCCTGCCACACACACTATGACCCCCCCTAGACTGTGGCGTCTAGTTGCGTCCACAAAGACTGAAATTTTGGAGGAATTTTGACATCTCCGTGTCTTTGCTTCGGCAGTTACATTTTAAAATTTTGGATATCAACATATCCGTGTTTTATATTGAAACGCCCCTAAGACGGGTCTACCACCTGGCTATGCTGTCCCCACGCGGACAGAGTGGCAGCCGCTGTTCCATAATTTGGTGATTCCCCTAAATTACCCCCCTGTCAATTTCAAAATTCACCTTGACAACGATAACAGCTATGGCCAGTTAAGGCAGAACGTGACGCAGTGAGCCCCAACCATAGCTGTTAAAGCTAAACCAATTCCACGGTCAGGGTTCGTTGAGGCCGTGACCGCCCAAAAAGTTGGGGAATCACAAGTAAAATATATTTTATAAAATTAGAATTAACAATTTATATTATATGACATTTCTAGTCTTGGTGGTGTTTTAACACCATACATTTCTTTCTGAACTTTCCCTACCTTGACCTTCATTAACATAAAATAATAAGTACAACAAAATATTTACTTGGTCACTTAAATTAATCTATTTACACTTAACGATGTTGTTATTACATGAAAATAAACAATTCACTTTTCAGATTTACCAAAATTACATGACTTACACTTTTAATTTCATTTCCAAATTCTATTTACTCGTGACCTTATTACATTTTATTACTGCATAATAGATTTTATTACATAAAAGTAAATTTTGTTTGAACACACTGCCTCACTAAAATTATTCATTTACACGCCTAGGCAATGTTGGTATGTGGTAAGGTACACCTAAAGTGTAAAAAAAATATCGTATAACACATACCTTAGGGGTCCCCCTCCCCGTTCAACAGTAAGATCAAATTTCTATTCTCAACTAATTTTGTGGAGCTGGACCATCGTCGTTTCACCACCCGAAGGAAGTTCCGCCAACCATGGTCCGCCTCCAAGTGCCGAAAACCACGATCAGGACTGGTGAGGTCGTGACCGCCCGAAAATGGGGGAAGATCCCTCCTGTAAACATATAAAATCAGATTAAATTTCATTCACACATTAATCATTAATTTCCAAATTCACATCTCGTAAAATAATTTAAATTCACTATCAAAATTCAATTATATAACATTCAAATCAATCAAAATATTTAACACATCTCAAATTATTTTAATTAAATTAATTATTGAAAATACAAGTTCCATTGCTATCAAAACAATTATAATTCTTTAATTACTGTCTTCAAATTTAATGTAGTTATTTATTTAAATTGCAAAATATTGTTATTATTATTATAACAATTACCTGCATACACATTGTTTACCTAACATTTTATAATACACACCAATAAATTCGCTACATATTTATTTACAAATTATTCGTCATTATTATTCAATTTATCACACTTCATTTGGTAAAGCAGTCCATTCCAAAACCATTAATTACATGATAAAACGTTCAATAAACATTCATTGCCTCTACCCCCAATCATCGTACAAAAATCTGGTTTTACGTTTACACAGTTCATTCTTTACTAAACACATTATATTATTTTTATTAATATAAAGATTATCCAAATTCTTATATTCTTCCACAATATCAACAGGATTATTCCCTGTTATTAAATTATGTAATTTATTATCATTGAGTATAGTCCAGTCGCCTTTAGTACGATCTGTCATAGTTATGTCAATTACAGTTTCATTATCATTATTATCTGCTGCTGTATTCGCTTTGTCATAAAGTAAGTAGTCTATTACATCAATTGCTGTACTAACTATTTCACAAGGTAAGTACTTATTATCAATAACTCTTTCAATGTCTAATCTCTGCAATAATTCGTCATAATCTCTACTAACCTTAAATAACATTACCTTCTTGTCAACATATCTTTCATCATCACACCAATTCACACTTTTTCTATCATTCCGTACAAAGGGTATTAAATCATAAAAATGCCTACTACAAATTAAAAAATTATTTAGATATACATCGCTTTCTTGTAAGGTACTCTTGCCCTTCAAAAACATTCGTAACCAGCTTGGTTTACCATAAAACTGGGGAAAATTTACCCTCTGCCCTATATTCACAAAATCATTCTCTTCAAAATCTCTATGTAACTTACAAACACTCTCTCCTCTCTCTCTCACTGTTTCTATATTATTATGATTGCTAATTATTTTCACTGTATTATTTTTATATATCTCGTTTTCCACTATCTTACTACTATCAGTTGTTAATTCATTTTCGTAATTATTTGTTATTTTACTATTACTCTGGTTGTCTGTTATTTCGTCACAATCACTCGTAACTGTGTTATTTTCTACCTCCTCCTTCCGCGTTCTACTTTCGTTTATTTCGTCTTAAATATTAATTGTATTTATAATTATCTCACATCTCATGCCCACGATAGTTTTATTCATACTTTCTAACTTATTGTCTATTTCTCTTAATTTTTGGTCTTGTTTGTTTATTTCTGTTTTCAATTCTATGTTACTAGCATTTATTTCTGATTTGATTTCAATCTTAAATTCATTCAAGCTCGTTTTTAAATTATTGTTTTCTGATTTCATCTCATTTTTAAATTCATTTAAACATGTGTTTATATTATTATTTTCTGATTTCAACTCATTTCTCATTCCTGACATCATCTCCATCATTAACGCTAACTGATTAAATATACTGTATTTACATTATCGCTTATTTTTGCGTCTACTGTCTCAATCGTTAATTCGTGTGTTGTATTGTCTACACTCTCGTTAATATTTGTTGATATTAAATCCTCTTGCGTAACATTTAAAATTGACCCCTCCCCAATATCTTCACATAAATTTGCACTCTCGCTTTTCTCTGCCATTTCGATCAGGTTGTAAATTAATTTATTTTAATTTTTAATTCACAACGTCGCTGTTTAACGGGCGCCAACTAAAGCAGGGCAATGATTTAGTAATTAAAATATTTAAAATTCGTCCCTGTTTCGGGCGTCGACTATAGCAGTACGAGTTTAAAAATAAATATTAAAGTTTATAAACCTGTTTATATAACTGAAACTCTACTTGCTTTTTAAATCAAAATATTCAAATTTGTCCCACTTACCTTCATCGCTAATAAACCAGGGTGTCGTCTGATGTACTTAGGCAGAGAAAAACAACAGGTAATGCAATGACACACATGTACTTTACGAACATAAATAAAATGGTATTTTATTTGTATAGCATGACAATTTTTCTGTTTACCTTCCGGTTTAAATTTACTAAAATACGCCTTATGGCTGAATTGTGAAACTACGTCAAATTATGATTTCTACTGTAGTTATGCTTTTTCTACAAATAACCCTCCGAACAATATTAGATTTACCTAGCCATGCTATCAAGATTTATTTATTACTGAATAAATATATATATTACTGAATAATATATTAGTCATATATATACTTATGACTAACTTATTTTCTACTCAAAGAACGACCCAGCAATGCTCACTCTCTCCCTCACATACTGTAAAATTCCCCATAATTTAGATTTAGCGCTTTTAAATTGATTTTAATTTGTTAATAGATGTTTAGATGATTACTTTCCTGAACTTAGATCCATGACGACCACGTGGTGAATTTAGTTCATTGTTGTTTTACTTGTCTGAATAGGGTTCACTTTTTTGTCCGAAAAGTTTCTGCTGTTAATTTAGATATTCACCAATCACATTTTGCACTGCTTTTTTGTTTCTGCACTCACATTTCCATAATTAAAATTTTGCTTTAACACGTGGTACTATTGTACAGCCGGCCGGCTATCGGTGTTGAGGACGACAACGTAGTTTTTCTAAGCGTCTATATAAACCACGCCTTCTTCATCCATGGCAACTATGTTCGTGATTGGTTGGAAAAAATCACGTGTGTAGCGAGTATATGTAACTTCGTCCTGTCTTTGGGCTCGCTAAAAAGTTTTATTTTTCCACCAACGGAAAATACACGCATGTGCGCATAGGCGAACATTCCAACGCTGTTATCTTTGTGCGCCAGGCACGACCCGGTACAGGATTGTATACAGGGTGTCCAAACAAACATGTCTGAGTTACCGTAAAGGGTGTCCAAACCGATCCGTCCCCAATAATTGATAACTTGAAAATAAAAAATATACTGTTCAAAATAGCCCCATTACAGTAGTGCGATGTTCCAACGCTACAGCACACGAGTTATTTTACAACTTATGGTTACTGAAATTACTTGTTACAACATTTATTCTTAAACTTTAGAGATTGTCATTTTAAAGTCTTTTAGTTTACAATTACTTCTATTTAAAAAAAAAAAATACATATCCATGGAAGACCAGCTTCCGTGCTACCTCTTAGTTAAGTGTTTTAGTCCATGTCGTCCACACGTGATTCTTCCGCACACTCTAGGTAGAGGGTTGTCATCGTGGTCGTCTTCCTGGTGAAGGTCCTTGGAGTCAACTAATGATAGAGAGAGTTGCGATGTCATGAAGTCATCCTGTTCCTTGGTGGTTTGGCAAATACAGTTGAGGTCTTCGTCTTCACATTTTACATTTGGTAATAGAACGGTTGTATTTCACTTTACATATACAATCCTAAAATAACTTTAACTATCTTTCTAGATGTGAGATGTCACCTTTCGCACTTAATCTTCTACATTCTTCTTTACTGATACACACTACATACTCGTTACATAACTCTTCACACGGTTATTTAACTTAATAACAAAATAATAAAACAGATTTTGTTGTAGCGCTCCGTTCTGAGCTGCTTACTGGCCGAACGACGCATCTCAAGTCTCTCTTACTATGTTAGGAAGGGTCAGTTAATCGCGCGGAGTTTACGCGTCGCAATAAAATAGTTCCACATTTATCCTCTATTTAAAGGGTTAAAGTTTGACCTTTTAATTATCCAAGCTATTCTAAATTACAGACTTTATTATAGTACACTACTGCGGTCTTGTTTATTTATTTAATTAATATCAAATTTACAAGTATTATTTGTTTGTTTAGGGGTCGGTATTCAAGTTAATTCCGGTTAGCGCATGTCTATGCAGGGTTAATTAACAAGGTTTTCCCTATCTGTACACTCGTATTCCTTTTTATTTTATTATTAAAACTCTTTATTAAATATTATTATAATTTTATGATAGCGATAAGATTTAGGTTAAATGTGCGATTTTATTAATTGAAATTTAATTATTTATTAAAATTTTATTTATTAAAATTTAAAATTTCTCAGCTTTTACATTAACTATTTATTAATTATTTTATTTTTTAATTAATGAAATCGTCACACCTTAACCACAGTACTGTGGTCACTAACGTATACCACCTCACGTTATCGCACTCGAGTTTCACTGATGATGGAAGTCGATCGCATTGCCGAAACATCTGGTTTTGTAGAAAACATTGGACTACGGCCAAATATCCCGGGAAGGAATTTTAACAAAAACTACTTCTTTGTTGCCGATAACGTTGTACACATATATATCAGTGGCGAAGTTACATGGAGGCAATTGAGGCAATGCCTACCCTAAAAAATTCTGTAGAATAAAAATTATAAATACGTATGAACTACATAACGTAAAGATTATACATCGTTACTGCGACTGTCAAATTTATTAAACCGAAACGTGCTTTATTGAGCGACCGCTAGATGGTGACAGGTGAGATTCGGCATAGCTCGTTTAAAGCGAATGAGGCAACCTGAACTTGCCTTAGCGTTTTTTGTATACATCGTATGTAAGCAATGTAGTGGTGTGATAGGGAAGTAAAGGGAGGGGGGATTGTCCCGTGCTGTACACATAGAGCGTTGAGGCATGCCTCACTTCTATGGTCCAAACAGTTAAGTTAAAGCGCCTGTGTTGTTTCTAAGTGTGTTTATTTTATGCGGTTATTAAAAGTGTCACTGTTATTCCGCTGAACTAACAGCTGGTCAAGATTGTTATTTGAATTATTTGTAACATTAAACATATATATAGAAACTAATCAAGTTTAAAAATTTGAAGTTCAATCAGTTGTATTATTGTGTATGACTAATACAAGGATTGTTCAATAGAAACACGTATAGAGCTGTAAAGCATTTTTTATTCAACGATTTTAAAAGAAGTCTCCAATAACATTAAGACATGAGTTCCACTGTTGCGCTAACCTGTAGATTCCCTGCTAGTAAAATTCTTATGGCTGTTTGTGGAACCATTCGGTTACAGCAAACTCTACCTCAGCGTCCGATTTGAACCACCGTCCTTTTAGTGATTCCTTAAAAAAATTTAAGATAAGATTTTTGCCTACCCATTCATTAACTACTAACTTCGCCACTGATATATATAAAAAATATGCATAAAATTAATGGCTTGTATAAGTTAATGATTGATCTCCATTAAGTAGTGCTCAAGTTTCCAAAGTTTTAATATTATGATGTCTGTAATTAAAACATCAGAGCAGGTATAGTGTGTATGAGGGTACACCATGGACAAAAATTTTCAACATTTCCTATTGAGCGTTGCTTAGAGTAAAGCTGCGAATCTACAGTGTACGTTTCACAGAACAAACACGCGAAAAAGAAGGAGCGCTCCGAAGTCGCTCATGGACCCTCAGCATCTTGCAGAGGGTTCATTCCCTAAAGACGAAAAGTCTGTCTATGAATCGTTCCTCTGTAAACACGTGCAGTTACACTGCCCAGCGATCCACAGGAAGCAAATCGCTATCCACGCTGGACACTTTTTCGGCTTGCACGCGTTATGTTGGTATGGGTTTCGGCACTTACCATTTAAAAAGGGTGCAAATGTAAGAAAATAAACATGAGTGAGGCCAGAAATAACGCGAATTTTGTGTGTGTGTGTGTGTGTGTGTGTGTGTGTGTGTGTCTTCCCTGCCTTTTTATTGTGGTAGTCATAATAATAAAATGGAAACGTAAACATTACATAACTGAGATATGCTTGCCTGCCACGAATGATATTGATGTTTGTAACAAAATTTTCTGTTTGTACATTTTGAGTGTAAATTAATCCATTATACTATTAACTCATACATGATTTACATTAAAATGAAAAATTATAATTTTATTGCCTGGCAACAAAATTATTTTATTTTTAACAATTACCATTGTTTCAAAAAGTTTAAATGAATTTTCAAGTACTTTACTGTTGTTAAAACGTAAAAGGTTGCAGGTAAACTACCCCTTCCCCTTAACTGATCTTCACCAAAATCGAAAGTCCTTGAGATCTCTACAATTCAGGGAAGTATGCAAAAAATTATTTGATTCTGTTTGAATTTGCGGCTGTTATCGTTTGTCATAGAAAATACCCTTGTTAAAAAAACGTTGCAGGTAAACTACCCCTTTCCCTTAACCGATCTTCACCAAAAACAATAGGTCTTGAGAACTCTACAATTTACTGGTGTTTGCAAATAATCTTTTGATTCTGTTTGAATTTGTGGCTGTTTATCGTTTGCCATAGAAAATACCCTTGTTAAAACATAAAACGTTGCAGGTAAACTACCCCTTTCCCTTAAACGATCTTCACCAAAAACAATAGGTCTTGAGAACTCCATAATTCAGGGCTGTTTGTGAAACATTATTTGATTCTGTGTGAATTTGCAGCTGTTATCGTTTACCAAAAAAAAATATTACCCTTGATAAAAAAAACTGTTGCAGGCAAACTACTCCTTTCCCTCAACCGATCTTTACCAAAAACAATAGGTCGTGAGTACTCTACAAATCAGGGCTGTATGCAAAAAATTATTTGATTCTGTTTGAATTTGCGGCAGTTATCGTTTGCCATAGAAAAAAAATCTACAGATAGACACACACACACAGACACTTTTTGAAAAACGACTTTTCTTCATGTTTTGAGTGTAGTACAATCAGAATCTGCAATAATCTCGAACACGATTTTTTTTTGCCATCACCATACTTCCATTTCCTTAAGGAATATGGAAGTAAAAACCCAAGGAAATGTCAAAAAACGCGTTATTGCTTTTTAAATATGGCTTAGCCAAGCTAAACCCCATTTTTCCTATCTTTCATATTTTTCAAATAACTCAAAAATTAATGCATAGAAAAAAAATTAAAAAATTATATAAGCTTTGTAGCAGATAATCTTCAAACTGTTTTCGAATTTTGTACCTTACCAAAAATGAAATGTAATCCACTGGAATTGAAAACAGTGTATCTTATACTTCTATGAATGTCAAGTCTCATTTTTATTAGCGTTTATTTGATTCAATAATAACATGAAAAAATTAAAACTGACAATGAATTATATCAAAAAATAAATACGAATACAAGCTGTAATTGTGTTTTTTTCAACTGTTACTAACATTAAATTTTAAATTTCATAGGTATTGCAGGGAATTAAGGCAAACAACACACGCTAATGACGTATTTGTACACGCTCACAGCTGATGTAATAGAACAAAATTCAAAAAAATTATATGCAATGATTATAGAGGTATACTATTTGACAGAAGAACCTCAATAACGTTGAAACTTAAAAATTTAATGAATTACGGTCGAATTTCGACCACTGGGCGACCACTAGTGATTATTAATCTGTTTGATCATATTTACGATTGTATCTAATATTTTCTTTTCTTTAAACCAAACCAAATTCTAATCTTAGACTTATTTCAATTATCTTTTTACTAATCCTTTGTCGATTTCTTATTTTATATGCCCTCTTACTGTATAGGGTATTGGGTATAATTTCTTATTTAAACTCACCTTCTCTCTTATGGGTCATTTGTATTGCACTCCTATTATCTTGCCAAGTTTTTGTGACGTCTCCCTTGTTAAGACAACACAAAAGTCGGGAACTAGTTCAATTCGTTACCAGTTAATTAAACTAGCTGCCGTTTTTAGTAAAACTTCCTTACCAACAAATTACAACACAATTTTTACATAGGAAATAGACAAGGATTGCACAAATTTATTCACTCACTTGGTGTTAGCAAAAACATCTCTTTATTACTATTCAAATCTCATGATTTACTTTGTTTTTTAAATAGAATTACTCTAGCAAATTCTGCTTTTAATGCTTTAAAAATATTAAGTGTATTATTCCTTTTATCTCAAAAGTACTCATCTAGATGTTTTTTTTTTGTACCTTGGATCCGGGTCTGAACTTTGTTAAAAATTAATTTATCACAATTTTAACCAAATTACTGAAAGAATAATATTGGTTGAAAACTACAGAATTACCTTACATTTAGATCTAGTGCTGTTACTACTACTTCATTACAAAATTACAAATCTGATAAGTTATTCTTTACATTATTAAAAGTTCTTTAGTGTTATTTTGTTACTTCTCTGATTGAAACAATATGTACAAATGTTGTGTTTGGATATCACCTGAATTTAACATGAAGTTGTGGCTGGGTCCTTGGTGGTCATCTTCTGTCGTCTTCTAGGGTAGTGTACGTGGTTCCTCTTGAAGCTACATCGGGTTGATTATATCTGGTCTCGACGATCGGATTTTTTCTTGAAGTTCATACTGTTGTATTTTGAGTTTTCTACGTCTGGAGTTTGTAGTTCACATTTTACACCTTAATGATAGTTCTTACTTTGCAGTACTAAAGTCTGGTAAGTTACATATCTTACAACTTACAGTTTTATTTTTTAAAAGAGATGTGTCGGCTAAGTTTTCCTTTCTTTATATTTTTTTATAACTCTACACACACTACATTATTTATTTTTGTTATTATTTTCCACACTACATTCTTCAAAATTAAATCACCTCAAACTGGATACTTTTTAAACGGCATACACATACGTGTATGTGGACAACACAAAACTCACATCTTTACATGTCGAAGTTCTACTGGCGACTGTGTGCATAGTTTAGGGGCGAGGGGTCAGTAAGCTGGCGCGTATTTACGCACTGAGAAAATAGTTCGTTCTTTATTTATTGTTAATTACTCATCAATTTGAATGTAAGTACTTTACGTTAACTTTGTTACGAATTAGAGATTTCCTTATTTATATAGTCGTATTTTAAATAATTAACGTAATTATTATTATTATTTAATTAACACCTTTCTTTGCGTGTTGGTACGGGACAATTTCAAGTTGATTCAGGAATCTGGGTATAGGTAAGGGTGGATAATACTCTTACTTGTTAGAAATTAAAGAATTTTTTATTTGTGCGATTTACTATATTTTTTAAAATTGTCACATCCTCCTGCACCTAACTATGAAAACGCGGTGGTGGGGTAATCATAGAAAATCTAATAAACACAATTACATTTTTATCTTTCGTGAAATTCCCTTTCTCTCACTTCTTACAGTACTAACTTATATTTTAATCCTTAATACTAATTTCCCTAATTATCCGTAACTCACAATATCGTGGCCCGACTGACATCGGCTTACTCTAACTACACCAGTTAGCTTTCAGCACTCTTTAATGATCTTTGGGCACCTTTCTGCCCCCATCATTACCCTTTTCAGTCGGCGCCATTGTGACCTGTTACGTTACATATATATATAATTCTTTATTATATATATCATCAACTTACCTCTAATATAATCTAAAGAGGATCCCATACTCCACTTTAGATTATTGTTAATCCTAGTGTCTTATGTTACTTGAGAGAAGCGGAATCTCACGAAGATAATTCTTTATTATCTCTTTAACAATTCAATTTTCTGTACTGTCATATATAATTAGTCAAAACAAAACGCTAATACCATTGTATAGTAGAGAGAAATTTCATATACGAAAAGTTCATTGCTTTAACAATAGCACAAAGGGTCAGCTGTTTTGGGGAGTCGTCTAGTTGCATAGGGTGGTAATTCAGGACAATTCAAAACAGGAAAGAGCATGTCTAAGGTGGTTTGTTTGGTTAGCGAGGGGAGGTTTTGAATGAGATGCGTGCATACAAAAGGGGAGAGTTTACATTCCTCAACACGTATTTAACATGAACAGACTGGTTTCTACCGACAGGTTTAGAATGGAATACTTACCAGCGATGACTTGTTTATTACGGCAAAGTCATGATACTAATATTATTATAACTTAATTAAAATTTTACTCATTTTTTGTTTATTTCAGAGTGAATAAATATATGTTTGTGAAAGTTATTGTTAACGAATTATAACAATATACAATTATTATTATTTTTACAAAGAACAGTGACGCAATTTTGTAGGCGTCACGATGCTTACAAACCTATTATATAATTAAGCAGAGCAGTTTTTTACACAAAAGCAGAGTGGCGCAATTTTGTGACGTCTCCCTTGTTAAGACAACACAAAAGTCGGGAACTAGTTCAATTCATTACCAGTTAATTAAACTAGCTGCCGTTTTTAGTAAAACTTCCGTACCAACAAATTACAACACAATTTTTACATAGGAAATAGACAAGGATTGCACAAATTTATTCACTCACTTGGTGTTAGCAAAAACATCTCTTTATTACTATTCAAATCTCATGATTTACTTTGTTTTTTAAATAGAATTACTCTAGCAAATTCTGCTTTTTAAAAATATTAAGTGTATTATTCCTTTTATCTCAAAAGTACTCATCTAGATTTTTTTTTTGTACCTCGGATCCGGGTCTGAACTTTGTTAAAAATTAATTTATCACAATTTTAACCAAATTACTGAAAGAATAATATTGGTTGAAAACTACAGAATTACCTTACATTTAGATCTAGTGCTGTTACTACTACTTCATTACAAAATTACAAATCTGATAAGTTATTCTTTACATTATTAAAAGTTCTTTAGTGTTCTTTTGTTACTTCTCTGATTGAAACAATATGTACAAATGTTGTGTTTGGATATCACCTGAATTTAACATGAAGTTGTGGCTGGGTCCTTGGTGGTCATCTTCTGTCGTCTTCTAGGGTAGTGTACGTGGTTCCTCTTGAAGCTACATCGGGTTGATTATATCTGGTCTCGACGATCGGATTTTTTCTTGAAGTTCATACTGTTGTATTTTGAGTTTTCTACGTCTGGAGTTTGTAGTTCACATTTTACACCTTAATGATAGTTCTTACTTTGCAGTACTAAAGTCTGGTAAGTTACATATCTTACAACTTACAGTTTTATTTTTTAAAAGAGATGTGTCGGCTAAGTTTTCCTTTCTTTATATTTTTTTATAACTCTACACACACTACATTATTTATTTTTGTTATTATTTTCCACACTACATTCTTCAAAATTAAATCACCTCAAACTGGATACTTTTTAAACGGCATACACATACGTGTATGTGGACAACACAAAACTCACATCTTTACATGTCGAAGTTCTACTGGCGACTGTGTGCATAGTTTAGGGGCGAGGGGTCAGTAAGCTGGCGCGTATTTACGCACTGAGAAAATAGTTCGTTCTTTATTTATTGTTAATTACTCATCAATTTGAATGTAAGTACTTTACGTTAACTTTGTTACGAATTAGAGATTTCCTTATTTATATAGTCGTATTTTAAATAATTAACGTAATTATTATTATTATTTAATTAACACCTTTCTTTGCGTGTTGGTACGGGACAATTTCAAGTTGATTCAGGAATCTGGGTATAGGTAAGGGTGGATAATACTCTTACTTGTTAGAAATTAAAAAATTTTTTATTTGTGCGATTTACTATATTTTTTAAAATCGTCACAAAGTTTATCTTCCATTGCTTCATTCAGTAACTGATGATTCATTTATTTATTTATTTGTTTTAAGTATTTATTCTCTTTACTCATTATTATCACCTTATTATTGTTATTAACCGTCTTTCTCTTCTTAATCAATTCAAAATAATTTCCCTGAAGTATCCTGTAAGATGTTCTTACGTTTTTTGAATTTGGTGGGTTTGTTAATTGATTCCAAATAATTTATCTTAACTCTCCTGTATTGGCCACTGTTCGGGCTGCTCCACCAATATGGTTTTCCGGTGGATTCCGTAGATTATATGCGGTTATAAATCTTTCTATGGGATCGTCACAGTATGGATCATACACATACGGTTCTATTTCATCTTCGTCCCGTCTATTCCTTCCCTCAGCATTCCCGGAATCGGGATTAGTTTTACAGTTTCCACGATAGTCCTCTTGGTTATCCCTCTCATCAGTCCTGATATAGTTTATTCGAGCTATATGGGTTCCCTGATTTTCCTTTGCAGTTGCTCGCTCCTCTCTCCTTCCTTCATGTTGACTATTTTCTGATTGTGAAAGGGCACCATGTTGATCTCTATGTCTTATCTGTTCATAGTTGTTGTTTGCCTCACTTTGTCTATACTCATTGCGAGAATGTTCATTTCGATCAATCTCCCTCGGGTAATGACTATTATAACCTCGGGAATCATAGTTTCGGCGTATAAAATTTGCTCGATAGTTATTTGAAGCGTGGTTGCCCCTATAATTATTATTGTTATTATTATTATTATTATCATATCTCCGGTCATTCCGGTTATCGTTTTTGTAGTAAATTCTTCCACCTTCCCTATCATGGTATCTTGGAACATTTCTCTGGTCGCTCCTTTCTACTATTTGGTTTCTACTACGGTTTTGTTCTTCCGGATATCGGTTAGGGTAACTGTCTTCTCTCATATTCCCTTGTCCAGCACGACTGTCATAATTCATCTTCCTCTCATAATCAGTGAGTAATAATGTCATCGCTTCTATAGTATTGGCTTGACTGGCAAATTGTGCTAAGCTTACCGTTTCAGGAAAATGATGACTCAAAGCTTCCACCATATATCTGTCATCCATGGGTGGATCTAAATATCTTGCCCTGCAAACATGCGATAAGAAATACGAGGTTGGTGTTTGTCCTACGCTTGGGTTGTACCTACCATATACTATGGTCTCCCGCACTCTTGTCTGTATGGATCGTGTCCAATATTTATTTGTATAGTTTTCCATGAATTCCTAGCTATTCAAGGTGTTTCTAACAGCATCCCACCAATAATCATTCATTTCATGGAACCCTTGATCTAAAATTAGCTTAATTCTCTCCCATCTATTTTCCTTGGTACTATGCAAATATTCCTTCATTCTATTTAAATACTCCATAGGATTTTTTATATATCCTTTCATATGTGGCACTTCATGACTAATATTCTTGTCTTCTCGTATAATACATGTTTGATTACCATTTTGTTCTATTTCATTGACCCTTACTACTAATTGTCCCATGGTATCCTCTATTTTGGTATTACTGCTGTCCAACTGTTGTCCCATGGATTGAATATTGCTCGTTACTTCCTGTTTGTGTTTTACCAATTCTCTCGTCATCTGTTCGATGACTTCTTGTTTATTTTCTCCTAATTTCTCTTCCACTTCTTCCTTCAGTGACTGTTGTTTCGTTTCTATATTGTCTAACCTATTTTCCATTGTTTCCATATTCAATTTCACCTCTGCAAACTGTCTAACATTCCCTTCCTCATAATTTTTTAATATTAACTCAACTTCAGCCTTTTGCTGGTCTAATTTATCATTCACCCCATTTATTTGTTGTTGAATGGTCTCCTTTAATTCCTCCTTATTTTGTTTTAATAAATTTTCATTATCTAATTTCATTTGTTTAAACTGTTCTTGGTTACTGTCCATTTTCGTGTCAATTTTTTCAATATCCTCCTTCATTTGTTTCTTTAATTCCTCATTATTTACTCTCATTTGTTTCAATAATGTTTCGCTGGTTTTGTTATTCCCTTCCATTATAATTCTCATCATCTCCTGGAAATTTGCATCCATTGGTTGGTTTGGTTTCTTTGGTTGGTCCCCTTGGGCATCCTCTACTATTACTTCCATTTCAGTTTCTTCCTCTTCAGCACTATTACTCCTTAATTCATATCGTTGCTCTGGTTTGTTAGCCATTTTACAATCTTTAACTTAATTTAATTATAAAGAAATTTTTTATGCTAATTAAATTTAACAAAATTGTGTTATTTGGTGCTGGTTTAAAGAAAATCTTTGCTTTCACGTATGGGCGCCATTTCTAATAATAAAAAATAAAAATTATACAATAAAGGACCTATAGGGGGCATAAATGCCCGTACATAGGTTGTCCTTAGAATTAATATTTATATACTTAATACTAATTGTGAGTTTTACCTCACCGATCATAGTAATATATTAAAAATAAATTATTTTTAAATTTTAACAAAATTTTAGATTGTACTATAATACAATTCAATAAATAAATGAAAAAAAAAGAGAAAAAAGGTCCATATCATAATAGACTGTTTTTTTGATTATTCAATAACAATGTTCCTAATTTTTTCTTTGATTTTTTTTTAAGCACTTTTATATTTACACTTAGATTTTTCAGTTCATTAGGTAATTCATTAAAATATTTTATGGCATAATACACATAGCTTCTTTGCCCAATACTTAATAGGTGTCGCGGCAATATAATATTTTTATACCGTGTGTTGATTCGATTTTGTAAAAACTCACTTTTTAGATCATTGTATTGATAAACTATAGAATTCACTACAAACACCTGTTTAATATTTAATGGTTTATTCGAATCTTGTTCATTGACTCCTATAATTTTAAGAATACACTTTTGCAGCCGATCCAATGCGTCTAGAGATGATTTATATAGACCCCCCCAGCCCATGATAGCATACCCTGCCACACTATGGAATAGTCCATAGTATATTTGTAGTAGTTGCTTTTTTGATAAAATTTGTTTAAGTCTGTAAAAAACGTAGACTAAGTATTTGGTTTTTTTTACAATGTTAGCCACATGTACATCCCACTTCATGTTAAAGTCATATGTTATTCCTAGATATTTACTAGTTTTAACTCTTTTCAATTTTTGACCATTTATCTTAATTTCAAAGTCATGCGGAACAGAGTCTCTATAATTTCCAAAGGTGATAAAAACAGACTTGCTTATGTTGAGTACTAGATTATTGCGATAGAGCCAAGAGTATATAATATCTAATTTAGTTGACATATCTGTTGCAAGTTCAGGCCATGTCTTTGCTTTCATTGGTACTGCTGTATCATCAGCATATGCTATTAATACATCTTGTAACACTATTAAGTCATTGATATATAAAATAAACAATAAAGGTCCTAATATAGAGCCCTGGGGCACTCCAACATTTGTTTTAATAGGCTGACTTCTAGTCCCATTCACCTTTACAACTTGTGTCCTGTCATGTAAATAACTGGCTATCAGGGATAAGCTTACACCTCTTATTCCCATATTCTGTAATTTGGATATAAGTATGCCATGATCAACAGTGTCAAAAGCTTTGGAGTAGTCCAAAAAAGTTACAACAGTTGGTATGCTAATACTTAGATTTTCATAAATAAATTTGCTAAGTAGGGCTATAGCATCATCTGTACCTTTCTTCTTGAGAAAGCCAAATTGTTTAGCACTTAACAGGTTATGTTTCTTTACAAATTTAAATAATCTGGTAAAAATAATTTTTTCAAAAATCTTAGCTAAATTTGATATCAGTGCGATCGGTCGATAATTGTTAACCAAACTTTTTACACCTTCCTTATATATAGGACAAATTACAGCTTTCTTAAATTGATATGGACATGTACCTTGTATCATAGCAGTATTAATAATGTGAGTCAAAGCAGGAGTTATGAACGGAGCAGCTAGCTTAACTGTATAGGCATGAATTTCATCACACCCACCAGGTTTATTTTTGAGTTCACGAATAGTTTGGTAAACTTCTGACCCATTTGTTGGTGTTAGAAACATAGTATGCTGATTAATTGATATATCTGGTATTTCATGCTGCAGAATAGGAGGAGTCGCACTTTCATTCAGCCTAGATACTATACTATCACTGATTATTTCTTGTACTGTAATTTTTTACTGATAGAATAATATTTATTATATGCACCACGTTGGTTGTGTCATTTAATGTACTGTAATTAATTACAGGTATTGTAATTAAGATCTGCCCCATATTGGGCGCCATTTATTGTACTGTAATTATTTACAGGGATTGTAATTAAGATCTGCTCCACGTTGGATCAGCCATTTTATGTACTGTTATTATGTTTTTTTGTTTACCAGTACATGTAAAGAAAATCTTTCTCTCAGGGTTAATGATTATTAATCTGTTTGATCGTATTTACGATTGTATCTAATATTTTCTTTTCTTCAAACCAAACCAAATTCGGTTAATATGTAGTATTTTGAGAATTAACCATGTAAAAAATAAATACCAGACTAATGTAACTTAACCGACTCTGAATTCTTCCAGCTGCCATGGGTTCACGTCTGGTTGTTGTTTACCTTTTTTCAAAAGCAATATCAGGCTTGGTGATATGTTCCTTCACACAAATTTCTTATTGATCTCACCACTGAATGCCGCTCTCCAGGACGACTGCAACACAGATGTCTCCTCGGAACACTTAATTATCCTTTATGGCCACTTAAACTCTTCTTCAGTCCAGGATTTCCCTCTTCTATCTTCGTTCTATTAAGGATATTGTTATATTTCTCGTAATATTATTTATTTATTAAATATTACAATCAAAACGCTGGTATCACAAATTAAATTCCTTTACTTTATTTTCTTTCCCTATTACATTAACTTGATGATGTACAAATGTTATTTTATGAAATTAGACTCTTCAAGTCACTCTTATTAAAAATAAAATTAGACTTATAACGTTACACTTATTGAATATAATTGAAGACTCCTGATGTAACTCTTATTAAATATATTTGAAGACTAATAAAAATTTCCTTCTGAAAACAAATCAAAACCTATTAAAATTCAAATTCTTACTTTGACCAGTATAATTTCAAGTTTGTAACATTCTGTGTACCCACTATTTCTCGTGTCGCCCGGTTCTGCAAAACATACAAATTATTCATTTTAATTTCTATTATCTCGTAGGGGCCTTCGTACAGCAAAAATAACTTTTTTATCTCCTTGTCTTGAGCATTTGATAAATCATGGCGTTTTACTAACACTAACTGCGCGATTTCATATTTCACGCACTTACCTTTCATATCGTGTCTCCGTTTCCTCCTTTCTCCTTTCGTCAGTAACCTCTCATTTGCCAGTCTCAATTTTACGTCCTGGTTTATTGTACTCGTCTCTGGTGGATAATCGAATAACTGCTCTAAAATCCGAGGTGGACGCTTCCCTCGTACCAACTCGTAAGGCGTGAACCCAGTCGACTCGTGTTACACTGTTCAGCCAGTTCTCAATTCTTTGAACGTATAAGGGCCGCTCGCTATGTTTGGCATGACAGTATGCTCGGAAAATTTGGCCTAATTCCCTCATGACCCTCTCTGGCTGGTTGGACTGCGGATGATATACTGCCGTGTGTTGGGATGATACCTTCCCATCCGAGAGTCTGGCGCCATTTTCCACTGATGAACTGTGGTCCGTGGTCTGACAGGATTACTTTTGGCTTTCCGATGTTGACCATGTAGTCGCGTGTGATTTTCTCACTCAACACCTTACTCGTCGCTCTCTTCACACTATATAATCGGACATATTTGGAAAAAGTATCTAACACAACGAAAATATACATAACACCACCCCTACCCTTTGGCAATGGGCCATACAAATCTACTGCTACCAAGTCAAATGGTTTCTCCACCTTAATGTAATTTAACTCACCTTCTACCCTATAATTCACAACTTTGGATTTTTGATCCAACTTTGGAAATATTTCACAACTTTCCATATTTCTAAATATACAAGATTCTCTTAGTACACTAACACACTTTTTTGCCCCAAAATGTCCATATCTATAGTGACAGTCCCATAGTATTTTTTCTATCAATTCCTCCGGTGTTACTAACCTCCAATCTCTCTCTACCCTCTACTCTCTTAAATAAACTCCCATTAAACACTTGAAAATATTGTCCATACCCAAATTCATCTAATTCTGACTCTACACTTGTTATAATTTTGTTTAGTTTGCTATCGGCTCTCTGCATTATGTTTATGTCTTTTAATTCTTCCCCATAAAGTTTATCTTCCCTGGACAACCTATAAATCTCTATTTCCTTAATATCTCTACCCATTCTATTTCTATCTGTGTCTACACGTGATAGTGTGTCTGGTATTCGGTTTTCTACCCCCTTAATATATTCCCAAGAGAAATTATACTCTTGTAGAGCTAACACCCACCTGGTTATCCGGCTGTGTGTGAGCTTACAGGTGTTTAGAAATGACAGAGCTTTATGGTCCATCCTGATAATGGTGTTATTACCCAGCAGATAGGTCCTGAATTTCTTTACTGCAAACACTATGCTGAGAAGCTCCTTTTCGGTAGTCGTATAGTTCCTTTCTGATGCTAGCAGCGTACGACTGGCGAAAGCGATGGTGTGGTGTTCTTTCGCATCATCCTCTTGATATAGTTCGGCACCTAGTGCTATATAGCTAGCGTCTCTATAAATAAAAATTATTATTGAAATTTGGGTGGTTCATCAAAATCATATCGGCGAACTTATTCTTAATTTCGCAGAACGCTTCCCTTTCATTTTCCCCCCATTTCCATTGTTTGTTTTTCTGCAACACGGCACTGAGTCTTGCTGTCATCTGGGCGTAGTTTCACTGGAACTTCCTGTAAAAATTACATAGACGAAGAAAACTTTGTAATTGTTTTATGTTTTTAGGCTCAGGAAATGTCATGATGGATTCCACTTTGTCTGGATTAGTCCGGATTCCTGTAGGTGTTATGATGAATCCTAAAAAATGTATCTCGATCTGCAAAAATTTAGATTTATCCCAATTCACGGTTAAACCTCCCTGATATAACTTATCCAACACATATTCCAAATGTTCTACATGCTCCTCAAATGTTCTGGAAGCTATCAGAATGTCATCCACATATATAGTCAAAAAATCTAAATTGTGGGGTTGTAAAATTTTGTCAAGACACTTAATAAAACTAGCTACGCTGGTGTTTAATCCAAACGGTAGGCGAGTAAATTGATAATTTTTACCGTTATATAAAAATGCGGTATACTTGTGGTTATTTTGTGCTAACGGTACCTGCCAATAACCTGCCGTCAAGTCCAGCGATGTCATATATTTTACCCCACTAAACTTCTGAAAAATTTCTTCGTTTGCTTCAGGGGATTCCCTGTCTGGAATAATAATTTGGTTAATCTTTCTCGTTAATCTTTCTCGCGTCTAGACATAATCTAACTCTCCCATCTTTCTTTATAACTACCACTAAAGGGTTGGAATAGGTCGACACTGATCTCTCTATAATACCACCTTCTAACATTCTATCCAATTCTAACTGCACTGCCCCCCTCTTTGAATATGGTACCGGATAACTTCGTTGTACATACGGCGCATGCTCCCTCACCTTTAATTCACACTCATAACCTTTTGCCCTTCCTGGTTCCCCGGTAAACACTCCCCTAAAACCCTCTACTACCTGCCACAACGCTTCAGGTTGAGAACTCCCTACTGCGCCACCCTCACCACAAAATTTAACCGCTCTATCCGCCCATATTCTCTTCTCATGCTCATCACTCACTCTCTCTCTACATATATTCATACTAACCTCCGTGTCCCTATCTATGACCCTATTCGGTATAACCCTTATACCCGAAATCTTCACCGTATCTAAGACTCGCTCAAAATTAACAGTTATTTGTTTCCCTTCATTATTTAATTCTAAGACTCTCTTTTTAAAATTGATTATCGCATTATTTTTGATCAGAAAATCATTACCCAGTATTACTTCTAAGTTTAATCCCCTTACTACTAAGAATGTATTTTCATAACTTTCCACATTTGTTACTATACTCAACTTGACTTGTGTTGTCACCCTTTTACTTCTAACACCCGTAATACTTACAATGGTTACCCCCGCAACTGGCAAAGATGGAATCATCCTTTATTAGTGAAGTATCAGTAATACCCCCACTATTACTGATACTTCACTGCTGAAGCTCTACTAGCTTTAAAATAAATTTATTATTGTGTAAACATTGATTATTTTAAACTTTTCGTGAATTTCCAGGGTTTCGTCAGGTGTACTTATTAGCAGAGAGAAACGGGCGAACGCAAATGAACAACACACATTGATGGTTAACGAACACTTTTCATTTTATTTGACTAATTCCCATCTCCCATTACTTTTATACTATAATTTGAACAAAATGAATTTAATTATTATAGAAACAACAAACCAAATGAATTTAACCATTCTATAAAAAATTACGCAACCAACACATAGTTTGCTTTACATCGAACTTTCTTCAAATAACATAATTAGAAGTCCAATTACCCTTGTGACACATTGAAATCAATACAGAAAATTACTAAACTATTTTATCTTAACGTAAACCAGCGCTTTTACGTCATACTAAGATAGGTACCTACACACACACACTCACGCAAACACATACCCATACTATGTCATACTGTACATTTTATTTATTTAGCTCAATTTTGAAAAATGAATTTAGTATTTTTGAAGGATTTAAAATAAAATGTCTACTTTCCTGCTATTGCGGTGAATTTGACGCCATAGGCATCACCTCGTGGCTTACAGTCTGTTGGTCCAAACACTTCACATTTTTATAGCCGAACTGTTAATTAATTTCCACTTTCGCTCACTGCCTCTATTTCATGGTTATAAAAAATTGTTTAAAAGAAATATATAAAATTTTACATTTTAGTGTAGTTATGCGGGCCCGCACTTACGTTCCGAAACTTTGTATAGGTGTACCACTCGCGAGTGGTGATGGAGTTAGACTGACTTTGTTCACTGTGTGCCACAACACAGTTGGCGTCGACACACCTACATTCTTGTTATGTAAAAGCTCTGACGTAACGGTCGCCTGTTGTTAGTTATATAACTTGTTGCTGTTTTTGTATGTGTCATTTGTTGACCTTGGTACAGTTTGTCGGTTGTTGAAATTGTCTTTCTAAATATTACTGTATAATCATCACGTATGCAGTCAACAGCAGTGCTGCCACGGTCAATTCCGTTGCTAACAACAAATACACCTCTGGTTTATAAATTTTGTCCCTATTGTTGAAAAAATGTCATTGTTTTATTTTATAAAAGAAATACAAATTGCGCCATTACACCAGGTAGGCCAAAATGCCATGTTACAATACCCCCCTCAATGAGATATTTTATGCCGAAGCATAAAAAACCTCATTGACACATTCATACTTGCTAAAGGGATCAGCCAGGATATGTCGCCACAACCCCCTTTATGGTTTACAAAAAATATAATCAACTCACCCTTGGTCCGGTGACTGTGACCGCACCTGAATGACAATACTGGACTTCTCTCTCGAGATCCCAACACCGTAGAGTCAGACAGATACTTGACGCCCCTGCTCTGACGCGCTGGCCAGCTCAGGTCCGCCGCCACAGCATCACCACACTCTGAAACAACAAATCAAATATTAAATAGTGGCCTTATACAACACCATATCCCCAACTGATCTGTTTCCCCCTAGCGGTGCTGGTTTGCGCTAAGAAGCACTGGTTTTGTTTTTACTTATTTCTAACATATCAGAATACCTACCAACAATATGATACCCCTTTTAAAATTCCATCTACTTTCTCTTATTAACTTTATCCCAAAATTTAAAATCTTTGCCCTGATTCCCATCAGAATTTAAATAAACATTCCCATTATCATATTACATTTATCTCATCCCCGATTTAAAATGCATTTAAAATATCTAAATTCATAAAATTCTCTTACACTAACAAACACAATATAACATAAGAAAACATAGTACATTAATAATTCACATTGTCATTATCATCTTGAAGTAAACAATTTATATTTAAAACTTACACACTTTACATCATTGAATTTGCATATAAAATCATAAAATTATCTTTTAAACTCACTTTACTTTTATTAATTCGTTTCTAAATTTTTTTTTTTAAACTATCATAAATTTATTTCATCTTTAGTAAAATTTTTAAACACAAAAAACTTATTATTATATTTTTTATAATCCTTATTCCTAACATACTACATACAATCAACACAATAAGACATAATAAACACAATATATGGAATATCTCATGCATTTATTTTTTCAAATTTTAATAAAAGTATTTAATAGCGAGTCATCATTACTAAAATGCAACAAAAACAATTTTTTAAATTCGTTACCCCCTATCGGTAACCTCCCTGCCACACACACTATGACCCCCCCTGGACTGTGGCGTCCAGTTGCGTCCACAAGGACTGAAGTTTTGGAGGAATGTGACATCTCCATGTCCTTGCTTCTGCTTTACATTTGAACAGTTGAATATCGATATATTCTTGTTTATAATTATGCACCCTTAAACGGTTCTACCACCTGTCTCTGCTACCCCCATGCGGGCAGAGTGGCAGCCGCTGTTCCATAGTTTGGTGATTCCCCTTAATTTCACCCCCCATCAATTTCAAAGTACACCTTTACAACGATAACAGCTATGGTCAGTTATGGTCAGCGCGTAATCGTAGTGTGCCCCAACCATAGCTGTTAAAGCTAAACCAATTCCACGGTCAAGGTTCGGTGAGGCCGTGACCGCCCGAAAAGTTGGGGAATCACTAGTATAATATGCTTTTTAAAATTAAAATTAATAATTTAAATTACATGACATTTCTAGTCTTGGTGGTATTTTAACATCATACATTTCTTTCTTAACTTTCCCTATCTTAATGTCCATTTACATAAAATACATAATGTGTGTATAAACAATAATAACAATTTATAATAATAGAATATAAAAATGTCTGTTTATGTATGAAAACTTTAATATTTACAAATACATCCATCATCACTCAGCTACTAATACATACATACAGCTACAGCATAATACAGCTATTAATACTTTTTTAATTGGGTAACATTATAAGTTCCTTTTATTTCTCGGGTTTGCAAATCTACTAAAACATAAGCATTCTCCATTTTCACTTGGCTAACCTCATATGGACCGTCATACAATAGGAAGAATTTCTTAATTTCTTTGTCCAATGCTGAGGACTGATCGTGATTTTTTATTAATACTAGTTGTCCTACCTCGTATTGTATGGGTGTTAAATTCCGGTCATGTCTCCGTTTCCGTTGTTCAGCCTTACTCAGCAGGCGCTCCCTAGCGATTACCAATTTCCTATCATGTGGTATCTCCGTCCGGGTTGGAAACTTTACTAGCTCTTCTAATATGCGTGACGGCCTTCTCTGAAACATTAACTCACATGGGCTGTAACTAGTGGATTCATGTAAACTATTGTTAATATACCACTCTATCTTGCACACAAAAGTAGCCCACAAAGAATGTTTTTTATGGCAAAAGGTTCTGAACATTCTCCCTAACTCCCGCATAACCCGTTCACTTGGATTTGACTGTGGATGATACACTGATGTATGTTTAACTAAAATATTTTCCCAACCTAAAGTTTCCCGCCAGGTGTTGCTGGTGAACTGCGAACCATGATCTGATAATACTATTTTCGGCTTACCTACTTCAACAAGGTATTCATTTACTATCTTCCTAGCCAACACTGATGATGTTGCCTTTTTAATCGGGTACAGTTTTACAAATTTAGTAAAAACATCTAATACAACAAATAAATAGTTTACCCCTCCTCGACCTTTGGGTAAAGGGCCATATAAATCAACAGCAACTAATGCTAAAGGACTGTCTGGCATTACATGCTGCATTAAACCCTCCTGTTTACGATTGTTTACTTTAGCTTTCTGACAAATTTCGCATGTTTGTAATATTTTACGCACCGTTCTTTCCATATTATTAAATTTACATGACTCTTTTAATATGTCACTACATTTCTTGGGGCCTATATGACCATACCTTAGATGGCAATCTCTCACTACTTCAGGTATTATGATTTTAGGGATACACAGCTTCCAATCATCTCCCTGTTCATTTGCCCGATGAAATAAGTGTTTATTAAACAAACTAAAATGTTTCTCCCACTTATGAGGTACATTAGGTATTTGACTCAAAGCTAATATTATTTTATTAAGTTCGGTGTCTCTCTCTTGTTCTGCGGCTAAGTTACTTATTAATTTTTTCATATCTACTTCCCTCGCTTCTTTTACTATAAATATTTTATATGTATTTGCTATGTCTACTTCGGTATTATTATCAAAATCTGTTCTGGATAGGACATCAGCTACTATATTTTCTTTACCCTTACAATACTCATTTGTTAAGTCATATTCTTGTAATATTAGCATCCACCGCACTAACCTACCATGAGTTAATTTACAGTTCTTTAAAAACGTTAAAGCTTGATGGTCGGACCTTATGATTACCTTATTTCCTAACAAGTACGTTCTGAACTTCCTACAGGCGAAAACTATCGATAACGCCTCCTTCTCTGTCGTAGTGTAGTTCTTTTCACTATTTAATAGAGACCTACTTGCAAAAGCTACTACTCTGTGGTTATCACTCCCATCTAACTGAAACAACTCTACTCCCAATGCAATGTCTGACGCGTCTGTGTGTATATAAAATGGCTCTGAAAAATCAGGATGAGCTAGTATAACTGTGTTTAAGAATTTATTTTTTTATCAGCTCGAATATATTTTGCTCTTTTAAATTCCACCGCCATCGATTGTCTTTATTTAATAAATGTCCCAATTGTACTGTTAAATATGAATATTTGTCTACAAATTGCCTATAATAATTGCACAATCCTAAAAAACTTTGCAACTGCTTAACATTTTTTGGTATCGGAAAATTTTGTATTATTTCTACCTTCTTAGGGTCTGTACTGATACCCCTTGCTGAAATTATATGTCCTAAAAAATTAACTTGTTCTTTCAAAAATTCTGACTTCTTAAACTTAACTGTTATGCCATACTCATGCAGTCTACTTAGTACCCTATCTAACCTTTCACAGTGTGTATCAATGTCTGGTGATGTAATTACTATATCATCTACATAAACGGTTGTGAATTCTAAAATCTCTCTCCCTAGCACATAATCCAGGCATTTAATAAAAATTGAAACACTTACATTTAGTCCAAACGGTAGTCGGCGAAATTGGTAATTCCTACCGTTGTATAGAAAAGCCACATACTGTCGAGACTCCTCTTCCAGCTCTATCTGCCAGTAGCCTGCAGTCAAGTCTAAGGTGGTGATGTATTTGGTCCCACTAAAACGTTGCAGAATTTCGCTTACTGGTTCCGGTGATTCTCTGTCTGGAACAATTATTCTGTTTACTTGTCTTGCGTCTAAACATAATCTTATCGATAAATCTTTCTTTGTCACCACTACTAAAGGGTTGGAATATGGTGACGTAGATTTTTCTATTATACCTTCCCTCAACATTTTATTTATTTCCTCCTGTACTAAACCCCTCTTGGAGTATGGTACCGGATAGGTTTTAGGTGCAAAGGGTGTTTTTTCTTTAATGACTAATTTACCTTTAAAATTCTTTACTAAACCGGGTTCATCTGAAAAAACTAATTTATTCTTGTTTATTATTAGTACTATTTTCTCCCTGTCTTGATAGCTAAACTCCCCCTCTTGATATAGGATTTTATTCATTTTCTCCTCCCAATTATTTTCATTGTCAAATAACTCATTATTATTTACTCTCAAGTTACAATAACGTATCATTAAGGGTCTACACTCGTTTATATCATTGTCAGAAATTAACATTCCCTTACTAATTATTTTTAAAGCTTTCATTCCCACAGCTTTCTTTTGTATGAATGGTATTTCAACTATATTATTATTATTATTTAATTTCATAGTCTGTGTGTAATAGTTTAACTCTACCTTAAAATTATTTAAAAAATCATTACCTATTATAGCTCCCATATTTCGTCCTGGAATAACTAAGAAAGGTACATTTATTGTGTTCTCATTTACTTTTAATTGTAGCATTATTTATTTAGTTACCTTTTTACTGCGAACACCCGTTACTCCTATAACACTAATTCCCAGTACTGGTAATTGTGGAATTGTTTCTGTAGTCTGATTTTTGATTTTTTCAAACATTCTATCGTCTATAGCAGTCAGTTCACTCCCTGAATCTACTAGAAAAATATATTTAGAATTAAACACTTTGGCTTCAAATTCTGCCATCCCGAAAACATTATTACTCTCACCCGCTTCTTCGTCCGATAAATCATTATGTATATTGGTAATTAGTGACCCTATTGTCATGTGATTACTAGACGGCTGGGGGCTTTCTTTTTCAACCGCCCTTATTAGTTTAACGGATGTGGAGGTGGTGGTTCACTGTAAACACCCCTACTGTTTTGATTACGAGCTGGTACTTCCACGCCCCGAGTTTCGTTTTGGTTACTAACATATCCCCCTCTACCTCTATGATTAAAATTTCCTGATACTCCTCGATTACTAGTAAAACCTCTCCCTCTATGATTCCCTCTAAATTGATCGCAACCCCTATTATAATCCTCCCCTCTCCCTTGGGCACTACTCCTCGGACCCTGACACCGGTAACAGTGATTCCGCGACCCATTATAATTACTGGCTCCACAACTAGGGTTTGGACATAACCACGCCCCCTCCCCTGATCTACTCACATTACTAATAAAATGGTCTGGTTGTCTTATTTCAGTATTTGTTTGGTTCGATTCACTAACTCTAAATTGATACTTATTATCCTCTTCCTCTTTCATACTCTGGTATGCCTCTAATATTTTTTCTAACTCTGCGATATTGGCAAAATCCCGGGTTCTGATTGTGGACCGTATGTCCTTGGGTAAATGTTTACTGATGTATCTAATAAAAGATGAAAGAGGCATTGGTGGTTCTAAATATTTAACTTGACTATATAGTCTCGTCACATACGATGTAATACTCATGTGCTTAATATTAAAATTTCCCCACCCCATTATGATACTACGTAACCCCTCTTGTTTCTCTTCTGACCAGTACTTATTTCTAAATGCCTGCTCAAACTCATTAAAATCTACCCAGTTATCGTTATGAGCATCCGCCCATATTTTAGCATCCCCTTTAAAGTACTTTAAAATTCTTACTAACTTAATCTCCCAACTTTCTTGGTTATATTTATTAAAACTTTTTATAGAGTTCAAAAATTGTATGGGGTTCACTCCCCTACTTTCATTACTAAAATATCCTAATTCTACTTCCACATTCACTCTCTCACTCACATTACTTAATTTCTGGTTAATGGTTACATTCAAGTCTTCTCTGACTTTAACTATTTCACGCTCATGTTCTGCTTGTTTATTCTTTAAACTAGTTACATTAATTTTAATTGCATCAACTTGTTCAAAGTTACTTCTGAATTCATCATTTATATTTTCTTGTATTTCACTAGCTCGTTTGATTTGTTCACATTTGTTAATTATACATTGAACATTACAGTCAATTTTGTCATTTTGCTTTTTAATTTTATCATTAAATTTACTTGTCAATGTGTCAAATTTTTTATTTGTTTCTAACATTTTCTCTTTTTGTTTCTCGTTAATTATTTTGATATCATTTTTCATCTCAGTTTGTATCTTATTGATATCACTAGTCAACACATCTTTCACTCCAACAATAACCTCACTCATACTTTCCAAACGGCTATTCATATATATTTCACTCGCTCTCAATTCGCTCCTCACATTTATAAACTCGTTATTTAAATCAGTTAGTTTAACATTTATAGAATTTACTTCTGATTTGATCTCAGCTTTCAAATTGTTGTTTTCTGTTTTCATTTCATTTAAGCTCATATTTACGACATTTATTTCTGATTTAATCTCAGTTTTCATTCCTGACATTTCATTTTTCACTCCTGACATCATCTCCATCATCAATGCTAATTGGTTAAATATATTTACCCCCTCGTCTCTACTACTCCCCGCTACTACAGTTTCGTCTACATTTGTTTCAACACTTTCACCAACAAAATCATTGGTTGTTATCATATGATCTTGCGTGACATTTAAAATTGATTCTTCTACGCTACCTCTACCTAAATCTGCGTTCATATTCCCCTCTGCCATTTTTTCGACCTGTTTGTAAAATTGTTAACTCAATTTTTCAAAGTCCATGTTAACGGGCGCCATTGAAGCTCTACTAGCTTTAAAATAAATTTATTATTGTGTAAACATTGATTATTTTAAACTTTTCGTGAATTTCCAGGGTTTCGTCAGGTGTACTTATTAGCAGAGAGAAACGGGCGAATGCAAATGAACAACACACATTGATGGTTAACGAACACTTTTCATTTTATTTGACTAATTCCCATCTCCCATTACTTTTATACTATAATTTGAACAAAATGAATTTAATTATTATAGAAACAACAAACCAAATGAATTTAACCATTCTATAAAAAATTACGCAACCAACACATAGTTTGCTTTACATCGAACTTTCTTCAAATAACATAATTAGAAGTCCGATTACCCTTGTGACACATTGAAATCAATACAGAAAATTACTAAACTATTTTATCTTAACGTAAACCAGCGCTTTTACGTCATACTAAGATAGGTACCTACACACACACACTCACGCAAACACATACCCATACTATGTCATACTGTACATTTTATTTATTTAGCTCAATTTTGAAAAATGAATTTAGTATTTTTGAAGGATTTAAAATAAAATGTCTACTTTCCTGCTATTGCGGTGAATTTGACGCCATAGGCATCACCTCGTGGCTTACAGTCTGTTGGTCCAAACACTTCACATTTTTATAGCCGAACTGTTAATTAATTTCCACTTTCGCTCACTGCCTCTATTTCATGGTTATAAAAAATTGTTTAAAAGAAATATATAAAATTTTACATTTTAGTGTAGTTATGCGGGCCCGCACTTACGTTCCGAAACTTTGTATAGGTGTACCACTCGCGAGTGGTGATGGAGTTAGACTGACTTTGTTCACTGTGTGCCACAACGCAGTTGGCGTCGACACACCTACATTCTTGTTATGTAAAAGCTCTGACGTAACGGTCGCCTGTTGTTAGTTATATAACTTGTTGCTGTTTTTGTATGTGTCATTTGTTGACCTTGGTACAGTTTGTCGGTTGTTGAAATTGTCTTTCTAAATATTACTGTATAATCGTCACGTATGCAGTCAACAGCAGTGCTGCCACGGTCAATTCCGTTGCTAACAACAAATACACCTCTGGTTTATAAATTTTGTCCCTATTGTTGAAAAAATGTCATTGTTTTATTTTATAAAAGAAATACAAATTGCGCCATTACACCAGGTAGGCCAAAATGCCATGTTACACTGCCTGTGTCTATTAGTGTTGTAACTGGCTTACCTTCAATTTCCAGCTTTACCTCCGTCAACCAGGCTTCCGGCCTCATCGTTCCCATCTCCTCTTCTTCCATTATTTCGGTCGCCATATCTGTGTGAATTGTGTGATTCCTGTATCTATCTCCATGGACCCCGCAGTCATCTATCAACAGTGGCCGGGCCTCCTCATCCATTGTCCTTTTCAGTTTTCTGCCCACTTGGCCGTACCTCCTGGTGTGTACACCCTTTCCGCTCGATGGTTTCCTCCTTCATTTCTGGGTATTTCTGCTCGCCCCTCACCGGTTCTCTGATGTGGGTTGTTATATCTCTGCTGCGTCCGGTGCTGATGACCGGGCCTCGCCTTCCTACATCTGTAACAAAAATTACGGTCAGCATAATTCTCCCCGGGACACCCATCACATTTCCACATCGGATATCGTCTACTTGGTTCTCGACCATTGTACGTAGTTCCCGTGTTTTGTCCTCCTCTTTGTGGGTAATTCCCTCCGCTGCTCATGTTGGGTTGTTGTGGGCGTCGGCTGGCTTCCTGGTCCCTGATATTCTGAAAAACATCCAACACTTTTTCTAATTCATTTATATTACTCACCTCTCTCGTCATCAACGTGATCTGAACCTCTCTCGGTAAGTGTTTGCTGACATGGCGTACGAATGACTGAAATGGCAACGGTGGCTCTAAGTATTTTGCCTCGTTGAAAAGTCTCATTGTATATACCGTAATATTACTGTTATTTCTCCCAAAATTCCCTGTTCCCATTATTTGACTGCACAATATCTCCTGCTCCTCTTCTGACCAATATTTATTACGGAACGTGGTTTCAAAATTTTCATATCTCTCCCGTTCGTTTCTATGTACTTCCGCCCATATCTCAGAATTGCCCTTAAAATATTTAAAAATTTTTATAAGTTTTACCTCCCAACTACTACCGTTAAACTGATTAAACTCCCATACTCTGTTTAAAAACTGCATTGGATGCACTCTACGGGTCTCACTACAAAACGTTTCAAGTTCTGTTTCATTATTAACGTCTCGCGTAATTACTACTCGTTCGGTAATATTGTTTAACTTCTGGTTTATTGCTATACTCAACTCATCTTTAACACTACTAATGCTCTGCTCAATTGAATACAATTTCTTATCATTAATACATTCGGACTGAATGCTATTTTTGGTTATTACATTAACTGACTCGTGTAACGATTGTATTTCCGTTTTACAAGTATTTTCAATTTCATCGATTTTAATGTCTGTACTACTTTTATATTCATCAATATTTTGATTCATTTTTTCCATCTTAACCACTTCACTGCTATATTTATATTCAGTGTCAGTATTACATTTATTTATTTTAGATTCTATTTCATTGTTGTACTCATTTATTGTACTTACTAATTTCTTGTTACTCTCGTTTATTTGTTTATCAATTCTTTCTGACATGTGACTATCTATCTCATTAATTTTAACATCTATATTCTTTATTGAACTATCTAGCTTGGTATTTAATTCGTTAAACTTATTGGCAAACTCTTCATTGGTACTTTCAAAACGCTTATTAATTTCATTAATATCGTTTTTTAATTCATTATTTTGCTTTTTGAATTCATTGAAATTCCTTTGACATTTGATTTTTTGTTCGTTAATTTCGCTTTTCAACTCATCAAATTTGTTATTCTGTATTTCGAAACTACTCTTTATTTCTTTAATTTCGCTCTTCTGTTCATCAATTTGACATTAAAATTACTATTTACTCTACTGAAATTAGTTTTCATAAAATCAAATATGTCCTCTAATGATAATTCTTTTACTCTACTGACTGTAGGCGTTGATTCAGCATTTATTTCGCTCATATTCATTGACTCGGTCTCGCTTCCTTCAACATTTACTGAGCTCTCTGTTTCAATGTCAGTTAAGCTGACATTTTCATTATTATTTTTATTAGTATCCATTTTTTATATTACTTATGAGATTTTTTAATCTTAAAAACAGTTTTAATCTTACATGTACTTAATATTCTTTAATATTATAAGTAATGCGTAACTGTAGTATGTACATCACATAACCTGTATGTAATTTATACGCACTCCCAAATCACGCTTATATTCACTTGTAGGTGTGATTTATAAATTATTTTATAAATAGTCGCTGTTCAAGGTGCCAATTGTGATGTCCTACTTTATTTATTTTATAAATAAAGTGACAGTTCGGGTGTCAGTTGTGATGTACTCACCTTTAACATCTTTATAAATTAATATATATATCTCCAACTTACCTTAATTTAGCCCAGGGTTACGGCACACGAACTGTGAAATATAAACGTGACTCAGGGTTAACGTATCTCAATAATCACTATCATTTCCAATGTTAATAATCTCTGTTTATTTATTGATTGCAATGTTCATTTTAAACTTCTTTAAAATTTTCTGATTTCATTCTCTTCTCACAATAGTTATTATTGATCTTAATTACTCTGCTTATTGATCAAAACAACAAAATATAAAGAAATATGGCAGTTATTTGAACATGGTGAATACTCTACCTTAACGTAAATAACTAATTAGCTTATAGAAAGACAGCCCAGCATCTGCTCACTCTCTCATTCACACTTATTTAAATTTTCCCCTTTTTATAGAGATATCTCTAATATTACAATTTTCATCATTATATGGGTTAAAATTATACGGTTACTTCTCTGGTGGTGTCCATGAAGACCACGTGTTGCAATCAGCACATTTTAGTTCACTTGTCCGTCCAAATTAAGTTCTCACTATCAATTTTGACTTCACTGTTGATTATTAAACTTTTTTACATTGTTTTCACACTTCTTAAACACACAATTTGCTGGTCGGCCGACCCTAATTAGCTCGAGCAAAGATTTAGATGACCGCGCGCGGTCTGAACTGTAAGTCGACTGGGGCAATAAGCTGCCTGGGTGATCGCTTCATTCTTTGTATGTGAATCGCCACGTGGCCGCTAACCGGATGTCTCTTCCATAACTCGTTCTCTCATTGGCTTAAAAGGCACCACGTCACACGATAATTTGTCATATTTTCGTGTTCCTTCCGTTATCGACTTTGAGTTGGAGAGTATAGAGAGTGGCACACGCGCACACATCCACATTCCAATGTTTTATCGCTCTCGTAACTGGTACCGCCTGGCACAAGACGAATACAGGATGTTACATAAATTAAGTTTTTGTGACCACACATGGTGCCCAAACAGATCAGCCCCAAATAATTATTAAATTGAAAAAATAAACCCTTATCTTAATTTGCCCCGTTACAAAGTTTAGTAAGACATAAGACTCTCTAAGCGGAATGATGAAAAACTATATAAGCAAGAATCGTTGTAAACACGAGGCATTTTGTCAAATTACACTCAAGCAGCAACAACACATCCAGAACAAATAATCATCAAAATTAATTAATACAACGATCTAGAAGAAGTATATTTTAATCTGTGCATCGAAAACAGTAGTGAACATTAGCCAGCAGTGCGTGTATATCGAACGAGGTCAATATCAACATAACCAAAAAAGGCAGTAGCTTATTTATTAAGAAGAAGTATCTCGTTCCAGTGCGAATAATAGTGAAGTGAAATAACAATCATTATAATCCGATCGTTAGAGTGTTCATAAATTAATCAGTACGATTAATCAACAGGTAGTACAGTGATCACATTTATTTGTTTACGTTTTAGCCAATAACGGTATAACCTAATACACCATTGTACTGACGCAATATACATTAAGACTATAAGTAGATAACACTGTATCAAAGTTATTTAGAGGAATTAACATATTCCGACTTAAGATTATATATGTTAACGGTCTTATAACTGAACACAAAATTAGTCAAAACAAACGAACTTTTCGTTCATTAACTTCCGATTATTAAAGGTGTATAACCTAACAATATGATATCATAATAGTATTTTGAAATAAAGTGGCGTTCTATTCTGTAATTTAAACGAAGCCACCTTTGAGGTAAATAAATATAATAAATAAGTTATCAACCCTAATTAGAGTTTTCATTGTTAACCAAACTGAGCTAGGCAAAGTAAGTAAACTGGACGATTTGTGATCCGTTAATTGTTATTTAATGCATGTATTTAATTGAAACTATTCAATAACAAATAATAAATACCATTATTGTACAGCAACAACATTTGTCAATAATTATTTTAACTAATAATTGGTAATCAGTATTACTAATCACTGAGGTGCAATTGATAGTAAACAAACCAGAAAAAGTTTAATGCATGATCTCAATCTCACTATCTGATCATTCATAGAGTAATTAAAAATCAGAATTAATTATTATTTCATTCAGAAGAATTTTTTTATGGGACATTTCTGTCGAAAACCCATATGGCGCCCAAGTAAATATTAAAAGTGTTATATAAGCTTGACAGTTTATTAACCATCTGTGAACAACTGAACGTCCAGTACTTCACCACAGGTACGTAAAAGTTTAATTTATGTATGATAATCTTGTTAAGACAATACACTGACATACACAGACGACACTTTTAAACAGAAGAGTGAACCAACATCAAGAGATCTACGCAGCAGTTACATTCATCAACGGATCTACAATTAAATCTTTACTCATAAAAATCTAAACATTTACTAAACAACTTCAAGAGTAAGTGAACAGATTTATTTATATTGGATTGAATAATAGATTGAATTTGATTGAATAAATCAATAAACCAAAAAACTAATAATAAAGTAAGACATAATTAACCACTAATAATTACAAGAACAATCGAGACCTTATAAAATAGAAAACGAAAAAGAAGTGGAAATTTTATTGTTATATTATATATGAATTGTTTATTTCAGGTTTTCCCATTTCTACTTTCACTGCAGGAAGTGAACAGCAACAGTGACAGTGTAATAGTAATTAAAGCCTTGATTTCATTTTTGAAGGTCTGCATAGAGAAAAAATTGGATATATTTTGTAAGTCATACAGTTATATGAGATGAACACCACTATTAATAAGTAATTTATTACATATAAGTTTTTAAATGTAATCAGCTAGCTAGTGTAATTTTATAATATAATCCTTAAGTTAACACATCACTGAAATATAAACTCAAGTGCCATAGAAGGAAAGGTAATTTACCAAGTAAGGTAATGTAGTTATTTGCTTCTGCTGTGTAAAGCTGTTTCTTGCAAAATGTATCTATTTTGAAATTTGAATATTTCCTGGACTTGGTTAAAATTCTAAATGTCAAGGGAACTTGTCTAAAGCCAGTTAGATTTATTTACAAGGGTTATTCAGAAAGTAAGTTACGTTTTTAAATATTGCCGCAGTATCGATGCAGTCACACTGTTGTTCATGCATGCCCAGTTTGTTGATTTGTTGGCAAGCCAACAACGCCATTTGTAAACAACTGTGCACTGAATGAACTTTGTTGGTCATGTTAATAATGGAAATTCGAGATGCCTACACGTGTGAACGTAGGTATGTGAATAGGTTCTTGAATGCAAAAGGCATTAAAACAATTAAAATTCACTGTCAGATTTTTGATATTTATGAAGAAGAAGCAGTGAGCGATTCAATGGTACCAAGATGGGTACGACTTTTTTGCTTAGTCTGATCCAAAGTAAGTGACGTAGCGTGCTTTCCCGGGACACTGTGATGAATCATGACACCACACACACACTGCTGCTGCAACACAACATCTCCTCACTGAGTTTGTGTTGCAACAATTAGTTCGCCTTACAACCCAGACCTCATACCAAGCAATATCACCTTTTTAACACTTTGCTGGCTAAAGACGTCCATGTACGGCTTACGTAACTTCAGAGTTTTGACAACAGAGTAAGTGTACGTCTTTGCATATAGGATAGGTTTACATGGCAAAAGCCGTTGATTTACGCTTTTTGACGATGTGTAATCATGTAACTATAAAGACTGACATTAGTAGTTCACTGTTCTGCACCTAGATCGCAGAAGTATATACATTTCTATTCGTGTATGCTTTGTGTTATACCACGTGGTTTTGTAGTCGAGTGCGTAAGTGTTATCGTTAGAATGGCGTCTGTAAACAAGAAATATCTGAATGAAAATGAGATTGTGGAGTTACTAAACGTTGATAGTGATAGTATTTGTTCTGAAAGTAGTGTAGAGGTGTTCTCAGAAAATGACTGATCCGGAAATTATTCCCGATTGTAACGAAACATCAGGTAAGCTTTTGTTTACACTTTTCTAACATCTTCATTCACTTTATTTCATTTTTATTCTATTAACTTGGTCTGAAACGAGTTATTTTCTCGTTTCAGATTCAGATGCAGATTATAATGAGCCAGAAAATCGAACAGCAAACAATAATGGCAGAAAAATACCAAAAATAGATAAAAATGGAACTGTTTGGTCTACTTGTGATAAGGTTCCTTCCAAACATACTATACAAAAAAAAAGTTTAGTGAATGTAAACAAAGTTGTGTATGTAGTGTATAAACAATATTAGTGAATATTCAGAAGACAAGTTTCAGTAGTTTTGTGCAAATAACTTTTTTTATTTGCAGAAACATGGAAACTTTATAATGATGTAGAAAAAGTTTTATTTAAAATATAAGTTTCACTTTTATATAGTGTTTTAGAGAATAGTTGAATTTACAAAAAAAAATAAATAAAGCTTGAATTACTTATAAGTATGTTGTTGATTATGTACTATGACAGAAAGTGTGAAAAATGGCCAGACGTGACAGATGGACAGACCCAGAATCGCTCAGCCAAGTAAGTGTTAAGCATGAGAAATCCTTCCTTGGTGGCCAACGATGTGAAACAAGCTGTTAATATGTGGTTCAAATCACAGGCGGGAAATTTCTACGATGAAGGTATACCTGGTGCCACGGTATGAAAAGTGTTAAAAAATGATGGAAACTATATAGAAAAATAGTTTAAGGAGTGTACGTCAAATAGCAATACAATGTTTTGTAAATATATTCTTACTTTCCTTTAATACCCTATCAGAACTTACTTCCTGGATAGCCCTCGTAGTAAGATATCTAAATGAGCATGTAATTAACTACTTTAAATTACTGTTATCAGAAGAAGTTGAAGGTAAATTGTTAAAAAAAAAACCTTTTAACAATTATGTTTATCCTGTATGCTGTGCTAAATGAGTGGAGGAACAGTCTACATGTTTCTCACAAATAAGCATCTTAATTTAAAACAATTAATATTTTTGTAGTAATATGTCAAGTCTAGCTATTGATTTGCATTACTCTAGTTTTTAATAAAGTAACAATAACTTTTGTGATAAAATTTTTTTATAGTTGAATTTCTTATTGCTGAATGTCTGTAGTTATTTACAAGGTAAGTAATCTGGGAAGCTATACACCAAATCCAGCTTAGTTCACCCTTGACAGTAGATTTGCAAGTGGTTATCATCTTTCGAGCTACCATTGTATTATTATTGAAGTTGCTAGTGGGATCAAAATGAGCACTTAAATCATTACTTAGTAAAGCAACGTGTACATATTTACTGAATCTGATAACTAGTATTTCTTTTGCTTAGTATTTTATTTATGTAATTTATTTAATAATGGTTATAAGCAATACGTAAATGGTAAATTAATTTATTAACTTAGAACTTCCAGGCTAATTGGCCATAGTCTGTAGTTAAAATGTCTAAAAGCTAACATTTTGGCAGCACATGCAGCAGCCACCTTCAGAATGGAGACTAGTTGGAAAATGTTCCCTTACTGGAAACAAGATAGTCAAAAATGGAGTGCCTTGTTCCTAGTGTTGCGATATTTTCTAACTAAACTTGTGTTTATGATTTCATAGCAGAGAGCCAACATCAGATCAGTAGCTAATATCTGATGGATATGGTGGCCCCCAAAGATATTTGTGTGTGAAACTAATATGACCAGAACAGTTATCATATGCAAATGATACAAGAAATACCATACAGGATAGATTACTTCCTATACAAAACTCACAGGAAGCATAAATTTACAGTGAAGTATCAGCTTGTTTCTGCTTGAGATTGGTTGAATAATTTGATCCATTAAGTGTTCTTTAATTATAAAAGCAAACTTACAAGAAATTCTTCTTATATAACATCTGAAAAAATTTTAATTTTGATTTAATTTTTTTTAGTTTTAATATGAAGATAGAAAGTAGTGTTCCTTTTAGGTAATGAACAGTTTGGTAGTGAACTTTGACAAAGCTACATTAGTAATATATATAATTCATTATGTTTAGATTGTGTAGAACTGGTAAACTTTTTTTTTCTATAATGAGTGAACATGTTTTCTGGGCTGTTAGGCTGTGATCTGATAGCCTGGAAAACATGTTCACTTACTATGTCAGAAAGTATTAGGCTATTAAATTAAAATGGAAGTAAATCATAGTAAATTTATAACTGTGTAAAGGCTTTTTAATATATAAACAGTTGAAATTCGTAAGTGTTAATATAAAATGCTCTATAGTTTAGAAATCCAGTATTATTTAATGTATGCAACAATAATTCAAACTTAAATGATGTGTAATAACAATAAAGAATAAATTACATTGATGGTTAGAATATCAATTGATACAATCATTAATGATAAAATTGAGATGTTATAATTTCACTAACAATAGTAATAACAGTGGTGCTTTGTTTGTTTGACAGCAGAAGGAAGTGCCTTGTCTGTTGTTTGGTCTAATATAGTACAAATTTTCTTACATGGGACACAAAATAAAAACACAGAAGTGCGTAAGAGTAGTTTTCATGCCTTTACTGCTTTGGCGTCACAGTTAGACAGCATAGTAACTGCACAACTCTGTTCAATTGTGTTGACATCAGTTGTACGTGAGGAGTCTGAGGATGTACGGTAACTAAATGTCTTTGTGTTTTGACAAAGTATTGAAAAAAGCAAAAGTATAGTAATCCTGTGGGAGAAATACAAGATCTGTAAACCTTAAAATCATTACAGATTCCTTTCATTATTAGTTAACAGGATCCTGAACTGACTGAAAACTGAAGTAAAAGTCGATATTTTTCCCATTCAGCTACCTGAGTTACCTTCAGTTCAAAAAACTGAATAAACAGAATCAGTGCTAAGTCAGTGACATCCACATAGGCCATTATTATTAAAGTAGGCTGCATGCATAAATTGCTTAGCCACCATCCTCTCTTGACTTGATCCTGTTAATTTTGTAAAAGAGCTGTATATGGTGTTATGAGCAGTTACCTCCAGATTATTTATTATTGTGTACTGTATGTACTGTATTATATAGAGTTCGGAGCCCTTTTTTTTTTTTTTTTTTTTTTTTTTTTTTTTTTTTTTTTTTAAATGAGTTGAAGATTGGCTTGCTGTACGATAATTTTGACAGTCAGATTTTGTTCAGCGAACCCTAGTTTATTGTCTACATTTTAGAAACTGTCCAACCGTTTGGATAGTCAAGAGTTTATAGTCACAGTTTTAATTAAGGGTAATTTCAATGCATGCTTCTTCCAAACTAAACAATACATTCTCTCCTCTTAAAGAATCATCTAAAATATTACCAAAAAGACTTGAGAAAGGTAACTTGTATGTACAGAGGTGTGAAAATTATTATAATAATTGTGATTTTTTTATTTCTTTGGTTTCTACTTTTAAGTAAAAACAATATTTTATAACATATATCTTTTAGTTGTTGATATGTTTCATTTTTCATCTCTTAAGAATGATTTGGTGTATATATTTTTTGAATTTTAAGTAGTTTCAACGTATGTAGAAAAAATTTTCAGAAATATATCATTACCATCACTGAATAGAGAAATCAGCTGGTTAACGGACAATTTTCAAAGTGAGGATATATTATGTTTTGATGTTGTATCATTATATCATGTTGTTACAGGTTACCAGGAGACTTTTTGTGCAGTTTTTACAGTTTTAGCTTAAATTTTCACAACTTTTAAGTTAAATATTGTACTCTACAGAACTTTGTGAGTGCTTTGTTAGGAATGTTTAGACAATGGGCAAGACAAGCGATCTTTCTCCTAGAAAAGTGGTTGTGGCCAAGTGTCTTCTGCAAGAAAAACGATATACACAAGGAGAAATAGCAGATAGGTTAAACATTTTGCAAACATCTGTGTGTAGATTGAAGAAGTCTTTAGACTCTGGCTCTGAGTATGCACCCTCTCATATAGGAAAATGTGGTCGGAAGAATAAATTTAGCCCAAGAACAGACAGGAAACTAATTCAAATTGCTAAGAAAAACAGAAGAGCCACCAGCAAAGACTTGAAAATGAGTATAGAGCAGTATGGAGTGAATGTTTGTGATTCTTCTATACGTCGAAGATTGATCGCTGCTGGACTCCCTGCATGCCGTCCTCGAAAGAAGGCTAAATCACACCTGCTAGGGCAAAGAAGAGGCTTGCTTGGGCAAAAGAAGTAAAAGAACAATTTGGAAATGACTGGAGCAAGGTAAGAAATACTAAGTTTCCTTTAATTAATCAGTAAATTTAAAGTTTCACTTTTTCCTCAAAACATACAAAGAGTATCGAAAAGTATTGACTAAAATTTTAACAGCACAGCTACCTTAGGTGGTTTATACTATACTGAAGGATATTTTTGTGTTTCAGGTTTGTTTTTCTGATGAATCCATGTTTGCAATGTCGGAAGAAAGCAGCCAGTACGTAAGGAGAAGTACTGATGAAGAATTCTCGCCCCAGTGCGTAGCACAAACGGTCAAACATCCTACACAGGTGATGGTTTGGAGTGTAATGTCAGCTCAAGTTACAGGACGTTTGTATATCGTGGATGGTATGATGAACCAGCATCAGTACAAAAAAGTACTTGAAAATAGGTTATTACCACAATTGAAGGACTGGTTCCCAAATAATGACTTCGTATTGATGCATGATGGGTCACCGTTCCATAAAGCGAAGTCTGTTATGAAGTTTTTAAGTGAAAACAATATAAAAACCCTGCCATAGCCTGGAAATAGCCCATATATGAACCCTATAGAGAATCTTTGGTCCAGTGTGAAGAGGAGACTGAAGAAAATTAGCAATATAACAAAGGTCGATCTTATAGCGAAACTTATTAAAATTTGGCACCATGACGATGAAATCAAAGACCTGGCTCTGTGTAATGGGACAAAGGGGGTGTTTTATTTTATTTTATTTTTATTAAATTCATATGACTAAAGCAGCAAGTCCCCGACATAGTACGGTTCCCGTGAGACAAAGAACAGTGTAATAAGTTTACAAGCAGGTGTGTTGAGACGCAATAATTCCAAGAAAACGGGTGATGTGTTACACACTCAAGCACGCAACTTGAGTACGCGCGCGTACAGGACGCTAACACGCCTCAAATGAAGTCAACCAATATGGCTAAGCTGTAAAAATATTTCAGCACGTGTTTGATTGCGGATGGAAGTATGACACAAAACACGCCCATTTGAGTGATGTGACTAGTGGCTTCAAAATTTCGTCAACGTCTAACACACATTAACAACCCATACTGGGTGTACAGTGACGAACATTTTGTCGCCAGCATGCATTGGAATTTCCGTCTTGTCCAAAATACTTGGGAAGTGGGGTACCTTGTAACAATAAAAAGGAAGCCGAAATATATTAAATAAATAAAATACACTGCCAGAATTCACCTGTACGCAATCACATCTACTTACCTGTTATTTGAATTTTACCAGAAGACCAAGGTCGCCACGATTATTTTTTATATAGGTAAAATATCGAAAACCTTTACACTCCACCTTAAATAAAAGGGACAATTTTGCTATCTGACCACACCCAATTAATAATTCAGAAAGATTCCGGAACGTTTAGACGAATTCCGCAACACAGAAATGAGAAAGTGGTAATGACGAAATAACTTAGTCTAACACATGTTCAAAGTAAACTAAATTGCTTTAATGAATTAAGTCAATTTTCATTATTATTGGTACAAGAGAATTAGTATAATTAATTATTATAATTACCAGAATTTGAGTGCTACAAAACCAAATTTGAATGACATTTACATATACTTACATCTAAGGCAGCCCACTCTGCTCACGCACACTTCCATACATTTTTTATACCTTACCCTTGATTTATTAAATTTTATATATTCCGTAATTGTTAAACGAGATACCCGTCCGCGAACGCGTTGCCCGCCGAACACGTGCTTAGTCCCGCAACTTCAAGGTCCGAACTTTATCACTTTAATTCCCCCACATCACTGTACCGATTTTTTACTGCGATATGTTTATTAAATTCTGGGGTCCCGGTCGGTCCTATTGACTTAATTACATTTTATAACACCACCGACTGGGCCCTAAACAAAACTGTAAGCGTCTGTATCTGGAGTCGGCTTCTAGTTGACTGGGCAGCGTCTCTGTCTAAGGTAGACTGCCTTTGGGCGGTAGGAAGCTGCCGTTCACTGCCACCGGATTTTCGTCGTCGTTCAAGGTGGATTTGTTGTGGCGTATGAGCTATATGCATGGAACATAGTCGTTATATCAGCCAAATGTGTAGATGATATTTGCCTCTGCTATACTGATGTCATTAGGTGTGGCTTAAATACATTTCCTGTAGTTGGCTGATTGAGGTCCCAAATCGTTCGCTCCAGCGCCATTTTTTACAGCGACTTTGGAGTTTCACGGCGACACTTCAGCGCCCCGGCTTGAGATGTTAAGTGCGGGCGTCGTCACACTTATGCACATTTCTGAGAATTTGAGGGTGGTACGAATTCCTTGCCGTGTTACACCATAGAAATTTGCGCCTTGCCTTTGTTTCAACTGTTCTACTTGCCACGTGTTCTGTCCCAATAGAGTTAATGTTTGCACAATAATTTTACAAAATCCCGCAAAAAATGAAATAAATAAAAATGCAAATATCCCACAACTGTACGAAATAAAATGACCCAATTTAGACACGTTACAATACCCCCTCAATGAGAATTCTGCTGTCCAAAACAGAAGAAATCTCATTGATAAACCCCGAAGAGGATCGGTGAGGAACTGGTGCCAACAACCCCCTTTGTTCTTATACATCATGGGTACACGCCCCCCCTGGCTCGGCAACTATGGACGCATCTGAACGAGATCACTGGACTTCTCCGTAAGAGATCCCAACACCGAAAAATCGATCAGACAAGTACCACAGCACACCTCACCTTCTAACATGCTACCCCCCAAAATTCTCCATCCCTGGCTTAGATTATGCCAGATCCTCCACCGATATGTTTCCCCTTGTATGCAAGCTGGGCTGCCTTTAGCAGATACTGGGCTCACACACACTCACATTACATATTATAAATTGAAAAATTCTTTAAAATTTACTATTTCATCTAAGAAAAAAAATTCAGAATTCAAAATAAAATATTGTATCAAAAAATTCTCTTCCTTATTTTCTGTTTTATTTAAAATGAGTTAATTTAAACATTTCTCCTAATTAAACATATCCTTAACCTAACATGTGAATACTTAGAGTCTAACAATACAATGCAATACAAAATAAATCAATAAAAATAAACATGGTTAATACACAAACAATAAAATAAGCAATACTCAAAATATTCATTAACTGGCAGGTGAAAAATCAAGATTTTTTTTCCCAAAAAAAAAAAATTTCCAAAAAAAAATATTTTCCAAAAAATTTTAAAATTCAAAAAAAAATTGAAGTTCATTAAAAGGTTTCCTTTACATGTAGACATTAATTAAAACTTGGTTCAATCGATTAAAGACAAGTTGCATTGACTTTCATATGAAACAAGCTTAGCCTGTATGTGACCTCATTCTCAGCTGATCAAAACTAGGTCAAGTTCACAACCTTGACCTACATGTGTTATGTATAAGTTCTATCTGAAACACATTGACATCTGTAATATCCGAACTTGAATCACAAAACATAATAAAATAAAATATTTAAAATAACAAAATATGATTATAAATAATAAGCAAATTGACATTCAAATTATTTAAAATAAACAATTCTTAATTTTACATTATTTTCCAATTCTATCAAGATTTTGTCACTGGTTTCAATAAGAAATATTTTATTATTCTTGTTATAAATCTCTTTCTTTGCTTAATAATCTTACTCTCCCTTACTGCGGGTGATTTAAACATTTATCTCATTTAATTTACTACTTGATATTTATACATATATAATCTTTCTCCCTTTTACTCTAACACCTACAATTTTACTAACATGACACCCAACTCTATCAAAATATCTATCAAGACACTCTCTAAACCTCAACTTACTAATAAACTCAATTCGCCACCTTCTCTCTATATATAAAAAAAAATACTCTCTAACCCTTTGTACATAGGATACATGTTTCCCCCCCCCCAAAAAACTCAATTCCCTTATCTGGCCCCTGGATTCTACCTAAGGCGGCCCCGTCACACTAAAATCGTTCCCAATCCCGTCCCAACTTATCATTACGTTGTGGACTCCCACAATACACTACCCCCTACTACAAAATTGCCATCCCCAAAAATCTCAATCTCATTACCTTACTACAACTACAACAAAATAACATCATTAATTATAAACTTCAATATATCACTCAAAACTCCACATAAATTCTCCACAACTACTGTGTCAACATCAATACTTCTCAAAATTCTATAACATTACATTAACTCGAAACAACATTACATTATTTTCCTCTCTACTATTTCTCTACCTTTGACTTCAACTTGGACAGATCTACATGTCCCACAAAATATTTATCACCCAAAAACTATCTCTCGTTAGATTTCACAAATTATTACTTTAGCTCTCACTTTATCAAATTACTTTTCTCATTACTTTAAAACATCTGTAATACATTAAAACATTACATTGAACATTAATTACTTGGAACATTTATAAACCATTTTACCAGTGACCTGTTATTGCTGATCAGCTGATATCCTAACACAATGAAAACACATCTCATACTTGAACAAATTACATGAAATATATATTTATCAATACTCACTTCTATTACGTTAACTGCCTGCCAGTCAGTTTAATTATCTGCTTAGTTTAAAATACACACATAATTGTGACTCTCAAATCCACTTTAAAATATATAAAATACATAAATACAACTCCCACCTACCTTCAAAGTTTCGTTTCTCTGGGGCCAGGATTCTTTCGTGCGAACGCTAGATACAAACATGCGTTTCATGGGTTATCGAAATAACTAACTCTACACATCGTTAGGAAGAGAAATAATTAGTTTTAATGATCAACTATTGAAATTAGTGTTTACCAAATACATTTACATGTCGTCAAATGTTGTGCAACTTTGGTTCCTACATTTTACTTTTACATATATAACTAATACTAATTACTTACTCCAGATAGCCCAGCCTGCCTTTCACTCACTACTCACATTCTATTATAACACCCCATTACCCTGATTACTCGATTTAATACATGATATAAAGTAACCGCCGGCAACGCGTTCTTCAGTGACCTCGTGGCCACACCGCGGTAAGTCGTAAACGTCCCGGAAAAACAAAAACTGAATCACCAAATTTAGATGTGCATGTTCTGCAACTATTCCTCCATCACTGTCACTTGTTTAAGGAGATTACTTCACTTTTATATCAAAAAACTGATGAAATTTAGTAGAGCATACTTAGCTCTGGTGTCGGCTGACACGCACAGAGTAGGACTGGGAAGTGTGCTTCGTTGAGCGGGAGGAAATGTGTATTCACTGCCAACAGATTTTAGTCGCCGTTCATGCTTAATTTGTTGTGGCGTATTCCTTCTATGCATGGAAGATAGTCGTTATATGTGTGGTCACCGGGGACGATATTTGCCTCTGCTATACTGATGTCACTAGCAGCGGGCGTGGCTTAAATACATTTCCTGTAGCTGGCTGGTTGCGGTCCCAAATCGTTCACTCCAGCGCCATGTTTTTCAGCTTCGTTGGAGTTTTCTCGGCGTCACTACCAGCGCCCTGTCCTGAGATGTTACGTGCGGGCGTCGCCACACATATACCGAGTTCTGAGAAAAATTAGGATGGCGTGAATTCCTTGCCGCGTTACTCGACAACAACTGCGTCTTACTGCTTTGTTCACCACTGTTTCTTACCACGTGTTCTGTTCTAATGGAAATAACGTTGGCCGTATAATAAAACTTTCACAATAAATTTATAAAATCTCACACAAAATGAAATAAATGAAAATGCAAATGCCCCCTACTGTAAGAAATAAAATAACCCAATTTTGGACACGTTACAATACCCCCTCAATGAGAATTCTGCTGTCCAAAACAGAAGAAATCTCATTGATAAACCCCGAAGAGGACCGGTGAGGAACTTGTGCCAACAACCCCCTGGTTCTAACACTTCATGGGTAAACGACCCCCCTGGCTCAGCGACTATGGACCCATCTGAACGAGATCACTGGACTTCTCCGTAAGAGATCCCAACACCGAGAAATCGAACAGACAAGTACCACAGCGCACCTCACCTTCTAACATGCCACCCCCAAAAAATCCTCAATCCCTGGCTTAAATTATTCCAGATCCTCCACCGATATGTTTCCCCTTTTATGCAAGCTGGGCTGCCTTTAGCAGATACTGGGCTCATACACACTCACATTACATATTATACCTTGAAAAATTCTTTAACATTCACTATTTCATCAAAAAAATTCAGAATTCAAAATAAAATATTATATCAAAAATTCTTTTCCTTATTTTCTGTTTGATTTAAAATGAGTTACTTTAAACATTTCTTATAGTTAAACATATCCTTAACCTAACATGTGAATACTTATATTCTAACAATACAATGCAATACAATAAATCAATAAAATAACCATGGTTAATACATAAACAATCAAATAATCACATCTTAAAATATTCATTAGCTGGCAGGCGAAAAATCAAGATTTTTTTTTCCCCCAAAAATTGTTTTCTTTATATTTAGACATTAATTAAAACTTGATTAAATTGATTAAAAAACAAATTAAATTGACTTCCTACTACACAAGCTTAGTATGCATATGACCTCATCAGCTGATCGAAACTAGGTCAAGTCCACAACCTTGACCTACATGTTATGTATCCTTTCTGAAAATACATTTAACATCTGGAATAATCTAATTTGAAACACAAAACATAATAAAATTAACAAAATATTATTATAAATAATAAGCAAATTGACATTTAAATTATTCAAAATAAACAATTCTTAATTTTACATTTCCAAATGCTATCAAAATTCTGTCACTGGTTTACAAAAAAAATTTTATATTTTTATTATAAATCTCTTTCTTTGCTTAACAATCTGATTCTACATTACTGTGGGTGATGTAAATTATTTATTCTCATTTATTGTACTACTTGATCTGTATACATATATAATTTTTCTCCCTTTGATTCTAACCACTAACAACTGTAACTCACATGACACCCATCTCTATCAAAATATCTATCAAAACACTCTAACCCCAACTTATCATTAAACTCAATTCGCCACCTTCTCTGAATATACAAAAAAAATACTCTCTAACCCTTTGTACATAGGATACGTGTTCCCACCCCCCAAAAACTCAATTCCCTTATCTGGCCCCTGGATTCTACCTAAGGCGGCCCCTCCTCACTAAAATCGATCCCTATCCCGTCCCAACTTATTATGTTGCGGACTCCCACATTACACTATCCCCTACTACAAAATTGCCATCCCCAAAATCTCAATCTCATTACCTTACTACGAATACAACAAAATAACATCATTAATTATAAACATTAATATATCACTCAAAACTCTACATATATTCTCCATTACTACTGTGTCAACATCAATACTTCTCAAAACTCTATAATAAACATTACTTCAAAACAACATTACATTATTTTCATCTCTACTATTTCAACTTCAACTTTGACTTCAACTTGGACAGATCTATGTGTCCCACAAAATATTCATCACCCAAAAAACTATCTTTTATTAACTGGCATAAAGCCTTACTGTACTTCTCACTTTATCAAATTATTATCATTACCTTAAAACATCTGTAATACATTAAAACATTACATTGAACATTAATTACTTGGAATATTTATAAATCAATATTAGTGACATTTTATTGCTGATCAGCTGATCTCCTTACTAACACAATGAAAATACCTCTCAAACTTGAACAAATTACATGAAATATATATATATATTTATTTATCATTACTTCTCACCTCATTGTTTCCCCTCTCTCTGATTCTGATACTTTGTGTTGACCGCCTGCCAGACAGTTTAATTATTGGCTCAGTTTACAATATACACACATAATGAAGACACATATTTCTATCAATACCTATATCTAACGTACAACAATAAAATAATACATTTAAAATTATGGAATGAACACCTTATATTGAGTGTCTGAGCAGCTAGTTATTTAAACAGAGCACAAGCATTTTTATTGGATCCAAATTTTGATTAGCAAAAATTTTTTTTTTTATGTGGTAAAATTTAAATTCGTGGCTCCTCTGAGTCACCTCCCAGCCACACACACTATTTCAAATTTATTATTAATAATTATCCTATATCATAATTCAATTATTATTAAAAAATTTGTAATTATCATTTTATTGAACACAATTATTTCAAAACATCTCATTACTGAATTAAAATCTTAGTTACCTGTAAACATTTTTGTTATACATGATTCATATTGTAAAAGTTCTATACTTACAATCCATTTAACACGATATACACAAAACATAATCACCATATCACAATACTTTCACCTCACCTCTGAAACATTTAACACAAATATTAGTATAAATTAAATAATTTATCATTCATTACCAAATTTCCATCTCGTAAAATAATTTAAATTCATTAAAAAATTTAATTATATAACATTTAAATAAGCAATCAAAATATTTAAGCATATCAAATTGGTTTAATTTAATTAATTACTGAAAATATAAATTATATAGTTATCGAAACAATTACCATTAGTCAATTACTGTTTTCACAATTCATTCTATTTATTTATTTAAATTGCAAAATATTTATATTATTATTATCACTTGCCTACATCCATACATTGTTTAGCTGACCTTCTACAATACACATAAATAAATGCACTACAATTATTTACAAACTTTAGTTATTAACTGTTCAGTTTTGCCGCACTTCATTGTCCAAATCTGCCATGTCAAAAACCATAAAACAAAATGTTTATAACTGTCTTTTATTGTTTTACAGTTTAACCTCCATCGTCCCAAATAAGTCTTGGTTTTATACAATACTGTTGATTTTTATTGACAAACAAATGGTTACTTTGTGTGTCATAACCAGAACAACCAAATTCACTCATTTTACCAGAATACTTATTAAACCAGTCTACGTTAGGTATTTTTGTTACATCTCCATCGGTAAATACATTCATGATCGGGTTAATTATTTTTATCAAAGCATTGTAATCATTATTATTCAAATATATTTCTAAGCCTTCTTTCCATTCATCATACTCTCTATTCAAGTTATATAATTCTGTTACTTTCTCCACATACACTTCTCTGTTTAACTCTCTCTCATCACAATACCAAATCACACTTTCAACATCATTATTACAGACAGAGGGTACAACATTATACAACATCAATAAACAACTCAACTCTTCTACTAATACGGGTCTCTTGCCCTTCAAACACAACATTTGTGAACACCTTGGTTCAGAAAAATTAATGGGAAAATTTACCCTCTGCCCTACACATTCATCTACTCTTTCTTTCCATTCTTTTTCTAACTCATTAACACACATTAACATCTCATAATCACATTCTACAAACTCATCAGTACTCTCTGATATTATACTTTCAATTACATCATCGTCATCATTTGTTAGCTCTTTATCTAACACAATATTGCCACTATAACTTTCATTTGAATTACTCGTACTCGGTTCTACTTTATTCAAATTATTTCTTATCATTTCATTAGTATTTTCAAGACATTTATTCTTGTCTTGTATATTATTTATCAACTCATCAAATTTTACATTTATATTCTGCTGAAACTGAATATTCTGTTGTTTAATTTCATTAAAAATAATATCATTTTTAACATTCTGCTGTTCGCATTTTATTTTCTGTTCTTTGAATTCGTTACTTAAAATCTCAAATTTCTCGTCAAACTTGTCATTCTGTATATCAAATTTTACGTTAATATCACTAGACATGGTTCTCATGAAATTAAATAGATCGTCCAATGACAACTCTTTCGCTTTACTTGTTACGGGAGTTGATAACGCTCCCGGTGTGCTAAGTACAGATGCTTCTACGTTATACTCATTTATTGACGTTAATTCTGTTTGAATACTGGAGTCAGCATTTACTTGACTCTCGGTCTGACTGTCAGATAAGCTGACTTCATTGTTATCTGCCATATCTTATTTTATACTTGATACTTGTGTAACTATAATATAATCAATATAATGTATTATATAACTAATTTTTCGTTAATAACGTAGTTTTGTTTTATTCCGCTAACCCCAAAAACATGTTTGTATCTTTTCTGTAGGTACGGTTTTTACTAATGTAGTTTTTTTTAATTAATAAAAACTGTCCCTGTCTCGGAAGCCACCTGTGACTCTCAAATCCACTTTAAAATATATAAAATACATAAATACAACTCCCACCTACCTTCAAAGTTTCGTTTCTCTGGGGCCAGGATTCTTTCGTGCGAACGCTAGATACAAACATGCGTTTCATGGGTTATCGAAATAACTAACTCTACACATCGTTAGGAAGAGAAATAATTAGTTTTAATGATCAACTATTGAAATTAGTGTTTACCAAATACATTTACATGTCGTCAAATGTTGTGCAACTTTGGTTCCTACATTTTACTTTTACATATATAACTAATACTAATTACTTACTCCAGATAGCCCAGCCTGCCTTTCACTCACTACTCACATTCTATTATAACACCCCATTACCCTGATTACTCGATTTAATACATGATATAAAGTAACCGCCGGCAACGCGTTCTTCAGTGACCTCGTGGCCACACCGCGGTAAGTCGTAAACGTCCCGGAAAAACAAAAACTGAATCACCAAATTTAGATGTGCATGTTCTGCAACTATTCCTCCATCACTGTCACTTGTTTAAGGAGATTACTTCACTTTTATATCAAAAAACTGATGAAATTTAGTAGAGCATACTTAGCTCTAGTGTCGGCTGACACGCACAGAGTAGGACTGGGAAGTGTGCTTTGTTGAGCGGGAGGAAATGTGTATTCACTGCCAACAGATTTTAGTCGCCGTTCATGCTTAATTTGTTGTGGCGTATTCCTTCTATGCATGGAAGATAGTCGTTATATGTGTGGTCACCGGGGACGATATTTGCCTCTGCTATACTGATGTCACTAGCAGCGGGCGTGGCTTAAATACATTTCCTGTAGCTGGCTGGTTGCGGTCCCAAATCGTTCACTCCAGCGCCATGTTTTTCAGCTTCGTTGGAGTTTTCTCGGCGTCACTACCAGCGCCCCGTCCTGAGATGTTACGTGTGGGCGTCGCCACACATATACCGAGTTCTGAGAAAAATTAGGGTGGCGCGAATTCCTTGCCGCGTTACTCGACAACAACTGCGTCTTACTGCTTTGTTCACCACTGTTTCTTACCACGTGTTCTGTTCTAATGGAAATAACGTTGGCCGTATAATAAAACTTTCACAATAAATTTATAAAATCCCACACAAAATGAAATAAATGAAAATGCAAATGCCCTCTACTGTAAGAAATAAAATAACCCAATTTTGGACACGTTACATAATGAAGACACATATTGTTATCAATGCTTATATCTAACCTACGATAATGAAATAATACATTTAAAATTATAGCATGAACACCTTATATTGCATGTATGAGCATCTGATTACTTAAACAGCGCACAAGCATGTTTTTATTGGATCAAATTTGAATTAGCAAAATTTTGTATGTTGTAAAATTTAAATTCGTGACTCATCTGAGCCACCTCCCATCCACACACTCTATTGCAAATTTTGGAGGACTGTATCGCCCTTTCGCTTCTGCAAAGACGGCATATTTTGGAGTAGTTTTACCTCTCCGTGTCTTTGCTTCGGCTGTTACATTTTAAAGGTTATGAACATCAACATGTTCTGGTCTATAATTAAGCGCCCTTAATGCGGGTCTACCACCTGGCTTTGCTGCCCCCATGCGGGCAGAGTAGTAGCCGCTGTTCCATAGTGCCTGGATTTCCCCTAATTGTCACCCCCCATTTAATTTCTACTGTATACCAATTTCAAGTCAGCTATGGTCAAGGGACTTGGTATGACCATAGCTAACCGCTAGCCAAATTCACGATTAATGCTGGTAAGGCAGTAATCACCCGAAAAGTCGGGGAAATCTAATTTCATTTCAGTGCCTGTTATACTCATCATTATTATGTGCGACATAAATTTGCATGAAAAAGGTGTGTCGCACATGTTCGCCATTTTGGCCTCCGATGGAGGTAACACTCTCTGTTACCCCCACCCATTTTGCTATCTACGAGAGCACAGGCCACCCCCGCAATAGCAACTTAATAACTAACTGATTAAATTTTTATATACAATCTAATATAATATTTTCATCAATAATCATTTAACTCATTCATAACTTTCTACCATTTGATTTCCTTAAAATTTTCAACATTTATTGTTAATAATTAGTATATATCATTTTTCATTTATTATTAAAAAATTTTTTTTTTTTTTAATTATTTTTATTAAACACAATTATTTCCAATAATCTCACTATTGAATTAAAATCTTAGTTACCTGTAAACATTTTTATTATACATGATTCATATTGTAAAAGTTCCATACTTACAGTCCACTTAACATGATATATACAAAACATAATCACCATACACCCCCATACTTTCACCTCACCTCTGAAACATTTAACACAAAAATATTAGTTTACATCAAACAATTTAGCCATCTATTATCAAATTCCAAATCTCGTAAAATAAATTGAATTCATTTAAAAAATTTAATTAATTAGCATTTACATAACCACTCAAAATATTTATAACATATCAAACTGGTTTGATTAAATTAATTACTGAAAATACAACTTACCCAGCTATCAAACAATTATAATTAGTCAATTACTGTTATTCAAAATTAATTCTGATATTTATTTATTTAAATTGCAAAATATTATTATTATTATTGCAACATTTACACACACTTGTTTACTTAACATCCTACAATGCACACAAATAAATTCACTGCAATTATTTACAAACTTTAGTTAATAACTGTTCAGTTTTTTCCGCACTTCATTGTCCAAATCTGCCATGTCAGAACCATAAAACATAATGTTTACCACTGTCTTTTATTGTTTTATCATTTAACCTCCATCGTCCCAGATTAACCTTGGTGTTATATAACATTTTTCAATCTCATTAATACACCACTTACTGTTTTGTGTATTATTACCATAAAGACTAAATTCATTCATCTTACTCAAATACTCATTAAACCAGTCAACGTTAGGCATTTTTGTTACGTCTCCGTCATTAAATTCATTCACTATTGGGTTAATTACGTTTGTCACATCATTATAGTCATTATTATTCAAATAAACTTCTAAACTTTCTTTCCATTCGTCATACTTTCTATTCAAATTATACAATTCTGTTACTCTCTCCACATACAATTCTCTGTTTAACTCTCTCTCTTCATAACACCACATCACACTCTCACAATTATTCCGGACAGAGGGTACACAGTTACTCAACAAAAATAAACACCTCAATTCGTCTATCAATACGGGACTCTTGCCCTTCAACAACAACACTTGTGAACTCATTAAATCATCATAAACATTATCAACAATAAGGGGGAAATTTGCCCTCTGTCCCCACTCGACCACAACATTATTTTTCCGCTCTCTCTCTAACTCATTGACACACATTAACATCTCATAATCACATTCTACAACTTCATTAGTACTCTCATTATCACTCTCAGATACCAACTTTTCGACTACACTATTATTCTCATTATTTTCAACAACATCGTTATTATTTATTAACTCTTTATCTGGTATCGTATTTTTACATTTGTCACTACAATTTTCATTTGTTTTATTACCTCCTATACATACACACTCTCTTGACTCCTTTGTTTCTCTACATATTTCATCCAACTTACTCTCCAGACTACATAGTGAATTAGCTAATACATCAAACTTAGCATCATAGGTATCAAAACGACTATTCATGTCACTACTTATTACATTGAATTTGTTCTCAAAAATTTCAAAACGTTTATTTAATTTAGTCTCATTTATGTCAAAACGACTATTCATGTCGCTTCTCATTACATTGAATTTGTTCTCAAAATTACTATTCATTCTCTCGAATTGACTGAGCATGATACTCATTATATCGTTATCTTGTATTACAGACATGTTTAAAGTTTATTTCTACAACATTTTTTATATATAAAACCCCTTTTTACCTATAATCAAATGCCTAATCACAACACAAACCTAACCTACGTAAATATGTGCGATACAATTTTTTATACATTCGTCATTACCACATCCTATTTTCTGTGCATTAAAATAGGTCTATCTCGTATAAAATTACAATTAAACGAAAATCCTGGCAGGGTCGCCATTTGTAACAATAAAAAGGAAGCCGAAATATATTAAATAAATAAAATACACTGCCAGAATTCACCTGTACGCAATCACATCTACTTACCTGTTATTTGAATTTTACCAGAAGACCAAGGTCGCCACGATTATTTTTTATATAGGTAAAATATCGAAAACCTTTACACTCCACCTTAAATAAAAGGGACAATTTTGCTATCTGACCACACCCAATTAATAATTCACAAAGATTCCGGAACGTTTAGACGAATTCCGCAACACAGAAATGAGAAAGTGGTAATGACGAAATAACTTAGTCTAACACATGTTCAAAGTAAACTAAATTGCTTTAATGAATTAAGTCAATTTTCATTATTATTGGTACAAGAGAATTAGTTATAATTAATTATTATAATTACCAGAATTTGAGTGCTACAAAACCAAATTTGAATGACATTTACATATACTTACATCTAAGGCAGCCCACTCTGCTCACGCACACTTCCATACATTTTTTATACCTTACCCTTGATTTATTAAATTTTATATATTCCGTAATTGTTAAACGAGATACCCGTCCGTGAACGCGTTGCCGGCCGAACACGTGCTTAGTCCCGCAACTTCAGGGTCCGAACTTTATCACTTTAATTCCCCCACATCACTGTACCGATTTTTTACTGCGATATGTTTATTAAATTCTGGGGTCCCGGTCGGTCCTATTGACTTAATTACATTTTATAACACCACCGACCGGGCCCTAAACAAAACTGTAAGCATCTGTATCTGGAGTCGGCTTCTAGTTGACTGGGCAGCGTCTCTGTCTAAGGTAGACTGCCTTTGGGCGGTAGGAAGCTGCCGTTCACTGCCACCTGATTTTCGTCGTCGTTCAAGGTGGATTTGTTGTGGCGTATGAGCTATATGCATGGAACATAGTCGTTATATCAGCCAAATGTGTAGATGATATTTGCCTCTGCTATACTGATGTCACTAGCAGTAGGCGTGGCTTAAATACATTTCCTGTAGTTGGCTGGTTGAGGTCCCAAATCGTTCGCTCCAGCGCCATTTTTTACAGCGACTTTGGAGTTTCACGGCGTCACTTCAGCGCCCCGGCTTGAGATGTTAAGTGCGGGCGTCGTCACACTTATGCACATTTCTGAGAATTTGAGGGTGGTACGAATTCCTTGCCGTGTTACACCATAGAAATTGCGCCTTGCCTTTGTTTCAACTGTTCTACTTGCCACATGTTCTGTCCCAATAGAGTTAATGTTTGCACAATAATTTTACAAAATCCCGCAAAAAATGAAATAAATAAAAATGCAAATATCCCACAACTGTACGAAATAAAATGACCCAATTTAGACACGTTACAACCTTGTTAACACTCGGCGCAGTCACCCACCAACTTGCAGCCGTGGCGGCGGCCAGGCAAACACACAAATAGTGGCTCACCCATAAAATTTAATTGTGACTGAAAAGTAACTCAAGTAGTGAAATGTGTATCAAAATGGAATAAGTAAAGTGAACAAAACCTAATCAGCACGAAAACAAATCAAAATTAAAACTTTCGGACATAAAACCAGTGCGACACGTGACGAGGAGGGATGCCAAGGGTGACGTAAAACAACTATTTTAAATATATATATATCAGTAAATACCATCAAAAAAGGCCTTAAAATAAATAAAAAGGGGGTTATGATATGAATGTTGTGCGTGAGCAGGCTGGGCTGCTTTCTTTAAAATAAGATGTTTATTTAAATTCTATTTGTATAAGATTGTTTTCATTAATATTTAAAGAATGTTTTTTTTGTTTGTCTTGATTCTTTGGAAAGAATTGATAGCATAATTTGAGAGATAAAGAAATGAATAATTCATAATTTGAAATCAGCTTAAAGAATAAAAAATAAAATCTTAGTTGTCTTTCACCAATGCGAGTCGAGTGTGTTATTTTCACAACCTCAAAGTCACGTTTGTATTCACAGTTCGTGCTGGAATTCTGGACCCGAAATTAAGGTAGGTGTGAAGGTAATTATATTTTTATAATTGTGTAATAAATCGTATAATCACAGATGATGCCCAAGAACAGGGACTCGAGTTAAATATTTTGATTAATTAATTAATTTTCATTAAATCGTATAATCACAGATGGCACCCGAACAGGGACGAGTTTTAATTTTTTGGACGAATTTTTTGAAATTAAAATTCCACACCTACAGTGAATAACATGATTTGGAGGTTGGGTAAAAGAATGTAAATTACGTACAGGTTAAGTGATGTGTATAATATGGTTGAGTAAAACATACAGAGAAAAGAAATATTGAATAAATGCAAGATTGAAATTGTGTTACGATTAATTAAATTAATTAGATTAAATTAACAAATATTATAAAGAATAAGAAATGGCTACTAACGAAAATGAAATTGATGTAATTGTAGGCGATAAAGCCGAAGGTAAGTTGATGGATGAAAGCAATGAAAATATGTTAATTGAATCGGCTGATAAAAGCGATTCAGGTATTCAGACAGAGTCAATGTCAATAAGTGACAGTAATGTAGATGAATACGTAATAATTAGTGAGGCGGGAGCAAATTCTACTCCCGTAGCAACTAAAATAAAAGAAAAAGAATGTACAATGGCTGATATGATGAACTTTATGAAAACCATGTCTGAGAATATTAATAATAGATTTGATGTTAATAATAGTAATTTCAATGCCAAATTGATGAACAGAGTAGAAAGTTTAACGAGCTTAAAATTGATATTAATGAGGTAAAAAATAAGTGTGAGAATAACTGTAATGAATTAAAACGAGATATTGAGAAAGTGGTAGAGTCAGTAGAGGAACAAATTAAAAGTAAGTTAAATCAGATAGTTAACAGAACGGTAAGTAACAGCGGTAGTAATATAACGAAAAGTAGTGAAGGAATAATTAACAAGGTGAGTAATAACAACAGTTATAATAAAGAGTTCACAAGTGATAACAATGATGTTGAAAATGGTAATGTAATTGAAAATGTGGTATCGGAGAGTGATGATAATGAGGTTAATTACAATTCTGAGAGTGAGAGAGTAATGGGTTGCAAAGGGGTAGAAACAAATGTTGATCAGTTAGAGAGAGAGTATGAAGAGAGTGTACAAGTAAAGGGGTGGCAGAGGGTAAAATTTTTCCGTGTTGTTAAGGGGGGTGAAGAAAGATCTTCACGAATGTATTGGGTAGAAAAGTGTTCTACTAATAATTGTTTTTTGAATTTTGTTGTTGTTCCTGGAGAAAGCAGGAAATGTTTTAATGTAGCAGTACCCTCTGCATGGAGTGAGAGAGAAAATGAGATATGGTGTTGTGATGAGAGAAAGAGAGAGATAGAGATTTTTGAAATAAATAGAGGTTATGAAAGGTTAGTGCAGGTGTTAGATATTGAGAGAGATGAAAAAAGTGACGTACCTTGTGAAATAGAGATGGATGGTTATTTTAATAATACTGCTGTAAATGATAAAAACTTACCTGATGTTGTGATGAATATAGTGGAAGAATATGATGATAGAATGTTAAACAAAAACACTAACGGTGACAAGACCAGAATTCCAAATGTAGACAGGTTGTATGAGATAAAAATAATGTGGGGTAAGCCTATAAAACATTGTTACTGGATAATGGAAACATTTGAGAACACAGATAGTTATTATAATAATAAAAATAACAAATTGAAGGTCGATAAAAATGATTTATGTTTTAAATATGTTAGATATTTACACGATGATGGAGGGTAGATATAAACTCAATGAATGGACATTTTAAATATTTTAATTTGTGGTTACGACCTAGCTAACTTATGAAATGAAGTGTGGTAAACAGAAAAATAATGATAAGAATTGTAAATAAATTGATAGGGAAATTAATTGTGTTTGTATTGTAACAGGTATTTGATGTAAACAATATGTGTATGTAGTAGAAGTTGTTTTAATAATAATAATAATGTTTTGGCAGACTAAAGAAATAACAAGAATAATTATGAAGGTAATTAATGAATGGTAATTGTTTTGGAGTAAGGTGATTAAAGTATGTTGTGTTTTCAATACTTGATGGAATTCAAATAATTTGAGAGGTTTAAATATTTTTGATTGATCTAAAATGTTATATAATTGAATTTTTATGATGAATTTAAATTATTTTATGAGATTTAAATTTGATAATAATAAATAAATAAATGTTAAATTGTGTTTAGTTTGTGGAATAACATGGTTGTTAAAATGTTTCAGAAGGTACATGGAGTTATTGGTGTTTGGTGTTTATATTTGTGTGTATATGACAGTGTATGAGTGATGTACAGTAAGTATGAATTTTATAATGCAATTTAAATAAAGTAAAATGTTCAATGTCTAAATAGCAAATTTTAAATGAAATGTTATGTAAAAGGAAGGTTGATAACAAAGAAAAAATTTTGGAAAAGTTAATGGTATAGTAAATGATAAATAATTGATACTTAATTAATAGAAGTTCAATTGAAATTAAAATATAACGTTTATAATTTGATATGCAAATGTAAGGATGTAAGGTGTGTAATTTCTGATCAACTTTAAATGTGAATTGTTTTAATGGAACAATCGCAATGTTAATTATGAGTGTCTTGCATGTATTATGTTAGTGTAGAAGTTTAATTAATATACCCAAACATATAAGAGTTGACCTTCCGTGAATTGCAGTAATGGTGTCAGTGTGAGCCTTATATGTCTTTTGGTAGTTTCTCCACATTTCGGGCAGTCACGGTTTCACCAGACCCTGGCCATGGATTTATGTAAGTAGTTACAAAATTGGTGAACTTTGAAATTGACAGGGGGGTAACTCGGGGAAACTACATAACTATGGAACAGCGGCTATCGCCGAAGGTGTCGATAGTTCCGTACTAAGGGTGTGTGAATCATTTTAGTAGGATTACTGGTGTCCTCGGACATCAGTAATACCGAATTTTTATATATAACGCTGAACCAAGAACGGTATAGGCAGCGTCTATACCTTATAAATGTAAACTTCAGTTCTTGGGAATGCAAATGGACGCCACAGTCCACCAGCAGGAAACAATAGTGTGTGTGGAACAGGAGCTGGCAGTTACAAGCCAGGGGGTATACGGGGGGACTTTTAGTAAATGATGAAGTAGGAGGGTAACTGAAAATTCAGTGAGAGGGTGACGACCTCTGTAAACAGTGGGCGGTCAACTTATAACACGACTCTGTAGAGAGGGTTGGGGGTTGACAATCCAAAGAGCTGTTCAGTAACTGTTGCTATGACTGTGTCTCAATGAGTAGCGATGTATGTCCCTATGAGAGCAAAATGATTTTAAGTACCAAATTTAATTGTAATAAATTCAAATAACATTGTAGGAGGATAACTATGTAATTTTGTGTATTTATATTCATTGTATCCAGTATGTTAGGGATAAGGATTATAAAAATATGTACTTTATATCAGTGTTACGCAACCGGTGTTCCGCGGCACAATAGTGTGCCGTCACAAGGTGAAACGTGTGACGCGAACTTTTACCTATTATTGTAATAAGTTAATTGTCGATTTTAAGTAAGAGGTGCTTGTTTATTCTTTAATACATGCTGATAACTGTTATATTTTCATAGAAAGTAAATGTAATTTATTTACTCAATATTGTTGTTATAATTTGCTTATCTTAAGTTATTTGTATTCTCGCCTGAAATATTGGGCCGATTTGATGGGTTACAGGCGGCAAGCTTTGTGTTCACCGCAAAGAAAGCCGCGTAAGACTTTTAGCAAGCCTTTTAGCGGCCCGCACCAATCATACAATAGAGTTTACGTTCAAAACTCTAAACGTTCTAAACTCTATTCAAGAGAGTTCTTTGTAACACCGCATCTTTTGTGTACGGCTGGCTGTAAGTGCTTTTAAATAAAATTGCGGGGATTAGCAAAAATTTCCCTCTTTTTTATTATTTTATTGCCTTGTTTTGATATTTGTGCCTGTTTGTCGGCGCTTCTTAAACTTTATTGCTCTTTTCCTTCGCCGAAGGACCCACACATTGTCAGACAACAATTACAGTATTTCAGTTCAGTTCTATCACAGCTGTGCTCTGCAGTAGTGCAAATATTGTGATTGCTACACTAGTCTTACTATTTTCTATTACAGTGTTATTAAACCGTTTTTTTTTTTTTTTGATATGGATAAGTTCCTTGTACGGAGTGGTCCGTCCTCGAGTGCAAGTAGTGAAACCGTCGAGCCCGAAAAAAAGAAACAGAAAGTAGTTCACCGGCAATATAGTGATAATTATTTATCTTACGGGTTTTTTTGGTGTGGTGACAAAACATGCCCAATCCCCGAGTGTGTTGTGTGTGGTGAAAAACTCAGTAATACTGCTATGGTTCCCAGTAAACTGAAACGACATTTGTCAACAAAACATTCCTCTCTGTTAAGTAAAGATGTGAATTATTTTCGTCGGTTGTTGGAACAAAATAAAAAACAAGTGACGCTCATGACTACGTCGGTACGTGTTTCGCAAAAAGTACAGGAAGCTAGCTATAAGGTAGCCGAACTTATCGTAAAGGCCCAAAAACCACACACAATAGCAGAAACGTTGTTAATGCCCGCGTGGAAAGAAATGGTAAAAATAGTCCTGGGTTTAGAAGCTAGTACTGAAATTTCAAAAATTCCTCTCTCTGCTGACACAATCAGCCGCCGAGTTAGTGACATGTCCAGTGACCTCGAAGACATTATGAAGGAGAAAATAAAGAGCAGTCGAAAGTTCTCACTTCAGATCGACGAGTCCACCGATATTGGCGGTCACGCACATTTTCTTTCCTACATAAGGTATGTTGATGGGGATGTAATTGCAACTAATTTCTTTTTTTGCAAAGAACTACCCGAGCGAGCAACCGGTGAAGAAATATTTCATACGACTAATGAATATGTGGTCCGTAATGAATTAACATGGGAGGATTGCGTTAGTGTTTGTACAGACGGAGCCGCTTCTATGACAGGCCGAGTGAAAGGATTCGTGGGTAAAGTACGCGAAGTAAATCCTAACTTACGAACCGACCATTGTCTCATTCACCGCGAAGCCATTGTTGCTAAGTCTTTGCCATCTCCTCTGAAAATTGTGATGGACGAAGTAGTAAAAGTCGTGAACTTCATCAAATCGCGGCCCCTAAATATGCGGCTTTTTAACGTTTTGTGTCAAGAATTGGGGTCAGAGCACACTACACTTCTGCTACATACAGAAGTACGATGGTTATCTCGAAGTAAACGCGAATGTTTGAACTTAAAGAGGAGGTACTTGCATTTTTGACTATTGAGGGGCATGAGTATGCGGATTTATTTGCAGATGATGAATGGGTATCTAAGTTGGCATATCTTTCCGATATTTTCGTACACTTGAATGAACTAAACAGAAAAATGCAAGGTAGGAACGAAAATATTCTGACTAGTATGGATAAGATTCGAGGATTTATTAATAATGATTTAATAATGATGATGATGGAGTTAATTAAAGAACATGTAGTACTCGTGCAGCAGAATTTCAAAAACTATTTTGGAGAGAGTGTTGAACATTTTGACTGGGTTCGTGATCCATTCATTATGGATTCGGAACATCTTCCGAATAATTTAGGCTTACAAGAGGAACTGGCAGATTTGAAAGCAGACAGAACCTTGAAATTAAAATTTTTCAAAGTGCCTTTGGAAACATTTTGGTTGTCAATAAGCAGTGAATACCCGGCTATCTCCGAGATGGCAGTTAATGTGTTATTACCATTTTCAACTACATATTTGTGTGAACTGGGCTTCTCGAAGTTGACTGAAATTAAAACATCAAAGAGAGAGAGACTCAAATCCATCGATGAAGAAATGAGGCTTGCTTTGTCAACGATTCCGCCATGAATCAGCCGTCTGTGTGCAGCTAAGCAGGCTCAAGTATCACATTGAAGGTATGAGTAGAGTTATTTACTTTAAAATTCGTATTTTCTACAGTGAATTAAAGTTAATAAATTGTTAATAAATGCATGAGTCTATTCCTGTTTTATAATAATAATAATAATAATAACAATAATGATGATAATAATAATAATAATAATAAAAATTGATTACATAACGACGTAATATTTCGTAATTATATTAAGATTCATATGATTTTGAGGGGACAGACATTTTGGTGTGCCGTGTTGAGTCTAGGCCCGTCTGGGGTGTGCCGTGAGTAAAAAAAGGTTGCGGAACACTGCTTTATATAATTGTTGAAATGTATCTATAGTAAGGTCGTTCACCTGGCCAAGAACATCACCTGATTGCTGGTATATCACTTATATGTGGTATGTCACTTAGAAATAGTTTGCAGATTTTTTATCAATGTAATTAAATGTTTGAATAATTAATGTTTGAATAATAGATTTTCAATGTGGTTAAAAGATTTTAATTTAAATGATGAGATGTATTTGAGATAGTTTGGAATTTTCAAGAGTTAAAATGTAAAATGTGGTAAATGTTAGAATTTGGGTGATTATTATTTCGTTAGGACATTTAAATCAGTGCTAGTTAAGTTTGAAGGGGTGTTGAACAAAGTAAGATTGTTGTGAATAAACGTAATGTAGAATTTGAGTATTGATAGTGACACAGTAGCTATGGGGAAAATGTAGAGTAACGAGTGATATATTGAGGTAATAAATAAATGGAGATATTTTGTAGATGAAAGTGATATAATGGGAGACTAAGTAGTTGATAGAGGAATTTTGTAAGGGGGGTGGTGTGATAAGGAGTCCTCAACGAAAAGCGTTGTGGCGGGAGGGGAACCGATATGCGCCGGAAAGGGTACCTAGGGAGGGTCCAGGAACCAAATAAGGGAATGAGCATTGGGAAGGGAACACACATTCTGAGTACAAAGGGGTAGAGAATATTTTGTTGTAAGGGTAGAACGATGCGAAATGAGTAGAGTAGTAAGTTAGGGGTAGAGAATGGTTAGTAGATGTTTTGATAGATGGGTGTCATACTAGTTAAAGCTGTTAAGTGAGTATTAGAGTCAGAAGGGGGGTGAGATTATATGTAAATGTCAAGTTAATAAATCAAATCATTCTGAATAATGGAGAGTCACCGAAGCTAATTGAGAATGAAAATATTAAAGAAAGAAAGTCATAGTCAAAATGTAATAAGAATTGAAACAAGTGACAGGTTTTAATAGAATTTGAGAATAAATTAAAGCTGTAAAATGTGTAATTTTTGGTCAGTTTAAATGTAAATTTTATTGTTTATTATAAGATAATAATCACCATGTTAATTTTAAATGTTCTGGTTTATTATGTTGTATTATGTTTGAAGGTAAAAATTTTAAAGATGTTTCACGTATTTTATGATGTAACTTTGTGTAACATATGTATGTCAAGGTCATTCACTTGACCCAGAGAGATCAGCTGATGACTGATGTTAGATACATAACCATTTTCAAATAATTAATTCATGCAATGGTATTACTGAATTCAATTAAAATAATTTCATGTTTCGAGATGGATAGAAGAAATATTTTGGTAAATTTAAATTTTTTGAAAAAAAAAATTTTATTTTCCCGCCTGCCATATAGATGATGTTTGAGTTTCAAGTATATTATTGTTTATGTGTATTACTAGTGTGTTTATTGAATTATATTGTTTAGTATGTATGTATAACCAAATGTTAGGATAAGTGAGTTTATGATCTAATAAGATGTTCCATTTATGTTTTTGTGATTGTTAGTAGTAGTGAAGAAAATTGATAGGGGTGATAGATTCATGTTAAGGATTGTTAGTATTTTGATGAAAGTAATGGTAATATAACAGTTTGATTTTAAACTTAAACGAATTCTTGAACGAAATTTAAATGATTTGAATTTAATTATCTTATGTTTTGATTTGACAAAAAACTTAACGTTAATTTGCAAAAAGAAGTTGAAATTTAAGGATAAATATTTTATGAATTTTAAATAAGGAATTTGTTTAGAATGTATTAATAAATATGTGTACGCGCCCAGTACTTGCTAAAGGCAGCCCAGCGTGCATGTAAGGGTGTAACAATAAAAAAGGGACCGAAATATATAAATAAATAAAATCCACTACCAGGACTTACCTGTTTGATATCGCAACTACTTACCATTAAAATTTCACCAGAAGACCAAGGTCGCCACGGTATTTTTTAAAATAGGTTACAATACCGAAACCTTTACACTCCACCTTAAATAAAAAGGACAATTTTGCAATCTGACCACACCCAATTAATAATTCAGAAAGATTCCGGAACGTTAGACGAATTTTTGCAACACAGAAATGAGAAAGTGGTAATGACGAAATAACTTAGTCTAACACATGTTCAAAGTAAACTAAATTGCTTTAATGAATTAAGTCAATTTTCATTATTATTCGTACAAGAGAACTAGTTATGATTAATGGTTATAATTACAAGAATTAGAGTATTACAAAACCAAATATGAACTATTCTTACATCTAAGGCAGCCCACTCTGCTCACGCACGCTTCCATACATTTTTTATACCTTACCCTTGATTTATTAAATTTTATATATTCCGTAATTGTTATACAAGATACCCGTCCACAAACGCGTTGCCGGCCGAACACGTGCTTAGTCCCGCAACTTCAAGGTCCGAACTTTATCACTTTAATTCCCCCACATCACTGTACCGATTTTTTACTGCGATATGTTTATTAAATTCTGGGGTCCCGGTCGGTCTTATTGAATTAAGTACATTTTATAACACCACTGACCGGGCCCTAAACAAAACTGTAAGCGTCTGTATCTGGAGTCGGCTTCTAATTGACTGGGCAGCGTCTCTGTCTAAGGTAGACTGTGTTTGAGGCGGGAGGAAGCTGCCGTTCACTGCCCGTTTGATTTCGTCGCCGTGCACGGTGAATTGTTGTGGCGTATGAGCTATATGCATGGAACATAGTAGTTATATCAGCCCAGTTTGTAGACGATATTTGCCTCTGCTATACTGATGTCACTAGCAGTAGGCGTGGCTTAAATACATTTCCTGTAGTTGGCTGGTTGAGGTCCCAAATCGTTCGCTCCAGCGCCATTTTTTACAGCGATTTTGGAGTTTCACGGCGTCACTTCAGCGCCCCGGCTTGAGATGTTAAGTGCGGGCGTCGTCACACTTATGCACATTTCTGAGAATTTGAGGGTGGTACGAATTCCTTGCCGTGTTACACCATAGAAATTGCGCCTTGCCTTTGTTTCAACTGTTCTACTTGCCACGTGTTCTGTCCCAATAGAGTTAATGTTTGCACAATAATTTTATAAAATCCCGCAAAAATGAAATAAATAAAATTGCAAATACCCATTAATAGTAAGAAATAAAATGACCCAATTTAGACACGTTACAATACCCCCTCAATGAGAATTCTGCTGTCCAAAACAGAAGAAATCTCATTGATAAACCCCGAAGAGGATCGGTGAGGAACTGGTGCCAACAACCCCCTTTGTTCTTATACATCATGGGTACACGACCCCCCTGGTTTGGTGACTATGGACGCATCTGAACGAGATCACTGGACTTCTCCATAAGAGATCCCAACACCGAAAAATCGAACAGACAAGTACCACAGCACACCTCGCCTTCTAACATGCTACCACCAAAAATCCTCAATCCCTGGCTCAGATTATGCCAGATCCTCAGCCGATATGTTTTCCCCTTGTATGCAAGCTGGGCTGCCTTTAGCAGATACTGGGCTCACACACACTCACATTACATATTATACATTGAAAATTCTTTAAAATTTACTATTTCATAAAAAAAAAATTCAAAATAAAATATTTTATCAAAAAATTCTCTTCCTTAGTTTTCTTTTCTTGTTATCAACAAAAAATTATACCAATGGAACACTTCTTAAAATCAAACAAAACATCCTTAGCCTAACAGGTGATTACCTAAGGTCTAACAGTACAATTCAATACAAAATAAATCAATAATCATACACATGGTTAACACACAAATAATAAAATAATCAATACTTAAAATATTCATTAGCTGGCAGGCGAAAAATCAAGATTTTTTTTTTTCAAAATTTATTTTCCCAAAAAATTTTAAAATTAAAAAAAAATTTAAATTCATTAAAATGTTTCCTTTATATATATATAGAAATTATTTTAAAGTTTTCTTAAACTGATCAAAAAAACAAAAGTTGAATTGACTTTCTTACTACTAACTCATATGACCTCACTCTCAGCTGATCAAAACTAGGTCAAGTTCACAACCTTGACCTACATACGTTATGTATAAGTTCTATCTGAAACACATTGACATCTGTAATATCCTAACTTGAAACACAAAACATAATAAAATAAAATATTTAAAATAACAAACTATGATTATAAATAATAAGCAAATTGACATTCAAATTATTTAAAATAAACAATTCTTAATTTTACATTATTTTCCAATTCTATCAAGATTTTGTCACTGGTTTCAATAAAAAATATTTTATTATTCTTGTTATAAATCTCTTTCTTTGCTTAATAATCTTACTCTCCCTTACTGCGGGTGATTTAAACATTTATCTCATTTAATTTACTACTTGATATTTATACATATATAATCTTTCTCCCTTTTACTCTAACCACTAACTACTGTAACTCACATGACACCCACCTCTATCAAAATATCTATCAAAACACTCTCTAACCCCAACTTATCATTAGACTCAAATCGCCACCTTCTCTCTATATATATAAAAAAAATACTCTCCAACCCTTTGTACAAGGATACGTGTTTCCCCCCCCAAAAAAAACTCATTTCCCTTATCTGGCCCCTGGATTCTACCTAAGGCGGCCCCGTCCCACTAAATCGGTCCCAATCCCGTCCCAACTTATCATTATGTTGCGGACTCCTACATTACACTACCCCCTACTACAAAATTGCCATCCCCAAAATCTCAATCTCATTACCTTACTACACATACAACAAAATAACAACATCAATTATGAACAACAATATATCACTCAAAAACTCTACATATATTCTCCACGACTACTGTGTCAGCATCAATACTTCTCAAAATTCTATAACATACATTAACTCAAAACAACATTACATTATTTTCATCTCTACTATTTCAACTTCAACTTTGACTTGGACTTGGACAGATCTATATGTCCCACACAATATTCATCACCCAAAAACTATCTCTTGTTAGATTTCACAAATTATTACTTTAGCTCTCACTTTATCAAATTACTTTTCTCATTACTTTAAAACATCTGTAATACATTAAAACATTACATTAAACATTAATTACTTGGAATATTTATAAACCATTTTACCAGTGACAGTTATTGCTGATCAGCTGATCTTACTAACACTGTGAAAACACATCTCATACTTGAACAAATTACATGAAATATATATCTTTTTATTTATCATTACTTCTCACCTCATTGTTTCCCCTTTTTCTGATTCTGATCATTTATGTTGACCGCCTACCAGACGGCTTAATTATCTACTTAGGTTCAAAATACACACATAATGAAAACACGTATTTTTATCAATACCTATATCTAACGTACAACAATAAAATAATACATTTAAAATTATAGCACGAACACCTTATATTGAATGTCTAAGCAGCTAGTTATTTAACAGAGCACAAGCGTTTTTGATTGGATCAAAATTTGAATTAGCAAAAAATTTTTTATGTGGTAAAATTTAAATTCGTGACTCATCTGAGCCACCTCCCAGCCACACACTCTATTGAAAATTATGGAGGACTGTATCACCCTTTCGCTTCTGCAAAGACGGCGTATTTTGGAGCAGGTTGACCTCTCCGTGTCTTTGCTTCCGCTATTACATTTTAAAAGGTTCAGATATCAACATACCTTTGTTATATAGTTACATGCCCTTAATGCGGGTCTACCACCTGGCTTTCCTGTTCCTCCGCGAACAGAATGGTAGCCGCTGTTCCATAGTGCCTGGATTTCCCCTAAAGTTCACCCCCCATTTAATTTCTACTATATACCAATTTCAAGTCAGCTATGGTCAAGGGACTTGATATGACCATAGCTGGCCGCTAGCCAAATCCACGATTAGTGCTGGTAAGGCAGTAATCACCCGAAAAGTCGGGGAAATCTAACTTGCATTTCACTGCCTGTTCTACATCGTTTTATTATGTGCGACACGATCGTCTATCAGTGTGCAAATTTAATTTGCAGGAAAAAGGTGTCGCACAATTTCGCCATTTTTGCCTCCGATGGAGGTAACACTCTCCGTTACCCCCAACCCACTTCGCTATCTACGAGGGCACAGGCCACCCCCGCAATAGCAACTTATATCTCTAACTAAATTTTTATATACATTCAAATAATATTTTCATCAATAATCATTTAACTCATTCATAACTTTCTACCATTGAACTTTCTTAAAATTTTCAAAATTTATTATTAATATTTAGTATGTATCATTTTTCAGTTATTATTAAATTTTTTTAATTATCACTTTTATTGAACACAATTATTTCAAATAATCTCACTATTGAATTAAAATCTTCGTTACACCTGTAAACATTTTTATTATACATGATTCATATTGTAAAAGTTCCATACTTACAGTCCACTTAACATGATATATACAAAACATAATCACCATACACCCCCATACTTTCACCTCACCTCTGAAACATTTAACACAAAAATATTAGTTTACATCAAACAATTTAGCCATCTATTATCAAATTCCAAATCTCGTAAAATAAATTGAATTCATTTAAAAAATTTAATTAATTAGCATTTACATAACCACTCAAAATATTTATAACATATCAAACTGGTTTGATTAAATTAATTACTGAAAATACAACTTACCCAGCTATCAAACAATTATAATTAGTCAATTACTGTTATTCAAAATTAATTCTGATATTTATTTATTTAAATTGCAAAATATTATTATTATTATTGCAACATTTACACACACTTGTTTACTTAACATCCTACAATGCACACAAATAAATTCACTGCAATTATTTACAAACTTTAGTTAATAACTGTTCAGTTTTTTCCGCACTTCATTGTCCAAATCTGCCATGTCAGAACCATAAAACATAATGTTTACCACTGTCTTTTATTGTTTTATCATTTAACCTCCATCGTCCCAGATTAACCTTGGTGTTATATAACATTTTTCAATCTCATTAATACACCACTTACTGTTTTGTGTATTATTACCATAAAGACTAAATTCATTCATCTTACTCAAATACTCATTAAACCAGTCAACGTTAGGCATTTTTGTTACGTCTCCGTCATTAAATTCATTCACTATTGGGTTAATTACGTTTGTCACATCATTATAGTCATTATTATTCAAATAAACTTCTAAACTTTCTTTCCATTCGTCATACTTTCTATTCAAATTATACAATTCTGTTACTCTCTCCACATACAATTCTCTGTTTAACTCTCTCTCTTCATAACACCACATCACACTCTCACAATTATTCCGGACAGAGGGTACACAGTTACTCAACAAAAATAAACACCTCAATTCATCTATCAATACGGGACTCTTGCCCTTCAACAACAACACTTGTGAACTCATTAAATCATCATAAACATTATCAGCAATAAGGGGAAAATTTGCCCTCTGTCCCCACTCGACCACAACATTATTTTTCCGCTCTCTCTCTAACTCATTAACATCTCATAATCACATTCTACAACTTCATTAGTACTCTCATTATCACTCTCAGATACCAACTTTTCGACTACACTATTATTCTCATTATTTTCAACAACATCGTTATTATTTATTAACTCTTTATCTGGTATCGTATTTTTACATTTGTCACTACAATTTTTATTTGTTTTATTACCTCCTATACATACACACTCTCTTGACTCCTTTGATTCTCTACATATTTCGTTCAACTTACTCTCCAGATTACATAGTGAATTAGCTAATACATCAAACTTAGCATCATAGGTATCAAAACGACTATTCATGTCACTACTTATTACATTGAATTTGTTCTCAAAAATTTCAAAACGTTTATTTAATTTAGTCTCATTTATGTCAAAACGACTATTCATGTCGCTTCTCATTACATTGAATTTGGTCTCAAAATTACTATTCATTCTCTCGAATTGACTGAGCATGATACTCATTATATCATTATCTTGTATTACAGACATGTTTACAGTTTCTTTCTACAACACTTTATATATATAATCACAACACAAACATAACCTATGTAAATATATATATATATATATATATATATAATAGATATTTACCATATATCCGCCGTGCGACTTCGTTTTTCTCGTCTTATTTTGACGCGTTTCGGCAACGAATTGCCATCTTCAGAAATCTTAATCACTCATATGAGACCGTTAAAAAATTAAAAACACCAAAATCATTACGGTAAAAGTGCACTTTTACGATATTGGATAAGGAGTTTCCAATATCGTAAAAGTGCACTTTTACCGTAATGATTTTGGTGTTTTTAATTTTTTAACGATCTCATATGAGTGATTAAGATTTCTGAAGATGGCAATTCGTTGCCGAAACGCGTCAAAATAAGACGAGAAAAACGAAGTCGCACGACGGATATATGGTAAATATCTATTATATTAATATAAGCGACTTGGAGACAACTAACCTAAAATGTATTATCTACGTAAATATGTGCGATACAATTTTTTATACATTCGTCATTACCACATCCTATTTTCTGTGCATTAAAATAGGTCTATCTCGTATAAAATTACAATTAAACGAAAATCCTGGCAGCGCGTCGACATTTGTAACAATAAAAAAAGGACCGAAATATATAAATAAATAAAATCCACTACCAGGACTTACCTGTTTGATATCGCAACTACTTACCATTAAAATTTCACTAGAAGACCAAGGTCGCCACGGTATTTTTTAAAATAGGTTACAATACCGAAACCTTTACACTCCACCTTAAATAAAAAGGACAATTTTGCAATCTGACCACACCCAATTAATAATTCAGAAAGATTCCGGAACGTTAGACGAATTTTTGCAACACAGAAATGAGAAAGTGGTAATGACGAAATAACTTAGTCTAACACATGTTCAAAGTAAACTAAATTGCTTTAATGAATTAAGTCAATTTTCATTATTATTCGTACAAGAGAACTAGTTATGATTAATGATTATAATTACAAGAATTAGAGTATTACAAAACCAAATATGAACTATTCTTACATCTAAGGCAGCCCACTCTGCTCACGCACGCTTCCATACATTTTTTATACCTTACCCTTGATTTATTAAATTTTATATATTCCGTAATTGTTATACAAGATACCCGTCCACGAACGCGTTGCCGCCTGAACACGTGCTTAGTCCCGCAACTTCAAGGTCCGAACTTTATCACTTTAATTCCCCCACATCACTGTACCGATTTTTTACTGCGATATGTTTATTAAATTCTGGGGTCCCGGTCGGACTTATTGAATTAAGTACATTTTATAACACCACCGACTGGGCCCTAAACAAAACTGTTAGCGTCTGTATCTGGAGTCGGCTTCTAATTGACTGGGCAGCGTCTCTGTCTAAGGTAGACTGTGTTTGAGGCGGGAGGAAGCTGCCGTTCACTGCCCGTTTGATTTTGTCGCCGTGCACGGTGAATTGTTGTGGCGTATGAGCTATATGCATGGAACATAGTAGTTATATCAGCCCAGTTTGTAGACGATATTTGCCTCTGCTATACTGATGTCACTAGCAGTAGGCGTGGCTTAAATACATTTCCTGTAGTTGGCTGGTTGAGGTCCCAAATCGTTCGCTCCAGCGCCATTTTTTACAGCGACTTTGGAGTTTCACGGCGTCACTTCAGCGCCCCGGCTTGAGATGTTAAGTGCGGGCGTCGTCACACTTATGCACATTTCTGAGAATTTGAGGGTGGTACGAATTCCTTGCCGTGTTACACCATAGAAATTGCGCCTTGCCTTTGTTTCAACTGTTCTACTTGCCACGTGTTCTGTCCCAATAGAGTTAATGTTTGCACAATAATTTTATAAAATCCCGCAAAAATGAAATAAATAAAATTGCAAATACCCATTAATAGTAAGAAATAAAATGACCCAATTTAGACACGTTACGAGGGGGAACATATCGGTTGATTCATTTTATTATAATTGTCTCCAAGTCACGTTACTAACTATTTAGAATTAATATTAGGCAATTACCTGTATTAACTTCCGTCTTGTGACTTATTTGGTTTTTTCTTAAAACGACGCGTTTCGAGAATACATTCTCATCATCAGGTTTCAATACTATAAAAACATCAAATTCACCCAAAAGGGGTCGTCAACTAGATAAAACACACAAAAACACAGAAAACACCACACATAATTTAACACCGACACAGTCTTGGCACAGTCCAATGCGCATCGTCTCGTTGCCGACGACCGACTGTTGCACTTTGTCTCACATGACCGTTATCATTGCCCCCCGTTGACCCATCGATATCGATGGCCGTGTTGTACAGCAGATTCGATCGGTACGAAACTTTGTCATTAAGTAGCTGGTCCGTTTGTAACTTAGAAGCCTTGTATATCTCATATTCCTCCACAGCGTTCATGTATGCACCTTTTTTACAATTATGAAGCAGTTTAAAGTTTGTGTGGAAGTCTGAGTACTTATGATTATACAGCATTAAATGCTGAGCGTAACTGGATCTTGTGAGCGTAAGTGATATCTCGAAAACAAGATCCAGTTACGCTCAGCATTTAATGCTGTATAATCATAAGTACTCAGACTTCCACACAAACTTTAAACTGCTTCATAATTGTAAAACAGATGCATACATGAACGCTGTGGAGGAATATGAGATATACAAGGCTTCTAAGTTACAAACAGACCAGCTACTTAATGACAAAGTTTCGTTCCGATCGAATCTGCTGTACAACACGGCCATCGATATCGATTGGTCAACAGGGGGCAATGATAACGGTCATGTGAGACAAAGTACAACAGTTGGTCATCGGCAACGAGACGATGCGCATCAGACTGTGTCGGTGTTAAATTATGTGTGGTGTTTTTTGTGTTTTTGTGTGTTTTATCTAGTTGGCGACCCCTTTTGGGTGAATTTAATGTTTTTATAGTATTGAAACCTGATGATGAGAATTTATTCTCGAAGCGCGTCGTTTTAAGAAAAAACCAAATAAGTCACAAGACGGAAGTTAATACAGGTAATTGCCTAATATTAATTCTAAATAGATATCGGTTGAGGATTTAGCATGGTATAAGGCCAGGGTTTGGATTTTGGGGCAGAATGATAGAAGGTTGGGTGTACTGTGGTGAGTATCTGTTCGATGTTATGGTGTTGGGATCTTGTATAGAGAAGTCCAGTAATCTCGTTCAGGTGCAGCCATAGTCGCCGAGCTAGGGGGGTAGTTTACCCATGATGCGTTAAGTATTAAAAGGGGGTTGTTGGCGCCATATCCTCACCGATCCTCTTAGGGGTTTAGCAATGAGAGTTCTTCTGCCTCGACAAAAGACCTCTCATTGGGGGGGGTATTGTAATGGGACAAAAGGGGGTGTTTTATTTTATTTTATTTTTATTAAATTCATGTGACTAAAGCAGCAAGTCCCCGACATAATACGGTTCCCGTGAGACAAAGAACAGTGTTATAAGTTTACAAGCAGGTGTGTTGAGACACAATAATTCGGGTGAATGTGTTACGCACTCAAGCGCGCAACTTGAGTACGCGCGCGGACAGGACGCTAAGACGCCTCAAAAAAAGTCAACCAATATGGCTAAGCTGTAAAAATATTTCAGCACGTGTTTGATTGCGGACGGAAGTATGACACAAAACACGCCCATTTGAGTGACGTGACTAGTGGCCTCAAAATTTCGTCAACGTCTAACACACATTAACAACCCATACTGGGTGTACAGTGACGAACATTTTGTCGCCAGCAGGCATTGGAATTTCCGTCTGGATGATGGAAGTCGATGGCATTGCCGAAACGTCTGGTTTTGTAGAAAACATTGGACTACGGCCAAATATCGCGGGAAGGAATTTTAACAAAAACTACTTCTTTGTTGCCAATAACATTGTACACATATATAAGTTTATAAAAAAATATCCATAAAATTAATGGCTTGTATAAGTTAATGATTGATCTCCATTAAGTTATGCTCAAGTTTCCAAAGTTTTAATATTATGATGTCCGTAATTAAAACATCAGAGCAAGTTTAGTGTGAATGAGGGTACACCGAGGACTAAAATTTTCAACATTTCCTATTGAGCGTTGCTTAGAGTAAAGCTGCGAATCTACAGTGTATGTTTCACAGAACAAACACGCGAAAAAGAAGGAGTGCTCCGAAGTCACTCATGGACCCTCAGCATCTTGCAGAGGGTTCATTCCCTAAAGACGAAAAGTCTATCTATGAATCGTTCCTCTGTAAACACGTGCAGTTACACTGCCCAGCGATCCACAGGAAGCAAATTGATGTCCATTTTTTTGGCTTCCACGCGTTATGTTGGTGTGGGTTTCGGCACTTTCCATTTAAAAAGCGTGCAAATGTAAGAAAATATACATGAGTGAGGCCAGAAATAACGCGAATTTTGTGTGTGTGTGTGTGTGTGTTCCCTGCCTTTTTATTGCTGTAGTCATAATAATAAAATGGAAACGTAAACATTACATAACTGAGATATGCTTACCTGCCACGAACGATATATTATTTTATACATGTACGAGGTGTGTTCAAAAAAAGACCGAACTATTTGTGTAGCACGTCAACTAGCGCATAGAGCGAGCTGCAGAATTAAGTGCTGCTAGCGACAGGTTTTGACGCCTGAATGCCGTTTTCTCTGTTCTGTCACGATCTACAGTCTATGAGCTACACGCTCTGTAGTGGGCACGGGCACACACCGTCCGGCGGATTTATAACGAAGTGAGAATGAAGATCTTAACACAACGTGTGTGTATAAAATTTTGCTGCTGACTTCGTAAAATCTTTACAGAGCTATTTCCATTGTCTTCCAAAGTTTTCATTACCATTTGCATTGGTACGCAGTTGTTGACCGATTTCAAAACGGGTCTCTTTCTGATCGTCGTCAACAAACACAGTAAGAATTTTTCAGTCATACGATACATTTAAATTTTTCTATCAAAATTTAATTTTACGATCTTAAATGGATTCTGTCAGAAAGTATCGGCATTTAAACGATGATTTACAATTACCACATCACGAGCTCTCTTCCCATGATCTTCGATATCGCTTTGATCTGCACTGACCATTGTTTTTCCCTCTTTAAAAATTCTTAAACTAATCGTTCGCCTCACGCAGGCTTCTGCGTATGCTTAATTGAAAACCAGCATGTCTCTGAAAAGTTTTAACCTAGTTTTGCTGCAAAATTTCATATGCACACGTTGTTCTCGCGGTCTTTCTTAATCGCTTTGTCACTAATCCGCCGGCCAGCGTGTGCACGTCCCCACTCAATGTGATATACCTCAAAGACTACTGCTAATAGCGGAACACAATAAGTGGTAGTTTGTTGTCAAAAACTATCGCTAGGTGCGCGCAAAAACTATCGCAAGGTCGCGGCGCGTCGTTTGTGCGGATTGATGTGTTACTCAAAACGTTTGGTCTTTTTATGAACACACCTCGTATATTAACTCATACATAATTTACATTAAAATGAAAAAATTATAATTTTATTGCCTGGCAACAAAATTATTTTATTTTTAACAATTACGATTGTTTGAAAAAGTTTAAATGCATTTTCAAGTACTTTACTGTTGTTAAAACGTAAAAGGTTGCAGGTAAACTACCCCTTCCCCTTAACCGATCTTCACCAAAATCGAAAATCCTTGAGATCTCTACAATTCAGGGATGTATGCAAAAAATTATTTGATTCTGTTTGAATTTGTGGCTGTTATCGTTTGCCATAGAAAATACGCTTGATAAAAAAACGTTGCAGGTAAACTACCCCTTCCCCTTAACCGATCTTCACCAAAAACAATAGGTCTTGAGTACTCTACAAATCAGGGCTCTATGTAAAAAAATATTTGATTCTGTTTGAATTTGCGGCTGTTATCGTTTGCCATAGAAAATACCCTTGTTAAAAAAATGTTGCAGGTAAACTACCCCTTTCCCTTAACCGATCTTCACCAAAAACAATAGGTCTTGAGAACTCTACAATTTAGGGCTGTATGCAAATAATCTTTTGATTCTGTTTGAATTTGCGGCTGTTATCGTTTTCCATAGAAAATACCCTTGTTAAAACATAAAACGTTGCAGGTAAACTACCCCTTTCCCTTAACCGATCTTCACCAAAAACAATAGATCTTGAGAACTCTACAATTCAGGGCTGTATGCGAAACATTATTTGATTCTGTTTGAATTTGCGGCTGTTATCGTTTGCCAAAAAAAAAATTTCCCTTGATAAAAAAAACTGTTGCAGGTAAACTACCCATTTCCCTCAACCGATCTTCACCAAAAACAATAGGTCGTGAGTACTCTACAAATCAGGGCTGTATGCAAAAAATTATTTGATTCTATTTGAATTTGCGGCTGTTATCGTTTGCCATAGAAAAAAAAATCTACACACAGACACACACACAGACAGTTTTCGAAAAACGACTTTTTTCATGTTTTGAGTGTAGTACAATCAGAATCTGCAATAATCTCGATCACGATTTTTTTTGCCATCACCATACTTCCATTCCTTAAGGAATATGGAAGTAAAAGGCCTTAAAATAAATAAAAAGGGGGTTATGATATGAATGTTGTGCGTGAGCAGGCTGGGCTGCTTTCTTTAAAATAAGATGTTTATTTAAATTCTATTTGTATAAGATTGTTTTCATTAATATTTAAAGAATGTTTTTTTTTTTTTGTCTTGATTCTTTGGAAAGAATTGATAGCATAATTTGAGAGATAAAGAAATGAATAATTCATAATTTGAAATCAGCTTAAAGAATAAAAAATAAAATTTTAGTTGTCTTCCACCAAAGCGAGTCGAGTGTGTTACTTTCACAACCTCAAAGTCACGTTTGTATTCACAGTTCGTGCTGGAATTCTGGACCCGAAATTAAGGTAGGTGTGAAGGTAATTATATTTTTATAATTGTGTAATAAATCGTATAATCACAGATGACGCCCAAGAACAGGGACTCGAGTTAAATATTTTGATTAATTAATTAATTTTCATTAAATCGTATAATCACATCTTCTCTTGTAAGATACTTTTGGAAAGCATGCCAAAACGCATTGAATCTCTCATAAAGAGCCAGGGAATGCATACTAACTATTAAATGTGTCATTTTTTACATAAAGGAATATTTCATTGATGTTACATGTTTTTTTTTTCAATACTTCCCGATTATTATAATCAGTTTTAACATATTATTACAGATTTAACTTAAATGTTGTGAAAATTTACACTAAAACTGCAAAAATTGTACAAAAAGTCTCCTGGTAACCTGTAACAACATGAAATAATGATACAACACCAAAACATAACCTAACCTCACTTTGAAAATCGTCTGTTAACCAGCTGATTTCTCTCTTCAGTGATGGCGACATGACATATTTCTGAAATTTTTTTCTGTATACGTTGAAAACACTCAAAATTAAAAAAATATATACACCAAATCATTCGTAAGAGATGAAAAATGAATTATATCAACAACTAGATATATGTCATTAAATATTGCTTTTACTTAAAAGTAGAAACCAAAAAAATAAAAAAAAATCAATTATTCTAATAATTTTCACACCTCTGTAGCTTTTAACAAAAAAATATGTTTATAATACAACAGAATGATTAATGATCATGTACGAAATGACTGCCCACTGTTCTATTTTGAACTTTAAACAAGATAAGTATTACTGTTTTCAAGTTTAAGAAATATTTGAATATTCAGTGGAATACAATATTTTCTTATATGTTCGCTGAGAAAAAAATGTTGACACACAAATTTTATAAAGAGAAAGGTGCAAAACATAAGGTGTAAAAATATAATAAGCTAATAGAGTATATAAGATGATCTAAATATAATAGTATTGTAATCATCAGAAGTTTTTTTTTTTTACTTTCGTTTTGGAGATACTATTATACTCAGAACCATCATTTATTGAGCACTACTTGGGTGACCTACAGCTTAGGGAATGTTGTGGACATTAGTGAGATCGACATAGACTAGTTAACAAACTATATGTTATATGACAAATTCCACAATGGACAAGGAACACCTTTTCTTCTGTGCTAAGCTCAGTGCAATCCAAGAAAATCTGGAGAACACTGTCAAACTGTTGCGATGCCAGGGCAGTGATAATGAGATAACTTCTCTGCCATCTTATGTAGGAACAACACAATCATTCCAAGTTTTTAGGTAGTGAAATAGTCTTTTCTGTTTTATTGTAACCTATGTAATACATTTAACAACACAATCAATTCAAAAACATTTACATGTGTGGTGTGCCATAAAAAATTAAAACATTTGTTTTTATAATGTACACACAGTTTGGGCTTATCTCCTTCAAAATACTTCCCTGCATATTAATGCACATCAGTTTTTCTATTGTCGTTCCTCTTACTGAGATGACATTATAGAATATCAAATTTCCCTTAACTTCATCTATCGTTTGGCAATGACAGGATTTTATAGCCACTTTGAAACCATATTGGTGTTTAAATTATTAAATTTGTCCCTGTTCGGACTCCAACTGAAACTGTTCAATATTTAAACTTGTGTAATAATTGACTTTACATGTTAAAGGTTAACCAAGGATATCATTTAGTGTACTTGGCAGAGAATAATAGGCAAATACAATTAAACAAAATACATATTTATCAAGTTGAAATAAAATATTCTTTTATTTTTCTTTATACTGACGTTCTCTCTAAATGAAACATCTATTCGGCCATGAGGCACAATTTATAAAAACAAGTTACAAGTAATGATTACCAATAACATTTTACTCTCGTAAAAAATAGATTACACTAAATCATCAGTGTTTGACCGCAAACCCAGCACTTCTTAAATATATTGTTACGACGGTCTACTCGATCGTCGTAGGTACAGTGGAAACAAAATAAGTACAAGACACCAATTAAGTCACTAATCACACCTTTAATTGTTATAGTAAAACAGTTTGTAATTAACAACACAGTGTCTACGACAAATCAAATGAAAATTGTTCATACGCAATAAAATGTCCACTAATATTAAAACTCAACTGTATTACAATTATACCGTCCGAATATAAAACGCAACACTTCACTAATAACTACTTGAACGTACACCGTAATAACCCGAACCGCTCTGTAAATATATCGCACTAATACTCTCGAACCGCACAGTCAAAATTCTCGCATTGAACTGAAAACTAAGGCCGCGACGCGATGTATTTATAGTTACGCTCACACACCAGAAGCTTCCAAACTGCGTCTTATCTCTCGCGAACTACGTAATTGCTACAGCCTTGACACAGTCCGAGCGCCCGACCGAAGCCTGGCTCAGTCGAGAAAATTCTCGCAAAATGCGTCTAGTAGCACGTACACCACACGCTTACGTCGAGATCTTTCTGGCGCATTCGATAAACGCATAGATTGTTCTGTGCTGTCGTAGCACTGCCCCCTCCGTAAGCCTGTTCGTCCCGAACTGGCAAAGCGTCTCTAAATTTGTATTTAGCCAGGCGATCTAGGTGGACGACCTTGAACTTTCGCTGTCCTTCCTGTTGAATCCGATAAACAACATCGTTAATTCTTTTTTTTACAGTGTAAGGTCCTTCCCAGTTAGACTGAAGCTTAGGTGAGCGACCACGACGGCGCTTTGGATTGAACAACCAGACCTGATCTCCTTCTTGGAAACCCACATTATTGCTGCGAATGTCATACCGAGTTTTCATTTTATCACTGGCAATCTTCAGCCGTCCTCTTACCAAACGATTCATTTCTCGCAGTTGGTTTTCTAATTGCGAGGAATAGTTCTTTGGCTCTTGGGACTGAGTCTCAGGTGATCCAAACATCAAGTCCCCAAGAAGACGAATCTCCCGCCCAAACACCAATTTTGCTGGAGTCATGCCGGTTGTGTCATGTACTGATGACCTATACGCCATAAGGAATAGTGGTATACGTTGGTCCCAGTCTGTTTGGTTCTCGTCAACAACTTTCGAAAGATGCTGCTCAAGTGTCCTGTTGAATCTCTCAACCATCCCGTCCGACTGAGGATGCAGAGGCGTTGTCCTGGTCTTTCGAATTCCAAGTAGACGGCATAATTCTTTAAACACTCCTGATTCGAAATTTCTCCCTTGATCCGTATGGATTTCCATAGGGGCTCCATAACGGCAACAGAAGTTGTGAACTAACTGCTTTGCCACAGTGGTAACCTCCTGATTTGGAATTGCGTAGGCTTCCACCCACTTAGTAAAGTAGCCACCTACAACCATGATGTACCGGTTTCCATCGTCAGTAACTGGGAATGGTCCAGCAATGTCTATGACAATTCTCTCGAAAGGTTGTCCAACGTTATACTGTCTCATTTTTCCCCTGCTTCTGGTTTGTGGGCCCTTGCTTGCAGCACATATTTCACACGTCCGAACCCATTCCTCTACGTCGTGGCGAAGATGAAGCCAATAGGATCGCTTCCGTATTTTGTCAAGGGTTTTGTTAACGCCAAAATGGCCTCCAGATGTTCCATCATGCATCTCCTTCAAAACAGACTGCACTTTACTTCGGGGAACTATCAACTGCATGACCACGTCTCGTCCATCTGCACTTTCCCAAGCCCTTTCCAGTAATCCGTTTTCTAAGGTGAGAGATTCCCATTGTGCCCAGTAGCCCTTCAGCACTTCGGAACCATGGCAGATATCTTGCCAATCCGGGCGGCGACCTTCCTCTTTTGCTGTCAAGATCGGTCTAATGTCTTCATCAGTCATCTGTTCTTGATGACAGTCTTGTGTTGTCCAGCCATCAGCCAGGAAATCTACAGTGATGGCTTGAACATGTTCGCTTGAGTTTTGTTCTTCCTTTCTGTGGCAATGTCGGCAGTCTTCCGGGCATGGTCTTCGTGATAAGCCATCTGCATTACCGTGCAGGCGCCCCCGCCGATGTTGTACCTTGAAGTTGTACTCTTGCAGACGTTCGAGCCACCTTGCCAACTGTCCTTCCGGATTTTTAAATCTCAAGAGCCATGCAAGTGCAGCATGGTCGGTACGTAGTGAAAACTGTCTCCCATAGAGGTATTTATGGAAGTGCTCCAAAGCTCTGACAATTGCCAACAACTCTCTTCTTGTAACACAATAATTTCTCTCTGGTTTAGAAAGCGTCTTGCTGTAATACGCTATTACTCGTTCTTCACCGTTCTGCACTTGAGACAAAACTGCTCCTAGACCAGTATTGCTTGCGTCTGTGTCTACGATGTACTTCCCTTCGGAAGCTGGAAAAGCGAGAATTGGCTGCGAACATAATGCAATCTTCAACGTTCTAAATGTTTGTTCACACTCTCTTGACAACTGGAAGTTTCGTTTATTTTCTGTTAGCTCATGTAGTGGTTTAGCAATAGTAGCAAAGCCTTTCACAAAACGTCAGTAATATGAGCATAACCCCAGGAAACTCCGAACTTTGTGTTTATTCTTCGGAACTGGCCAGTCTCTTACGGTGTCTACTTTATTAGGATCCATGCTAACGCCCGCTGCCGAAACCAGATGGCCCAAATACTGTACTTCCTTCTGGAATAGAGAACACTTCTTCGGGCTCAGCTTCAGTTGTGCACCGTGAATTCTAGTTAGAACTTCCTTAAGGTTTTCCAAATGATCTTCGAAAGTCTTCCCGATCACTATGACATCGTCTAAGTAAACAAGGCAAGTTTTCCACGTCAGGCCTCGGAGTATCAGGTCCATCAATCTCTCAAATGTTGCCGGTGCATTACAGAGTCCAAATGGCATGACGTTAAATTGGAATAAGCCACTTGGGGTCGAGAAAGCGGTCTTTTCCTTGTCTTCTTGATGAAGACCCACTTGCCAATATCCACTCTTCAGGTCCAATGTGGAAAACCACTGTGCTCCGGACAACGTGTCGAGTGTATCGTCAACGCGAGGTAATGGATAGCAGTCTTTCTTTGTAACGTCATTTAACCTCCGGTAGTCTACGCAGAAACGCAATCCACCATCCTTCTTCGGTACCAGCACTACAGGGGAAGACCAAGCACTTGACGAAGGTTCAATTACTCCCTCTGTCAACATGTCCTGTACTAACCGAGACATCTCCTCTTGTTTAGATAATGGAGGGCTTCGAGGAGGTTGGCGTATCGGTGTTGTGTCCCCGGTATTGATGCGATGTTGCACAAGAGAGGTTCTTCCCAGTGACTGTCCCCGAACTGCAAAACAATCTTTGAATTTGTGTAAAAACTGTCAGAGTTCTTTTACCTCACCACTTGAGAGGTCGTTAGAAGATCTGTTCAATAATTCTTGCAGTTCCTCTGGTAATTTAGAAGTATCCGAAGAACTGGGTCTTCGTTGCGTTATTCCGGCTACCCAGGCCACAGGAGTCAATTTGCCTAGGAGCGTATTGCTTTGTAAAGTGATAGCTTGATCCAAAATATTCGCCACTCTAATAGGTATATTTCCGGTTTCGTCAGGTTTTACTAAACTTCCGGCAATTAGTATGCCCGGTGTGCTGACTACCTGGGGTTCGAATATAGAGCACTGATTGCCCCTAGTATCTACCGCAGTTCTAACCATGATGATCTTTTCGGAGTTTGGCGAAACAGTTACGGCCACTTGGTTTATGACGTCCATCGATTTTTCTGCTGTCGTCATTATTGATAGCATTACCTCTTCGCCTCCGATTCTCAAGACATTGTTTTTGAAGTCGACTATAAATCCGTATGCGTTCATAACGTCCACACCAAGAATTGCTTCATCCACAATGTCTGCAACAAGTACTTGATGATTAAACTCAAGTCTACCGAGGCATAGGTGTATCTCCACTTTTCCATACACTTTTACAGGCCGTCCAGTAGCTGTTCGCAAGCTGCAAGAGCACCAGATTGGCTTGAGATCTTTCACCACGTCGGGGCGCACAATAGAAACTGTTGCGCCTGTGTCAACTGTAATCGAGGTTGGCCTTTCTTGAACAAATCCGGTAACTACCAAGCTCCCGGTGTTTTTCTGAAGCGTAGAAATTGCGTATTCTCTAGGGGCTTCGTTCCTCCAGTTAGTCAGCACACGCCCCGTTGCACCGACTATTGCTCATTTCCCTGCTGCTGCATTCTAACCCGACAATCTCGTTGTAGATGTCCAGGTTTCCCACATCGATAACACTTCGGTCTTCCATCCTTTCTTATTTTATTCTGTGGCGCCGACCGTCGAGTCTCTGTTCCTTGTTCTTCTTCCTCATCGTCTGTGCCGTCGCGATCTTTTAGCTCGCGCACTTTATGACTTGTCCAACCAGACGCTGATTTGGCGGCCTCAAATTGCAAAGCATGTACCAGGGCGTCCGCACTGTTCTGGTGTCTTGCCATTCGTAACACTTGCTGTAGTTCGTTATCTCGGACACCGGCAGTAAATGTCTGCATCGCAAAACGCGTTCGAAAATCTTCTGGCGCTTCAGGATAGGCCAGTCTAATTAGTCTGTCGATACTTGCTTCAAACTCTTGAAGACTTTCCCCGGAATGCTGTCGCCTTGCTCTCAACTGGGTGCAGTACACATCTCGCAAATGTTTATCACCATACCGTAATTCCAGAGCTTTTATCAACTCGGCATAGGTGTTCTGACTGTCAGGTGGCACTTTCTGTAGTAGTTCTGCCGCGGGTCCTTTTAATGCAAGAACAAGTGAAACAGCCTTGTCTTTTTCTGTCCAATTATTTGCGCATGCAGCAGCTTCAAATTGGCGGAGGTACATTGCCCAGTGAGTGCTTCCGTCAAAGGTTGGAGCTTTGACATGAACTGTTCCTACTGCAGGCAAAGTGACTTTCTCTGTTAACTTATTTTCTGTGTATTTTTCTGTCTTGATCACTGGTACAGTCTGTTCAGAAATTTGTTTTGGTTGAATCTTCATGCACTGTTCAACTTCAATTTTAATTTGTTCTCTTATGTTTGCCATTGAGTTTTCTACTGCAGATATTTTTGTTGACATAACTTCTTCCACAGTCAAGACAGATTTTTCTACTTTAGCTATTTTATTTGTCATGGATTCTTCTACGTCAGATATTCTGGTAATCTGATTGTTGAGCTCACCTCGTAATTCACCTACGTCACCACGTAGGAGACCCAATTCTGCGGTAGTATGTTCTTGCATCTGCTTTTGTTCATGAATTAATGCTTTGATGTCACCTGCTTCACGTTTACGTTCCTCTGCCTCCTGCCTGCGTTTTTCATCCTGTCGTTTTTCTGCTTCTTCCGCCTCCTGTCTGCGTTTCTCATCCTGTCGTTTCTGTGCTTCTTCTCTTTCTTGTATTCGTTCTTCTTTTTGTCGTCTTTCTGCTTCTTCCTGTGTCTGCCGCAGCAGTGTTTGTAAAGCTTCCATCATCTGACTGGGATCCATGTTTACTGATTAATTACGAATCACACTCGTCTTGTACAACGCGTCCACTGTTTCCACTGTTAACCGTTCTATCCCAGTTCTGACACCACTGTTACGACGGTCTACTCGATCGTCGTAGGTACAGTGGAAACAAAATAAGTACAAGACACCAATTAAGTCACTAATCACACCTTTAATTGTTATAGTAAAACAGTTCGTAATTAACAACACAGTGTCTACAACAAATCAAATGAAAATTGTTCATACGCAATAAAATGTCCACTAATATTAAAACTCAACTGTATTACAATTATACCGTCTGAATATAAAACGCAACACTTCACTAATAACTACTTGAACGTACACCGTAATAACCCGAACCGCTCTGTAAATATATCGCACTAATACTCTCGAACCGCACAGTCAAAAATCTCGCATTGAACTGAAAACTAAGGCCGCGACGCGATGTATTTATAGTTACGCTCACACACCAGAAGCTTTCAAACTGCGTCTTATCTCTCGCGAACTACGTAATTGCTACGGCCTTGACACAGTCCGAGCGCCCGAGCGAAGCCTGGCTCAGTCGAGAAAATTCTCGCAAAATGCGTCTAATAGCACGTACACCACACGCTTACGTCGAGATCGTTCTGGCGCATTCGATAAACGCATAGATTTTTCTGTGCTGTCGTAGCAGTATATTCTTTGTTCACACAACCACACACACATTTTCATACGGTACATTTTTGAGCTCATTTTATATGTTTTGTAAAATTGCCAGATTGTATTTATTCTAGTATGATTTTACTTCCCTTTCATGATTCGTAGAGGTGCGTCCATGGGATGTCTCCTCGTGCACGCACTATCTAGATGTCTTCTCATTTTCACTTTTTGATTTTACTGCCGAACTGTCATTTTGTTTCAATCTGTCACTGTTATGTATCTTGCGAATCAAAATACTGTTTTTATTTTTTAAATATGTAAAAATTCACATTTTACAGTATGCGGGCGCCCGCGATTTCGTTACGGAACTTTTGCGGCTGTACAGCACGAAGGAAGATGGTCGACTGGGACTTCGAAAAGATGACGATTCTTAATTTGGCGAACGATCACGTGGTCTGGTTTCATTGTTCCATTGGTGTTTCAACATCAATTTTGACGGGATCATTATTGTGGATCGACATTCCAGTGGTGACGAATGGCTGGGAATGGCTCTGACGTCAGATGTTTTGTTCACTGTTGACAAAGGTCAAATGTCGTTCGGCTAAAAATAGCTGCCTCCCTGTTGTTTCGCTGTTGACCTTGACACGAATTCGTCCACTCGGCATGCGTCGTTATAATTTAGAAATGAATTTACATTAAAATTTATTCTTTATGTTTCCCCAAAAAATATTCTTAGATGGGCTTAAACGTCCCGTTACAACTTTTAATTTTTTGAACAAGAAAGGTTCATAGCAGAGTTATTGCTGTGAAGGGGCCATAAAAATAATCAACAAGGCCAAGTTGGATTTACCAAGAAATGCCTTGGACTGTTGATGGATATTGTACCAAAGTGTATCAACAGTTGATGGACCATGTTGAAGCTAGTAAGTTTTCAGTGCTTCCCTACATTTGTTCCCAAACTGTGATTTTGTTTTCTTTTTGTAACACGTACATTGTAAAACCGTAATTATATACCATATAATAATGTAATAATTATTCATGGTTTCAGGAAAGAAGTCATGGAATGTCTGAAGGAACTGGCAGAACAGAATTCTGCAGATGTGGAAAGTATAATATTGCCCCAGTTAATTGTTAAAAAAGGTATAGTACCATACCATCTGAATTGTAGGGGTAGTCCTTATATACCATGTAACAAATACCCTGATTTTTTGTCAGAATTTGAATTGTACAATATAAAATACCATATTGGCCTGAATATAAGACAGTGATTTTTTTTCCTTAACATGCCCTTCCAAAAACCATACTCGTCTTATATGCGCAACCTAACATTTAAAAAATTTTGTGTTAAGTGCCTAGCGTATTTTATGACATTCGCCAGCTGCACAGGTTTGCCATGTGCGTAGCGTGAATCAACACGCGCATTTTATAATGAGCTCAAGGTCAAGCTCAAGGTGAAAATCCCAAGCACACTTTCACCACTTCACTGAAGTACCGGTACTGTATTGTGTCACAGACATTAAAAGTTGTTGATTTTAAGGCCCCTTTTACGCATCCGATTCAAATCGTATGATAAAATATCATACGTTAAGTTTTGCATCCGAGTTGACTCCGATTTTTATCATGCGTCAAACATATCGGAAGTGGGTGTGAACAAACTCTTTCAATGTTGTCATCATCAGTACAGAAAATGAATCCGTGCGTGTTGTATGCCACTTATCAGTTCGTTTTTATAAGCTTCGGAAGTGGGATTCCACAGTGCTCTGTCGTTCTGGATTTTGTCAGTGAGCTTTTCTGCATTAATGTCTTCCATATTTACAAAACAAATTAATAAAATCACACCACAATGTGAATACCAGTGATTACTTGTCATAACTGGCCTCGCCGACACTAGGCAGGAAGGTTGGCAGCACTGATGTCTGGAAGTCATACGACAAAAAACTTGCCTGATTGCATAAACGAAACCATTACAGCCCATGTATCTAAACAACTCGTCCAGTATTTTATCGGATGCATTTTCTAGGACACCGCGATATGTTTTTGAGTACGGAATGATAAATTTATGGTACGACAGTGCATAAACGTGGAGTGGCACGTGAGTTGAAAATTCCAATAACTGAATTTAAAGCAAGCTTGGGGTGGTGTGAACGCATGATGTGGCATTTGGGTCTGTGTTTATGATGTCGCACTACACTTACGCATTGCAGCAATCAATTATAAAACTGAGGAAAGTACACAATTACTTGCTTGGCCAAATGGAAAATGCTGACCTAACACCAGTGTTTTTCGATATGCCAACACATGTTACTGTGGACAGAAAGAGTGCAAAATCAGTTATAATTAAATCTACAGGCAACAAAAAGTCACGCATTACTGTGATGCTAGGAGTAACTGGCGATAGAAGGAAACTTCTGCCGTAGTTATTTTGAATAGAAAAATGCTTCCAAAGGAACAATTACCAGCTGGGATTGTTTTCAGATCACAGGGATAGGGGTGGATGACTGTAGAACGTATGGCAGATTGGCTTAAGGTTGTTTGGGGACGTCGCCCAGGTGCTTTACTAGGGCAGAGAGGTAGTTCTTTCATGGTCACACAAGTGAGAAAATAAAGAAGCTGGTTGCAGAAATGAACACTGATCTTGTTATAATCCCTGGGGGAATGACTTCTCAGCTTTAAGTTTTTGATGTTAATAAACCATTTAAGGACTACTTACAGAAGAACTATAATGCCTGGTTAATTAATGGAAACCATGCATTGACTCCGACAGGCAAGTTGAAGAAACCAAGCATATAGTTACTGGCCCAGTGGATAATCACAGCCTGGGAAAATCAAAAGTGAACCCATTGTAAAGGAGTTTAAAAAACGTTTTTCTAATAACATGGATGGGAGTGAGGATTACATTTTGTGGAAAGACTACTCCATTTATGAATCTGATTCCAGTACCAATTCTGAAGATGAACTTGCAGAAGAAGAAGCAAACTAAACTTGAGATGATGATGACTGAAACTAAAATAGCCATATTTCCTTAGTATGACTTCAAGGTATGGTATTTAGATGATTTAATTGTCTTTCTCATACAACATCTCAAAAAATTCAGTGTTGTCTTACGTGCAGACCCCTTTTTTTCTGTAAAACACCTTCAAAAATCTAGGGTCATCTTATATGTGAGGCCATCTTATATTCAGGCCAAACCAGTATTGTGTATGCTACTTAGTAATGGCAGTTATAAGTAACATAGTTGCACTTATAGAATTTACATAAAGTAGTAATCAGAAGTAGTGATTGTGGTTAATATATTCCACATTAAAGTATATACAGTATTAAAGTAAAATGTGATAATTTAAAGTAGTGTGTTGACTATATTGTGATAGATTGTACTTATGTTTACAGTGTTGGTAATTAGCATTGTGTTTCTCAAGACTCACCTGTAATTGACAAATAATGAAGTCAGTATATATACATGGTATTCATATGAATTAATGTATATTCAGATTTGAAAAAAAATAATGAATAAAATTTTTTATGTTTAAAGTATATGCTTAATACGTAAATTGTTTACTCTCTTGTCTGTAACAAAAAAGTGGTTAAATAATAGCTAGATTAAACAGTTTGGCATTGAGCTGCTGAAGTAATATACTCTGTTTAATAATATGCACAATTTTATTTTTTGTGAATTAATGTATTTACCAGTCTAGAGGAAATTGGAGCATGCTGAAACTGTGAATGTAAAAAACACGTACGTGTGTTAAATCTTTATTTAGAATCCAGATTATAAGTTTGGAAACTAATCTAATAGTGTAAATAATTTAATAACATTTGAGTTTATCATTACTCTCAAAATTATTTACCTAACATGTTTGGTGTTCCCTTCAATTTAGTGCTAGACTTTGAATCTGCTAAAAATATAAAAAATATTAATGGATCTATACAAAAAAATCCAAAAATGTGTGTTACAAAATTTTAATTCTGTAAGTAGAGTTAGGAAAATAGATTGATAATTTAAAACTATTATTCCTTTATATCTCAGCATTGCAATGTATATCGAAGACTGTTCTCAAATTGGTGTCAGTGGATGGATGGCATTGCACATGAAAGTCTTAATCTGTAAAAAAGTTTGTTCAGCATCACACAAACTTAGTTTTGCATATTTAAAAGGAGCCAGTTGTTTCACAGATTTTATAGAAGTAATATACAGTCTTCACCAATCAAGACACTGGCAGTAGCATACATAGTGTTGATTCTGGATTTCCATTAAACAATGATGCAACATTTGTGCGAGTGTATTCACCTTTTGTTATTTTGAGATAATGTTTGTCAATTCTAGAACTGCATCATGTAACGTTACAATTCTGGCCCTATTATACTTTGGGGAATAATCGATATAAAGTGTATTTTATTTTAAAGTCTCATATAAAAAATTGGTAAAGTTTTATTGAGAATTTGCAACTGCGCAATATTGAGTGAACAAGATTTGCGTCAAGGTCAGGGATAGACGTCCAGAACAGCAAAAAACAGTCGTCATACAAATGTGTCACAAGCTGCGCACATGATTATGTCAGCCAAAAACTATGCAATGCGCATTACATACGTTGCGTATTACAACTGGAGTTGGGCTCTACACAAAGGAATGACGACGTAGTTTGTCCCCCACCTCGGTATAGCAGCGTTGAAAATCTGCCCCAGTTTCGTCTCAACAGTGAAGTGTGCCAGCCGGCAAATTCTCTAAAAGCTATTTACAGCTAAATTCTTATACAACCAAGTTTTGTCATATAATATAAAAGTGCAGTAATTAAATAAGATGCAGTAACAGTGCAACGTAACTTTAACAAAAGTTTTCGTTAAAGTTTTAACATCTCTTAGTGCGCGTGTAACGATGCGACGTCTTCGGGACAGATTTGCAGCTAAGTAGCAAACTTATAAAGCCAAAATTTTTAATATTTTATGTAAATTCAAATAAAATGAGCTCAATTTGGAAATAAAAATTAAAAGAACTTTGTACTAAGAATGCGAGCGTGAGCGAATGAGAGAATGTATAATTAACAAGTGCTGTGTTGTGAAATTGTGTATAATTATGATATCATAAAAAATATAATCGAATATGATATTTTGGTGGGCTATTGAAATGTTTAAGGGGATTTTTTGACTTAAATAATGTAACTGCGTCTCATGACGTAACACCTCAAAGTGTATAGCAGCGTGCCTATTTCGCACGCTAGAGTCACATGTTTTGTAGTAATATGTTATTAAAAAGTAATGTCATTTGGTAAACATTTCAAGCAAGAGTTATTATTTCGAATAACACATTCCGCTATTTTCTAGTTTGCTTACCCGAATTCTGGCCTTAAGGTAAGTAAATGTTCTGGTAGTTCTTGTATTAATAACAAGATGACGCCCGAGATCAAAAGTTGAATAAAATTATTGATATTCCATAGTAAGATTTATTGGTTAGTAAGAATAAAAATAATATAACAATCAGTGGGAATTCCAGATTGTTTATTTAATCAATGAGAAACATGACATTCAATATGATACACATCAGCTCTGTTTTCAAAATGGGATTTGCATATAATTCTTGTAAAAGGACAGTTTACAAGCACTATCTGCAGTTAACCCTTGAACATTTCTGTAGAATACTTCAGAATTATCAATGTAAATAGATGTGGCCATATAAAGAAAGCCATTGTTTTACAGGTAGAGTGCAGGCCACTGCACACACACACACACACACACACGCGCGCGCACACGCGAATCGTGTTGAGGTAATTGGTGCTCTCATGTTCAGTCCAGTGGCTGCTTTTTGATGTATAAAGTTTTGTTAGAAGCAGAACCACATTGTCATAATCCATACTATTTGCCCACAACAGCTACATTAATTCATTGGACAGTCGCACAGTAGTTGTGGTTAACAGAGCCCATCTCTTGACTGTTGAACAGAAATGCCCATGAGTACTGAATCTCTTAAAGCACCTGTAGCTATATTTCCATTTTGTATCATCTCAAGTACATGGTTTCATTTATGCTTACCCAAGGATTTCTTTACACACCCATATTTATTCACAGATTCTGTGAGAAACATGTGGGCAAATACAGCTTTCTTAGAGTTGAAATGTTAGGCATGTTTGGATCAGTGTTTTCAAACATGGTTGTTTAGTTTGTAGAATGATACATATGCTGAAGGGAAGTTTTCACATAAATTCATGAAGTAAGGTGTGCTGTGGGATGCATTGTGTGAAGTACTATCAAAGTTTTTTGTTAAATGTTGTCATCATTCTATCACCAAATACACAATCTGTTTATGTTTTTGACACTGCATGTTTTGCAGTATTTGAGTATTTGGTTGATAACAGTGTTGAGCTCAAAGAATTCCCACATGGTTGATAACACAGTCCTTTACAATACTCCAGCTTCTCTGTAATGTGTCCATTGAGCTTCTGTGCTAAGCTCGCCAATGCTTTCAGCGTATGGACATGATTAAATATGTGATTCACCATATTGTTACGATGGTCTAACTGATCGTTGTAGGTACAGTAGAAAACAAAATACAAGACACCAATTAAATCACTAATCACCAGCTTTAATTATCACAATTAAACAGTTTATAATTAACTCATACAATATTTCCAGTTAGATTTGTCCACACGCAATAACAGTGTCTATTAATAGAGTTTCACACAATTATTAACACAATACTACTCCATTTCGACAACACTCAATCCACACTAGTGAAAATCGCTCACGTAACAACTGACAATCCGGCTGCTGCACGCTAGCGGCTTAATGCTTATCTGAAGTGTTCCTGGAACTCACTAGAACCACCTACGTGAATGATACAACACAAGCCACACTGGACGGGGGGGGGGAGAATGTTCTGGGTTGTTCGGTAGGCTTCTCGTAACACTGCCCCTTACTTAAGCCTGTTCGTCCCGAACTGGCAAACCGTCTCTGAAGTAATACTTGGCCAGGTGATCTAGGTAGATGTCCTTGCTTGTTCTCCGGTTCTTCGAATGCAGTCTCATGTGATCCGAACGTTAAGTTCCCAGGAATACGAGTCTTCTGCTCAACCACTAGTTTTGCTGGAATCACTCCTGTTGCATCATGTACTGATGACCTAAACACCACTGGCTGATCCAACTCTGTTTGGTTCTCGTCAACAACCTCTTGCGTAACACTTCATCTTCAGCAACTTTTCCCCCGGGCGCTTCTATTAACTCACAAACAAACAAGGGGTTTTCCTTGACACCCATAGTTGGCTTTCCAGTCACTTCTTTTGCCATTTCACGTATTTGTACTTCCTCTACTAGTTCTTCTTCCATTTCAGTCTGGAATAGGAAAGGTTCCTCTTGACCAGACCTGTTGACTTCTTCTTCGGCCAATGCCACTTGCTTGATTGAATGGTTGGTAGACCCTGACATTTTAGCCATGCAAAGCTTTATCTTCTCTTGGCCAACCTTCAGGATGTTCTCTCTTAAGTCCATAACGAATCCGTAGGCATTCATAATGTCCATGCCAAGAATCACTTCATCGACAGTGTCTACAACAAGCTAAACGATGCCATCGTGCTAATGTCGATGGTGGCTAAACTCGAGGAGACCCAGGCATACACGCACGTCTACGTGACCTAATACTTTGACGAGGCTTCCAGTCACAGTCTGTATTGTACAAGAGCTAAATTAAGGGTGGCGGTTGCTGACTGTCAGGGTGCACGATGGACACTGTGGTGCCCGTGTTAACTGTAAATGCTACAGGTTTGTCTTTAATGAATCCTTTGACAATCAGGTTACCTGTGGTTTTATGAAGTGTGGAGACTGTGTGCAGTTCCGTATCTTTACATCTCCAATTTGTGCATTCACGCTCTTCTCTCCGATTTTTCGTCTGCCAACAATCTGCTTGTAGATGGCCACTTTTCCCACAGTTATAACACTTAAGTCTTTTGTCTTTATTCTTTTGTTCGAAAGATCATTGTGGTGCTACTGACTTCTTAAACTGTTGTTCTTGAATCGCCTCTTTATTCCATCCGTTATGACGATACTGTGATACTGGATCCATTTGACTACAACGTGATGACATACTTTGATTAATGTAGGTCGCCGACTTGGCAGCTTCAAAACGGAGAGCATGAACAAGTGCATCTGAGCTATTCTGATGCCGTGCCATTCTTAACACTTGTGTTGTAATTTACTATCTCTGATACTGTCAATAAACACAATGTGAACAATCCACGTTAGGAAGTCCTCCGATTCTTCGGGATAAGCCAATCTCGTCACCGATCGACATTTGCTTCAAACTCCTGGAGGGTTTCCCCGGAATGCTGTCGCCTCGCTTTATTTTGAACAGGGTACACTTCACTGAAATGCTGGTCACTGTACCGTAATTCTAGAGCTTTTGTTAATTTGGCATAGATGTTCTGGCTGTCAGATGGCACTTTCTGTATTAGCTCTGCGGCAGGTCCTTTTAAAGTAAGAATGAGGGAAACACCTTTCTCTTCATCTGTCCAATTATTTAAGCGAGCTGCAGCTTCAAATTGGCGAACATAAGTTGCCCAATGAGTGCTTCCATCAAACGTTAGGGCATTGGCATAAACTGGCCCTACGACAGTTTTATTTCTCTGATATTTTGAATCTTCATCAGCATTTATTTAATGGTCTGTCTTTATGAACAGTTTCTTTCACTAAATGTTGGACTTCCTTTTTAATTTGTTTTATTGAGTTTGTTATAGAATCTTCTAAACTTGACATATTTGTTTTCATAGTTGGCACAGATTTTTCTGTTTCAGATATTCTGTCAACTTGTTTGTTCAGCTCACCTCGTAACAGTACGAATTTTGCAGTGGTATACTCTTGTACTCTTGTAATTTTTCTTTTTCCATCTCTCTGGCGTTTTATTTTGACGCTTACGTTTTTCTTTTAGTCGTTCTTCCATTAGCGCTTTCTGTTGTTCCTCTGCCGCTTCTCTTTCCTGTCTGTGTTTCTCATCCAGTCGTTTTTCCTTTTCTGCCACCTCTTGTTGGCGTCTTTCCTCTGCTTCTTCTGTCTCTTGTCAGCATCGTTCTCGATCTTCAGTAGCATTGCTTTGAATGTTTCTATCATCTGACTGGTATCCATTTAATTTTTATCAACTACCACTAACACCACTCTTCTACGAAATGTCCTCTGTTTCCACTGTTAACCATTCTATCCCAGTTCTGAAACCACTTTTACGACAGTCTAACTGATCGTCATAGGTACAGTGGAAAACAAAATACAAGATACCAATTAAATCACCAATCACCAGCTTTAATTATCACAATTAAACAGTTTATATTATAACATTGCCAAACCCTGATCATATTTGATATCAATAAGTATGTAAAAAATGCTAAGAAATAATATATTTTGATAAATAAATAATAACGAGAATGAAAGTAGTAAATATAATTAAGAGTGAAGGAGGAAGAATAGTAAACCAAAGGTGATTATTAAATAAGAAATACAAACCAGACTGACAGACAAATGACCTTGACCCAACCCCAGAGATTGGCCAGATATTAACCAAAATAAAGCGAGACAAGATGGAAGTGAAGGAGAAGAAAAATGAATTTAGATAATGGACCTCACCAAGTGCAAAGAAAATAAAATGAACCAAGGTGATAAAACACAGACAAATTATGTAGAAGAGGGAAGGAGGAGATGATACCATCCAATATCATAAAGGAAACGGAACCGGTGATTAACCAATATAAAAAAGAAATATGTGACAAATATGATTCATAATTGATAAAAACCCATTACATAAAAATACACTAACCCACGAATTAGTAGTATATGTAAATAAGAAATCTAGAAAGAGACATGAACTCATTAGATACAAATAAAATTTGTAAAGATAGTGAGATAGTGAGAAATATAATGAAAATAATTAAGTGACTAAGAGAAATAATAATAGGGTTTACCCACCAATAAACGTGTAAAATAAAAAGTGATAACAGTGAAAGTGATGTGTGAAAAAGGATATTGTAAGCAATAGTATAATTAAAAAGATAGTGATAGATAAGTAGACACTCAATGAATCAATGATGGACCAATGAAAGATTTAAGAGTGGAATTGTAAAAAATTATATAGTTAAGGGTAATTAGAGATAGTGTTTAGATTAGAAATAGATAAAGAATGCAATATTATTCAGGGGAGAAAGCCCAGGTAAAATAAACTTTTTGTGTTAACATGGGATGTAGAAAAGTAGTAGTAAAGACTTAAGTAATTAAAAATATAGTTGGTAAATACCCTATGTTATGAGGGAAATTAAGTTAAATAAGTTTACAAGAAGTAATGATGTTTATTACTCAGAGTAGTAGCAAAGAAGGAAATTAATGTTAAAAACAACAGTTAATAATAACTTGTAAAGAATTGTTTGTTTCAATTATGAAGAGGATATGGCTGGAGGGAACTTACAGTCCATAGGCCTAAGTGTTATATTTTAAGTATTAAGACATAAAAAATAATCCTGACATGTGTTCAGAACAAAAACAAACTCAAGACATAACAACCACTAAACAAATCAATTATAACAACAGAACAAAAACTTTGTAATGAGATGAAATATAATTAGAATAATTTAAATAAAAATAATCAATGGCTACTAAGGCCTAGGAAATGTATAACTGTCAATGATAAAGAATTGCAAACTGTATAAAAACAACCAGGAGATTAAGAAATTCAAGGCAAGTAAATAGCCGAGAATAATTTATAAATCAGTTTAAAGAAAAAATATTAGAATAAGAACTTAGTTTAAAGGAGAAATGTAAATACCAAATATTAACAGATTTGTACAAACATTGATATTTCATAAAACCATACATTATGGGATACCAAATTAATCTTTGAAAGGAAATAATAACAGTGGTGATAATATTTAATATGTAGGGAAGAGGACAGAAGAATATAATCAATAAGAAGATATGCAGTTATTTTGAATAAAAATTCAAAATTTGATAACAATAGACTACTTCAGAATTAACCAGTCGGGATTAATTGGTTACTATGACAACAGTCGTTTGGTGTCTAATTACCGTTAGATTTCATTACTCGTTATATGACGCTTTCGTTGAATAGACGCTAGTTTTAGAATGACCAAAATTGTCAATTAAACCATCAAAAATCTCAAAAGAAGTTACTAGCAAGTGAATACCAAGAAGGAAGACGATGACTGGAACCATATTACTAATGTCGAGGCCGAATTAACGAAAAAAGAAAATAAAATCCTACCGATTAAATTGGAAAAGGTGCTCGATGTCCCGAACCAATGCAAATTAAAGATGATTGCAGTATAACCCATTAATACCAGATCGAATGAGCTCATCCTATCTACTGAAGTGATAAGTACCTATTAAATTACCCAAATTTCTAAATAAACTCACGTTGATTATTTCTCACTAAAGGTCGAAATCTCACTAAACTGAACATAATTACTTTCAAAGATTAAAAAGAAAACTAAGTCACTGAAATTTTATAAACTGACAAAGATAACCTGTTGTTAATTACCAATAACTTGTAAACACTTTTACTACACTACACTAAACAAATTATACCTACACAATATATTATTTAAGTTTAACTGATGTAAGGGTGTGTATTTTTATTGTTTTAAACATTTGTAATCCTTTTAACGTAATCTCGAGAACCTGTGACAAACGAATACTAATCATCTTGTGTATAATTTCCAACAGACGCCATTACTGAAAGTCAGTTTATCAGTTCAAATATCGATTTGTCAAACCCTGTAGTTGTCTCATATATAGAACCGGAGCATTTGTAGTAGAATAATTTGTATTAAATGAATAACGAATCATTAATAAAAAATATATAAGTATTGAGTGTAACCACGGTGTTATAATTTCATTAGGAGGTGGACAATAATTTATGTACATTTTAGCAGACAAGTAGTGTTGACGAATAGCGATTACACAGCCCACGCATCGAACTACTGGTCGCTACAGACGGCCGGGGCTGGCGGAAATATTAGAATTATTCAAACCGCCTGAGCAGTGCTGGTCATACACATTTGAATTTTATTTTAATTGTTTTAATAAAACAATTTGGCACCACCGGGATTTTCACACCCCTAGTGAACAACAGGTAAGAACATCGAGACCTGGTTATTCGTACATTCGCAACAGACGAAATCTGCGGAAGTTGCATGCATTTGAACTACGGATAGAGAAGACACGTTACACCCATTACACACAAATTGTACACTATTCACATTTTACAGAGTAAAACGGTAGCCGTACACACGACTCCTTTACAAATTGGCGACCAACCGGTGGAGCTAGAAGAGAGAGAAATACGAAATTCTAGCGGCGATTACGAAAGGTTACAATATGCACACCAGAGGATTGTCAAAAAAGTTGGCAAAGGAGAAAGAGATGGAAGAAAATAGAGGGGAAGAAGAGGAAGGAGCACCGATTGAAGAAGTGGAGACAGCAATAACCACAACAGAACCAAGCCAAGACGAAGAAATGGAACTACAGGCGGGTAACAAGGGAGAAAGTAGAGGAGACCCGAATATACTAAAATTAATGGAAATGATGAATAATATGAACAATAAATTCGACAAGAATGAGGAGAGCTTGAAGGAGATGAACAATAAATTCGACAAGAATGAGGAGAGCTTGAAGGAGATGAACAAGAAATTTGACAAGAATGAGGAGAGTCTGAAACAGATGAAGAAAGAAACCAGTCACAGTCTAAAACAAATTAATGAAAAATTTGACAAGAGTGAGGAGAGTCTGAAACAAATCAATGAAAAGATAATTAGTACCAACGAAAGTACTAAGGAAGAGTTAAGACAAACCATTAATCAGAATAACGAAACATTACAACACCAATTGATGGAATGCTGGCTAGAGACTAAACAGCAGATCACTGAAACAAATGAAAAATTAGAGGAGACGTTGGAGAAACTGGAGAAAACCAATGAAACTGTTTCCGAAGTCCGGGAGGAGGTAATCAATAAAATCAACAACCTCGAAGGAGAAACCAAAAGGAGAATTGAGGAATGTCACGAAGAAACAACCAAAAGGTGGGAACAAGTGAACCAGGACGTGCATCAAGTCTGGGAAGAGAATCAGAAGGAGACAGCGGTTGTACGAACAGACCTGGGAGAAAGAATGGAAGGAGTGTACAGCAATTTAAATAAAATCGACAGTAAAGTGGACAAGAATAAGCAAAAAATTGAAGAGATACATAGACGAGAAGAATTATTACAGGAAGAAGTGGACGCCTGGCGTGACCGGTCATGTAACCATAACCAAATATTTAACAATGACAATAGAGATACAATAAATTTCCGCAACTATAAGCGCAACCCGATGGAGTTTTTGAAGAGAGTAGAAGAACTGATAATAAAGAACCGTGAAACACGATGGACAGCTGTGAGGGGAATGTTAGATGACATGTTTAAGGAAACATATGACAACTGGTGGACCGCCACACGACCAGACATCCAGAGCATCCAAGAATTTAAAACCCAATTCAAAGCAAAGTACTGGTCAGAGTCAACCCAGAACATGGTCCGTAACAATTTAAGTAACGGAAGGTATGAAAACCAAAACGGACAAACATTAACCTCATACTTTCTAGGAAAAATCTGCATGGCCAGGAATTTGGAACCACGCATTCCGGAAGAGTGTTTAGTAATACAATTATCGTACCACTATGACAATGCGATCCAGAAAGCCCGTATGTATAGTCAAGTCAAGACAATTCAGGACATGGCTAGTTTATTAGAGAGCCATGAACACGAATGGCAATACCGTAAGAACAGATTCACGAGTTTCCAGAATAGTAGAACAAATGAGGGGCCATCACCACCAAACCAACAGGGTGACAATAAGCCACCACCGAACAACACCAATAACTATCAAGGAAATCAACGAGGGAATAATGCGCCCAGGAACTATCACCCAAACAATAACAATAATGGCAATTTCAGAAACGATTACCGAGGGAATCAACAACGGAACGGTCCTAATAATTATTACCGTCCAGGAAACGGTAACAACAACAATAACAACCGAGGATACCGACCGCAAGTGAATTATGTGAGATGTCAAACGCGGCGTAGTCCAGCAAGAAACTATTCTCAGACAAACAACAACCGACGAACGTACTATAACCAGGTACCAAACACAAGAGTCCACACCTTCGAGGAAAACATCAGGAATGATGGTGATGACACAAACCACCAACAGGAACCATCAACAAGCCAACAAATGAAGTCAGAACCAATGAGACCAGTCCTCATTTAAACGAATAAGGTCGGTGAGAACTGTGAACAGCCCATCACTGGACCAATCTCTTGGGGAATACAAGACAACAACAGACAAGAAGATAACCATAATATGTACTAACTATTTAAAAAATATAAGGGACGATTTAATCGAAGAAAATGATAACATGATGCCCATTAGAAACAGTGAAATAGTGTATGTGAGTGCCCAAATAAATGGAATCCTATCAACCCTTTACACACAAATTGTACACTATTCACATTTTACAGAGTAAAACGGTAGCCGTACACACGACTCCTTTACAATATTTAACTCATACAATATTTCCAGTTAGATTTGTCCACACTCAATAACAATGTCTATTAGTAGAGTTTCACACAATTATTAACACAGTACTGCTTCACTTTGACCAACACTCAATCCGCACTAGCGAAAATCGCTCACATAACTGCACTGACAGCCCGGCTGCTATGGCTTTATATATGCTGTGCTGAGGTCCAGTACAGCTTTCCCTCCTTAACTGAATGCCAGCGGCTTAATACTTATCTCAAGTGTTCCTGGAACTCACTAGAATCGCCTACTTGAATGACGCAACAGCTGCCACACTTGAGGGGGGGAGTGAAGAATGTTCTGGGTTGTTTGGTAGGCTTCTCGTAACAATATGCACAACATGAACTGCTCAACAGCTGAATACAAACTGGAGGAGTGGATGACTAGATCATGACTTACTGCCACATGCGGAGTAACCAAAGTATTGACAGTCGTCATTATTACTTTTATTGCCACTCCTACCAACTGATTTTTATTTAATAAGTGTATGAGTTGAAAACATTAATTAGCAGGTAGCAAATATAAGAAGTATATTATAGACTTGTTAATATTATAGAGTATTTTATTCAAAAAATTGCACATAAATGTTACAGATGAAGAAATGAACTTACAAGTCCAACAGTGGAGATATGAAGCACTCTGTTTCCTTGCCTCGAACAAATTTTTTATGAGTGTTATGGCTGAGCAATTTATGTATCTTGTCTCCACATGCACACAACTGACATATGTTGCATTGAAGTGTCTGAGGTGAGTTTTATATTTCCGTGTACAGTAAACTACCATAATTGCGTTCAATATTTCCAAGTTATGATGTGGATAAGTAGCTCACTTGGATAAACTGTTGATAAATAGGTATTGTCAGGTATTTGAAACACAAGATATTTTGTATCTGATGTTCCTTTACCAATTAAAGAAATTTAGAAGCAATTAAAAACTTAAAATTGATAGAGTAAAATGTCTGGAAATACATTTTTTCTGTTATCTTCTATATAAATTTTCAGTTTCACTGTCGGTGATATCAGTTACTGACTTATTAAAACTATTCAGACTTGTGAAAATCTATTCCAGACTTGTAATTTATTCATGTCCTAACATCTAATCTTTATAACACTGGTTCCATCATGTGTGAATAGATGGGAGTATTGTTGATAGGCAGTGCTGTTTATACTATTTTAACTGTCATTGTGCTCTGGTGAATGCTGTGCTTTTGATTGAAAACAATAATTCCATTGTTTTAATACAGTGTTTTTGCGTTGAAGGTACTTTAAATTTGATCAAAATATGACTGATTCCAGTAGAAATACTGTATTAATACTGGGTAAATTGTAGAAAATGCTATTATATGAGCTCAGTCTGAAACGTTCTCGGCCTCGACTATAGGCGGCAGCACTATTCTGAATTTTTTTTTTTCTTATGTCAGTACTATATGTGTTATTAGCATGCGTATGGAATTTCTGATAATTCTATCAAATAATTTGTATTATACAGCTGTTTGAATCAGAAGTGTTGTCTGTATTCCTTAAAATGGAGAAAATTGAGTATCATGTGGTTATAAAGTTCTTTTTAAAAGAAGGTTTAATGCCAAGCAAAATTTATTCAAGTTTCATTAAAGTGTATAGGGACTCTTCTCTTACATTTTCAACAGTTAAAAAATGGGCTGCCAAGTTTAAACGTGGTCGTATGTCAAGTTAAGGCGATCCACATGAAGGACGTCTAAAAACAGTAATACATCCGGAAACTGTCGAAAAAGTGCATAATATGGTTTTGGATGATCGCCGAATTAAAGTGCATGAAATTGCTGAGACTATAGGCATTTTGAAAGAATGCGTTAGACATATTTTACATGACAAATTGCAAATGAAAAAGCTTTGTGCTAGGTGGGTGCCATGCTTCCTCACAGCAAATCAAAAACGCATCGCATGAAAATATCTGAACATGCTTGGAGCGTTTTAGTAAGAACAAAGCAGATTTTGTGCTTTGTCTTATTATGATGACTGAAACTTGGATTAACCACTACACACCAGAGTCCAAACAACAGTCAAAGCAGTGGAAAGAAACTGGTTGTTCAGTGCCAAAGAAGGCAAAGTCAATTCCATCAGCAGGAAAAGTCATGGCTTCATTGTTTTGGTATGCTGAAGGTGTTTTGCACATTGATTACCTTGAAAAGGGTGCAACAGTAATCAAGAAATATTATTCCAACCTTTTATCGAAACTAGACAAAAAATTCGTGAAAAAAGAACAAAATAAAAAACTGAAATATATCCAGTTTTGCCACACATGCAATAGACACAGGACATGAATTCCCAGACATAACCAACACGACACTGATGAAACACATACCACAAAAAAACACAATAATGAACATTTGGGAAAATTTACAAACACAAAACACAAAAACCAAACTAATGCCCTGAAGAAATACAAGTAAACACAAAACACGACACAATATTCAAAATACTCAACATTTAAAACACCCAAAAAATAAATATATACACCACATCCACACACAATAATACCAAATTAAAATACCAAAAACCAACAGGACCATAGCAGCAACCAACCAGAACACAAATATCCAACTAGATCCAAAACTATGGTAGCTGAGGATGGGAACAATAAGTGTCCTGAAACATTCCAAACAAGGGAAAAACATCTTGAGGTAAAGAAATTATAAATCTATATAAATAAAAATTAAATGCTGTTCGTTGGTAAGCGCATCACTTGAGAACTGCTGGACCGATTTGGCTAATTTTTTTTAAAAAATGTTCGTAATAGTCCGAATAAGGTTTTTAGGGAAAGAAAAATTGGAAAAGTTGCCCGGAAAATTGGAAAATTCGGGAAAAAATGAAAGTGCTTTTTTCTATGGGATTTTTGTATGAACTCAAGACCATAACTCACGATTCGAACGATGGATATGCGTAATTCTTTTTTTGTTTTGTTCGTTATGGTCCTGGAAAAGTTTTCAGGAAAAAATAACATTATAAATTAACCTGAAATATTTACAGTAAATAATATGTTGTAAATGATATTTACAATTTCGTATTAACGTGTAGTATAACGTTTACAGTGAATATTGAAATCAGGCTGTCTGCCTTAATAAAGTGTATTAAAATAATATTAATAAAAGTGATTAGTCTTGGAATATGTAGCAGATTAGATTTATGGTTACCATGGCAACAAATTTGTTTTGAATGCGGTTAAAAAATTAAATCTTCCAATTACTGCGGTCTTAACTAAAAGCAATGTTAAAAATTTGTTCTCTGGCGCGTAAACAAACAAAGCTGATGGTTTTCTGACATTTCCGACATATTTCGCTATACGTGCGCAAATGTCGTTTGACAGCTGATTGTCACATTGTGAATCAAGCCTATCGGTTACATAGTGACGAAAAATTGATTCAGTTGTTTATTTTCAGTTGAATTGTGATTCTGTTGTAAGTTCATCGCAATTGTTTCATGAAATGAATTAAGTTTCGTCATTTTATCTCAAACAAATTTACAGATTTACCTACGAAATACGGTGAGTTTTGAAGTGACAAACGGTTATACAGTAACAACAAAGTGAATCAATTGTCCATTGCCAGTTGAATTGTGATTCTTCGCATCGCACATTGTGTCGCAATCGACACAATTTAATCGCATTGCAATGCCGCCAATAAGACAGAGCAATTTAGGCCGCAGAACTCGCAATGCTACAAACCAAACGAATTTTCGATCTAATCGAACTGCAGAGCAACGCGAAGAGCGAAATGAAATTGAACGGAATCGATTATCACAAACACGTTCAGCACGTACACAAGAAGAAAGAGAAAATGCAAACGAAGATGATATGCATCGAATGAGATATCATCGGTCAGTAGAAACCAATCGCGCGATAATGAATTTGAATAATCGTGCAAGAAGACAAACAAATGTTGCGTTGAATACTTATCGAGCTGCATTCCGTTACAACGTGACAATTGATTACAGTGCAGACCAATCCGTTGCTATTGGATCGATGAGCGTTGTGTGCCCACATTGTAAGGCATTGAAATACAGAAATGAAACCCATGGATTGTGTTGCGCAAGTGGCAAAGTCAAATTGGCACCATTGGTCCCGCCACCAGAGCCATTGCGCTCATTGGTTTCTGGAACAGGAACAGATTCCACACATTTCCTGACACAAATCCAGAAATACAACAGTTGCTTCCAAATGACTTCATTTGGCGCAACAAATGTGGTTCGGGACAATTTCATGCCCACTTTCAAAGTAATTGCAACACAATCATCTTTCACACCATTCGACACTTCCACACAACATGATTATTCGACAACAACATTATTATCATTATTATATTATCTATATAAATAAAAATTAAATTCGTGCTGTATATAATATATAGCAGCCTATATATTGCTTCTTTAACCTTTACAGATTCAAGGTCAAATATATCATCGAGCAGGTTCGCTGTTGCCACCGCCGGATGCAGACTATAAATTTCTGCAGATTTATTTCATGGGCAATTCACCACAAGAAGTAGATAAGCATTGTGCACACAACAGTTCGGTGAAAAGACCAATTGTGGAACAACTGCAAATTTTTTTTCATCAATACAATGAATTGATTGCATTGTTCAAAACCGCACTGGACCGCATGCCATCTGATAATCACAAAATTGTAATCAGAGCCGATAAGACGCCTGCGGGAGAACATGCAAGACGTTTCAATGCGCCAACAATTGATGAAGTCGCCATTGTCGTCGTTGGTGAAAATTTGAAATTCCGTGATATCGTTCTACATCGGCGGAACAATCAGCTGCAGCGTGTGTACGAAACGCACCGATCATATGATGCGTTGTAATATCCCATCATATGTAACTATATTTCCTTTATTTATATTTATAATAATTTAAGTTTTAAACTTCCACCTACCTTTAATTCTTTTGTGATCTGGCCGGATCTCTAGTGTGGAACTTAACCCATTTCGTACGACGAACTTACCAGTGCAGCAAATGAAATAAGGTATTTGAAATGATTATTCACACATTTATCAAATAAAACAATGTACTGAATTTATTATTATATTGTGACATTCCAATCATTTCTTCTCACTCATAACTCCAACATTTAAATTTAAACGGTATTCAATATTGAGGTGAAGCCCCATTTTACCAACAACAATTTGATCATATTTTACTCCTTATATCTATATTACATTCTTAACTATTTAAGTAAAGACGACCCAGTTTGCCATACACACATTCATTCAATTTAATACCCCATTTAATTGATTAATCCGTTAATTAAAGAATTTTTTATAATTATTGAAAACGGATTTACGTGAGGCTGCTTCCTTTCCTGCTGGTCTCGTCGTCAAGTGTTGTAGTTCGGTCGTTCTGGTGGTTTACTGTTTGATATCCGAAAAGTTCTCACGTGTAAATTTATGTCATGTTCTCACCTTTGTTATAAATTTCACTGTTTTGTCCGAATTAAGTTTTCACTGTTGGTTAATTTTTTCGCGTCACTGCGTTATACCTGTTTTTTACATTTTGTTTCTATTAACTTATGTCGCACTCTCGACCCAATTTTATAAAATTTAATAGGTTTTCAGCTTGCGGGGACTCCGTGGGTTGCACCGGCCGCAGCCGCCGTATTTAATAACTGATACTGTTCTTATTTACATTTTTTTTATATGTGAGCGAGACTAAAACTATATCCAGCCGGCGGACGCACACACTGCTCGCGTCTGTTGCGTTGAGACGTTTTTTGGTCGAATTCATTTCCGTCAGCTCGCGCGGTGATTGGCTGAGACGCTCACGTGGCTGGTCTAATTAACCACGTTGTTAACTTCCGCTGATAGACTTTGGGGTCAAGATTATCGTCGCGGCCCACGGGCACAAACTTACAGCCACATTCCTCTGTTGTTGGTGCCTCACTACAAAGTTTTTTTACTTTTCCCCAACGGAAAATACAGGCATGCGCGCATAGGTTCGCATTCCAACGCTGTTATCGTTTGTGCCAAGCACGGACTGGTACGGAATTGTATACAGGGTGCCCAACGAAGCACGTCTTAGTGGCCGTAAAGGGTGTCCAAACAGATCAGTCCCAATATTTATTAAATGAAAATAAAAATTTAGACCCTTCAAAATTGCCCCGTTACACATATTTTGGCAAGGTGAAGACGGTTATCATTTCTCGATCAAGATGATAAATCCGCTTACAGGTGAATAACAAATCTATATTTTTTCTAATAAGATTAATTCATTTCATTGACACAAAAATTCATTTACAGGCGCTGAAACGAACGAAAAAGTCAGTTCAATGAACTATTATTCATATTGACTGATGGTTCATGAAAATGAGGACAATTACATCTTGAAATTATTTCTATTATGAATTTGCTAACTGCTATAATTTTTATTGTTCGACTAAGCTTTTCGTCATCACTGACATCTTCAGGTCTTAAACCACGTCTATCAACTGTACGTTGTAGGCTTTTATACTTTAGGCCCCTCCCCTTGTCATCGCCCCTCGTATTGGTTCTAGCTGCTACCGCTCTTCACGGGAACTTTGTCTACATTTTTCCGTTAGGCATTTTTCTAACGTCCATCAAATTGTTTTAAGAATCTCCCGTTAATTTCTTCATTCTTGACTTATAATTTTTTTTTTTTTAACCTTTTACATTTCTTCATTTTTAGTGTGTTATTCTTATTATTTTAATTAATTTTTGTTTATTGTTTAATATATAATAAAATATTTCTTCATTTGTAAAATCCACTGTTATATTCATTAATTTATTTTTATCTTCTTTTTTAACTTTAAGTATTTCTAGTTCTTCTATTAATTTTCTTTTTTGCGGATTGTTTTCTATTTTGATTATTTCCATATTTTCATTTGGATTTATGAATTTATGGCCTGATTCTTTGAATTGTCTTGCATATAGTGAGTTCGTTACTCTAACACCTTCTCCTTTTGCGAGTTCATTCATTCTAATTTTAAATTTTCTTCCAGTTTCACCCTTCCAATTTAAATTTTAACAGAAATTAAATTATATACAACTTACAATTATATAGAAATAGAAGAAATGAGAAAAAAGTTTGGTGAAAAATACATAGAAAAGAAAATAAGAAAAATGGAAGAGAGATTAAATAAGAAACTCAAGGAATTAATAGAAGGAACAAGAAATAAAAATAAAGAAAAAGATAAAGAAATAAAATTTGCTGAAAAAGTATTAAATTTAACAGAAACAAAGTTTACAGAAAATGAACATAAATTATTAGGGAAAAGTTTAAAATATGCAACAAAAACAAACATAGATAAAGAAAATACAATAATAGAATGTGAAGAAATAATCGATAAAATAAAAAATGAAGAAACTAAAAAACAATTAAGAAGTGAAGTAAAAGAAATAGTAGAAAAAATATGTAAGAAAAACAAAAATGTAAGAAATAAAAACGAAACAAATAAAAAGAAATATAAGAGAATTAAAAAAGAAAATCACGGAGAACCATTTGATAGTTATAAAAGCCGATAAAGGTAACACAGCAGTGGTAATGACCAAAAGAGATTATATCGAAAAAGCAGAACAATTTATACAAAAAGGACCATATAAAGAAATAAAATATGATTACACAAGTAAATTTCAAGCACAAACAAAGAAATTGATAAAAAAGACAACATATTTAACAGAATGGCAAAAGAAACAAAAAATAGAACATAATCCAGAAGCTCCAAAATTTAGAAGTCAAATTAAGTTACATAAAAAAGAAATGCCATTAAGACCTATAGTATCATTTATGAATTCGCCAACATACAAAATATCAAAAGAAATAAGTAAAAGAATCAAAATGGCATATGAAAAAGAAGAAATCCACAGCATAGAAAATAGTAAAAAGGTAATAGAAAGATTAAAAGAAATTACCATAACAAATAAGACAAAATTAATGTCATTAGATATAAAAGATATGTACACCAACATACCAATAGCAAAAACAGTAGAAATAATAAAGAAAAACAAATTAAGTAATGTAGAATGGAAAAACGAAATAATAGAAGGATTAGAATTATGCCTAAGCCAGAACTACTTCAGATTTAATAACAAATTTTACATACAAGAAAATGGATTACCAATGGGATCACCGCTTTCACCATTAATGGCAGAGATATTCATGAATAGCTTTGAAATCAAAATTTTAAAAGATATAGATAAAGAAAGAAGAATTAAAAAATGGATCGGGTATGTAGATGACATACTAATAGTTTGGGAAGGTGAAGTAAATGAATTTAAAAAATTTACGGAAGAACTAAATAACATAGAAAAAACAATAAAATTTCAAGAAGAAATTGGAGGATTAGAAATTAATTTCCTGGATATCAATATAAAAATTGAAGATAACAAACTCAAATTTGATATATATAGGAAAGAAACATACTCAGATTTAATAATTCCACAAGAATCATATCATCCAGTCAATTATAAAATGGCAGCATTAAATTCATTTTGCTATATAGCTATAAATTATCTAGAAAATGAAGAACTCAAACAAAAAGAATTAAAGAAAATACAACAAATAGCAAAAAATAATAATTACAACCCTAAAATAATTAATAGAATAGTTAAGAAAATAGAGGAAAATAAAGAAATAGAAAAGAACAAAAAGAAAAAACAAATGAAGAAAAGAAATATAAAGGAGCAATAACATACATAGGATATCAAACAAAAATGTTACAAAAATGCTTCGAAAAATATGAAATACAGATAGGAATAAAGAAAACGAAAAATGTATTCGAATATATAAAAAATGCTAAAACAGAAGAAATTCCATTAACAGAAAAAAGCGGCGTATACAAATTAAAATGTGGGGAATGTAATAAGATATATCTGGGCGAAACTGGAAGAAAATTTAAAATTAGAATGAATGAACACGCAAAAGGAGAAGGTGTTAGAGTAACGAACTCACTATACGCAAGACATTTCAATGAATCAGGTCATAAATTCATAAATCCAAATGAAAATATGGAAATAATCAAAATAGAAAACAATCCGCAAAAAAGAAAATTAATAGAAGAACTAGAAATACGTAAAGTTAAAAAAGAAGATAAAAATAAATTAATGAATATAAAAGTGGATTTTACAAATGAAGAAATATTTTATTATATATTAAACAATAAACAAAAATAAATTAAAATAATAAGAATAACACGCTAAAAATGACGAAATGTAAAAGGTTAAAAAAAAAAAATTATAAGTCAAGAATGAAGAAATTAACGGGAGATTCTTAAAACAATTTGACGGACGTTAGAAAAATGCCTAACGGAAAAATGTAGACAAAGTTCCCGTGAAGAGCGGTAGCAGCTAGAACCAATAGGAGGGGCGATGACATAAGGGGAGGGGCCTAAAGTATAAAAGCCTACAACATACAGTTGATAGACGTTGTTTAAGACCTGAAGATGTCAGTGACGACGAAAAGCTTAGTCGAACAATAAAAATTATAGCAGTTAGCAAATTCATAATAGAAATAGTAAGGATGGCTGCTAATTTAAACAATACGAAGAATAAAACATCTTGAAATGGCGGCGTCTATTTCACCAATATGCTGTCGATATGTACATCAAAGTTGAAACTGAGCGATTGACATTCATCAGATTGAACCAGACAAAACTCCGTTCCAAAGAGTATATTCACCTTCGAGATGCCATCAATGCTGACGGAAACGCACAGAATGTCGGACGAATGATGATTCTCCCAGCAACGTACGTGGGAAGTCCACGACATATGCATGAATACGCTCAAGATGCCATGTCGTATGTTCGCCATTACGGCACACCAGATTTGTTCATCACGTTCACGTGCAATCCGCAGTGGATAGAAATTCGGCAAGAGTTATTCCCTGGCCAATCACCCATCGATCGCCATGACATCACCGCGAGAGTCTTCAAACAGAAATTGAAATCACTGATGGATTTCATTGTGAAGCATCGCGTGTTCGGCGAGAAGAACATTTGGTTGATTAGAAGATAAGACCGAATGAAATCGATGATGTGACATCAGTGGAAATTCCCGATGAAGAATAAGATTCAGGCTTGCATGAGGTTGTTACTAAGAACATGATTCATGGCCCCTTTGGAACATTAAATAACAATTCTCCGTGTATGGTCGACAGAAAATGTTCGAAGCGTTATCCACGGGCATTAGTAGCAGAAACAATTACCGGAAATGACGGTTATCCACTGTATCGTCGCCGATCGACTGCGGACAATGGAAGATCAACAATTGTCAAAGTGAATCAACAGGACATTGAAGTTGATAATCGTTGGATTGTTCCATATTCGCCATTACTCTCGAAGACATTCAAAGCACACATCAACGTCGAATCTTGCCATTCCGTGAAATCCATCAAATACATCTGCAAGTACGTGACCAAAGGAAGTGACATGGCTGTGATTGGAGTTGGTGCAGAGAATTCCAACGATGAAGTCACTCAATATCAAATGGGCCGCTGTGTTAGCAGTAACGAAGCAATTTGGCGCATTTTTTTATTTGCCATTCATGAAAGACATCCCACTGTTGTTCACTTAGCCGTACATCTGGAAAATGGTCAAAGAGTATACTTCACTGTGGAGAACGCATTACAACGAGCTGATCGACCGCCATCTACAACATTGACCAGTTTTTTTGAAATGTGCCAGAATGATGACTTCGCCCGAACGCTGCTATACTCCGAAATGCCAAGATATTATGCTTGGAATCAATCGTCAAAGAAATTTCAACGACGGAAACAAGGAAATCCAGTTCCTGGTTACCCACATGTATTTTCCACCAATGCATTAGGTCGCATTTACACAGTCCATCCAAGCAGCGACGAGTGTTTCTATTTGCATTTGCTATTAGTCAACGTTCGTGGCCCAACATCATTCCAACATCTACGAACTGTTAATGGTGAATTGTGTGGCACATATAGAGAAGCCTGTCAACGTTTGCGATTGCTAGAGAATGACACTCATTGGGATTACACCCTCGGAGATGCTGTGATTTCATCAAATACGAACATTGTTTTCGATAATTATCTCAACATGCTTCCCATCGAAACCGATTGATTTGTGGACCAAATACAAAGATGACATGTCTGATGATATTTTGCATCAGATGCATACTAGAACATCAAATCCAGATTTTCAACTGAGCGAGGAAATTCACAACGAGGCATTGATATTAATTGAGGACATGTGCATGATGATATCGAACAAGGTATTACCTCAATTAGGCATGACAGCGCCCAATCGTCCGATGCACGACGCGTTTAATCAAGAGTTGAAACGCGAAAAACAATATGATTGCGATGCATTGAGAGAATCAGTTCAAACGAACGTTCCGCTGTTGAATCAGCAACAAAAATATGCGTATGACACTCTCATAAAAGTTGTGAACGATGGAACTGGAGGGATTTTCTTCTTGGACGCTCCCGGTGGAACTGGGAAAACTTTTCTGATCGCATTGATTTTGGCAACGATTCGCTCGCAGAATGAAATTGCACTTGCACTTGCTTCATCAGGAATTGCAGCTACGTTGTTGGAAGGCGGTCGAACAGCTCATTCAACACTCAAGTTGCCGTTGAATATGCAAATCAATAAAACTCCAACGTGCAACTTTTCGAAGAACTGTGCGATGGCCAAAGTTTTGCAGCAATGCAAATTGATCGTTTGGGATGAATGTACGATGGCGCATAAAAAGTCTTTGGAGGCATTAGACCGAGCGATGCAAGATCTACGAAACAATCAAAACCGGTTTGGTGGTGCGATGATTCTGTTGGCAGGTGATTTTCGCCAAACATTGCCAGTGATTCCATGGTCAACGCCAGCCGATGAACTTAATGCATGTTTGAAGTCGTCCGTTTGTGGAAACACGTCAAGACACTCAAATTAAGTATGAACATGCGTGTCGAGTTGCAGTACGACCAATCTGGAGAAGTATTTTCAAAACATTGCTGGACATTGGCAATGGCAAAATCCTCGTTGACATTTCGACTGGCTGCATTACATTCCCCGTCGATTTTTGCCAGTTCACCGAATCAAAGACCGAACTCATCTGAAAGGTGTTCCCAAACATTGCTCAAAATTACAAAAATCATGTTTGGTTGAGCGAACGTGCTATATTGGCTGCGAAAAACATTGATGTCGACGAATTGAATTTCAACATTCAAAGTGAAATTGCTGGCGAATTGATGATGTACAAATTGGTGGATTCCGTTACTAGCCAAGATGATGTCGTCAACTATCCAACCGAATTTTTAAACTCGCTGGAATTGTCCGGATTGGCGCCTCACAATCTCAAATTGAAAGTCGGATCGGTAATCATAATGTTGCGAAATATCAACCAACCAATTCTTTGTAATGGCACCCGGCTTGCGGTGAAGAAACTGATAAACAACGTCATCGAAGCAACAGTTTTTAAAGGAAAGTACAAAGGAGAAGACGTTTTGATACCACGCATCCCAATGATTCCGACCGACATGCCATTCGACTTTAAACGCTTGCAGTTTCCGGTGCGGCTTGCATTCGCAATGACAATAAACAAATCACAAGGGCAGTCATTGAGTGTTTGCGGCATTAACCTTGAAAATCCATGCTTCTCGCATGGTCAATTGTATGTCGCCTGTTCCCATGTCGGAAAACCATTAGCTTTGTTTGTTTACGCGCCAGACAAAAAAAAAATGTTGTGTATCATAAAGCATTGCAATGAACGAAATGGTGATGTCACAGCAAACCAATCGAAACAAAGCATTTCTTTGTTTTGATTGTTTACTTGAACATCGATCTTTCAATCGAAATCAAAATTAAATAAAACACCTTGAGATTCATTGTGATTTCAAATTTAATGGAAGAAAATAAATCATTTGGTTGACATGAAATTCTGACTTAATTCAATTGTGTCTTAAATTGTGGAAAAAACCGCATGGTTCCAAGTCGATCACATTCCAGGCACATCACACATTTCCAGCATTTCAGCGGTGTACTGCCGATAGAATTCATCTCGCATGTAAAATTTCCCATTGGCGTACTTCTGAATGTACTCCTCCTCAAATTGAATATCCATGGCCACAATCGTTAATAGATACAATGAACACTCAGAAATATGTTTTATTCTCATTTTTACTTTGTTTACACATTTCCAATAGCTTTTCACAAATTCACAAAACGATCACAAACAAATTTATTGAAATTTGGACAGAACAACGTCTGTCGGGTCAGCTAGTATTAAATATATTATATATGCATCAAGAAATAGACTAGCAAGAAGTGTTTGAATATATTTATATATAGTTTAAACTATATAAAACACTGTTAAAAATGCAGAGTATATTCTCGTAAGAAAAGTTTTATTTATTATTAATGTGTACGTGCGTGCGTGCGTACATGTGTGTGTGGTTATTGTATACATTGAAGCTGTACATATTTGAGATGTATACAAAATAACAGTTGTAGTGACAGGTATAGTGGACTAGATAAAGGAAAGGTAACAACTCTGAAATGAGCAGATTGAAATGACAGATTAGTCAAGAAGGACTGAGAGAATTTCTGAAAATTAAAAAAATTTAATGACCTGAACAAATGCAAATGTTGTATGGTGTGGTAATGTTTCCCCTCTTCAAACATACAAGAGGAAAAATAACAAGAGGAAAATGATGCTAATATAGTAGAAAACTACTATTATGGTAAAAAATTGATGCAGCAATTCAAAATGAATAACCATAATGGCATCATAAGGTCTGTATGAATAGCACATGTATTAATCTCATAAGGCTTGTATTATCATATGGTAGCATGTCTTAGATGCTGCAGAAAAGAACCAAAAAAGTGTAGGTGGGTTAAGCAGAAGATACGGAGAACCATATTTGTACCAATCAGTGAACAGAATGCCATCTGGAGAATGTAAACAAACTTGGAAAAAATTGATTTAGGGCACTTGGAAGTCAAGTGACATCAAAATTGTACAAGTTTTTAAATTTGATATTGTGAAGTTCAAATACAGTTTAAAATATATAAAATGCAATTTATATCTTTACCTACCTGTAAAGATTCTTTTTGGGTCCAGAAATCCGATCGCACGAACATCAGACGCAAACATGTGTTTCATAGGTTAGTGCAATAATTAACTATACTCATTCTTGGAAGAGAATTAATATGTTTTATTTGAAAAAATGCATTTAGATTCCAATAAATTTTCTCATATTACTTTTAAATTTGATACTTCTTGTTGGTACAGCTTATATTGACATACTTAACTTACTTAACTTAAATTACTTACTCCTATGAAGGTTGCCCAGCCTGCATTACACACACATACTCACATACATTATTTTGAAAACTTCATTTCAAATATAAAATCCCCTTCACATTTTGTGATAAAACCCCCCTCCCTGCCGGCATGCGGTTGTAGTTCGAATTATGAATTTCGCATTTTGTATTTAATTACGTCCGAGCTCGACTTTGGCATTTTCCGGTCCCTTACTCACTCCACTGTCACTGGTTTAAAAGCGGTTAATTCACTTTTATATCGAAAAACTGATGAAATTTAGCAGAGCGCACTTGGCTCTGGTGCCGGCCAACACGAGCAGCGAAGGACTGGGCCAGCGTCCTTTGCGAGCGGTAGGAAGTTCATGTCCACTGCCAACGGATTTTGTCGCCGTTCATAGTTGATTTGTTGCATTTGACCGACTCTATTCATGATACATAGTGGTTGTTTCGGTAGTGTGTGTCGACGATATGTAGGCACTGCTGGCTTGATGTCACCAAAAGGGGCGGGGACTTAGCCACATTTCCTTCAGGTCGGATGATAGATCTCACAAATTGTTCGTTTCTGCGCCATTTTTTGATAGCGTCGTCCGATTTTCTTCGCGTCCCACCCGCGCGCATACCTGAGTCAGTGCGTACAGGCACATGACCACACATAAGCAGAGTTGGTGGAAATAGAGGGTGGCTGCATACCGTAACTGATTTCGCAACGGAATATTGCGTCTTGCCTTTGTTCTAAAACTGTTTCAGTCAACACGTGGTCTGTTACAATGGAATTAAAACTTGCACAATATTTCTATGAAACCCCGAAAACTGAAATAAAATAAAATACCCCATAAATGCAGTAAATAAAATTACCCAATTTTGACACGTTACAATACCCCCTCAATGAGAATTCTGCTGTCCAAAACAGAAGAAATCTCATTGATAAAACCCCTAAGAGGACCGGTGAGGAACTGGTGCCAACAACCCCCTTGTTCTTACTCTTCATGGGTACACGACCCCCCTGGCTCGGCGACTATGGGCGCATCTGAACAAGATCACTGGACTTCCCTGTAAGAGATCCCAACACCGAAAAATCGAACAGACACGCACCACAGCCCACCTCGCCTTCTATCATGCTACCCCAAAAATCCTCAATCCCTGGCTCAGCCTATGCCAGATCCTCCACTGATATGTTTCCCCTTATATGCAAGCTGGGCTGCCTTTAGCAGATACTGGGCTCACACACACTCACATTACATATTATAAATTGAAAAATTCTTTAAAATTTATTTAACTTACAACCCATTGGTTGTTTTCATTTCAAATCAAATCATAAATTTTGTATATATTTTAAATTATTCTCTTCATTAGGTTTTTCTGTTATTTCTGTTAGTTAAAACAAATCAATTTAAACATTTCTTACAATTAAGAACATCCTTAACCTAACATGTGTTTACCTAGAGTCTAACAATACAATTTAATAAAATAAATCAATAATGATAAACATGGTTAGAACACAAACAAGAAAATAATCAAAGTTTAAAAATCTTCATTATCTGGCAGGCGCAAAATCATTTTTTTTTTTTTCAAAAATATTTTCCAAAAAATTTTAAAATTCAAAGAAAAAAAACTTTAAATTTATTAAAAGGTTTCCTTTACATATAGAAATTATTTAATATTTGTTTAAATTGATAAAAAAAAACAAAAGTTGAATTAACCTCCTTACTAAACAAGCTTAGTATATGACTTCACCATCAGCTGATCAAAACTAGGTCAAGTCCACAACCTTGACCTACATGTGTTATGTATAAGTTCTGTCTGAAAATACATTTAACATCTGTAACAATCTAACTTGAAACATAAAACCTAATAAAATAAAACATTCAAAATAACAAAATATTATTATAAATAATAAGCAAATTGACATTTAAATTATTCAAAATAAACACTTTCTAACTTTACCTTTCCCAATTCTATCAAAAATTGGTCACTGGTTTCCATTAAAAATTTTATCTTTTTATTATAAATCTCTTTCTTTATTTGACCATCTCATTCTACATTACTGTGGGTGATTTAAATATTTATCTCATTTAATTTACTACTTGATCTGTATACATATATAACCTTTCTCCCTTTGACTCTAACCTCTAACAACTATAACTCACATGACACCCAGCTCTATTAAAACATCTATCCATCAATCTCTAAACCCAACTTATCATTAAACTCAATTCGCCACCTTCTCTCAATATATAAAAAAAAATACCCTCCAACCCTTTGTACTTAGGATACGTGTTTCCCCCCCCCCAAAAAGCTCATTTCCCTTATTTGGTCCCTGGATTCTACCTAAGGCGACCCCTTCCCACTAAATTGGTCCCATCCCGTCCCAACCATTGTGTTGTTGCGGACTCCCACATTACACTACCCCCTATTACAAAATTGCCATCCCCAATAATCTCAATCTTATTACCTTACTTCACTACAACAAAATAACATCATTAATTATAAACAACAATATATCCCTCAATACTCTACATATATTCTCCATAACTACTGTGTCAACATCAATACTTCTCAAATTCTACTTCATTATCTCACAATAACATTACATTAACTCAAAACAATATTTCGATCTTTACTACTTCAACTTTAACTTCAACTTGGACTGATCAATATGTCCCAATAAAATACTAATCACCCATCATCTTTTATTATTTCTAACACTTCATTTAAAATCTTACCACATTAAATTACTTTTCTCATTTCTTTAAATAGCATTTGTAATACATTAAACATTATATTTGACATTAACTACCTTGAACATTTATAAACAATTTAACGGTGACATTTTATTGCTGATCAGCTGATATTCCTAACACAATGAAAACACATCTCAAAATTGAACAAATTACATGAAATATATATATTTATCAATCCTTACTTCTAACCTCCTTGTTTCCCCTTTTTCTGATTCTGATAATTTATGTTAACCGCCTGCCAGTCGGTGTAATCATTTACTTAGTTTCAAAATACACACATTATAAAACATATTTTTTATCAATTCTTATATCTAACCTACTACAATAAAATAGCACATTTTAAACATAGCATGAACACCTTATAGTGAATGTATGAGCATCTAGTTATTTAAACAGAACACAAGCATTTTTATTGGATCAAAATTTGAGTTAGCAAATTTTTATGATATAAAATTTAAATTCGTGGCTCCTCTGAGCCACCTCCCATCCACACACTCTATTGCAAGTTATGTAAGACTGTAGTGCCTTTTCGCTTCCACAAAGACTGCATATTTTGGAGTAATTTGACATCTCCGTGTCTTTGCTTCGGCAGTTACATTTCAACATTTTTTGAATATCAACATATTCGTGTTTATATTTAAACGCCCTTAAACGGGTCTACCACCTGGCCTTGCTGTTCCTACTCGAACAGAGTGGTAGCCGCTGTTCCATAGTACCTGGATTTCCCCTAAATTTCACCCCCCATTTAATTTCTACTATATACCAATTTCAAGTCAGCTATGGTCAAGGGACTTGGTATGGCCATAGCTAACCGCTAGCCCAAAGCCACGATTAGTGCTGGTAAGGCAGTAATCGCCCGAAAAGTCGGGGAAATCTAACTTGCATTTCAATGCCTGTTCTACATCGTTTTAGTTATGTGTGACACGAACGTCTATCAGGGTACCAATTGAATGTGTACCAAAAATGTGCCGCACATTTTCGCCATTTTGGCCTCCGATGGTGGTAACACTCTCTGTTACCCCCAACCCATTTCACTATCTACGAGGGCACAGGCCACCCCCGCAATAGCAACTTACTAACTAAATAATTAAAAGTAATGAACTAAAACTTTCGATCATTGCAGTTCCACACTCCACTGTTCTATCACTTCTTTGAGCACCAATCTACCTCCCAAAATTATCCCCACATCTTGCATTGACAACAAGTTTTTATTTTATTTCACCTCTTTTAAAACGTTCCCATGCTCACTGATACTAAAACTTGACAATTATTTTTGGTCACTTAATTCTAAAATTTATCGAAATTTAAAATTATAAACATCCAAAGTATTTTTGGGATATATATATTTTTTTTTTTTCAAAAAAAATTTTTTTTTTTATTTACATTGGAGGCTGACTAACATTCCAAAATCGAGATTAGTGCTGGTAAACAGTAATCGCCCGAAAAGTCGGGGTTTGCTGCAAAGAGAATAGGGACACGTAGATCTACTTCGTGAATTCATGTCCATAAACACCCATTACTTACCATTCCCCTTTTTCTTCTACCCTGCCGTCTACCTGTCCCTAACGCCCTTGCCCCAAAATTCGTCTTTTCAGACTGCACAGAACTATAACCAATGGCTAATTTTAATTTTGCCATTGGTACTGAAACTTTTAAATTTGTACGCACTGCCTTTTATTTAGGTGCAGCCTACATTATGTACAAACACTCTAAGGCAGTGCAGGCACGTGACAGGTACACCGAGACCGCTGCACCTGGAGTGTATTAATGATAATTTGTGTCACGTACCTTTTGGGGTCCCCCTCCCCGTTCAAATGTGTAGCAAGTTTTCTAGTTTCTACCAATTTTGGTGGAGCCGGACCATCGTTGTTTTCACCGCCCGAAGGAAGATCCGCCAACCATGGCCCGCCTCCAATTTCCGAATTCCACGGCCAGGACTGGTAAGATCGTGACCGCCCGAAAATGGGGGAGGATCCCTTCTGTAAACATACAACAATATTTTAAACATTATTCATAAACATACCATAATTAAAGTGACCGATATAATTTTAAATTCGTCACATTTTGAGTACCTACTATCTCCTGTGTCGCTGGGTTCCTCAACACATACGCATTCTGCATTTTTCTTTCTACAATTTCATACGGTCCTTCATACAACAAGAAAAACTTCTTTATTTCTCTATCTTGAGCACTGGACAAATCATGCCGCTTTACTAACACTAACTGACCTACCTCATATTTGGTCCACTTACCCTTAGCATCATGTTTCTGTTTCCTTCGCTCTCCTCTCGTCAGTAAGTTCTCGTTTGCCAATCTAATTTTCATGTTTCTGTCCAAAACTTGACCTTCTGGTGGGTATTCGAAAAGTTGTTCCAATATCCTGGGCAGCCTTGTTCCCCTGATCAACTCATACGGCGTAAATCCTGTGGACTCATGGGTGGTACAGTTCAGCCACTCCTCTACTTTTTTCACGTAGGATGGCCATTCTGTGTGTTTGGCGTGACAGTACGCCCGAAATATCCTACCAATCTCTCTCATCACCCGTTCTGCTTGGTTCGACTGAGGATGATACACTGCCGTATGCTTGGGTATGATGCCTTCCCATCCAAGCGTCTGTCGCCATTTGCTGCTTATAAACTGTGGTCCGTGATCAGATAACATAATTTTCGGTTTTCCAACATTAATCATGTAGTCTTTTACTATTTTTTCACTGAGTACTTTACTCGTCGCTCTCTTAATGCTATACAATTTCACAAATTTTGAAAAAGTGTCTAGAACTACAAATACATACAATACACCCCCTCTACCTCTAGGTAATGGCCCATATAAATCTACTGCAACTAAATCAAACGGTCTCTCAACTTTTATGTAATTCATCTCCCCTTCTACTTTATAGTTCACTACTTTCGATTTCTGACATAAATCACACACTCTTAACACTCTTCTAACTCTCTTCTCCATATTCTTAAATATACAGGACTCTTTCAAAACATTAGCACACTTTCTTGCCCCAAAATACCTTATATGACAATCCCAAACAATTTTATCTATCAACCCCTCGGGTATAACTAACCTCCAATCACGCTCCCCACCATCTACTTTTTTAAACAAAATACCTTGATATACTTGAAATCGCTTATTATATTCCGATCCCTCTACCTCTGTCTCTAAACTAACAATTACTTTACCCAGTTTATTATCAGATCTTTGCATATTTTTAATATCACTTAACTCTTTACCAAAAATTCTATCTTCTCTAGTTAATCTAAAAATTTCTATCTCTTTAAGATCCCTACCAGTTTTATTGTCTATAAAATCTACTCTAGAAAGTGTGTCTGGTACCTTATTATCTGACTCCTTTATATAGTCCCAGGAAAAGTTATATTCTTGTAAAGCTAATACCCACCTGGTCAGCCGACTGTGTGTTAGCTTACATGAATTGAGGAATGATAATGCCTTGTGGTCCGTCCGGATTATTGTTGTATTGCCTAGGATGTATGTCCGGAATTTACCCACGGCGAACACAATACTTAAAAGTTCCTTTTCTGTCGTCGTATAATTTTTCTTGGCCGACAGCAGCGATCTACTGGCGAAAGCGATCGTTAGATGTTCCTTGTCGCAGCCCTCCTGGTAGAGCTCCACCCCTAGTGCTGCATTACTGGCGTCGGTCTGTAAATAAAATGTTTTATTAAAATCGGGATGATTCATCATAATCATGTGGCTAAACTTTCTCTTAATTTCGTTGAAAGCCGCACGTTCTGTTTCTCCCCATCTCCACTGTTTATTCTTCTGCAGTACAGCACTTAGTTTGGATGTGGTGTGTGCATAGTTCTCCTGGAATTTTCTATAAAAATTGCATAAGCCTAAGAAACTTTGTAATTGTTTAATGTTCTTTGGCTCGGGGAATCGCATTATGGCTTCTACTTTGTCAGGGTTAGCTAATATCCCCTCCTGTGTAATAATAAATCCTAAGAAATGTATTTCGGTCTGCAGAAACTTAGACTTGTCCCAATTAACTGTTAAACCCCCTCTTTGTAGCTTATCTAATACATACTCTATGTGTTCTAAATGTTCAGTGAATGTTCTAGAAGCTATCAAGATATCATCTACATATACTGTTAAAAAGTCTAGATCCTTAGGCTGTAATATATTATCTAAACATTTAATAAAGCTGGCAACACTGGTGTTTAATCCAAAAGGTAAGCGTTTGAATTGGTAATTCTTACCGTTAAAAAGAAAAGCTGTGTATTTTCTGCTCTCCGCTGCTAATGGCACCTGCCAGTATCCAGCTGTCAGGTCTAATGACGTCATGTATTTGACTCCGCTGAACTTCTGTAAAATCTCATTAATGGGTTCCGGAGATTCCCGGTCAGGTATAATAATTTGGTTAATCTTTCTGGCATCTAAACATAGTCTTACCTTTCCGTCCTTTTTAATCACTACTACCAAAGGATTTGAGTAAGGTGATACTGAGCATTCAATTATATCTCCCTGCATCATCCGGTCTAGTTCCTCCTGTACAGCCCTCCTCTTTGAAAACGGCACCGGGTAACTCCTCTGCATGTATGGTGCGTGGTCCCGCACTTTCAGCTCACAGATGTAGTCCTTTGCTTTCCCTGGTGATTCATCAAACACCTCTCTGAAACGCTCCACAACTGCCCACAGCTCCTCTCGCTGAGTAATTCCTACAACTAAATCTTCATTAAAAAATTTGTTGGCTCTATCTGCCCACACATTCTCATTACTCTCATGCATCTCTCCCTCCTCATTCTCTAGGTTATCACTCTCTCGACATATATTTATTTTGATCTCTATCTCTCCATCGCCTATCTGCTTATGCAACATTTTTATTCCTGTGACTTTAACTTCATTGACTACTTTCTTAAACTCTATTCTGACTGGTTTGTTCCCCTTTTCAAATTTTACTATTTGTTTATTGAAATCTATTACGGCCCCACTTCTCTCTAAAAAATCATTTCCCAATATTACATCTAGACTCAACCCTTTAACTACTAGGAAAGTGTTTTCAAATTCAACTTCATTTATTACCATATTTAAGTGTACTTGTCTGGTTATTCTCTTACTTCTCACCCCAGTTACCCCCACTACTGTAACCCCCGCAACTGGTAATGATGGTATATTCTTGTTTATCTCTTTTAATTCACCCATGACATTTTCAGAAATTACTGAGATCTCACTACCTGTATCAATTAAAGTTTTATAATTCTTACCTTCAATGTTAATTGTCACCTCAGTCAGTCCTGTTTTGCGTTCCATCACCTTGTTCTCCTCTTCTTCTAACAATTCTTTTGCCATGTCCACCTTGATAATGTTGCTCACATATTCGTTGGTTACTTGGACCCGGTTCTCCATTGACAATGGTTGGGCCCGCTTCTCCATTGCCCTCCTTAGTTTCCCGTGGATGGACCTGCTACAGCTGGATGATTTCCTCTATTGTAATGTACTCCTCCTCTTGGCGCTCCTCTATGAAATTCTCCTCCTCTCCGACTGCTGATTTGGTGGTGGATTCATTCTCTCGTTCCTGGCGCACTCCCTGTTTCGATGACATCTAAAACAATTGGTTCTATTAGCATAATTGTCTGTTTCACATTCTCTACACCTCCAACTCTCGCCCCTATTATCAAAACTTCCTCCACTCGCTCCTCTATGAAAATTCTGTGTACCCCTACTCTGATGGTAATTATTATTAAAGTTTGGTACTAGTGGTGTGTTTGGACGCCGCCCTATGTCGCGCTCCCCTATGTTCTGTAACACATCTAACACGTTCTCTAGCTCGTTTATATTGGTAATCTCTTTAGTCATTAACGTGATTTGCACCTCTCTAGGCAGGTGCTTACTAACATGTCTTACGAATGATCGGAATGGTAACGGCGGTTCTAGATATTTAGCCTCGTTATATATAGTCATCACGTATATGGCTAGGTGGTTATTCATTCTGCCAAAATTCCCGTTACCCATTATTTTACTCCTTAGGATTTCTTGGTCCTCTTCTGACCAGTATTTGTTTCGAAAAGCTACTTCAAAATCCTCATAACTACCCCATTCGACATTGTGTACTTCCGCCCATATTTCGGCACTACCCTTAAAACATTTAAAAATTTTCAATAATTTGACCTCCCAACTACTATTATTGAATCGATTAAATTCCCGTATTCGGTTCAGAAATTGCATCGGATGTATTCTACGATTCTCACTACTAAAAGTTTCTAATTCTGTTTCATTGTTTGTGTCTCGTGTCATGAATATGCGTTCAGTAACATTGTTTAAATTTTGATTTCTTACTAAACTTAATTCGTCTCTCATACTACTAATGTTTTGTTCAAGTGAATACAATTTTTTATCATTACTATATTCAGACTTTATGCTATTTTTTGATATTATATCAATAGATTCATTTACTGCTTGTATTTCTGTCTTACAATTATCTTCATTTTCATTTATTTTAAAATCTACCTTATTTTGGTGTTCATCAATATTCTGACTCATTTTTTCGACTGTCACTACTACACTACTCAGTTTACATTCAGTTTCGGTATGACATTTATTTATTTTAGATTCTACGTCATTGTTATACTCATTCAGTGAATTTATTAGCATTTCATTATTCTCATTTATTTGCTTCTCCACTCTATCTATCTGACTATCTATTTCCTTAAATTTAACATCTATCTTCTGTATTGAATCATCTAACTTGGTCTCTACTTGGTTAATTTTATTATTAAATTCTACTTTGATATTTTGACGTCTATTAATTTCTTGAATGTCATTCTTTAATTCATTAAAATTATGATTTTGTATTTCAAATTTAATACTTTGTTGCTCCAAAATTAATTGCAACATATTCATAACCTTTTCGTCTCTATCTATCTCTTGTTTATTTTGGATAGGTGTTGATAGACTTTCTATTTTATCGTCAGTGAGGCTGACTTCATCGTTATTATTTTTACTTTCTCTAGTCAATTTTGGGGTTACTTGAACTCTCAAATCATCTGTACTATTGGATTCATTTACACTACTTATTATTTTATTTTCTCGACTCACGTTTGGAGTCGAGTGGATTTCAAACTCGCTCATGTTACTTGATCCGTTACAATTTTCTATATTAGTCAATTCATTAATTTCATTCTCCTTATTTACTGCCATTTTTTATAATTGATATTTAAAATCTTTTAATTAATCTAATTTTTTGTAATATACTTTCTATCTCATATTAACTTTGCGTAAATGACGCATTTTTATTTTACTATGCTAACCCTAAAACACACGTTTGCCTCTTTGTAGGTGCGGATTTTACATTAACACAATTTTTTAATTAATAAAATCGTCCCTTTCGGCAGCGCCACTTGTGAAGTTATTCTATGTCCATGTTCGGGCGCCACTTTTGAAGTTCAAATACAATTTAAAATATATAAAATGCAATTTATATCTTTACCTACCTGTAAAGATTCTTTTTGGGTCCAGAAATCCGATCGCACGAACATCAGACGCAAACATGTGTTTCATAGGTTAGTGCAATAATTAACTATACTCATTCTTGGAAGAGAATTAATATTTTTTATTTGAAAAAATGCATTTAGATTCCAATAAATTTTCTCATATTACTTTTAAATTTGATACTTCTTGTTGGTACAGCTTATATTGACATACTTAACTTACTTAACTTAAATTACTTACTCCTATGAAGGTTGCCCAGCCTGCATTACACACACATACTCACATACATTATTTTAAAAACTTCATTTCAAATATAAAATCCCCTTAACATTTTGTGATAAAACCCCCCTCCCTGCCGGCACGCGGTTGTAGTTCGAATTATGAATTTCGCATTTTGTATTTAATTACGTCCGAGCTCGACTTTGGCATTTTCCGGTCCCTTACTCACTCCACTGTCACTGGTTTAAAAGCGGTTAATTCACTTTTATATCGAAAAACTGATGAAATTTAGCAGAGCGCACTTGGCTCTGGTGTCGGCCGACACGAGCAGCGAAGGACTGGGCCAGCGTCCTTTGCGAGCGGTAGGAAGTTCATGTCCACTGCCAACGGATTTTGTCGCCGTTCATAGTTGATTTGTTGCATTTGACCGACTCTATTCATGATACATAGTGGTTGTTTCGGTAGTGTGTGTCGACGATATGTAGGCACTGCTGGCTTGATGTCACCAAAAGGGGCGGGGACTTAGCCACATTTCCTTCAGGTCGGATGATAGATCTCACAAATTGTTCGTTTCTGCGCCATTTTTTGATAGCGTCGTTTGATTTTCTTCGCGTCCCACCCGCGCGCATACCTGAGTCACTGCGTACAGGCACATGACCACACATAAGCAGAGTTGGTGGAAATAGAGGGTGGCTGCATACCGTAACTGATTTTGCAACGGAATATTGCGTCTTGCCTTTGTTCTAAACCTGTTTCAGTCAACACGTGGTCTGTTACAATGGAATTAAAACTTGCACAATATTTCTATGAAACCCCGAAAACTGAAATAAAATAAAATACCCCATAAATGCAGTAAATAAAATTACCCAATTTTGACACGTTACAATATTCTGATAATCTAATAAATCATCATGCTTGACATGCATTCAACTTATATTAAAATTGGGTGACCAGAACATCAGTAATTAATGTTTAATAACAATTTGCAGTTAAAGTTAAAAGTTTTTTTGTTAGGTTGGGTTAGTGTAAATGTAGAAAGACCTGATATAAGCTCTATGATAACACTAGATTGCTATACTTCCTACTGCTCGTTGTAGCTAAAATCAAACTAGTACTCACACATCTGACTAACCCTGACCTTATCAAAAAGTTTCTGCATGGGCAAAATCAGAATCTAACTGAATCTGAGAGTCATGTCATTTGGGACTCACCTTCCAGAACATAACTATAGTATGTACAAAACATTCTGCATACAAAATATAGTACATCGACACCAGCCCATGTTGTTGTTACACAATAAATAATGGGAATTAGTAATCAAGCAGCCACAGAAAAGTTAATCACAAAGTAGAATTTAGATAAGTTTGTAATATGTCTGTGTTTGTTGGGCAACTATGTTATAAATCAAATTCTATCATATTTATATAACTGTATTTTACAAATACACGATAACAGTAATTATTGTGTTTACTATCGGGCGCCATGTTGGCAACTACCAACAGATGATATTTCATTACTTTACGGGCCAGTTTTCGTGTTAAGCGAACGAGGTTGTTGAACAGGAAGTGTTATCTGAAATAAATACTCTGAAATGGTTATAAAAACAAAACTTATTATTAACATAAGTTTTAAATATATCTTGGACTCGACCATGCATCAAACACGCCTCGGGGCATAGTCCTACATATCATGAAATACACAAACATATTTTAAATATTGAACTTTGTAATTAATCTAAACATATAATAAGCATATAGTAAACAAATTTAAGATATATATATATGTCTGCACAACCCAGCATTTATATAAATCACTCTCACTCTCACTCCTCTCTCTCTCACTCTGGTACAATTCTTTTATGAGCTCATTTTGAAAATTAAAATTTTAAATACTTGAATTTACTTTCTGTTATTTGTTATTTTGGTCATTTCAAATTAAGTTTGATCTGAAAATAAAATATATATGATGCTGGAACGTTCTCACCAAATAGTCGTCTGTTGTTTTACGAACTTCGCGCACCGCGAGTTCGTCGATTTTTACCGGTCACATTTTTGAAGTCGTAGATTAAACTCAGCACTGTATCTAACTAGTTATTTAACCACTTTTTGTGGTTCAAAAGTTAAAATTCACTTTTCGTGAACGATTTGCCGTGAAAGAGTTGCCGGCCGGCTGCGATCACTTTCCCTGTTGAAATGACACCGAGTCTTTGTTCCATATTTCCGAGGTGGGGTGAATCTACGTCACTCGTCTATTGTCTGGTTGTTTACAATTTCGTCTTGTTGACAGAAACAAATTCCTGGCCGCTGACGTCATAAAGGCTTGTCGCTTTTATCGCATTAAATGACATACTGTTTTTTGTGAGGCTTCACGTTTTTTGCTCTGAAACCGTCCGAATCCTGGCAAATATTATATAGTCCACTCACGGTGTACAGTTACGTTATTTTTGATTTTATAAATACGATATATTATATCTCACAAATGTGGTTATGTATACAAAAACTAAGACGCCATCTATGCAATTAACTAAGTCATGGGCCAGAAGTTCGTTACGCGAAGTCATAGGAAACGGAAATTGCTTGAAATAACAAAACAGCTGTTCTAATTGTTACCAATGAAATACCCCTTTTTATTCTTTACTTTGTTACATAACATTTTTTAAAACCAACTGTAACCCTTCCAAAAACATAATGTGTAATAATAACTTTGATTAAGTTTAATGATTATATGTTTAAATGATTATACAATAATAACATGTATATATTTATATTTATATAGTGGTGCTCAACCCAGCACTTAGAATAATTACGCACGCACACAACCACTCACACTTTCATTATCATGGTACAACTTATTTAAATTTTGGAGCTCCTTAAATTTAGATTGAAATTTTGAATAATTTGTTAAATGATTGATTTCTACAATAACATATATTGGGAAATAAAGGATTCAAAATATATAAGGAACGCTCTCACCAATGTAGTGTTGCTGGTTGTTCTCGGTTTGCACGAACTTCGCGGACCGCGAGTTCGGCGAGTTTTTCCCGGTCACATCTTGAAGTTGGCGTCTAAATTTAAGGAGCTCCAAAATTTAAATAAGTTGTACCATGATAATGAAAGTGTGAGTGGTTGTGTGCGTGCGTAATTATTCTAAGTTGCTGGTTGTTCTCGGTTTGCACGAACTTCGCGGACCGCGAGTTCGGCGAGTTTTTCCCGGTCACATCTTGAAGTTGGCGCACTGTATTTATACTGTTTCTTAACCACCTACAGTGGTCTAAAAAGTTAAAATTCACTCGTAAGTGAATGGGCGGCCGGCCGGCTCAAATCAGAGCTGCAGATGAAATGACGGCAATTTCTGGTTGAAATCTGCGGAAGTGGGGTGTATTGACGTCACATTCCTTTGTCTAAGTTGTTGACATCGCCGTTTGTAGTTGTCAACACATTCTCCGCCTCTGACGTAACGAAGGCTTGGCTCTGCTTATCTCAATAACTGCACACTGTTTTTGTGATGTGACACCGTTTTTTGTCATGAATTAGTTCAAATCCTGGCAAATACTGTAATATAGTCCACTCACCGTAAATTCTATATAGGGTGTTTGAGGTTGGGTTGGGTATGTCAAAAAATAGGAAAATACAATATTTATGATCTCGTTACCATATTTTAGTATATTATGAAATGTACCATGATTGTACCATCACAAAACCCCCTCAATGAAAGATGGTGTGACGAAGCACACAAACTTTCATTGACCCTTTCATACTTCCTAAAGGGATCAGTCAGGACAAGTCGCCACAACCCCCTTACAATTTTATATAAAAAATAACAATAACTCACCCTTGGTCTGGTGATGAGGACCGTACCTTCATGACCTTACTGGACTTATCCTGCGAGATCCCAACACCATAAGGCCACTTAGGCTCTTAACGCCCCTGCTCTGACGAGTTAGCCAGCTCAGGACCGCTGTCACACCCCAAACACTGAAACAATTTATAAAAAATATTAATATAGTGGCTTATTGAATCACTACCTCCTTAACTGATATGGTTCCCCTTAGCTAAGTGCTGGTTTGTGCCAATAAGCACTGGGTTGGCTTACTATTTATAAAATTATAAATTATATTAAATAAAATTAGAAAGTATAAAAATTATAAAAATAATAAATCTCAAGGATTAAAAAGAATATGAAAAAGGATTAAAATTGAATGAAATATAATTGAAAATATAAAATATATATAATATAAAATATAATTATATATCTCCCAAACTTGGAGAAAACAAATCAAGAAATTTAATAAATCAATTTATTTATTTATAACCCTTAAAATAAACTTTTATTATGATTATTAGTATTATTATTATTATTATTATTATTATTATTAACAGTTAATCATCTGGCTGATAAATATTATTAACAACGCCATTTAAAAAATTTTTTTTTTCTCTTCCTACACATATTATAAAATCATGTTAAAAAGTTTTCAAATAAATACATAATACATTAATAATCAACACTGATATATTAATAATACATTTTAAACACTCAATCATATTTAATCATATCTAAGATATGCATTAACATTTGTATAATTTACTTAAAAGTTGTATTTAAATTAAAATTTACCATTTCAGTTATTAATTAAACATCAAATTTATTTATTTATAATAATAAAATACATTTTGAACTTATTGTTACTATTCATATTACATTATTATTTCATTATTCATTTTCTACTACCTCTCTCCTCTGAACTTTCTACCTCCCTAACTACCTAACCTTTCACCTTCTATATCTGTTTAGTCTGGATAACTCCTATATTCACTATGCTTCATTATATAATTTTACTCACCTTCTTCTAACTAACCATCAAATTTACCTATCATTGACACCAATATCTCAATTATATACTCCATTACTACTTTCATTTAAATCTTATGGCACCGCTCGTCTTTGCACTGGGTTGGGTGTTCCCTAACTGGCTATATACATCTCTAATATTTTGCCCTTCCAAATAATTCGGCAAACACTCCCTTAAACTACACTAATATCTGCCACAACACTATTGGTTGGCTACTCTTTATCACCTCACCCCCACTACAGAATTCATCAACAACAAATATATGTATGTACCTTTACTTAAACACCTTCTTTACAAATAATCACTAACTACTGTGTCCCTAAATATTTAATAATTCTCTTTGTATTTTCTTAAAATTCTTATCTTTCTAACTCCATTTACATTAATTGCATAACTCACCTGCATTTTATCTATACCCAGGCTCTATACCTGTTTAAACACTTACCTTACTGTAATCATTTACCATTGTCTCATAAAATTCCTCTCCTACCTACTTATAACAATACCTCTTTTCAAAATTCAAATATAGTTATTTATTTAAACATTCATTATTATTCATTAGTAATTAATTAAAATATTATTATTAAACATGTTACATATATAGAATATATAATAATACACACTGGGGTACCTGTAATACATAATACACATCAAAATACATGGATATATAAATACAGTTAATACAATAAAATATACACTCCAACTTCATTATTGTGTCATTAATCGAAATCAGTCCATAACAGTCCAATTCAAAACCACTTTGCACATTATTATTTAATGTTCATATCACAATATAACAGTCTATCCACCATCATTAAACAATAAACGAATCTTAGGTCTATATAAATTCTTATTTAATACATAGATTTTATTATTTGCAACATTATATTTATATTCCTGTATGCAATTGTTATTAATCAAATACTTCCAGTTACTATCAAGTAGAGTTCCGTTTGTCTTAGTATCATATGTCATTAATCGGTTTATACTATAATTATCCCCATAATATTCCACCACAGGTAAGTACCTAATGTCTTTATTCTCATTTCTTGTTATTTTCAATTTATTGTTATTATCAGGTAAGTAGTCATCATTTTCATATACCACATATAACCCTAACCTTTCTAACAGTTGTCTGTAATTTCTTTTTACTTTAAATATTTTTATTACTCTCTTACTCTCACAATATCTCTCTATACTTTCTCTCTTAATACATTTCTCTCCATAACACCAAAATACACTTTCTCTCTCCAAATATACAAGGGTCCCTATCATAAAATTGTTGCACCTCTTAGGTACACAAAAACTAAAAGAAACTTTATTTGTAGAACTATCGTCTATCAAACTACATGAAGACTTGTCTTCACCCCCTAATACAACATTAAAAGAAAATTCTACCCCCTGCATTCCTTGTACTAAAATACTTTCTCTCCACTTTCTTTCTGACTTCAAAAATTCAAATATTTCATTGTCATGCGTTATATTTTCATTATCATGTCTATACTCTTCTACCACCACAATCTTACTACCTGTATTATTTGTATTATCTAGAGTACATTCATTTTTGGAATTATCAGTTTTAAATAGGTTATCCAGTACAGCATTTTGCTGGGTACTACTATCTAGTACTTTCTGACTTTCTAATTTACTTTCTACCACATGTAACTTATCTAATTTTGTAATCAGCTGGTCACATTTCTTAATAAGTTTTTCGTGACTCACTTTTATTTCATTCTTTAATTCATTGAATTTAATATTAGAATCGATTTTCTGTTCGTCTAGTTTTTTATCTAGTTTTAATAACAATTGTATCATTGCATTGCTTTCATCCTGCTTACTATCTAAACTAGTTGAAATGGATGTATTGACTTTCTTTATTTCTACAGATACAGGCGTATGCGCCTCGTCAATCTGACTAGTTTGAGGTGTTTGTACATCCATCTCGCCAGTCAAATTTACATTAGTTGTACCTATTTCTAACGTAATATTGTCATTAGTACTCATTTTGGCAATTGTGTAATGCACGCATGCATACAATTGTCTAACCTAATTGTGGGGTTATGTTTACGAATTATAAAATTTTGTGTCCGTTACCTCAAGCAATTTGTTCCGTTCTGTCTAGGCGTACATTAGGTAATAATATGTTTAAATAATACCACCTAATGTCCCTGTTCGGGCGCCACCTGTACAGTTACGTTATTTTTGAATTTATAGATACGATATATTATATCTCACAAATGTGGTTATGTATACAAAAACTAAGACGCCATCTATGCAATTAACTAAGTCATGGGCCAGAAGTTCGTTACGCGAAGTCATAGGAAACGGAAATTGCTTGAAATAACAAAACAGCTGTTCTAATTGTTACCAATGAAATACCCCTTTTTATTCTTTACTTTGTTACATAACATTTTTTAAAACCAACTGTAACCCTTCCAAAAACATAATGTGTAATAATAACTTTGATTAAGTTTAATGATTATATGTTTAAATGATTATACAATAATAACATGTATATATTTATATTTATATAGTGGTGCTCAACCCAGCACTTAGAATAATTACGCACGCACACAACCACTCACACTTTCATTATCATGGTACAACTTATTTAAATTTTGGAGCTCCTTAAATTTAGATTGAAATTTTGAATAATTTGTTAAATGATTGATTTCTACAATAACATATATTGGGAAATAAAGGATTCAAAATATATAAGGAACGCTCTCACCAATGTAGTGTTGCTGGTTGTTCTCGGTTTGCACGAACTTCGCGGACCGCGAGTTCGGCGAGTTTTTCCCGGTCACATCTTGAAGTTGGCGCACTGTATTTATACTGTTTCTTAACCACCTACAGTGGTCTAAAAAGTTAAAATTCACTCGTAAGTGAATGGGCGGCCGGCCGGCTCAAATCAGAGCTGCAGATGAAATGACGGCAATTTCTGGTTGAAATCTGCGGAAGTGGGGTGTATTGACGTCACATTCCTTTGTCTAAGTTGTTGACATCGCCGTTTGTAGTTGTCAACACATTCTCCGCCTCTGACGTAACGAAGGCTTGGCTCTGCTTATCTCAATAACTGCACACTGTTTTTGTGATGTGACACCGTTTTTTGTCATGAATTAGTTCAAATCCTGGCAAATACTGTAATATAGTCCACTCACCGTAAATTCTATATAGGGTGTTTGAGGTTGGGTTGGGTATGTCAAAAAATAGGAAAATACAATATTTATGATCTCGTTACCATATTTTAGTATATTATGAAATGTACCATGATTGTACCATCACAACGGTATATTCATAAAGGTTATTAATTGTTTGTCTAATTTTGACCAAATGAAGGAATACAATATTTCTGGGTTTTTATACCATATTTAGGGTAATTACAAATTGTACCATTATTGTACCATTACAAAACCCCCGCAATGAAAGATTTTGTGTCGAAGCACAAAAACTTTCATTGACCCTTTCATACTTCCTAAAGGGATCAGCCAGGATAGGTCGCCACAACCCCTTTACAATTTTATATAAAAGAAAACAATAACTCACCCTTGGTCTGATGATGATGACCGTACCTACATGACCTTACTGGACTTCTCCTTCGAGATCCCAACACCATAAGGCCACTTAGGCTCGTAACGCCCCTGCTCTGATGTGCTGGCCAGCTCAGGACCGCTGTCATATCACCAAACACTGAAACAATAAATGATAAATATTAAAATAGTGGCTTGGTAAATTACTCTACCCTTAACTGATCTTGTTCCCCTTAGCTAGGTGCTGGTTTGTGCTAATAAGCACTGGGTTTGCTTGATATATTATTAAAATCTAGTTATAAACATTTATACTACTAAAAATGTAACTCCCAAGAATTATAAAGAATTTCCTTTCGCAATATGGACAATCCTGAATTTATAAATTGTTTCGATTTCTATCGATAATATTTACCTCTTTCCATTTTATAATTATTATTATAAAGAATATAAAAAGAAACATATTAATATGTTTGATATGAATAAAAAGAATTACTTGAAAATATGAAAATTCCACTATAAATCTCCCAAACATGGAGAAAAACAAATTATAGAAACACAAAATAATTAATAAATCTGTATGGTATTATTTATTCATAAATTATTATTATTATTATTATTATGAACAGGTATTCGTTGGTGTTAACAACACCAATTATATTTATCCCTTCATACACCTTATTTCCATAAACATGTAATACATGTTAAGATTTCATAACATAAATACATAATACATTTTACATAATAATACACATTGATACATTTAATACATTGAAATAATTTATTCATTTTTAATCTTGATTTGCATATTCTGTCTAAGTTTGCATTTAAATCATAAAAAAAACATTACAATTTCAATTAATTAGACATCAATTTATTTATTATAATTATTAATATTTATTTCAAATTTATTATTAATATTCAGATTATTATTATTACTTCATTATTCACTTCCTATTACCTCTATACTCTGAGTTTTCTACCTCACTAACTACCTAACCTTTCACCTTCTATTCATTGTTTAGTCTGGATGACTCCTATATTCACTATACTCATTATATTTTTACTCACCTTCTTCTAACTGACAATCAAATTTACCTATCATGACACCAATATCTCAATTATAAACACCTTTACTAATTTCATTTAAATCCTATGGCACCGCTCATCTTTGCACAGAGATGGGTGTTCCCTAACTGGCTATTTTCATTCATATTATTTTGCCCTTCCAAAAAATTCGGCAAACACTCCCTTAAACTACGCTATTACCTGCCACAACACTATTGGTTGGCTACTCCTTATCACCTCACCCCCACTACAAAATTCATCAACAACAAATATATGTTTATACCTTTACTTTATTCACCTCTACAAATAATCATTAACTACTGTGTCCCTAAATATCTAATACTTCTCTTTGTATTATTTACTTCAAAATTCTTAACTATCTAACTCCATTTTCATTAATTAATCAACTCACCTGCATTTTATCTATACCCAAGCACTATCCCTGTTTAAACATTCTACTTTACTGTAATCATTGACAATTGTCTTATAAAATTCATCTTTCACCTACTTATAACAATACCTCTCAAAATTCAAATATATATTCTTATTTAAATATTATCATTTATTATTATTCATTAGGAATTACCTTCAGTGCGTAATAATTAATAATTTACTTCATAGAAAACTTCTGTTAGAAATTAGTACAACTTTCTTTTGTACTATTTTAATTAAGTAATAAAGAATAATTATTCATTTTCATTATTCAACTATTAAAAAAATTTTACTTATTTAATTAAACAAAACATGTCAATTATTAAAATACATACTAAAACTTGTGTACACAAAATATACCTGTAACATCAAAAATACATAAATACATTGACATAAATAAAACATTTAATACAATGAAAATATACACTCCAACTCATTATCTTGTTATTTATCAAACTCAGTCCATAGCAGTCCAATTCAATACCACGGTTCACATATATATTTAATGTTCATTTTACAATTGAAACACTCTATCCACCATCATTGAATAACATTCTTATCTTAGGTCTATTTAATTTATTATTTAATAAATAAATTTTATGATTAGCAATATTATATTCATTTTCATTTGTAAAACTGTTATCAAACAAATATTTCAAGTCACGATCGAGTAGGGTTCCGTTTATCTCAGTAATATCATATGTCATTAATTGGTGATTTATTTTATAATTATCCTCATAATTTTCTACCACAGGTAAGTACTTAATACCATTATCATCATTTATTGTTATTTCAATTTCATTGTTATTATAAGGTAAGTATTCATTATTTTCATCTACCTTATCTATTGTGACGGCAGTGGTATGCGAACATCTGCTCTCCGGTACCAGCGGTGGACACAGCGAGCCAATCCAACAACGTGCTCGGAGCGAGCCAACCAGCGATCCCGGTTAGTCAATAAAACCCGGGCCGGCAGAAAATTTTGCGCACTCTTCATCGCCACGCCATCGAACGCACTTCATCTCCTCTCCTCTCTTGGACGACATCGGGGCGGAGTCAGCCGGAAGGAACAGCCGAAGAATAGAACCGCCGCCGTTCTTGCGTCTTCGCACTCCCGTTCCGCGCCAGCGATGGATTTCGCTGGGCCGGCAGCCGACTCTACAACCGGTGCCGAAAGAAGAGGAGGACTGCAGTACGCCACGATCAGCGGGCGCAGCCGCTGAACATCTCAGCACGGCACGACCAACATCACCGTTCTCGCCACTCGGTCCTTTTTAGGGCCACCAAAAACGATAGTGTGTACGATTGGCGCCAGTTGTCATGCGGCAAGCCTTTTGTCCGGTGACAAGTGGCGCCCAACGTGGGGCAGCGATCATCTTGCGGATGCAAGATCCAGCCACGCCAGCGAGCTACCAGCCGGCACACCAATCAACATGGCGCCCAACAGACACCTCCACAACATCTGGAGAAGAGCAGTAGGCTGGCTACCGGAGAGCATTCAAGACCCGGTGGAGTTGTGACGGCAGTGGTATGCGAACATCTGCTCTCCGGTACCAGCGGTGGACACAGCGAGCCAATCCAACAACGTGCTCGGAGCGAGCCAACCAGCGATCCCGGTTAGTCAATAAAACCCGGGCCGGCAGAAAATTTTGCGCACTCTTCATCGCCACGCCATCGAACGCACTTCATCTCCTCTCCTCTCTTGGACGACATCGGGGCGGAGTCAGCCGGAAGGAACAGCCGAAGAATAGAACCGCCGCCGTTCTTGCGTCTTCGCACTCCCGTTCCGCGCCAGCGATGGATTTCGCTGGGCCGGCAGCCGACTCTACAACCGGTGCCGAAAGAAGAGGAGGACTGCAGTACGCCACGATCAGCGGGCGCAGCCGCCGAACATCTCAGCGCGGCACGACCAACATCACCGTTCTCGCCACTCGGTCCTTTTTAGGGCCACCAAAAACGATAGTGTGTACGATTGGCGCCAGTTGTCATGCGGCAAGCCTTTTGTCCGGTGACACTATACCTAACCTCCCTACCAATTCTCTGTACTTTCTATTTACTTTAAAAAATTTTATTACTTTCTTTTTCTCACAATATCTCTCTATACTTTCTCTCTTAATACATTTCTCACCATAACACCAAATTACACTTTCTCTCTCCAAATATGCAGGGGTCCCTAACATAAAATTATTGCACCACTTATTAGGTACACAAAAACACCAAGAAACTTTATTTGTAGACCTATCGTCTCCCAAATATATATTGAAGGAACTCTTATCCTTATAAAAATTACGTGAAGACTTTTCTTCACCCCCTAACACAACATCAAAAGAAAATTCTACCCCCTGCACCCCTTGTACAAAAATACTTTCTCCAAACTTTCTTTCTGACTCAATACACTCAAACACTTCATTTTCACTCATAATACTTTCATTATCATTTTCTAATTTTATATTCTTACTATCTGTAATATTTTTACTATCTGTAAATTCATTATTCACATTATCATTTTTAATTACGTTATTAGTCAGTACTTCGTTTTTCGTACTGTTTTCCTTCTGGGTTTCTAATTGATTTAAATTCTCGTCTAGTTTTTTGATTACCTTGTCACATTTCTTAATAAGATTATCGTGACCTATTTTAATTTCATTCTGTAATTCTTTGAAATTAATTTTAATTTTATCATTTTGCTCATCAAATTTGTTATTCAAACTACTTTGAATCTCTTTAATTTCGTTATTCTGCTCATCTAATTTTTTGTTTTGAACCTCGAACTTAAAATTCATATCATTAAAATTGCTACACATCATGTTATATAGATGTGTTAACATTTCGTCTGTTTTGTCTTCATGAAGTGAGATGGAGGTTACTTTTTCTGTCTCTACATTTTCGGTCGTACTCGCCTCGCCAACCTGACTGAGGTTAATTGAACATCCATCTCACTCATAACTATTTCGTCAGGGAGGCTGACTTTTTCAGTTTTATCTTCATCATTATTCATGTTTACAATTTATAATACAGGCATGCATCTAATAGTATAACCTAACTTCATCAAATTTGGTTATGTTTACGTAAAATTCTTATTACCTCAGATAACTCTTTCCATTCTCCTCGTAGGCTTACTCTATATAAAATTATATATAAGGCTACCATCTGTTATAAATCAAATTCTATCATATTTATATAACTGTATTTTACAAATACACGATAACAGTAATTATTGTGTTTACTATCGGGCGCCATGTTGGCAACTACCAACAGATGATATTTCATTACTTTACGGGCCAGTTTTCATGTTAAGCGAACGAGGTTGTTGAACAGGAAGTGTTATCTGAAATAAATACTCAGAAATGGTTATAAAAACAAAACTTATTATTAACATAAGTTTTACATATATCTTGGACTCGACCATGCGTCAAACACGCCTCTGGGCGTAGTCCTACATATCATGAAATACACAAACATATTTAATATTGAACTTTGTAATTAATCTAAACATATAATAAGCATATAGTAAACAAATTTAAGATATATATATATATATATATATGTCTGCACAACCCAGCATTTATATAAATCACTCTCACTCTCACTCTCTCTCTCTCTCTCTCTCTCTCTCTCTCTCTCTCACTCTGGTACAATTCTTTTATGAGCTCATTTTGAAAATTAAAATTTTAAATACTTGAATTTACTTTCTGTTATTTGTTATTTTGGTCATTTCAAATTAAGTTTGATCTGAAAATAAAATATATATGATGCTGGAACGTTCTCACCAAATAGTCGTCTGTTGTTTTACGAACTTCGCGCACCGCGAGTTCGTCGATTTTTACCGGTCACATTTTTGAAGTCGTAGATTAAACTCAGCACTGTATCTAACTAGTTATTTAACCACTTTTTGTGGTTCAAAAGTTAAAATTCACTTTTCGTGAACGATTTGCTGTGAAAGAGTTGCCGGCCGGCTGCAATCACTTTCCCTGTTGAAATGACACCGAGTCTTTGTTCCATATTTCCGAGGTGGGGTGAATCTACGTCACTCGTCTATTGTCTGGTTGTTTACAATTTCGTCTTGTTGACAGAAACAAATTCCTGGCCGCTGACGTCATAAAGGCTTGTCGCTTTTATCGCATTAAATGACATACTGTTTTTTGTGAGGCTTCACGTTTTTTGCTCTGAAGCCGTCCGAATCCTGGCAAATATTATATAGTCCACTCACGGTATATTCATAAAGGTTATTAATTGTTTGTCTAATTTTGACCAAATGAAGGAATACAATATTTCTGGGTTTTTATACCATATTTAGGGTAATTACAAATTGTACCATTATTGTACCATTACAACTACATACTATCATCTACTTGGAAAAGCAACAGAAGCTTGTGATTATCTGTAACTCACTGATTCACAAGTCAGAAATGATGAAATTAGATTTTACAGGCATCAGGTTTTATATCAAGGCGTGTAATTTTCTGGGCATCAGGTTGAAAGTGTTGTCAGTGCATTGAAAACATATTTGTCAAGATGTATAAGCTCTGTCAAGATTTTTATGTACTTCCTGTTACACACAACTTGTATCTGTCAAATAATACTAGTATGTGCTAGAAAATTTTAATATTGTAATGGTACGGGACTATTTTAAAAGTGCGCCAGTTCATGTATTGATAGTGCAGTTGAGGTATCAAAAGGCAATGCGTGATTTGAATTAATCATGTAATTATTAAAGAGTTAAAGAAAACATTTTGCTATATGTATATATGAGAAAGAAATTGTCAAAGGATGTATAAAAATAGGTTGCCAAAATGTCAGGAGAAGATGGTAAAAGCAATGTTTTATGTGAACGTAATTGATATCAAAAGCTGGTGCTGGGATTGAGTCACATGATTCCATACTCAGTTCCTGGAACTCACTCACCTATCGTGTATGGAATGATTAACTCCTCAGCCATTTGCGCTAGAGATGAACAATATTTTGACACGTAAAAATTCAAAATTATTGCTTGGGTATGCATGTGAACTAAGGAACAGTGTTTGACAGGACAAACCCGTGAAATTCCTATAATAAAAAGGAACCAGTAATCAAAACGTGAATATGTAAGTACAGCCAGCTACTTGCATATGGTGCAGTTGTTGGTAAGTGTATTTGTGGAACCAGGAACTTTGGAGCTTTTCATATATGAGGATTTTAGCAGTTATTTTCATGTAACAATAACATTTTAAATGTTTGCTAATTTAGGTTTTGATATTTTGTTTGCTGTCTATAATATTCAGCATAGTGTTGAAAAGTCAAGAAGTTTTTGTTGTATGGTTTCTTTAATAATATTACTGTAAACAATGAAATGCGTTAAATAAATGAGTTCATTCACAGATAAAGTTAAACTAGAAGCATCTAGGGATTTTGCATACCATAAGGACTGATTAAGAATGTGGAAGATGTATTGGTATCAGTTGTATTAATTTTATTTTGCTAACTGCTATTGTATTTTTATTATTAAGTGGAAGTTTTCAGCTTTTAGTCATTGTCAGACACAGTTGAGGTAATGAACGACCATTTAATCTGTTGATGTATAACCCTTTTAAACAATTTTAATTACTACAGAATAAGTAACCACACACACACACACACACACACACACACACACACACACACACACACACACACACACACACACACACACACACACACGCACGCACGCACGCACGCACGCACGCACGTGCGCACACAGATGCAATCTCTTAATTAAATTTTGTTATATTTTAGGAAGCTGGCTTACTCAGGTTTCAAACAATTCTTTTTGTTTCCCGTAACATAAAATTTTGTAGCAGATTTCAGATTTTATATTGCAATGAACGTTGTTGATAATAATAAATTTTGTAATAAAACAAGTTGCGTTGAACTGTGAATAGTCTCAGTCGAATATAACACAATTAAGCCAGCCGTTTTGCAGTCTTCAAAATATTTCAACCATGCACTTTTTGGTACAGCCTTGAGTGTACAGCCTCTTAACGATTTTCATTTTACGTATTCAGCGGCCATGAAATGTCCTTTCATGGAAATTATCACTATTGGGAGGAGGAAAAATCGCGTTGGGACGTTCTGGTGAATACGGCAGTTGCCGTGACACCATTATGACATTCCTTTTGCCTAGCCTGGCAAAATTCTTAACAAGAAATGACATGCGTCCAGGCATTTTTGCATCGGGCTGCAATTTTTATGAATTATTCATCCGTAAATCTGGTCGGTTTCTACGAATAGATTCATACAAATAGTGTAAAATATCCGAATGGTACTTTATTTACCACTGCGCCTAACGATGAAATTTCGTGAAACACAAAAACATAATCTTCATCTGACAACCACGATCTTCAACTTGTGTACAGCAGTTTTTGAACATTGTAAACCTCTTGTTCACGCACACAAGTCTCACCAGAAACCTTCTGAACATGTTTACCTGGACTGAACAGTTTATCTCATAGTTTACACAAAACTTAAACCATGTTTTTCAATCTTGCATTGTAGAATGGCAAAAAAAATTGCCTAATACACCTAAGGATGACTTACTCAAGTAGCTGTGAAATCTAAACTATGCATCAAATAGGGCTAAAATTTCAGATGATTGTCACTAACATGTGTACTAACATCACATAAAAACAGTTTTTTTTTCATCGGATACTTGTAGCAGTGAAAATTGCGCAAAATTGCACGAACTTTTTGATAAAACCTCCTATACGGATTTGTAGAATCAGCTTCACAGTAAGCCAACCAGTGGATGTTTGCCTCAATACCGTGTTATCTTAAGACATGATGATATTCTGTGTGCGTGCGTGCGTGCACACGTGTGTGTGTGTGTGTGTGTGTGTGTGTGTGTGTGTGTGTGTGTGTGTATTTATGTAGTATGAAATTGTAACTGCCAACAGATATGCAAACTGCGATATACAAAAATTGATTCTGTGAAATGTAAAGGAGACTTAATTTTTCTAATTTCATGAATAGGGGATAATTTATTCATGAAAAAAGCATCAGTGTTAAAAACCATTTACAAAATGTGTTATTTAAATTAATAGAAACACTTTTGAATGAAATTTTAGGGAAAGAATTAGTAATATTGTAACTTTTATCTTTCTTGGTAAAATTATTTTACTTATTCAAATTACAACTCCCACTTACCTTACGACTTTGATCTGGCCGGATCGCATAGTGTGGACTAACCCATTTCGTTCGACGAACTCTGACGATACATATAACGAAATAAGGCATTGAAAGAATTTAACTCTCAATTGCATGGAAGAGAAATCAGATTTTTCTTTATTACTCAGAAATGTTGAAATGTTAAATCTTCTTGTTACATATTGTGCAACTCTTACACCTTACTGACTATCTCTTACCTTATCATGGACAATTATATAGCTTCATTCACACACATATACACTTAATTCAGCCCAGCATTGCACACTCACTACTCCCATTCCATTATAAAACCCCAATTACCCAATTGAATACATGATTTTAGATCACTACCGGCAACGCGTTCTTCTGTGACCTCGTGGCCAGCCCGCGGTAGGTCGAAAACGTCTCGAAAAGGACGAAACTGAATCACAAATTTGGATATTATTGTTCTACAACTATCCTCCCATCCTGTCACTGGTTTTAGAAAATGACTACTTCACTTTCATTACCAAATACTAATAAAATTATATGAGCATATCTAGCTCGCGTGTCGGCGCCGACACAGTCAGTGACGAACTGGACAATGTGCTTTCCTCGAGTCACGGGAAATGAGCAGTCACGGCCATCCGGTTTTAGTCGCCGTTGGTGATTAATTGCGGTGGCATAACCATTTTATGCATGGATTATAACGGGCATGTGTGTGTGTCCAGAAGCCGATATTGGCATCTGCTCTGCTGATGTCGCTCACAGTAGGCGGAGTTTGACGCCGTTTTCCGGTAGTCGGTCGATTGGAACTACTAACTGTTCGTCCCAGCGCCATGTTTGTCTCATCTGTCGTGTCTTTCACGGCGTCAGTGCCGATCCCCGCCCGGCTGAGTTGCATACGGGCGTCAAAACACATGCACAGAGTTCTTAGAATTTTGGTGGAGGTAAATTCTTCAGCCGTGTTACACCACTGAAATTGCGCATTCCCTTTTGTTCCAAACGCGGTTTCTCAACCTCGTGCTGTTGCTTGGACAATAACGTTGCACAATACAATTACAGTTTTTTCAAATTTATTATACCAGTCCGCCCGAAAACGAAATAAGAAAAAATATAATAATGCCCCAAACGGTTAAAAATAAAAATACCCAAAAATGACCCGCTACAATACCCCCTCGATGAGAATTCTGCTGTCCACAACAGAAGAAATCTCATCGATAAACCCCGAAGAGGACCGGTGAGGAACTGGTGCCAACAACCCCCTGGTTCTTAATCTGCATGGGTACACGACCCCCCTGGCTCAGCGACCATGGACTCATCTGAACGAGATCACTGGACTTCTCCGTAAGAGATCCCAACACCGAGAAATCGATCAGACTCGCACCACGGCGCACCTCGCCTTCTAACATGCTACCCCCAAAAATCCTCAATCCCTGGCTAAAATCGTTCCAGCTCCTCCGCCGATGTGGATCCCCTTTTTGCAAGCTGGGCTGCCTTTGGCAAATACTGGGCTCACACACTCTAACATTACATATTACCATAACACATAAGAATAAAACTTTCTTTTAAAATTTTTCAAAAATTTAAAAAATTCAAAATTCAAAAAATAATCGTTTATCAAAAAATTCTCTTCCTCTTTTTTCTAATTTTTGTTTCAATGACTTAACCTAAACATTCCTATTAATACAAATACATCCTTACTCTAGCATGAGAACAATTTATAGCCTACCAATATAAAGCAATACAATAAAAGAAACATCATTAATACATACACAATAAAATAATCATTACTCAACATATTCACTCGCTGGCAGGCGAAAAATCAAAAAAAATTTTTTTTTTTTTCCAAAAAAATTTAAAATTTTCAAAATTTTAAAATTCAAAAAAATTATTCATTAAATATTTATTAAATTTATTTATTAAATAACATTTATTAAAATTATTCAAATATTGGTTTGAATTAGTTAAACAAACAAATCACAATTAGCTTCCTACTATACACAAGCTTAGTAGGTGTATGAACTCATCAGCTGATCATAACTAGGTCAAGTCCAAAACCTTTGACCTACATATGTTATGTATGATTTCTGAAAACACTTTAAATATCTGTAATATCCTACCTTGAAATACAAAACATAGTAACATAAAATATTTATAATAAACAAAATATTAATATAATCAATCATCAACTTGACATTTAAATTATTTAAAACAAACAATTCTTAACTTTACATTATTTTCAAATTTTATCAAAATTCTGTCACTGGTTAAAAAAATAAACAATTGTATATTCTTTATCATGAATCTCTCTGCCTTTTCAACAATCTTACCTTAATATACTGTGGGTGATGTAAATTATTTATTCTCGTTTTTCTGTATGAGATTTCTATACATATATAAACTTTCTCCCCCTGACTCTAATATTTATCAACTGCAACTCCCATGACACCCATCTCTACCAAAATCTCTACTAATCAGGACATTCTAAACCCCAACTTATCATTTAACACAATTCGCCGCCTTCTCCCCATATATAAAAAAAAATACTCTCTAACCCTTTGTACATAGGATACGTGTTTCCTTCCCAAAACTCATTCCCTTATGTTGGTCCCTGGACTCCCCCTAGGTAACCCTTTCCGGCGCCAATCGGTCCCTATCCCGTCCCAACCCTTGTTGCGGACTCCTACATTACACTACCCTCTAATACAAAATTGCCATCCCCAAAAATCTCAATCTCATTTCATTACCACAAATACAACAAAACAACCTCATTAATTATGAACATAAATATATATCATTCAAAACTCTACATAAATTCCCCACAACTGTGTCAACATTAATACTTCACCAACTTCTATAACATACATTAACTCAAAAACAACATTACATCATACTCATCTCTACTATTTCACATTCACTTTTTATTCAATTTGGACAGGTCTGCATGTCCCATAAAACATTTATCACCCATGAATTATCTTTTATTAATCTGCATATTCTTTTTATCTTTACTTCAAAATATCTGTAGTACACTAAACATTAATTACTTGTAACATTTACAAACCAATATACCAGTGACATTATTGCTGATCAGCTGATATCCTAACATAATTAAAACACCATGGATACCTTTCAAAATTGAACAGTTACATGTAATACATTATCAACACTTACTTCTATTATGTTGATTGCCTGCCAGGCGTCTAATGATTGGCTTAGAAAAAAATTACACACATAATGAAAATACATTTTATCAACAACTATATCTACCACACAACAATAAAATGATACCTTTAAAATTATAGTATGAACCTTATTTTACGAGTCTGAGCATATAATTATGTGGACAGAGCACAAGCATTTTTGATTGGATTAAACCTTGAATAAGCAAAACTTTTACGTCATAAAATTTTAAATTCGTGACTCCTTTACGTCACCTCCCAGCCACACACTCTATTTCAGATTATGGAGGACTGTCTCGCCCTTTCGCTTCCACAGAGACGGTATATTTTGGAGCAGGTTTTTACCTCTCCGTGTCTCTGCTTCCGCTGTTAAGTTAAAATTGGTGAACATCATCATGTTCTCGTTAATAATCATGCACCCTTAAACGGATCTACCACCTGGCTCTGCTGTTCCTTCTCGAACAGAGTGGCAGCCGCTGTTCCATAGTTTGGTGATTCCCCTTTTTATTACCCCCCATCAATTTCAAAATACACCTTTACAACGATAACAGCTATGGCCAGTTATGGTCAGCGCGTAATCGTAATGTGCCCCAACCATAGCTGTTAAAGCTAAACCAATTCCACGGTCAGGGTTCGGTGAGGCCGTGACCGCCCGAAAATTTGGGGAATCACAAGTAAAATATCTTTCGTAATATTAAATTTACGAATTTATATTTAAATGACAATATTAATTTAGATGGGGTTTTAACCCACTTTATATGGAAGCTTAACCATTATTAACATAAAATATTAAATACAAAATCTACAACCTTCCCCCATAGCAGTTCCACACTACACTGTTATGTCCCTTCATTGAGCACCAAACTACCCCCCCAAAATTATCCCCACACCTTGTATTGATAACAAGTTCTTATATTACTACACATTTCTTCAAAACGTTCCTATACCCACTACTACTAAAATCTAACAATTATATTTGGTCACCTAATGCTAAAAAATTTAGAAGAAAAAATTGTATATCTTAAATTTAAAATTATACACATCCAAAATTGTTTTGGTTTTTTTTTTTTTTTTTTTTTTCAAAAATCTATTTACACTGGAGGCTGACTAACATTCTTATGATAAGTGGTAGTAAGGCAGTAATCGCCTGAAAAGTCGGGTTTCGCCGCAAAACGGATTGGCACTAGGTAGATATACTACGTGAATTCACGTCCCCCCTCTGAAACACACTACTTCCCCTCTCCTACCATTTCTTCTACCCCACTTTCTACCGTGCGCCCAACCGTCTTGCCCCAAAACTCGTCGTTTCGGGCCAATCAGAAAATATTGTCAAAGGCTCCATTTTAATTTTGCCCTTGACACCAAAAAATTTAATTTGAATGCACTGCCTTTTATTTAATGCAGCCTCCATTATATACAAACACTCTAAGGCAGTGCAGGCACGTGACAGGCACACCGATCTGCTGCACCATGAGTGTATTAAAAAATTTTAAGTCGAGTCACGTACCTGTTGGGGTCCCCCTCCCCATTCAAATGTGCAGTTAGATGTTCTACTTTATACCAATTTTGGTGGAGCCGGACCATCGTTGTTTTCACCGCCCGAAGGAAGATCCTGCCAACCATGGCCCGCCTCCGAGTTCCGAATTCCACGGCCAGGACTGGTAAGATCGTGACCGCCCGAAAATGGGGGAGTAGCCCTTCTAAAAACATAAAAGAATAATTAAATAACATTCATACCTTTACAAATTAACAAAATACTTATGCTGACCAAAATAATTTCAAATTTGTAGCGTTGTGCGTACCCACTATCTCCCTGGTTTCTCTATTCTGTAACACATATGAATTTTTCATTTTTATTTCCACTACCTCGTACGGCCCCTCGTACAATAAGAAAAACTTCTTGATCTCCTTATCTTGTGCACTTGATAAATCGTGTCGTCGTACCAATACCAGCTGTCCAATCTCATACTGCGTCCACTTACCTTTCATGTCATGTTTCCGTTTTCTCCTCTCCCCTTTTGTCAACAGACTTTCATTGGCTAGTCTCAGCTTAACATCGTTACCGATAGTGTCGGTTTCCGGTGGATATTCAATTAGTTGTTCCAGAATCCTCTGTGGACGCTTTCCTCTTATTAGCTCATAAGGCGTGAACCCCGTCGACTCGTGGGTGGTGCAGTTTAGCCAGTTTTCAATCTTCTGCACATAGAGTGGCCACTCACTATGTTTGGCATGGCAGTATGTTCGAAAAATTCTGCCCAACTCCCTCATGACTCTCTCAGCTTGATTCGACTGTGGATGATATACGGCAGTGTGCTTTGGGATAATACCTTCCCATCCAAGAGTCTGGCGCCATCTTCCGCTGATGAACTGCGGACCGTGGTCGGATAATATCACCTTCGGCTTTCCCACGTTGATCATATAGTCGCGTGTGATTTTCTCGCTCAGCACCTTACTTGTGGCTCGCTTTACACTATATAGCCTGACATATTTAGAAAAAGTATCAAGTACAACAAAAATATGCATCACTCCACCCCTACCTTTCGGCAGTGGGCCGTACAAATCTACAGCTACTAAATCGAATGGTTTTTCTACTTTAATATAATTTAGTTCTCCCTCTAACCTATAATTTACAACTTTGGATTTCTGACATAACTCACAAACTCTAAGTATTCTTCGGACTCGTTTCTCCATGTTCTTAAATAAACAAGATTCCTTTAATACATTCACACACTTCCGTGCCCCAAAATGCCCGTATCTAAAATGACAGTCCCACACTATTTTCTCTATCAACCCTTCAGGTATGACTAACCTCCAATCTCTCTCTCTCCCCTCTACTTTTTTAAACAAACTCCCTTTAAACACTTGAAAATATTGTTTATACCCAAACTCATCTACATCTGATTCTATACTAGTAATTATTTTATTTAATTTATTATCAGCTCTTTGCATTACATTTATATCTTTTAATTCCTCCCCAAAAAGTTTATCTTCCCGGGATAGTCTATAAATTTCTATCTCTTTGATATCTCTACCTGTTCTATTTCTGTCTGTGTCTACTCGTGATAGTGTGTCTGGCACCCTGTTCTCTACACCCTTAATGTATTCCCAAGAAAAATTATACTCTTGAAGAGCTAACACCCACCTGGTTATCCGGCTGTGTGTGAGTTTACAAGTATTCAGGAATGACAGCGCTCTATGGTCCGTCCTGATGATGGTTCTGTTACCCAGCAGATACGTTCGGAACTTCCTCACAGCGAACACTATACTGAGGAGCTCCTTTTCGGTGGTAGTGTAATTGCGCTCTGCGGCCAGCAACGTCCGGCTGGTGAAGGCGATGGTTTTATGCTCTTTTGCCTCGTCCTCTTGGTAAAGCTCCGCTCCCAATGCTATATTACTAGCGTCTGTCTGCAAATAAAATTTGTCATTAAAATTGGGATGGTTCATTAATATCATGTCTGTGAACTTAATTTTGATGTCATTAAACGTCGCTCTTTCGTTATCGCCCCATCTCCATTGCTTGTTCTTCTGTAACACTGCGCTGAGTCGGGCCGTCGTCTGTGCGTAGTTCCTCTGAAACTTCCTGTAAAAATTACAAAGACCAAGAAAACTTTGCAATTGTTTTATATTTTTGGGCTCTGGGAATGTCAAGATGGATTCTACTTTATCCGGGTTAGCACGTATTCCTGTAGGTGTTATTATAAAACCTAAAAAATGTATCTCAGTTTGCAAAAATTTCGATTTGTCCCAATTCACTGTCAAACCTCCCTGATATAACTTCCCCAACACATATTCCAAATGCTCTACATGCTCTTCAAATGTTCTGGATGCTATTAAAATGTCATCAACGTAAATAGTTAAAAAATCTAAGTTGTGTGGTTGCAAAATTTCGTCAAGACACTTGATAAAGCTAGCTACACTTGTGTTCAAACCGAACGGTAGTCTCTTAAATTGGTAATTCTTTCCATTGAATAAAAAAGCTGTATATTTTCTACTATTTGCTGCCAATGGAACTTGCCAATACCCGGCGGTTAGGTCTAAAGAAGTCATATATTGTACGCCGCTAAACTTCTGAAATATTTCTTCAATAGCTTCGGGTGACTCCCTATCTGGAATAATTATTTGATTGATTTTGCGGGCATCTAAACATAACCTAACTCTACCATCTTTTTTAATCACGACTACTAAGGGGTTGGAATATGGTGACACCGATCTCTCAATTATATCTCCATCTAACATTTTCTCTAACTCAAGCTGGACCGCTCTTCTCTTCGCATATGGCACCGGATAACTTCTTTGCACATAGGGTGCGTGTTCCCTTACCTTTAACTCGCATTCATAGTTTCTTGCCCTCCCTGGTACATCGGCAAACACTTCTCTAAAATTCTCTACTACCCGCCACAACGATTCACGTTGAGAACTCCCTATCACGCCACCCTCACTACAAAATTTCAGTGCTCTTTCATTCCATAAGTGATCCTCATTCTCCTCATACTCTATCTTACTCTCACTACACACATTCATACTAATTTCCATGTCTTGTTTATCATTCCGATTGTGTATCACCCTTACCCCTGAAATTCTTACCGCATCTAACACCCGTTCAAAATTAATACGGACTGGTTCCCCTTCATTATTTAATTCTAATACCCGTTTATGAAAATCAATCAACGCCTTATGTTTAATCAGAAAATCATTTCCCAGTATAACCTCAAGATTTAGTCCCCGTACAACTAGAAATGTATTATCATACCCTACCCCGTTAATTATCATGTTTAAATGCACTTGTTTCGTGACTCTCTTACTTCTAACTCCCGTAATACCTACAATCGTCACCCCAGCTACTGGTAAAGACGGAATATTTTTATTTATTTCTTTTAATTCATCTAATACATGTTCAGAAATAACAGAGATTTCGCTACCCGTATCGATTAAAGTTTTAATCTCCTTACCTTCTATGTTGATTTTCACCTCAGTCAGTCCATTCTCCCGTCTCACTGCTTCGAAGTCTTCCTCCTCCAATAATTCCTCAGATAAATCTGTAATCACAATGTTGTTTTGGTATCTATCATCCATTTGGACCCCAGAAACTTCCGGCGACAACGGTCGGGTCCGGTGTTCCATTGTCCCTCTTAGTTTCCCGCAGAGGTGCTCGCCACTGCATGGTTGTATCCTCGCTCATGCTGGTTTCCTCGCGGTTCATGAGTTTGGCCTCTCTGTGCTCCTCCTGGGCCCTCTCCCCTTCGCTGGTATGCATGCTGGTTCTGTGCGGGTGGTGGTCCCTGTCGCTGACCTGGTCTCTCTCTCCTGCATCTAAAACAAAAATTTTGTGTCGCATAATTCTCTTGTGAACATGCTGGACAAGTCCATTTTGGTCCTCGGTTATTTTGTTCTCGTCTGGAATATGCCGGTCCATTTGTAGGTCCCCTCGGCGGTCCCTGATTACCTCCATTATTTCCATTCTGCTGGTTCTGACGGCGACTCAATTCTTGGTCCCGGATGTTCTGAAACACATCTAAAATATTTTCTAATTCGCTAATATTAGCTACCTCCCTTGTCATAAGTGTTATCTGTACTTCCCTTGGCAAATGCTTGCTGATATGCCTCACAAAGGATCTAAATGGCAATGGCGGTTCTAAGTATTTCGCCTCGTTAAATATTTTCATTACATACCCTGTTATATTATTATTGGGCCCCCCGAAATTCCCTGTTCCCATGATTCTACTTCGTAACACTTCTTGATCTTCTTCCGACCAATATTTATTTATAAATGCATACTCAAAATTTTCAAAACACTCCCATTCCGTTTTATGTACTTCGGCCCATATTTCCGAACTACCTTTAAAACATTTTAAAATTTTTAATAATTGGACTTCCCAGTTATTAGTACTGAACTTATTGAACTCTCTCACTCTGCTTATGAACTGCATAGGGTGTACTTTTTTGTTATCACAACTGAATGTCTCTAACTCAACTTCACTGCTTACGTCACGAGTCATAATTACTCGCTCGGTAACAGTGTTAACTTGTTGGCTGATGGCCTTGGTCAATTCATTTTTAACATTCATTAATTTAAGGTTATTATCACATTCAAGGTCACTTATTGTATTATGTATGGTCTTAAATTCGATCTTACAATTGTTTTCTATTTCACTTATTTTAAGGTTATTATTTTCAATCTGACTCATAGCGTAACTAACCTTACATTCAGTATTAGTGTTACATTCACTTATCTGTTTCTCAACAATTGTATTTATTACGCTATATTGTTCCGTGATCTGTTTCTCTACTTTATTAGTTATATTATTGGTAATATCAGAAACACGGCACTCTAATTGCTCAGTTAATGACTCTGACAGGTGTAATTTCATACTTTCACAACGTTCATCAATATGTTTGTCTAATACACTGCTCAAATTATCAAATTGCATATTAATATTCTGCTGAAACTGAATATTCTGTTCTTTAATTTCATTAAAAATAATATCGTTTTTAATATTCTGCTGTTCGCATTTTATTTTCTGTTCTTTGAATTCGTTACTTAAAATCTCAAATTTCTCGTCATTAGTATTAAAACGACTCTCAAATTTTTCGTCAATTCTATCAAGACGCTTGTTTAATTCATTATTCTGCATGTCAAATTTGTTGTCCATTTTTCGTAAGAAACTCATTATATCTAGTTCCTCTGATTGTTTACTTTTATTAATTGAAACGGGGGTCAATTGAATCCCCGAATCAACGTATATTTCGTTTGGTTGTGGTTGAGACGCAATCGGAGTGGAATGAACTATTACATTACTGCCGCCAGCTGTTTCTGTAACAGCACCCGTCTCCCCCCTCAACATACCACTTTCATCCAGCGATTGCGACTCAAGGCCACTTTCACTCATAATTGAATTTATTATACTACTTTTTTCTGTATTCTCGGACATTTTTACTTTATCTATTTTTTCTTACGTAACAACTGTCAATTAGTAATTTTATTTCAAAACTGATATTTTACCAAATCAATTTGCTTTCATAACCCTACTTCGCTATGCATCGTCAGATGTAGGCCGGTGTTAAAATAACCCCTCTTCAGTTATATTAAATCCTCGTCACGCCGCACCAATTGTTCCTTTAGATTTCTTGTTTTTTAGTGTCCGAAAAATATCTGAATATGTTCTACACCTTTAATTGACCGCAGTCACCTAATTTGTTACTGTTATTTCACTGTTGCTTTAAAATAAAACTGTAAGAGTTAGCAGGGCGCACTCGGCGCTGTGTCGGCCGACACGATCAACGACTAACTGGGCAGGAAAACGTCGCAGGTGTAGCTAACGTGATCTCATACTTTTTGATGGAAATCACAGCCTTGGGCTTCGTCGCCGAAGCTTCGGCCCATGCTATGCATGTGGTTTTTGAGTCAATGTCGCACATGATCTTCTATAGGCAGTGGCTGACGTCATTTAAGTGGGCTTGGTCTAAACGACACTTCCGTAGTGAACCCAACGGAACGATGAAAATTTCACTATATGGCCATCTTACTTTTTTGCCAACGCTTGGGTAGGCGCCCATGCTTGGTGTGCGCATGGGAGCGCAATGCCACACTCTCGCATAGTTCTTGGAAATTTGTGGAGGTGAATTCTTTGCTCGTTGCGTTGCACAATGGAAATTGCGTATCGCCTTTGTCTCAACCATAGCTGTTGCTTGGACAATAACGTTGCACAATACAATTACAGTTTTTTCAAATTTATTATACCAGTCCGCCCGAAAACGAAATAAGAAAAAATATAATAATGCCCCAAACGGTTAAAAATAAAAATACCCAAAAATGACCCGCTACAATATTGAAAGAATCTTGTGAGTATGTTCTTAATTCTTTCTTTTACTTTCGTTTTATCAATAATAATAATGTTTTATTATTGTACTTACCATATAATTCACAACACTCCGGTCCGTGCACGTGGCGTTATAATCACCATTACGTTCTTATTTGGGTCCAGGGTTCTTTACTAAGCGAGAAACAAACAGTTTGGGATTTTTCGAAATAATGAGTCTAACACCATGTATGTGAAATAAAACTTTTGTTTTAATATTTCTAAATTGCCACTATTAACATTCACAAAATCAACATGGAGTCTTATACACCCAAAACAAAATGGCGGCTACGTACTTCCGCTCAACTAATTATTCATTATTCCATTTTTTTACTTAATTTGCCACAAGAACATTTTAAATAGACTGCAGTTATTTTTGAGTTGATTTACTTAGTTTCTTAAAACATAAACCAATGCCTCATTTACTTATAAATGTCGGCATCCTCTCGCACGCACACACACTCTATCTTTCCCCATATATTAATTATTGGTACATTTTTTGTTTTTATTTTAATTAGAATTTTGAGCTCAATTTGATCAAATGAATAATGGTTATAGGATTTGAAACTTTCCTGAGTTTGTAGTTGTAGTTTCCACTCAGACGTTCTCCATCTCAAGCCAGGTGGTCAGCGAACTTTACTGTTTAGTCTGTCCTTTCGTTGCACTGAATTTATATCTACATCTTATGTTACTGGTTACATTACCAGGTACTGATTACCTGTTGATTACATTTTAACTGTTCAAAAACACTTTTACTAGCAAAACTTCGCCAGCGAATTTTTTAGCATGCTAATGCTCTGAGTGTATGTTGCAGACTGGGGCGGACATCTTTGTACAATTCACCCAGGTGGAAGGGTTATTCCGTCATAATTCTTTTGTTTAAAACGGATGACGGCATTGTCTTACGCCTCCATTGTTGCGATTTCGTATTGGTTATGACGTTTTTTAACATTGTTCGAGGCCTGCTTTGTCCAAATATGTGTTGAAAGTCATGTACACTTATGACCTTGGTGTCAAGTTACTCTGGCGAACTGCGTTGTATGTACAATATTGGGAAAAGTTAAACTAACCATTTTTAACACATGAAAACAATAAAATTATTTTTCCTGTACCGATAAATCCTCACACGGACGTATGTACCGTCACAGTTCTTTGTTTGGGGTACACTTAATGTGTCCTGCATTATATATTGTCCTACTCTACTCCAATTTAAATATATTAAATACAAAATGATATAATTTCCACCTACCTGCCAAGATTCTATTACGGTCCAGGATCCAATCACATGAACATCAGATACAAACATGTGTTAAGGTTATCGAAATAACTGATTCGACACATTGTTATGAAGAGAAATAATTAGTTTTAATTATCAATTATTGCTAATTTAAAATTTTGTTTATCAAATACAGTCACTTACATGTTTTTCGACTATGGTGTAATTCTTGCTTATAACTTATTTTAAACTTACATATTATTACTTACAATCTTAAGGTAGCCCAGCCTGCTTTACATACGCACTCACATTCTTAAAACAAAATTCCCCTTCACCCTTATGAATTAAAACCCATTATATAAAGCCCAAGCCAGCCATGTGTTCACTCGTTGACCGCGTGGTCGCCCCGTTTTAAGTTCTGAATTGTCCCGAATCCCCCCCAAAAAAAACTATTGTGTTTTGTTGTTGTCTCGTTGTCAGACATCACCGTCACTTGGTTTTTTACACTGTTAACTCATTTTACTGTTATATTGTGAAATTTTGCGAGGAGCCCACTCGGCTCAGTACCGGCACCGGTCTAATCGGTGAACGACTGTGCAACTAACTTGGCGGGCGAGAGGAAACAGTGTTCCCCGGCCATCAGATTTCGTTGTCGTTCATAGCTGAATTGCCGTGGCTTATTCGCTATGAATATAACACATAGTGTGTTTTTTCCTAGTGTTGGCTGATGATATTAGGCGCTGCTAGACTGACGTCATTAACACGGAGACAGTCCTTAGCTCCGTTTCCTGTAGCTTGGCTGGTTGGTTTTACAAACTGTTTGCTCATGCGCCATTTGTTACAGCGTCGTCTGTTTCTCTCGGCGCCCCAACAGCGCGCATGCTTGAGTCGTTGAGTGCGTGCATCGTCACACTTATACAGAGTTCTGAGAATTCGAGGGTGGTACAAATTCCTGGCTTGGTTACACAACAGAAACTGCGTCTTGCCTTTGTTCTAACTGTTCTCTTGCCACGTGGTCTGTTACAATGGAAATAACGTGTGCACAATATTTTTTACAAAACCCCCAAAAAATGAAATAAATGAAATACAAATACCCCATAACGGTAATAAATGAAATTACCCCTTTTTGACGCGTTACAATACCCCCCCCCCCAATGAGAATTCTTCTGTCCAAAACAGAAGAAATCTCATTGATAAAACCCCGAAGAGGACCGGTGAGGAACTGGTGCCAACAACTCCCTCTTGTTCTTACTCCTCATGGGTACACGACCCCCCTGGCTTGGCGACTATGGACGCATCTGAACGAGATCACTGGACTTCTCCGTAAGAGATCCCAACACCGAAAAATCGAACAGACAAGTACCACAGCACACCTCACCTTCTAACATGCTACCCCCCCAAAATCCTCAATCCCTGGCTTATATTATGCCAGATCCTCCACTGATATGTTTCCTCTTGTATGCAAGCTGGGCTGCCTTTAGCAGATACTGGGCTCACACACACTCACATCGCCTACTGACATTACCTATCATAAAATTGAAAACTTTTCCAAAAGTTATTTAAATTACAACCCATTGGTTGTTTTCAGGTAAAATTGATTCATAAATTTTGTATAAAGTCTAAATTATTCTCTTCATTGTTTTCTGTTTTTATTTAAAATAAGTTGATTTAAACATTTCTTCTAATTAAACATATCCTTAACCTAACATGTGAATACTTAGAGTCTAACAATACAAGTCAATACAATAACTCAATAAAACAAACATGGTTAGCACACAAATAATAAAATAATCAATACTTAAAATATTCATTAGCTGGCAGGCGAAAAATCAAGATTTTTTTTTTTTCAAAAAAAATATTTTCCAAAAATTTTAAATTCAAAGAAAAATTTTAAATTTATTAAAAGGTTTCCTTTACATATAGAAATTATTTAAAATTTGTTTGAATTGATCAAAAAACAAAATTTGAATTGACTTCCTTACTATTAACTTACATGACCTCACTCTCAGCTGATCAAAACTAGGTCAAGTCCACAACCTTGACCCACATACGTTATGTACAATTTCTATCTGAAAATACATTTGACATCTGTAATATCCTAACTTGAAACACAAAACATAATAAAATAAAACATTTAAAATAACAAAATATTATTATAAACAATAATCAAATTGACCTTTAAATTATTCAAAATAAACTTGACAACTTTACATTTACACATTCTATCAAAATATGGTCACTGGTTTTAATTAGAATTTAAAAATTAAAATTTTTTATTAATCTCTTTCTGTAGTTGACACTCTGATTCTTCATTACTGTGGGTGACTCAATTATTTACCTTATTTAATTTACTACTTGCTCTGTATACACATATAATCTTTCTCCCTATGACTCTAACCACTAACAACTTCAACTACCATGACACCCATCTCTATCAAAAACATCTACCAAACACTCCCTAAACCCAACTTATCATTAAACTCAATTCGCCACCTTCTCGCGATATATAAAAAAAAATACTCTCTAACCCTTTGTACTTGGGATACGTGTTCCCCCCCCCAAAAAGCTCATTTCCCTTATCTGGCCCCTGGATTCTACCTAAGGCGGCCCCTTCCCACTAAAATCGATCCCATCCCGTCCCAACTTATCATTATGTTGCGGACTCCCACATTACACTACCCCCTACTACAAAATTGCCATCCCCAAAATCTCAATCTTATTACCTCACTTCAAATACAACAAAATAACATCATTAATTATAAACATCAACATATCACTCAAAACTCTACATATATTCTCCACAACTACTGTGTCAACATCAATACTTCTTAAAACTCTCTAACATACATTAATTCAAAACAACATTACATTATTCTCCTCTCTACTATTTCAACTTTAACTTTGACTTCAACTTGGACAGATCTACTTGTCCCATAAGATATTCATCACCCAAAAACTATCTCTTATTAGATTTCACAAATTATTACTTTATTCTTCACTTTATCAAATTACTTTTCTCATTACTTTAAAATAGCATCTGTAATATATTGAAACATTACATTAAACATTAATTACCTGGAACAATTACAACCAATATACCAGTGACATTTTATTGCTGATCAGCTGATCTCCTAACACAATGATATCACATCTCAAAATTGAACAAATTACATGAAAAATATATATATTTATTTATCCTTACTTCTAGCATCAATGTTTCCCCTTTTTCTGATTCTGATAATTTATGTTAACCGCCTGCCATTCGGTTTAATTATTTACTTAGGTTCAAAAATACACACATAATGAAAACACATATTTTTATCAATACCTATATCTAACGTACAACAATAAAATAATACATTTAAAATTATGGAATGAACACCTTATAGTGAATGCATGAGCATCTAGTTATTTAAACAGAGCACAAGCATTTTTATTGGATCAAAATTTTAGTTAGCAATCTTTATGTTATCAAATTTAAATTCGTGACTCACTTGAGTCACCTCCCATCCACACACTCTATTGCAAATAAACTCACTATTGAATTAAAATCTTAGTTACACCTGTAAATATTTTTATTATACATGATTCATACTGTAAAAGTTCTATACTTACAGTCCATTTAACATGGTATACACAAAACATCTACCCCCTACACCCCAATACTTTCACCTCACCTCTGAAACATTTCACAAAAATATTAGTCTACATCAAACAATTTATCATTTAATTACCCAATTCATTTCGTAAAAAATAATTTGTATTCATTAAAAATTTTAATTAATTAACATTTAAATAATCAATCAAAATATTTAAAACATATCAAATTGGTTTAATTTAATTAGTTACTGAAAATACAAATTACCTAGCCATCAAGCAATTACAATTAGTCAATTACTGTTATCAAAATTAATTCTGCTTATTTATTTAACTTGCATATATTTTAATATTATTATTACCCCAATTACACACTTGTTTACTTAACCTTCTACAATTCACACAAATAAATTCACTACATTTTATTTACAAATTTTTGTTATTTACTGTTCAGTTTTTTCCGCACTTCATTGTCCAAATCTGCCATGTCAGAACCACAAAACAAAATGTTTATCGCTGTCTTTTATTGTTTTATAGTTTAGCCTCCATCGTCCCAGATTAACCTTGGTTTTATATAACATCGTTCAATCTCATTAACACACAAATTACTGTTTTGTGTGTTATAACCATAAAAACTGACTTCATTCATCTTACCAAAATACTCATTAAACCAGTCAACGTTAGGTATTTTTGTTAAGTCTCCGTCATTAAATTCATTCACTATCGGGTTAATTACTTTTGTCAAATCATTATAGTCATTATTATTCAAATATACTTTTAAACTTTCTTTCCATTCGTCATACTTTCTATTCAAATTATACAATTCTGTTACTTTCTCCACATACAATTCTCTGTTTAACTCTCTCTCATCACCACACCACATCACACTCTCACAATTATTCCGGACAGAGGGTACAAAATTACACAACAAAAATAAATACTTCAATTCATCTACCAACACGGGACTCTTGCCCTTCTTAAACAATACTTGTGAACACATTAAATCATTATCAGAAATAATAAAGGGAAAATTTACCCTCTGTCCCCATTCTACCACAACATTATTTTTCCGCTCTCTCTCTAACTCATTAACACACATTAACATCTCATAATCACATTCTACAAACTCATCAGTACTCTCAGATACTACATTTTCAATTATATCATCGTCATCATTTGTTAGCTCTTTATCTAATATCATATTTTTACACTTGTCACTACAATTTTCATTTGTTTTATTTTTCTCTGTACATACACACTCTCTTGACTCATTTGCTTCTCTTTTTGCTTCACTACATATTTCGCTTAACTTACTCTCAATACTATACAGTGACTTAGTTAATACGTCAAATTTAGCATCATTGGTATCAAAACGACTATTCATGTCGCTACTCATTCTCTCTAATTGACTGAGTATGATACTCATTATATCGTTATCGGACCTATTACATTTTGTTGAGATCGGGGTTATCTGCACCCCCGAATCTTCAGTTACATTACTCTGGTCACTCATGCTTAATTCTGTTTTATCTTTACTCGCACTTGGAGTCGAATGTATTTCCAAATTGCTCATGTTTGAGTCGTCAAAATTTTCGACACTATTTTCATTTACTTTATTCTCGTTATCTGACATCTTTTTATAATTGATATTCAAATATTTTAATTAATCCAATTAATTAATTTAATTAATTTTTTGTAATGTACTTTCTATATTACTTTCTCATATTAACTTTGCGTAACCTAACACATGTTTGCATCCTCGTAGATGTGGAATTTAATTAATTAATTTAAATTCGTGCCTGTCACGGGCGCCATTAGTCTGCTCTACTCCAATTTAAATATATTAAATACAAAATGATATAATTTCCACCTACCTGCCAAGATTCTATTACGGTCCAGGATCCAATCACATGAACATCAGATACAAACATGTGTTAAGGTTATCGAAATAACTGATTCGACACATTGTTATGAAGAGAAATAATTAGTTTTAATTATCAATTATTGCTAATTTAAAATTTTGTTTATCAAATACAGTCACTTACATGTTTTTCGACTATGGTGTAATTCTTGCTTATAACTTATTTTAAACTTACATATTATTACTTACAATCTTAAGGTAGCCCAGCCTGCTTTACATACGCACTCACATTCTTAAAACAAAATTCCCCTTCACCCTTATGAATTAAAACCCATTATATAAAGCCCAAGCCAGCCATGTGTTCACTCGTTGACCGCGTGGTCGCCCCGTTTTAAGTTCTGAATTGTCCCGAATCCCCCCCAAAAAAAAACTATTGTGTTTTGTTGTTGTCTCGTTGTCAGACATCACCGTCACTTGGTTTTTACACTGTTAACTCATTTTACTGTTATATTGTGAAATTTTGCGAGGAGCCCACTTGGCTCAGTACCGGCACCGGTCTAATCGGTGAACGACTGTGCAACTAACTTGGCGGGCGGGAGGAAACAGTGTTCCCCGGCCATCAGATTTCGTTGTCGTTCATAGCTGAATTGCCGTGGCTTATTCGCTATGAATATAACACATAGTGTGTTTTTTCCTAGTGTTGGCTGATGATATTAGGCGCTGCTAGACTGACGTCATTAACACGGAGGCAGTCCTTAGCTCCGTTTCCTGTAGCTTGGCTGGTTGGTTTTACAAACTGTTCGCTCATGCGCCATTTGTTACAGCGTCGTCTGTTTCTCTCGGCGCCCCAACAGCGCGCATGCTTGAGTCGTTGAGTGCGTGCATCGTCACACTTATACAGAGTTCTGAGAATTCGAGGGTGGTACAAATTCCTGGCTTGGTTACACAACAGAAACTGCGTCTTGCCTTTGTTCTAACTGTTCTCTTGCCACGTGGTCTGTTACAATGGAAATAACGTGTGCACAATATTTTTTACAAAACCCCCAAAAAATGAAATAAATGAAATACAAATACCCCATAACGGTAATAAATGAAATTACCCCTTTTTGACGCGTTACAATACCCCCCCCCAATAAGAATTCTTCTGTCCAAAACAGAAGAAATCTCATTGATAAAACCCCGAAGAGGACCGGTGAGGAACTGGTTCCAAAAACCCCCTCTTGTTCTTACTCCTCATGGGTACACGACCCCCCTGGCTTGGCGACTATGGACGCATCTGAACGAGATCACTGGACTTCTCCGTAAGAGATCCCAACACCGAAAAATCGAACAGACAAGTACCACAGCACACCTCACCTTCTAACATGCTACCCCCCCAAAATCCTCAATCCCTGGCTTATATTATGCCAGATCCTCCACTGATATATTTCCTCTTGTATGCAAGCTGGGCTGCCTTTAGCAGATACTGGGCTCACACACACTCACATCGCCTACTGACATTACCTATCATAAAATTGAAAACTTTTCCAAAAGTTATTTAAATTACAACCCATTGGTTGTTTTCAGGTAAAATTGATTAATAAATTTTGTATAAAGTCTAAATTATTCTCTTCATTGTTTTCTGTTTTTATTTAAAATAAGTTGATTTAAACATTTCTTCTAATTAAACATATCCTTAACCTAACATGTGAATACTTAGAGTCTAACAATACAAGTCAATACAATAACTCAATAAAACAAACATGGTTAGCACACAAATAATAAAATAATCAATACTTAAAATATTCATTAGCTGGCAGGCGAAAAATCAAGATTTTTTTTTCAAAAAAAATATTTTCCAAAAATTTTAAATTCAAAGAAAAATTTTAAATTTATTAAAAGGTTTCCTTTACATATAGAAATTATTTAAAATTTGTTTGAATTGATCAAAAAACAAAATTTGAATTGACTTCCTTACTATTAACTTACATGACCTCACTCTCAGCTGATCAAAACTAGGTCAAGTCCACAACCTTGACCCACATACGTTATGTACAATTTCTATCTGAAAATACATTTGACATCTGTAATATCCTAACTTGAAACACAAAACATAATAAAATAAAACATTTAAAATAACAAAATATTATTATAAACAATAATCAAATTGACCTTTAAATTATTCAAAATAAACTTGACAACTTTACATTTACACATTCTATCAAAATATGGTCACTGGTTTTAATTAAAATTTTTTATTAATCTCTTTCTGTAGTTGACACTCTGATTCTTCATTACTGTGGGTGACTCAATTATTTACCTCATTTAATTTACTACTTGCTCTGTATACACATATAATCTTTCTCCCTATGACTCTAACCACTAACAACTTCAACTACCATGACACCCATCTCTATCAAAAACATCTACCAAATACTCCCTAAACCCAACTTATCATTAAACTCAATTCACCACCTTCTCGCGATATATAAAAAAAAATACTCTCTAACCCTTTGTACTTGGGATACGTGTTCCCCCCCCCAAAAAGCTCATTTCCCTTATCTGGCCCCTGGATTCTACCTAAGGCGGCCCCTTCCCACTAAAATCGATCCCATCCCGTCCCAACTTATCATTATGTTGCGGACTCCCACATTACACTACCCCCTACTATAAAATTGCCATCCCCAAAATCTCAATCTTATTACCTCACTTCAAATACAACAAAATAACATCATTAATTATAAACATCAACATATCACTCAAAACTCTACATATATTCTCCACAACTACTGTGTCAACATCAATACTTCTTAAAACTCTCTAACATACATTAATTCAAAACAACATTACATTATTCTCCTCTCTACTATTTCAACTTTAACTTTGACTTCAACTTGGACAGATCTACTTGTCCCATAAGATATTCATCACCCAAAAACTATCTCTTATTAGATTTCACAAATTATTACTTTATTCTTCACTTTATCAAATTACTTTTCTCATTACTTTAAAATAGCATCTGTAATATATTGAAACATTACATTAAACATTAATTACCTGGAACAATTACAACCAATATACCAGTGACATTTTATTGCTGATCAGCTGATCTCCTAACACAATGAAATCACATCTCAAAATTGAACAAATTACATGAAAAATATATATATTTATTTATCCTTACTTCTAGCATCAATGTTTCCCCTTTTTCTGATTCTGATAATTTATGTTAACCGCCTGCCATTCGGTTTAATTATTTACTTAGGTTCAAAAATACACACATAATGAAAACACATATTTTTATCAATACCTATATCTAACGTACAACAATAAAATAATACATTTAAAATTATGGAATGAACACCTTATAGTGAATGCATGAGCATCTAGTTATTTAAACAGAGCACAAGCATTTTTATTGGATCAAAATTTTAGTTAGCAATCTTTATGTTATCAAATTTAAATTCGTGACTCACTTGAGTCACCTCCCATCCACACACTCTATTGCAAATAAACTCACTATTGAATTAAAATCTTAGTTACACCTGTAAATATTTTTATTATACATGATTCATACTGTAAAAGTTCTATACTTACAGTCCATTTAACATGGTATACACAAAACATCTACCCCCTACACCCCAATACTTTCACCTCACCTCTGAAACATTTCACAAAAATATTAGTCTACATCAAACAATTTATCATTTAATTACCCAATTCATTTCGTAAAAAATAATTTGAATTCATTAAAAATTTTAATTAATTAACATTTAAATAATCAATCAAAATATTTAAAACATATCAAATTGGTTTAATTTAATTAGTTACTGAAAATACAAATTACCTAGCCATCAAGCAATTACAATTAGTCAATTACTGTTATCAAAATTAATTCTGCTTATTTATTTAACTTGCATATATTTTAATATTATTATTACCCCAATTACACACTTGTTTACTTAACCTTCTACAATTCACACAAATAAATTCACTACATTTTATTTACAAATTTTTGTTATTTACTGTTCAGTTTTTTCCGCACTTCATTGTCCAAATCTGCCATGTCAGAACCACAAAACAAAATGTTTATCGCTGTCTTTTATTGTTTTATAGTTTAGCCTCCATCGTCCCAGATTAACCTTGGTTTTATATAACATCGTTCAATCTCATTAACACACAAATTACTGTTTTGTGTGTTATAACCATAAAAACTGACTTCATTCATCTTACCAAAATACTCATTAAACCAGTCAACGTTAGGTATTTTTGTTAAGTCTCCGTCATTAAATTCATTCACTATCGGGTTAATTACTTTTGTCAAATCATTATAGTCATTATTATTCAAATATACTTTTAAACTTTCTTTCCATTCGTCATACTTTCTATTCAAATTATACAATTCTGTTACTTTCTCCACATACAATTCTCTGTTTAACTCTCTCTCATCACCACACCACATCACACTCTCACAATTATTCCGGACAGAGGGTACAAAATTACACAACAAAAATAAATACTTCAATTCATCTACCAACACGGGACTCTTGCCCTTCTTAAACAATACTTGTGAACACATTAAATCATTATCAGAAATAATAAAGGGAAAATTTACCCTCTGTCCCCATTCTACCACAACATTATTTTTCCGCTCTCTCTCTAACTCATTAACACACATTAACATCTCATAATCACATTCTACAAACTCATCAGTACTCTCAGATACTACATTTTCAATTATATCATCGTCATCATTTGTTAGCTCTTTATCTAATATCATATTTTTACACTTGTCACTACAATTTTCATTTGTTTTATTTTTCTCTGTACATACACACTCTCTTGACTCATTTGCTTCTCTTTTTGCTTCACTACATATTTCGCTTAACTTACTCTCAATACTATACAGTGACTTAGTTAATACGTCAAATTTAGCATCATTGGTATCAAAACGACTATTCATGTCGCTACTCATTCTCTCTAATTGACTGAGTATGATACTCATTATATCGTTATCGGACCTATTACATTTTGTTGAGATCGGGGTTATCTGCACCCCCGAATCTTCAGTTACATTACTCTGGTCACTCATGCTTAATTCTGTTTTATCTTTACTCGCACTTGGAGTCGAATGTATTTCCAAATTGCTCATGTTTGAGTCGTCAAAATTTTCGACACTATTTTCATTTACTTTATTCTCGTTATCTGACATCTTTTTATAATTGATATTCAAATATTTTAATTAATCCAATTAATTAATTTAATTAATTTTTTGTAATGTACTTTCTATATTACTTTCTCATATTAACTTTGCGTAACCTAACACATGTTTGCATCCTCGTAGATGTGGAATTTAATTAATTAATTTAAATTCGTGCCTGTCACGGGCGCCATTAGTCTGCTCTACTCCAATTTAAATATATTAAATACAAAATGATATAATTTCCACCTACCTGCCAAGATTCTATTACGGTCCAGGATCCAATCACATGAACATCAGATACAAACATGTGTTAAGGTTATCGAAATAACTGATTCGACACATTGTTATGAAGAGAAATAATTAGTTTTAATTATCAATTATTGCTAATTTAAAATTTTGTTTATCAAATACAGTCACTTACATGTTTTTCGACTATGGTGTAATTCTTGCTTATAACTTATTTTAAACTTACATATTATTACTTACAATCTTAAGGTAGCCCAGCCTGCTTTACATACGCACTCACATTCTTAAAACAAAATTCCCCTTCACCCTTATGAATTAAAACCCATTATATAAAGCCCAAGCCAGCCATGTGTTCACTCGTTGACCGCGTGGTCGCCCCGTTTTAAGTTCTGAATTGTCCCGAATCCCCCCCAAAAAAAAACTATTGTGTTTTGTTGTTGTCTCGTTGTCAGACATCACCGTCACTTGGTTTTTACACTGTTAACTCATTTTACTGTTATATTGTGAAATTTTGCGAGGAGCCCACTTGGCTCAGTACCGGCACCGGTCTAATCGGTGAACGACTGTGCAACTAACTTGGCGGGCGGGAGGAAACAGTGTTCCCCGGCCATCAGATTTCGTTGTCGTTCATAGCTGAATTGCCGTGGCTTATTCGCTATGAATATAACACATAGTGTGTTTTTTCCTAGTGTTGGCTGATGATATTAGGCGCTGCTAGACTGACGTCATTAACACGGAGGCAGTCCTTAGCTCCGTTTCCTGTAGCTTGGCTGGTTGGTTTTACAAACTGTTCGCTCATGCGCCATTTGTTACAGCGTCGTCTGTTTCTCTCGGCGCCCCAACAGCGCGCATGCTTGAGTCGTTGAGTGCGTGCATCGTCACACTTATACAGAGTTCTGAGAATTCGAGGGTGGTACAAATTCCTGGCTTGGTTACACAACAGAAACTGCGTCTTGCCTTTGTTCTAACTGTTCTCTTGCCACGTGGTCTGTTACAATGGAAATAACGTGTGCACAATATTTTTTACAAAACCCCCAAAAAATGAAATAAATGAAATACAAATACCCCATAACGGTAATAAATGAAATTACCCCTTTTTGACGCGTTACAATACCCCCCCCCCCAATAAGAATTCTTCTGTCCAAAACAGAAGAAATCTCATTGATAAAACCCCGAAGAGGACCGGTGAGGAACTGGTTCCAAAAACCCCCTCTTGTTCTTACTCCTCATGGGTACACGACCCCCCTGGCTTGGCGACTATGGACGCATCTGAACGAGATCACTGGACTTCTCCGTAAGAGATCCCAACACCGAAAAATCGAACAGACAAGTACCACAGCACACCTCACCTTCTAACATGCTACCCCCCCAAAATCCTCAATCCCTGGCTTATATTATGCCAGATCCTCCACTGATATGTTTCCTCTTGTATGCAAGCTGGGCTGCCTTTAGCAGATACTGGGCTCACACACACTCACATCGCCTACTGACATTACCTATCATAAAATTGAAAACTTTTCCAAAAGTTATTTAAATTACAACCCATTGGTTGTTTTCAGGTAAAATTGATTCATAAATTTTGTATAAAGTCTAAATTATTCTCTTCATTGTTTTCTGTTTTTATTTAAAATAAGTTGATTTAAACATTTCTTCTAATTAAACATATCCTTAACCTAACATGTGAATACTTAGAGTCTAACAATACAAGTCAATACAATAACTCAATAAAACAAACATGGTTAGCACACAAATAATAAAATTATCAATACTTAAAATATTCATTAGCTGGCAGGCGAAAAATCAAGATTTTTTTTTTTTTCAAAAAAAATATTTTCCAAAAATTTTAAATTCAAAGAAAAATTTTAAATTTATTAAAAGGTTTCCTTTACATATAGAAATTATTTAAAATTTGTTTGAATTGATCAAAAAACAAAATTTGAATTGACTTCCTTACTATTAACTTACATGACCTCACTCTCAGCTGATCAAAACTAGGTCAAGTCCACAACCTTGACCCACATACGTTATGTACAATTTCTATCTGAAAATACATTTGACATCTGTAATATCCTAACTTGAAACACAAAACATAATAAAATAAAACATTTAAAATAACAAAATATTATTATAAACAATAATCAAATTGACCTTTAAATTATTCAAAATAAACTTGACAACTTTACATTTACACATTCTATCAAAATATGGTCACTGGTTTTAATTAAAATTTAAAAATTCAAATTTTTTATTAATCTCTTTCTGTAGTTGACACTCTGATTCTTCATTACTGTGGGTGACTCAATTATTTACCTCATTTAATTTACTACTTGCTCTGTATACACATATAATCTTTCTCCCTATGACTCTAACCACTAACAACTTCAACTACCATGACACCCATCTCTATCAAAAACATCTACCAAACACTCCCTAAACCCAACTTATCATTAAACTCAATTCGCCACCTTCTCGCGATATATAAAAAAAAATACTCTCTAACCCTTTGTACTTGGGATACGTGTTCCCCCCCCAAAAAGCTCATTTCCCTTATCTGGCCCCTGGATTCTACCTAAGGCGGCCCCTTCCCACTAAAATCGATCCCATCCCGTCCCAACTTATCATTATGTTGCGGACTCCCACATTACACTACCCCCTACTATAAAATTGCCATCCCCAAAATCTCAATCTTATTACCTCACTTCAAATACAACAAAATAACATCATTAATTATAAACATCAACATATCACTCAAAACTCTACATATATTCTCCACAACTACTGTGTCAACATCAATACTTCTTAAAACTCTCTAACATACATTAATTCAAAACAACATTACATTATTCTCCTCTCTACTATTTCAACTTTAACTTTGACTTCAACTTGGACAGATCTACTTGTCCCATAAGATATTCATCACCCAAAAACTATCTCTTATTAGATTTCACAAATTATTACTTTATTCTTCACTTTATCAAATTACTTTTCTCATTACTTTAAAATAGCATCTGTAATATATTGAAACATTACATTAAACATTAATTACCTGGAACAATTACAACCAATATACCAGTGACATTTTATTGCTGATCAGCTGATCTCCTAAAACAATGAAATCACATCTCAAAATTGAACAAATTACATGAAAAATATATATATTTATTTATCCTTACTTCTAGCATCAATGTTTCCCCTTTTTCTGATTCTGATAATTTATGTTAACCGCCTGCCATTCGGTTTAATTATTTACTTAGGTTCAAAAATACACACATAATGAAAACACATATTTTTATCAATACCTATATCTAACGTACAACAATAAAATAATACATTTAAAATTATGGAATGAACACCTTATAGTGAATGCATGAGCATCTAGTTATTTAAACAGAGCACAAGCATTTTTATTGGATCAAAATTTTAGTTAGCAATCTTTATGTTATCAAATTTAAATTCGTGACTCACTTGAGTCACCTCCCATCCACACACTCTATTGCAAATAAACTCACTATTGAATTAAAATCTTAGTTACACCTGTAAATATTTTTATTATACATGATTCATACTGTAAAAGTTCTATACTTACAGTCCATTTAACATGGTATACACAAAACATCTACCCCCTACACCCCAATACTTTCACCTCACCTCTGAAACATTTCACAAAAATATTAATCTACATCAAACAATTTATCATTTAATTACCCAATTCATTTCGTAAAAAATAATTTGAATTCATTAAAAATTTTAATTAATTAACATTTAAATAATCAATCAAAATATTTAAAACATATCAAATTGGTTTAATTTAATTAGTTACTGAAAATACAAATTACCTAGCCATCAAGCAATTACAATTAGTCAATTACTGTTATCAAAATTAATTCTGCTTATTTATTTAACTTGCATATATTTTAATATTATTATTACCCCAATTACACACTTGTTTACTTAACCTTCTACAATTCACACAAATAAATTCACTACATTTTATTTACAAATTTTTGTTATTTACTGTTCAGTTTTTTCCGCACTTCATTGTCCAAATCTGCCATGTCAGAACCACAAAACAAAATGTTTATCGCTGTCTTTTATTGTTTTATAGTTTAGCCTCCATCGTCCCAGATTAACCTTGGTTTTATATAACATCGTTCAATCTCATTAACACACAAATTACTGTTTTGTGTGTTATAACCATAAAAACTGACTTCATTCATCTTACCAAAATACTCATTAAACCAGTCAACGTTAGGTATTTTTGTTAAGTCTCCGTCATTAAATTCATTCACTATCGGGTTAATTACTTTTGTCAAATCATTATAGTCATTATTATTCAAATATACTTTTAAACTTTCTTTCCATTCGTCATACTTTCTATTCAAATTATACAATTCTGTTACTTTCTCCACATACAATTCTCTGTTTAACTCTCTCATCACCACACCACATCACACTCTCACAATTATTCCGGACAGAGGATACAAAATTACACAACAAAAATAAATACTTCAATTCATCTACCAACACGGGACTCTTGCCCTTCTTAAACAATACTTGTGAACACATTAAATCATTATCAGAAATAATAAAGGGAAAATTTACCCTCTGTCCCCATTCTACCACAACATTATTTTTCCGCTCTCTCTCTAACTCATTAACACACATTAACATCTCATAATCACATTCTACAAACTCATCAGTACTCTCAGATACTACATTTTCAATTATATCATCGTCATCATTTGTTAGCTCTTTATCTAATATCATATTTTTACACTTGTCACTACAATTTTCATTTGTTTTATTTTTCTCTGTACATACACTCTCTTGACTCATTTGCTTCTCTTTTTGCTTCACTACATATTTCGCTTAACTTACTCTCAATACTATACAGTGACTTAGTTAATACGTCAAATTTAGCATCATTGGTATCAAAACGACTATTCATGTCGCTACTCATTCTCTCTAATTGACTGAGTATGATACTCATTATATCGTTATCGGACCTATTACATTTTGTTGAGATCGGGGTTATCTGCACCCCCGAATCTTCAGTTACATTACTCTGGTCACTCATGCTTAATTCTGTTTTATCTTTACTCGCACTTGGAGTCGAATGTATTTCCAAATTGCTCATGTTTGAGTCGTCAAAATTTTCGACACTATTTTCATTTACTTTATTCTCGTTATCTGACATTTTTTTATAATTGATATTCAAATATTTTAATTAATCAAATTAATTAATTTAATTAATTTTTTGTAATGTACTTTCTATATTACTTTCTCATATTAACTTTGCGTAACCTAACACATGTTTGCATCCTCGTAGATGTGGAATTTAATTAATTAATTTAAATTCGTGCCTGTCACGGGCGCCATTAGTCTGCTCTACTCCAATTTAAATATATTAAATACAAAATGATATAATTTCCACCTACCTGCCAAGATTCTTTACGGTCCAGGATCCAATCACATGAACATCAGATACAAACATGTGTTAAGGTTATCGAAATAACTGATTCTACACATTGTTATGAAGAGAAATAATTAGTTTTAATTATCAATTATTGCTAATTTAAAATTTTGTTTATCAAATACAGTCACTTACATGTTTTTTGACTATGGTGTAATTCTTGCTTATAACTTATTTTAAACTTACATATTATTACTTACAATCTTAAGGTAGCCCAGCCTGCTTTACATACGCACTCACATTCTTAAAACAAAATTCCCCTTCACCCTTATGAATTAAAACCCATTATATAAAGCCCAAGCCAGCCATGTGTTCACTCGTTGACCGCGTGGTCGCCCCGTTTTAAGTTCTGAATTGTCCCGAATCCCCCCAAAAAAAAACTATTGTGTTTTGTTGTTGTCTCGTTGTCAGACATCACCGTCACTTGGTTTTTTACACTGTTAACTCATTTTACTGTTATATTGTGAAATTTTGCGAGGAGCCCACTCGGCTCAGTACCGGCACCGGTCTAATCGGTGAACGACTGTGCAACTAACTTGGCGGGCGGGAGGAAACAGTGTTCCCCGGCCATCAGATTTCGTTGTCGTTCATAGCTGAATTGCCGTGGCTTATTCGCTATGAATATAACACATAGTGTGTTTTTTCCTAGTGTTGGCTGATGATATTAGGCGCTGCTAGACTGACGTCATTAACACGGAGACAGTCCTTAGCTCCGTTTCCTGTAGCTTGGCTGGTTGGTTTTACAAACTGTTCGCTCATGCGCCATTTGTTACAGCGTCGTCTGTTTCTCTCGGCGCCCCAACAGCGCGCATGCTTGAGTCATTGAGTGCGTGCATCGTCACACTTATACAGAGTTCTGAGAATTCGAGGGTGGTACAAATTCCTGGCTTGGTTACACAACAGAAACTGCGTCTTGCCTTTGTTCTAACTGTTCTCTTGCCACGTGGTCTGTTACAATGGAAATAACGTGTGCACAATATTTTTTACAAAACCCCCAAAAAATGAAATAATGAAATACAAATACCCCATAACGGTAATAAATGAAATTACCCCTTTTTGACGCGTTACAATACCCCCCCAATGAGAATTCTTCTGTCCAAAACAGAAGAAATCTCATTGATAAAACCCCGAAGAGGACCGGTGAGGAACTGGTTCCAACAACCCCCTCTTGTTCTTACTCCTCATGGGTACACGACCCCCCTGGCTTGGCGACTATGGACGCATCTGAACGAGATCACTGGACTTCGCCGTAAGAGATCCCAACACCGAAAAATCGAACAGACAAGTACCACAGCACACCTCACCTTCTAACATGCTACCCCCCCAAAATCCTCAATCCCTGGCTTATATTATGCCAGATCCTCCACTGATATGTTTCCTCTTGTATGCAAGCTGGGCTGCCTTTAGCAGATACTGGGCTCACACACACTCACATCGCCTACTGACATTACCTATCATAAAATTGAAAACTTTTCCAAAAGTTATTTAAATTACAACCCATTGGTTGTTTTCAGGTAAAATTGATTCATAAATTTTGTATAAAGTCTAAATTATTCTCTTCATTGTTTTCTGTTTTTATTTAAAATAAGTTGATTTAAACATTTCTTCTAATTAAACATATCCTTAACCTAACATGTGAATACTTAGAGTCTAACAATACAAGTCAATACAATAACTCAATAAAACAAACATGGTTAGCACACAAATAATAAAATAATCAATACTTAAAATATTCATTAGCTGGCAGGCGAAAAATCAAGATTTTTTTTTTCAAAAAAAATATTTTCCAAAAATTTTAAATTCAAAGAAAAATTTTAAATTTATTAAAAGGTTTCCTTTACATATAGAAATTATTTAAAATTTGTTTGAATTGATCAAAAAACAAAATTTGAATTGACTTCCTTACTATTAACTTACATGACCTCACTCTCAGCTGATCAAAACTAGGTCAAGTCCACAACCTTGACCCACATACGTTATGTACAATTTCTATCTGAAAATATATTTGACATCTGTAATATCCTAACTTGAAACACAAAACATAATAAAATAAAACATTTAAAATAACAAAATATTATTATAAACAATAATCAAATTGACCTTTAAATTATTCAAAATAAACTTGACAACTTTACATTTACACATTCTATCAAAATATGGTCACTGGTTTTAATTAAAATTTAAAAATTAAAATTTTTTATTAATCTCTTTCTGTAGTTGACACTCTGATTCTTCATTACTGTGGGTGACTCAATTATTTACCTCATTTAATTTACTACTTGCTCTGTATACACATATAATCTTTCTCCCTATGACTCTAACCACTAACAACTTCAACTACCATGACACCCATCTCTATCAAAAACATCTACCAAACACTCCCTAAACCCAACTTATCATTAAACTCAATTCGCCACCTTCTCGCGATATGTAAAAAAAAATACTCTAACCCTTTTTACTTGGGATACGTGTTCCCCCCCCAAAAAGCTCATTTCCCTTATCTGGCCCCTGGATTCTACCTAAGGCGGCCCCTTCCCACTAAAATCGATCCCATCCCGTCCCAACTTATCATTGTGTTGCGGACTCCCACATTACACTACCCCCTTCTACAAAATTGCCATCCCCAAAATCTCAATCTTATTACCTCACTTCAAATACAACAAAATAACATCATTAATTATAAACATCAACATATCACTCAAAACTCTACATATATTCTCCACAACTACTGTGTCAACATCAATACTTCTTAAAACTCTCTAACATACATTAATTCAAAACAACATTACATTATTCTCCTCTCTACTATTTCAACTTTAACTTTGACTTCAACTTGGACAGATCTACTTGTCCCATAAGATATTCATCACCCAAAAACTATCTCTTATTAGATTTCACAAATTATTACTTTATTCTTCACTTTATCAAATTACTTTTCTCATTACTTTAAAATAGCATCTGTAATATATTGAAACATTACATTAAACATTAATTACCTGGAACAATTACAACCAATATACCAGTGACATTTTATTGCTGATCAGCTGATCTCCTAACACAATGAAATCACATCTCAAAATTGAACAAATTACATGAAAAATATATATATTTATTTATCCTTACTTCTAGCATCAATGTTTCCCCTTTTTCTGATTCTGATAATTTATGTTAACCGCCTGCCATTCGGTTTAATTATTTATTTAGGTTCAAAAATACACACATAATGAAAACACATATTTTTATCAATACCTATATCTAACGTACAACAATAAAATAATACATTTAAAATTATGGAATGAACACCTTATAGTGAATGCATGAGCATCTAGTTATTTAAACAGAGCACAAGCATTTTTATTGGATCAAAATTTTAGTTAGCAATCTTTATGTTATCAAATTTAAATTCGTGACTCACTTGAGTCACCTCCCATCCACACACTCTATTGCAAATAAACTCACTATTGAATTAAAATCTTAGTTACACCTGTAAATATTTTTATTATACATGATTCATACTGTAAAAGTTCTATACTTACAGTCCATTTAACATGGTATACACAAAACATCTACCCCCTACACCCCAATACTTTCACCTCACCTCTGAAACATTTCACAAAAATATTAGTCTACATCAAACAATTTATCATTTAATTACCCAATTCATTTCGTAAAAAATAATTTGAATTCATTAAAAATTTTAATTAATTAACATTTAAATAATCAATCAAAATATTTAAAACATATCAAATTGGTTTAATTTAATTAGTTACTGAAAATACAAATTACCTAGCCATCAAGCAATTACAATTAGTCAATTACTGTTATCAAAATTAATTCTGCTTATTTATTTAACTTGCATATATTTTAATATTATTATTACCCCAATTACACACTTGTTTACTTAACCTTCTACAATTCACACAAATAAATTCACTACATTTTATTTACAAATTTTTGTTATTTACTGTTTAGTTTTTTCCGCACTTCATTGTCCAAATCTGCCATGTCAGAACCACAAAACAAAATGTTTATCGCTGTCTTTTATTGTTTTATAGTTTAGCCTCCATCGTCCCAGATTAACCTTGGTTTTATATAACATCGTTCAATCTCATTAACACACAAATTACTGTTTTGTGTGTTATAACCATAAAAACTGACTTCATTCATCTTACCAAAATACTCATTAAACCAGTCAACGTTAGGTATTTTTGTTAAGTCTCCGTCATTAAATTCATTCACTATCGGGTTAATTACTTTTGTCAAATCATTATAGTCATTATTATTCAAATATACTTTTAAACTTTCTTTCCATTCGTCATACTTTCTATTCAAATTATACAATTCTGTTACTTTCTCCACATACAATTCTCTGTTTAACTCTCTCTCATCACCACACCACATCACACTCTCACAATTATTCCGGACAGAGGGTACAAAATTACACAACAAAAATAAATACTTCAATTCATCTACCAACACGGGACTCTTGCCCTTCTTAAACAATACTTGTGAACACATTAAATCATTATCAGAAATAATAAAGGGAAAATTTACCCTCTGTCCCCATTCTACCACAACATTATTTTTCCGCTCTCTCTCTAACTCATTAACACACATTAACATCTCATAATCACATTCTACAAACTCATCAGTACTCTCAGATACTACATTTTCAATTATATCATCGTCATCATTTGTTAGCTCTTTATCTAATATCATATTTTTACACTTGTCACTACAATTTTCATTTGTTTTATTTTTCTCTGTACATACACACTCTCTTGACTCATTTGCTTCTCTTTTTGCTTCACTACATATTTCGCTTAACTTACTCTCAATACTATACAGTGACTTAGTTAATACGTCAAATTTAGCATCATTGGTATCAAAACGACTATTCATGTCGCTACTCATTCTCTCTAATTGACTGAGTATGATACTCATTATATCGTTATCGGACCTATTACATTTTGTTGAGATCGGGGTTATCTGCACCCCCGAATCTTCAGTTACATTACTCTGGTCACTCATGCTTAATTCTGTTTTATCTTTACTCGCACTTGGAGTCGAATGTATTTCCAAATTGCTCATGTTTGAGTCGTCAAAATTTTCGACACTATTTTCATTTACTTTATTCTCGTTATCTGACATCTTTTTATAATTGATATTCAAATATTTTAATTAATCCAATTAATTAATTTAATTAATTTTTTGTAATGTACTTTCTATATTACTTTCTCATATTAACTTTGCGTAACCTAACACATGTTTGCATCCTCGTAGATGTGGAATTTAATTAATTAATTTAAATTCGTGCCTGTCACGGGCGCCATTAGTCTGCTCTACTCCAATTTAAATATATTAAATACAAAATGATATAATTTCCACCTACCTGCCAAGATTCTATTACGGTCCAGGATCCAATCACATGAACATCAGATACAAACATGTGTTAAGGTTATCGAAATAACTGATTCGACACATTGTTATGAAGAGAAATAATTAGTTTTAATTATCAATTATTGCTAATTTAAAATTTTGTTTATCAAATACAGTCACTTACATGTTTTTCGACTATGGTGTAATTCTTGCTTATAACTTATTTTAAACTTACATATTATTACTTACAATCTTAAGGTAGCCCAGCCTGCTTTACATACGCACTCACATTCTTAAAACAAAATTCCCCTTCACCCTTATGAATTAAAACCCATTATATAAAGCCCAAGCCAGCCATGTGTTCACTCGTTGACCGCGTGGTCGCCCCGTTTTAAGTTCTGAATTGTCCCGAATCCCCCCCAAAAAAAAACTATTGTTTTGTTGTTGTCTCGTTGTCAGACATCACCGTCACTTGGTTTTTACACTGTTAACTCATTTTACTGTTATATTGTGAAATTTTGCGAGGAGCCCACTCGGCTCAGTACCGGCACCGGTCTAATCGGTGAACGACTGTGCAACTAACTTGGCGGGCGGGAGGAAACAGTGTTCCCCGGCCATCAGATTTCGTTGTCGTTCATAGCTGAATTGCCGTGGCTTATTCGCTATGAATATAACACATAGTGTGTTTTTTCCTAGTGTTGGCTGATGATATTAGGCGCTGCTAGACTGACGTCATTAACACGGAGGCAGTCCTTAGCTCCGTTTCCTGTAGCTTGGCTGGTTGGTTTTACAAACTGTTCGCTCATGCGCCATTTGTTACAGCGTCGTCTGTTTCTCTCGGCGTCCCAACAGCGCGCATGCTTGAGTCGTTGAGTGCGTGCATCGTCACACTTATACAGAGTTCTGAGAATTCGAGGGTGGTACAAATTCCTGGCTTGGTTACACAACAGAAACTGCGTCTTGCCTTTGTTCTAACTGTTCTCTTGCCACGTGGTCTGTTACAATGGAAATAACGTGTGCACAGTATTTTTTACAAAACCCCCAAAAAATGAAATAAATGAAATACAAATACCCCATAACGGTAATAAATGAAATTACCCCTTTTTGACGCGTTACAATATGAGACTCTTTGAACATTTCATATTAAAAGAACTAAGCTTGACGGTGGCTGTGGTTGAAAGTAGACATTTGCTAGTGAAAGTAAAATAATAAATTATGAAGCTATTCATATTATTAAGGGTAGTAATACTGTCTTATCATATCTTTAAGCTTTTGTGACTATAGTCATTTGTTGATAAAACTGTTGTCCTGTGGACTTGTCACAAAAAAAGTAGTGATAACTTTTTATCATATTTTGGCCCATAAAAGGACCATTGGGTGAGGACACCAGTTGCTGCTGCAGCAGTGGCAGGTGTTTGACGCGAGCTGTGGTGTCATGTTTAGTGGCTGCTTTCACTGTTGGTTTTGCACCGCAGTCCTCATCACACAACAGTAGGATGTAAAGCCCGCTGCTGTCCCAATCAGTCTGCATTGTCTTCTTTCTTCTCCATTTTCTGCTCTTCCCTTCTTCCTTCTCCACTCTGGCTTCCTTCTTGTCATCTGATGGAATGAATTTTTTTTTCATAACCGTGCTCCTTTTATCCATCACAAGTTGGTGTTGCCGCGGGCCTATCAGAGGGCTGATTGGTTCACTGTGAGCTCACCCAGTTCCCACCAGGTGTTTGTGGCAAATGTATCTGATGGCTCCCTGCAATTAATCCAAGCTGGCACAGGGAGCAGATGTCTCTCACTGCTGTCACAGACCGTAATCTATTCAGTACAATTCTATGTTTTGACTGCATCTCCATGCAGAAGTCAGTTTCATTGGTGTGCTTCTCAGTCCCTTATACTGTTGGCATATGGTGAGAATATGGACACTAATTATAGAGGTGACTGAGAAGAAAGAACCTCTCCTCTGAAGTTGACATCCTTAGATGAAGTTGAAATGTATGGAATTTACTGAATGTCTTGATGGTCTGATAGTTTTAGTAACAAAGTACTCAATATTTTCAGCATCATGATATTAAGTAAAGATTGGTTTTATAATATATTTTTTGTAAATGAACATTTTCTTAAACTTTTGTTATTTAAACAACAATAAAATGTTTATGGTGTTTCTAATTATATCTTATTTAACAGGGATACATTATGCAAAACTGAATATGATGACAAAGAGTTTGTAGAGTACTTAACACAGAAATACAATATTGTAAAGTTTCTTATTTCGTGGTGGTTACAACATGTAATAAATGATGATCCATTGTTCAGTAATGAGGAGTACCTTTTGGATACGTCAAGAATAATTGATGCATTAATAAGAGGTCTTTCATCTGTGTGAGTATTAAGGCATGCAGTTAATTTCTAAACTTGTTAATATGTAAGAGTTCTAATGCACATGTTAAAAAAATTGTTAAATATGTGATCTTTTGAAGTTTTAACTCTTTGATTAATATGATAAAATTTATTTCTTACAAACCCCTGCATGAAAGTAAGAGTTCACTACATTTTCAAAATATAAATCAGTGTTATCCTCGTTTTATTATATTTTTTGTAATTTAGACTAAATAAAGTCGGCAAATTTATATTAGGAGGTCCTTTATAGTCTGTGATGTAGTCTATTATTAATTTTAATTATTTTGATGAAGCAGACTAATTAAAATGAATGAAGCAGACCACTTTATGGATTGAACAAATTTGTTTTCAATAAAATGTAACAGTGTACTGACTGAAACAGTATGCTGTTGTCTTCAAGTTTATTTCAGTGTACGTTATCAGCATTTTAGTTATCTTTTTTTTTGTGTTCAGTCGATTCAAACTTTTATTCACTTTTATGTTTATGGTAATTCATTTTCACACATAAACATTGATTAACAAGATATTTTGTAATATTAGTATGAAGTACAATTTGCCTATATGTGCAGACAGTTTTCACTGAAATTAAATGTAGTAAATTTTGTTATTTTGCACAAGAAGTCAAGATGATACAGTAATACAAGGCCTGCCTGGAAATTATTCAGCTATGTAATATTTTGAGAATAATTACTTCTGTAGCACAGTGTAAGCCTTTGTTCCCTGGGCAGAGTACTCCTCTTGAGACTTCACACACTTATACCACTGTCTCTTGCACTTCTTGAAACATCTGCAGTCATTTTTCAGAATCACTGTCATCTACCTCACTGAGTTCTCCTGAATGTTGCCCGCTGTCTGAAATCGCCTCCTTTGTGGTAACGATTGTAGGTTAGGAAAGAGCCAGAAATTGGAGGGAGCCAAATGAGAACTGTAGGGTTGCTAAGCGACCTGTATGGTGCAATGTTTCGCCAAGACATCTTATGATCCACTTTATGGATTGAACAAATTTGTTTTCAATAAAATGTAACAGTGTACTGACTGAAACAGTATGCTGTTGTCTTCAAGTTTATTTCAGTGTACGTTATCAGCATTTTAGTTGTCAGCATCTCACTGCATCCTGCAGCCTACAAACAATTTTTTTGTAGGAACTACTTATTTATTGTCTGCCTGGAAGAGGATGCTCATAATGTACCATATCAAAACACCATTGAGGATGTTAGTGGTCGATGAAACAGCCATGTTGGTTTTATGTTTGAATGTGAATTGTTTTGTATAGCTTCATAGCCATCATGAAAGCATTGATACCACAATTTAATTTGAGCACCACTTACTAAATACTCCTTGAAGGCTATGTTATTCAGTTGGTTTCTGCAAATGAATATCCAAGTTTGAAGTAAAACAAGATGCAGATTTGCTGATCTACTCACTCTGTCTTTATGAATAGAAAGTCACACAAAACACAAAGATTATGTCATGGCATCCTGGTAAAGAATGGATGGTCTCATGGAAGCTTGGTTGTTCATGCACATGCAATAAGGTCTCCTGCCATTGGCTACATAAATTCATGTTATCACTTGGTGGGTTTATTGAGATATTAAAAATGGCTGGATACTGTCTGACAGACCTCGTTCACTTTTAATAGTAAATATTTTTATATGATGAAAAAACAAATTAATATATTGATATTTTGTACAAGGAAAAGTCAGGTGAGTATATTGATAGTTTTATACGAGGGAACATAAGATGAATACATTAATTATTTTTTTATCTTATGATTTATTGTACACAAAACTACACAAACTACATAGTGTGAACACAAGTAGTGTTCCTGTGCTTTAGAAGAGTATGGATTACAAAGACAGACAGTATACTATCATTAAGAGCTCAACCACTTGAGGTCTGTAGTGTCATCTCTTATGAAGTTGGACCAGAAAGACTGGCCTTCCTTGTCTCTTGGATCAGCTCAAAGATGTGAAATCATTGAGGGAAAGGTCTGTTGAATATGGAAGACATGGAGAACACTTGGCTAATGTGTTCACTCACTGATCTTGAATAAAGAACATATGGTTTCACGGCCAGTATTTGACTGGAAAACAACTGCTGGGCTGTTAGGCCATGGTCCAACATTATTGAAATTATGGTTTCTAATGAAAAATTGGTCCATAATAACAACACTGTCAACATGAACTATCTAAAAACTTGACAAATTCACAACACGAACAAAAACATGTTTTGGCCGTGCCCACAACAACTTTCTTCAGTGTGGCAGGAAAGAGGTAAAGTCATATGAGAGACTGAGATTGTGAACAAGCCTCCCTTGGAATGCACTCATAGTAATAAATTTTTGGAAGCAGAAACATCGTATTAAAATAATGCATTCTGAATGTATGATGTTGCACCTCAAGTTGAAGTCCATCTCGTCTCTGATTAGCTCGCTTTAAACTTGGAAACCATTATTTGTTAATGGTCATAGCTTCTTCCCTTCTATTCATGTTTCAATCTCCGCAGTGGTGGATCTTGATTGCCTCTGCTAACGAGCACAGTACTGCCAAGTCGAGGAGAACGCTTGGGTTTCATCGAACAAGATCTTGTGGCCTTCATTGGACAAAGCATGCTCAACAACAGCAGACTTCTTAGACTTTCCCAGATAATAGTGTTGCTTGTGCTCACTGATACAGGAGTTCACACTACGTTTCATAGTGCTGAGAATGGTATTCTGTACACTCCACACAAGGACTGGTGTCCTTAATTGATTGTAGACATTGTTGGATCTTCTGTCGGCAAGTAAACCGCTTGCACCCCACGCCACCAAGCAACTTCCCAGTACGGTCTGTCACCCTTCTGATGTAGGGCGAGAACACAGTGCTGACCACTTGCTGCTCGTCCAACGCTTCCACCTGGCCAGATCTACGCTGCCGCAATGCTCTCTTCACCTCTACAGAAGAGTAACCTTTCGTTTTTGTTCTTGTTGTGAATTTGTTAAGTTTGTATATAGTTTACGTTGACAGTGTTGTTGTCATGGACCAGCTTTTGTTAACAACCATAATTTTAATAATGTTGGACAACGGCCTGACAGTCCAGCACTTGTTTTAGAATCAGCATAACTCTTTCTGCTGATGGTTGTGATAGGTTTTGTTGAGGAGACCATTCCTTGCTCATTTTCTTAGCTACTGTCCAATTGGACCGAGTTTTCATTTACAGTGATAGCTCTTGTAGGAAACTATCAACATTTTTTTTCAATCCTACAGTCAGCTGTCATGACACCTACCTTGCAAACATATATAGAATTGCAGAACATCATAGACAAAATGGTGTACTGATTTTACACACTGTTAAGTGCAGTACATTTTATGTATAGTTTCATACACTGTTAAGTGCTGACTTTACCTGTTGCGGTGTGTACTCAGTTTGTTTAACTTGGTTGACAAGTCTATTGCAGAAGTACTGCCATTTAGGAACTTCCAAGTCCACTTGTATATGCACTGCAGAAACTGAGCTAGTTGTATTTTAACACACCGGTATACTGAACTATCATTTCATTTATTGATGAATTTAAAATGGTTTCATTCCTTCCTCATGTAAAGCTGTGGTATCGTATTAAAGGCTTGAGCGGTTACCTGTCATCATTTTTCAAGTGATGACTATCACTCTACAATTTACAAGATGATAAAGAAATGTTTATTAAGTTTAATGCAAATTTAAGAGTGTGTGTTTGATGTTTGACTTTGTCATTAAAACAGTTTTAAGCAACAAATTCCATAGTAAACATTTAACTGCATTTTACATTTTCATTCATTCTTGAAAATGAAACATGGTATCAAAAATATATAGTCACTACAATTTTATGTAAGAAAAAAGCTATTAGAAATTGTGGCTTACATCTTACATGAATAACAGTGAGAAATGTTTCGTATTCAGAGATTACATGCACCCACCTGTCAGAACACGAGTCCAGTTACCATCAAATACGTAAGTCCTCAGTCCTAATGGAGATAAACAATCTCTGTAAATTGTATCTGGCATCACAATCTTTTGTTGAGAAAGAAAAATTTACAGTTTGTTAATGAGATATATCTAAAATATTAACATGATCAGCACCAAAATTAATTGTCTTTTATTTCATGTTAGGTTTTTTTGTTGTTTGAGTGACCTTACTGGATTTCCCTCTCGAGATCCCAACACCGCAAGGCCAGACAGGCACTTGACGCCCCTGCTCTGACGCGCCGGCCAGCACAGGACTGCCGCCACAGCATCACCAGACACTGAAACATTAAATCAAAAACATCAAATAGTGGCCTTGTATAATACCATATCCCCAACGTATATGGTCCCCCTTAGCTGTGCTGGTTTGCATTAAGAAGCACTGGTTTTTCCTTAACTTCTAACATACATTGATGAATACATACTTAACCTAACATGATACATTTTAAATTTCAATACCAACATTCTGTATGCCTTTCTCTCGTTAATTCTTATCCCAAATTCAAAATGTTTCCCTGATTTCAATCAGAATTTAAATAACCACTTCCCATCAAACATTACAAATATCTTTCATTATACAATTCACATTTCAAAATAATTAAATTCATTACTAAAATCCTCTTAAACACATTTAAATCAATTACATAATCATAAATTATTTACTTTTTTTTTCAAACTTTGTTAATCATCTCCACAATACTCCTCAAATCAACACAAAATTATTTAGTTACATCATAAGGTCAACTACACATTCTACATTACCCACATAATTCCATTTAAACATTTATGTTTCATAATACAACATAATACACACTCAAATTGAACATTAACATTATTACCTTAAAAGAAACATCTCAACTTAAAATTTGCCTCAAAATTACAAACATTACAACTTCCAACTTTGACCTTCTATTGAACCTTTTAATAATCAATTATTTATCATTTTGTAACGGTACATAAGTCCGTATAGGAAATTTGGGGTACATAACCAATAAATTTTATTGTAAATCAAATGTATTAAAAGACGGAGGGTAAAAGTTTTCAACTATATCATACAACGCAATTTGCCAGAACGAGTTGACACCAAGGTCAAATGGCTTATGTGCCGATCGACAACAATGCAGACCCAGCAACGGCAGGACACTCCTAAAAACGTCATCAAAAGTATGAAAACGTAATAACTAAAACGTATAACAATGCCGTCATCGCCAGTAAAAAATAGATACGATGACGAATTATCCCCTCCACTTGGAAATTATACGCCATAGTATCGCTCTCAGTCGACACAACACCGTCCGTGCAACAGCACGCTATAAAATCAGCTGGCCAGCAATTGCCAGCAAAAGTCTTTAAAAAGTGTTTAAAATGTAACTAAAAAGGTGAAAATTCAAATCAGTTAAAAAACTAACAGTACAAATGTAAATTAAAGTCAGTGGTGTAAAAGAAACAGTTAACGTTCGGCCGAACGACTGCTGGACCATGTGGAACGTCTGACAAGAACTTCAATCATCCGAACCCAGGGAAGTCAAAATTCAAATCACTACCTATTAATTTTATGAGCTCAAAAATACAATGTATTAACATGTACCGTTGCATTATATTGTGGAGTGTGTGTGTGCGTGCATGTGCCAGCATATATGTATATATATATATATATATAGTCACCAGGCATTGGTTCACGTTACGTGACCAGATGACATAACAAATTTAAATAGTAACTGCAGTATGTTATAAAGTCACTTGAGAATAAATTAGAAAATTGAAGATAAAAATATGTATGTAATTGCGATGTAACTAGAGTTAATGCAGCGGAAATACTTCGCCGCCATCTTGTTTCGTATGTAATCAGGACTACATCTTGTTTTGTTCTTGCAATTATTTTAAAATATTAATGTCAGTAAAGCACAAGTTTTATTTACCAAATGCTATCTGAGTTACTTATTTCGAACAACCATCCCGTCTCTGAAAACGCTTATAGAATCCTGGAACCCTTAGGTAAAAATAAAATCTTATGTTGGCAATACAACATGGCGCCTGAACCAGCATGGTACATAAAACAATGTGAACGTGGTTTTAAAAGGTAAGTCAATATTAATATAATAAAATGAAAAAGTGTGTTTATTAACAATTTATTATACAATTAAATTCTCCAAAAAATTTTAAATTTATTACCAACATTCATTTTGTACAACATTTCACTTATTAGCTCCTTTAAAATTAATTCAGCTATTTTATCAAACACATTTTAATTACTTTAATTATCAAATTGTTTTAATTACTTAAACAAAATTCACAATGACCAATTGTCAATTATTAAAGTTGACTACACTTCATACAACACCTTGTATTCTCTATTACCTTATTTCTAAACTATTACAACAACATAATTTTACTACATAAGTACAGTTAACATCAACACAAAAGTATATGCAATCTACATTATTATCTGTTATTGTTTACCACAAATCATTTCCTAATTCAGTCCATTTCAAAACCCACTACACTCACATCGTTAAATGTTCATGAACCATAAATATTTACCCTCCATCATCAAACAATAATCTTGTCTTACGTATACACAATTCATTTTTAATTAAGTACATTATATTATTACTATTAATATAATTACCATTCCATTTCTCAAATTGTTCCATTACCCCAGAATAATAACCCCCTGGATTAATCCTCAAATTTTAACTTCTTAACTAACCCTTTATAACTTCCACTAACCTCAAACAACTCTCTCTCTCTCTCTCTCTCTCTCTCTCTCTCTCTCTCTCTCTCTCTCTCTCTCTCTCTCCATGCAGAGGGCACTACTACATCATAAAAACACCTCCTGGCTCTTCCAGGACAACTACAAAAAATTAAGGGACTACTTGAAGACACCTCGTCTTCCACTAAGGGACTCTTGCCCTTCAAAAACACCTGTGAACACCTTGTTTCACAATAAACCCAGGGAAAATTTACCCTCTGCCCCATATTTCTACATAAATTCTCCTCATATTCTCTCTCAAGCACATCTATGCTTATCACTACTACATTACTACCCCCTATTCCCACTACTATCTTACTCTCCACTACTGTCTCTATATTCTCATCATCAGTATTAATTTTCATTGTATCACCATTAAATACCTCGTTTTCAACTATCTTACCACTATTACTTGTTAACTCATTATTAAAATCATCACTTACCTCGTTAATTATTTCTTCGTTATTTTTCGTTATCACCTCCCCATCATAATTGTTTCCCTATCTTCATTACCAGATTCACTTACCTGTTTCCGTTTATTTTCTCTCCCCTCCTTTCTCTTTCTACTTGCATTTACTTCGTCTTGTAATTGTTTACAATAGTACTAAAATGTTCATCAACTTCTTTTAAACTTTTATTAATGTAGACATTTTGTTGTTTTATTTCGTCTCTAATTTCATTATTTTGTTCATTCATGTTAGTGTTTACTTCATCAAAACGACTATTTATTTTATCGAACTTTACATCGAACTTACTATTTTGTTCATCAAACTTGCTATTGTTTACATCAAAACGATTAGTGAAATTACTTTTTACTTCATTAATATCCCTCGATATTGATCGTAAAATACTCATTATATCATTACTGTCGACTTTCTTAACTGGGATCGGCGTCGATTGATTTTCAACGTGTTCCATTATTATCGACTCTGTTACGCTTATTTCTCAATCTGATTGACTTTCTATATTACGGTCAGTTAGGCTGACTTCCTCGTTATTATTCTCACTTGTACTCATTTTATTATTTAATTCTTACTTATTTATAATAAACATATACCAATCATATTATAACATAACCCTATCTGACACTCTTGTCATCTACGTCTATTTATACGTACATACCAATTTTTCTTTACTCATCTCAAACAACCATTTTGTTCTCTAAAACAGGCCCACATTTGCATAAATAATATTCATGCAAATGTCCCTGTTCGTGCGCCATTTGTAACTTTATTTATTACTTTAATTATTTTATATATATATATATATATATATATATTTGTACACTTTCAATTTAACTTGGCTTGTTTACTAACTTGTACGCCATCTTGTATTGTTGCCAACTGCGTCTAATCAAATACTTACCCAGGCCCAGAGTCCATTTAGACGTATTTAGAGAACAAATAATGGTTGTTCGAAATAAATAATAATTCATTTAGTTATGCTCAAATCAATCTTGCTTTATTAAATTATAAAATCCAATTGAATTCATCTTTTTCAATTAAATAAAAAAAACCTTGTACATTCCTTTCAATCCCATCATTACATATAAAATAATCCTTCTCCCTCTCTTACATTTTTTGTTTTAGTAATATTCAAATAAAATAAAATAACTCGTTACAAACTTAACTTTATCTAACGCAAACCAGCACTCCCATTCACAAGCACACACATACACCCCAAGACTTTAGGAGATCTCCATTTTAATTACAAGAATGAAATTGAAATTATAAGGGCCCTGGTTGCAATTTTTTGGTTTTACCCTTGTTGGTTACTTAGCTGATATTTGAGTCCAGAAGAACTGTCCCGTATTTTCTGTCATTACGCACCCTTCTTCTTGCTTTCACTATTTCACTATATAATGCCAAAACTGTTATTTCATTAAAAACTGTTATTCACTTTTAAAGAAAATTCCTTCACATTTTGCATTCTATTTACTTGGTATAGTTACATTTTTTACGGGCTCCCGTAAATTTGTTCCGGAACTTTTGTTAGCGACCGGTCGGCACAAAGGTGTAATTTTAACTGGGTTTATTATAAATTTACGGGCGAGCACACGGCCCGCATCCGTCATCGCTAGATGGTGGTTGACGACTGACTTTACGCCAAGCGCAAATTGTTGACGCCGATCTGGCGAAATAGCCGGACACTCTTGCATTCCAATGTTATATATATATATGTGGGCTAGGCTACTGACGTCATATGGCGTGATCCCAACTGTGCATAGTTCATAGGTCATCTTGCTAAAAATACCTTGTTTCTAGCAGCTTGGTCGCCCCGACCTTGACACTAATTCACATACGTTGTTTCTCCGTAACATTTTCAAATACAATCTTTATTATTTTAAATTTCCCAAAATATCCCTGAGTGGGTTCGTCCTGTTACACAAACTTAAATCACTTAATTGGTTGACAGCTATGAGTGTCAGGAGATTAGGCGACTTATGGTCCATGCTGAAAAAATATTTAGTTTGAGCATGGAATTTTAACATGGAAAGAATTGAAAACATTACATATTATGATACACATTACAATGGTGATGGTGTTGATGATGACATAAATAATAATAATAATAATAATAATGATAATAGTAACAGTATGCATATCGTTTATTATTTAATATTATTTAGATAATAAAAATTTGCCTTACCAAAATTTTTTTGACTGAATGATTCATAGAAATGTGCGTATGAGGAAAATCTCAATAAATACTTGTATTTTGGAAATATAATGTTAAGTAAAACAAAAAATAATATTAATAATAATAGCACAGGTTCATACTAATTTGTTGAGGACATTAATAGTATTATATTAGAAACTGCGTATATATGCCATTCTCTTATTATAAAATAATTTCACACCTGTATTTCATTGTTATTAGGATGTTATTCAACCCATAAATTGAAAATATAAAGAATTTTACTACCTGAAATCCAAGAACATGTTTTTGGTCAAACGTTTTCATGGAAAATGTGCATCTGATTATATACTTTCAGTTTTGTGTCATGGACATTGCAACAGATAACATTGACCATGGTTGAAGAAGAAATAGCATTGACTACTCAAATATTTTTAACAGACACATTTCTCTTCAAACATGTTTAACATATGATGATGACACCTGAAGTTTGTCTAGACATATACAAGCCTTCACTTTATTTAACTTCCTCAAAGCAGCTCTTGAGAATTTGAACTGCTGTGTAGTGTATGTTACTATGCAAGGGGATCTTTTTATCCATTATATAAAGATACATTATATTTTTATAAAGATAAGCTGTGTCTAGAGTTTATAATTTTTAAAGTCCTCTGAACAATAGAGCCTTAAAAAGCATCCATTGAGCAGCCTGACTCAATAGATGAATCTATTGAAAACTACATCATGTGAAAACTATGAGCAAGGTATTGTGTGTATTCCATTCTCAAGTAAAATGCTTTGATTGTTTGGCAGATTGAACAGTATAAGGTGGTGTATTGATCACAGAGAACAGAACATCATGTAACAATTCTAAATTTTTTAATAAAAAACAATTCCAATATCTCGTTCACCAACGTCAAGGCCAAGGTTCTATGGACGAACCTGTGAACTGCAGAAGTAGGTTACTGGGTGTTGTAGCGTAATAATTAATAATGCATGTTTATAAAAAGAGACATCTTATTTATTTTTATAAACCCAACATTACTTTCACTCTCTATTCATTTCATGAATACTTTCAAAAAGATTACAAGTTAAATCACTATGTATTTTTTCTTATTTCTATGAACATGTTTCCAAAAGTTATTACAAGTTATATTCTTATTTATATAAGTATGTAAAGACGAACCAGTACTTTCATAATATATATAAACACACGCTCTCTCACGCTCTTTAAATCCCCTTTTGAACTGAGCTCTCTAATTTGATCTATTTGTGGTTTTACTTGCTTTCTGGCCAGCTAGCTTAGCTAGTAATTGTACTCACTACACGCAGTGCATGCTATCCGTTGAGTTCCACCATACTTCTTAAATCACTTTTATTTTTGTTCTGAATAATAGGTTAATAAAAACTGTTTAATATTTTTTTTATTGTTGTCGATTGTTTCAATTACACATTTTACTATGGTTTTATGTTAGTTAAAAGAACATTTTGTTGGTCGACCTTGACTTTGCTCGCGAGCACTGACTTAATGAAGCGCGCGGTTCGCAGGATTTTAGTCGACTGAAAGCGTCCAAAATGGCTAAAACGACTCGCTGCCTTTTTGCCTCGTGGTCACCAGGGAGCCTTGCTCGTTTTGCGTTCGCTGATTGGTTCAAATGTGGGTAGCGGAAATAATTCGCCTTACTTCCATGATGAATTTTGGTTCGGAGACTACATATTTTCTTATGCCCTTTCGTGTCCTCTGAGCACATGTCGCAAAAGGCGACACACACGCGTGCTCTACCACACAAATACGCACTTTGCTGATAATGAACATTCCTGTACCGGTCCGTACCTCACACGGCGCTACAGTCAGTGACCAAAAGTACACACTGGGTAAATAAAAAGGGTTACCTCAAAGGTCGTCTACAGATTTTAAATATAAGGAATAAAACCTACCACTGTTGTACCGTCACAATACCCCCCCCAATGAGAGGTTTTATGCCGAAGCATAAAAACTCATTGCTAAAACCTAAGAGGACCAGCTAGGATATGGTGCCACGACTCCCCGTAATTCCTTATTAAAATCCTGGGTAACTTACCCCCCTAGTCCGGCAACTGCGGCTGCACCTGCATGACCTTACTGGACTTCCTTAGTCGAGATTCCAACACCATAAAGTCAAACAGGCACGCCACCACAGTATCACAAGACTCTCTAACAATCAAACAAAAACATCAATAACTGGTCTTTCATAATTCCATATCCCCAACTGATTTGGTTTCCTCTTAGCCCGCACTGGTTTGTCCTTTGCAAAGTACTGGTTGCTCATCTTATTTATCCACTAGTACATTAATACTTGGTTTACTATATACCCTTAATCTAACATGGTACATTTGATTGATACTACATATAATGATACTTTTACAAGATATAATTCAAACACAAAAACTTAATTTAACAGTTCAACTATGAGTTCAGTTTATCAATATTTCCATCTTACATTTTCATTAGAATATACATTTAATATCTCCCTTATAAGGCAGATTAGTTCGGGTAACTTTATACAATGCAAAACAGGATTAATACAGAATCGCAAATAATGTAACACAACAGATGCATATAGTACCAGGACAATCTCCGTCGATACTTTTATCATAATTATGATCATGATAATCATTTACAAACAACTCTCCTTCCACATCATTTTATAATATCCCCCCTAACCCCGTTACAATTTGGTAAATAACCTCACAGATAAACCGTGCAAGGCATCTACACATTTGCATAACTGCTATATTTATGCCCCTAGCTTGTAACGGCCAGCTCCTTTCCACACACTCTATTGACTTTTATGTTGGACTATAGCGCCCATTTGCTTCCACAAGAACTGAAATGTTTATGGTGTAAACGCTGTTTACACCATTCGTGCTTCGGCGTTAAAAAACCTTTAGCATTACAGGTATATAAGATACCAGTAATCCTACTAAAAATTATTTATAAACCCTTAAACGGTCTACCATCCCATTTGATGGATAGCCACTGTTCCAAAGTTTATGGTCCCCCCCCCCAGTTAATTTCTAAAGTGTCACCAATTTTGAAAATAATAAGTATGGTCAGGGTACAATAATCCTGCCCACATCTTGTTACCAATAATCCAAATCCACGGTCAGGGTTAGGTGAAGCCGTGACTGCCCAAAAATAGGGAATCATATTTAAAATATATAATACATGTTTCACATCAATACACAGTTACATACTACTCAATTAGACACTTTATGCTTCTTATAATCAACATAATAAACACTCAAAATGAACATTACCAACCTCAGGTTACCATAAAACATTGCATCACTGAATTTGAATAAAATTTACTAACATTACCCTTTAATTTCAAATTTCTAGTGATTAAACATTTTAACTGTTTACCTTGCATTATCACTTGTAACAGTACGAACAACCTGATTTCATAATTAGGGGATGTAAGGATTTTATATTGTATTTTTTTTATTGTATCTATGAATATCAAACATGGTTAGGTCAGTTTTACCCATGTCTAAAGAAACAACGCAGATTCAACAGAGCAGGAAGATTCCAAGGCCGAGGGCGTACGTGCGGAATGGAATGCAGTCGATGGTCGCCGAAGTTAACACAAGTTCTTAATATACGTTTTCCATTGGTCAATAAGACGTGGCGTCATTAAAAATAAAAAATGACATAACAACAATGACGTGAAAACAGGGCGTGAGCCGTTTGAGACAAAAGACAATGATGTCAATGCACTCACACATACATAAAAATGTGCATTGCATCCGCCCAGTCAGCAGCAGACCATCAAGGCATCAACACGCTGTGAAGTTCGCCGGCAGCTTTTGCCAGCGAAAGTGTTTCTTTTGTTTGAAATTATCAATGTATTAAAATGCAACAGTAACAATATAGACAGCAATCATTAAATAGCTATTCAAAAATGTAAGTTAACTTCAGTGTAACCAGGAAAACACACGTAACGTTCGGCCGAACATCTGCCCAACCATGAGGGACACCTGAGGACAACTTAGATTCTACATCGCACATCCAGGAAAGTCAAAATTATACATAAACCTTTCTTTTACCTAAAATTGAGCTCAAAAGTCAAAATTCAAATGTACTAGTAAATCGCTATTAGCGAAATGTGTGTGTGTGTGTGTGTGTGTGTGTGTGTGTGTGTGTGTGTGTGTGTGTGTGTGTGTGTGTCAGATCGTACCGGCACATATAAGCAAAATTTTCATGAGACAGTTTGTGTTGTTTTAGACGTAAGAATTTATCAATTTGAAGATAGTAACTGCAGTTCCTTTAAAATTACATTTGTTTGCTAATTCAATAATGAAGCTAACACCTGAATAATGGGAAATAATGTAGTAGTAATATAGCAGAACATGTTGCCGCCATTTTGTTAATTTATGTATCAAATGATTCCATTTTGTTTTGTTGGTTTTGGTGTCGATCTTAATTTTTCAATGTCATTAAAAAGCAACTTTATACATCATACACTGTTTGAGTTAATTATTCCGAACAATCGTCCTGTCTCTGATGATCGTTTAAATCGAATCCTGGAACCCTTACGTCAGTATTAAAAATTATGAGGTTGGTACTACAAGATGGCCGCTGAAACAGTATGGCTTATCCAATAATTATGCTATCAAAAGGTAAGATATCAACACAAATAAAAATATATAAAAATAATCATTTCAGTAAAAGTAACACACTTCAGCTTTGACTTTCTATTAACCATTTTAATCAGCAGCCTTTAGTTATTTATTATTTATTATATAATTCAATTCTCCAAAAAATTTAAATTTATTACCAACATCCAACTGTTCAATTAAATTAATTACCTCAAATTAATTTAATTACGTAAGTCAAAACATTTTAAATTAGTTAAATCATCTCAAATAAATTTTAATTACATTATAACATTTATGATTACACCAATGTCAATTATTAACCGTCAGTTATCATTATTATCAAATACTCCCTCTAGGTTATAAACATTACTATCCAACACATGGTATACACTCAACATACTGTTTACTTAGATACTCTATCATGATAACATAACCAACAATTTTTTGCTACATTTAACACCAATACAAAATTATATACAATTTACGTCTCAAATGTCCAAAAAATCATTACTTTATTCAGTCCAGTATTTAAACACACTACTGTCACATAATTAAATGTTCATTAGTAATAAATGTCTAACCACCATCATCAAAAATTAGTCTTATAACCACATTATACATTTCAGTTTTATTTACATACCTTATATGATTACCATTAATATAATAACCATTTAAATTCATTCCATCCAATATGCCACAACAATATTCTACAGGATTATTCCTTATTGTTTCATCATAAAACTTGTCTACATTAGGTATGTTACAGTCTCCCTCAGTATTTTTTGTCACCGTTAAATAGTTTACCATTTCATCATTATAGCAATCAGCTGTTACTAGTACACTAATTCTATCACCAGGCAAGTATTTTTTCTCCACAATACAATCATCATTTACTACTGTACTCATTACTCTACAAGGTAAGTTTTTATTATTAACAGTATAACTATCCTTTATTTCAATATTTATTCTCTCTGCCAACCCTTCATAAATAGATTTAACTTGAACATCTCTCTCTCTCTCTCTCTCTCTCTCTCTCTCTCTCTCTCTCTCTCTCTCTCTCGCATCATAACACCTGTCATAACCCACCTGAACTACCTCACTCCATGCAAAGGACACCACAAAATTACTATAACACTTCCTGGCTTTACCAGGTTTACCACAAAAAATTAAGGAACCACTTAGAGACACCTCGTTTCCCACACAACCTCTAGAGGAAACTCTGTCCTCTCATAAATTACTTGTGGAGTCTTTACTCCACTTAAACAATAGGGAAAGTATGCCTTTTGCCGACCTAACCCCTCGTCACACTCTCTCAATCTCATCAACCACTATCTCATCACTAATTTCTACTTCCATTAAAACTTCATCATCACTATCATTATTCAAAATTTTACTAACACCATATTTTTAATTATATCACCATTATTACTTGTTAATCACTATTATTTCCACTTGTATTAACCACATTACTTACCTTGTCAACGGTCACCTGATCTGCACTTAAACTATCTGTATTGTTTGTAAAAGTATCGTCATCATTATTACTTCCACTATCAGAATCGCTTACCTGGTTTATTTTACTCTCCTTTCTTTTTCTAATGTCATTTACTTCATCTTGTAATTGTTTTACAATAGTACTACCATGTTCATCAATTTCTTTTAGACGTTTATTAATATTAACTTTTTGTTGCTTCATATCATTAATGCCACTTGTCAGTTCGTTAAACTTACTATCAATCTTAGTATTCTGTTCACTGACATTACTGCTCAGTTCATTAAATTTTGCATTTTGTACATCAAATTTATGATCATTTACATCAAACCGTTTATTAATATCGCTCTTTACTTCATTTAAATTACTGCTTAGTTTATCAAATTTAGTATTCATACTGCACAACGTGCTACACAAATACCTCATCATATCATTTTCAGATTTATTACTCTCATTTGCTACTGCTGGGGTAGATTGTGCCCCAACTTCACTCATTATAATTGATTCAGTTAAACTGATTTCTGGTACAGGAATTGGCTGAACTTCTGACTCACCCTTGGTGGTTGAGTCAGTCAAATTTACCTCAATTTCATTATTTTCTTCCATCTTTTACAAATTTACTTATTTTCAATTAAATGATTCTCTAATTTGCATGTATAAGAAAAAATCTCACACTTAACTCAATATTATTTTATCAAGCACTTAAACATAACATAACATAATCTTTCATCACTTACTTGCACGTAACTTATTTGTAAATGCCAACGCACAAAGTAACCTCCTTCTACACACACAAGTAGGTAAAGCCTATATAAAATAAATTTATATAGGCCGTCCCTGTTCACGGCGCCATTTGTAACAATTCTAAATTTTTTAATAAAAAACTACTAATATCTCGTTCACCAACTTACCTTTTACGTCAAGGCCAAGGATCTATGGACGAACCTGTGAACTGCAGAAGTAGGTTACTGGGTTTTGTAGCGTAATCATTAATAACACATGTTTATAAAAAGAGACATCTTATTTATTTTTATAAACCCAACATTACTTTCACTCATGAATACTTTCAACATTATTTCCATGAATACTTTCAAAAAGATTACAAGTTAAATCACTATTTATTTTTTCTTATTTCCATGAACATGTTTGCAAAAGTTAGTTATTACAAGTTATATTCTTATTTATATAAGTATGTAAAGACGAACCAGTACTTTCATAATATATATAAACACATGCTCTCTCACGCTCTTTAAATCCCCTTTTGAACTGAGCTCTCTAATTTGATCTATTTATGGTTTTACTTGCTTTCTGGCCAGCTAGCTTAGCTAGTAATTGTACTCACTACACGCAGTGCATGCTATCCGTCGAGTTCCACCATACTTCTTAAATCACTTTCACTTTTGTTCCGAAAAATAGGTTTAAAAAAAACTGTTTAATATTTTGTTTACTGTTGTCGATTGTTTCAATTACACATTTCACTATGGTTTTATGTTAGTTAAAAGAACATTTTGTTGGTCGACCTTGACTTTGCTCACGAGCACTGACTTAATGAACCGCGCGGTTCGCAGGACTTTAGTCGACTGAAAGCGTCCAAAATGGCTAAAAGGACTCGCTGCCTTTTCGCCGCGTGGTCACCAGGGAGCCTTGCTCGTTTTGCGTTCGCTGATTGGTTCAAATGCGGTTAGCACAAATAATTCGCCTTACTTCCGTGATGAATTTTGGTTCGAAGACTACATATTTTCTTATGCCCTTTCGTGTCCTCTGAGCACATGTCGCGAAAGGCGGCACACACGCGCGCTCTTCCACACAAATACGCACTTTGCTGATAATGAACATTCCTGTACCGGTCCGTACCTCACACGGAGCTAGAGTCAGTGACCAAAAGTACACACTGGGTAAATAAAAAGGGTTACCTCAAAGGTCGTGTACAGATTTTAAATATAAGGAATAAAACCTACCCCTGTTGTACTGTCACAATCATCCTAACAACCTAGAATCATCATTCTGTTAAAGATCTAACATATTGTTTAATAAATTACGAAGTCCAAAAACTAATTATGGGCGAGAATATTTCTCCCATTTTTCTGTTCACAATGTGTCAGTGATTACTTTGTCAATGTGACAGGCCTCTATGTCACTGATTTCATCTTGTAACAGTGATGTATATGCCTCTTTCTCAGTGTAGACTAGTTCAAAATAGAATTGCCTGTATTTTATTCATGAAAATCTTGTAAGATTATTCAGTTTCTTCATTTATGTTTCTCATGATTGACATATTGTTGAATGGTCAGTCTGTTTGCCTATTGGTACTTTTCCTTTGCAGAAAGGTGTTTGACCATCTGAAAGAAAATATCCTCATTAAATTCAGAAATTATTTGTTACATAATTACTGGGAGCACCTTGAGATTAGTTTTCTTTGACATTCATTTGACTTACATACATAAATTCAAATGAATTACATTCATTTCCATTCAAAATGATGTACATACATGAATCAATGAAGAGTGCAATGTATAATGTAAGAAATACAATACATGTGCACAGGTCCACTTCAACAACTAGACTGAATTTGTAAAGGCTACACTTGCTTCAGTGGGAAAAGCTACTTTATTGCAGCAACGACTAGTTGCATTGCCTCACCAGAAATTTGAATTTTCAAGCACTGAGGGCAGCAAGTAATGTTTTATTTATCAGATTGACAATTAGAATGTTCTGAAGTTAGAGTATTCGTACTCATTTGAAGGATGATAAAACATTGTAATACCTCTATATAAATTGAATAAATATTTCTCAGTATGTAATCATACGATAAATAAATAAATAATAGTGATGCAAATGTACAGAAAATTACCTAAAAGTAAATTAGAAAACAAAAGGCAGCAGTGAGAAAATAATGATGCTAAACAGAAAAAATTACCCAAAATAAAAAAGATTGCATAACAAATTTATTTAAAAGATGGTATGTTACTTGGATATTCTCTTTGGCAGTAATTAGTGGTTTAAACCTTATCTGTTACCAATGACACATTCACTAAACTACTAGTTGTGAGTTTTAAAGTGTGTACTTGCCTATTAAAAATATGCCATATACGAGGGCAATATGAAAAGTTTGCAGCCTACCATGTAAACATATGTATAGCCTTTTTCTGTTTTTTACCACATTGTGGTGCCACATTTGCCCCACGAACAGCTGTGAAACATCACGTCATTCTGCATAATTGATGTTGAGATACAGCCGTATAAACAAAGTCGACTTAAGGTTATCTTAGTGCAATGTTGAAAATGGAAAAAATTAAACAAGGTGTAATGGTCAAACTTTTTGTTAATAATGGTTTAACACCAACAGAAATTTTTAACGAGATGAAGAATGTGTTGGGGGATGATGCACCTTGATTTACTCAAGTGAAAAAAAGGCTGCTGAATTTAAATTTGGTTGTGCAAGTTTGAAAGATGACCCGAGTAGTGGGCATCCGAAAAGTACCACTACATCAGAATCATCAGTAAAGTTCACAGTATTGTTTTGGAAGATTGCTGCTTTAAGATGACTGAAATTGCTAAGACTGTAGGCATCTTAGATGAAAGAGTAAATCACATTCTTATTGAGGAATTAGGTAATTGCTGTCTACAAGATGGTTGCTGCATTTGTTGACAACTGATCAAAAATGCATGTGAATGCAAACTTCTCAGGAATATTTGGATTTTTTAATGAAAAATCAAAAAAAATTTTTTGTAGATGTGTAACAGCTGATGAAACTTGGGTCCATCGCTTCACTCCAGAAACAAAACAATAGTCAGAACAATGGATGCATTGTGATTCTGTGGCTCCAAAAAAAGCAAAATAAATTTTGTCTGGCTTCAGTTTTCTGGAACGATAAGGTAATACCGTTAATGGATTACCTTGAAAAAGGTCAAACGATGAATGGAGAGTATTAGTGTAACCTTTTGGGCCAATTAAATGAAAAAATTTGAGAAAAATTACCAGGTTTAGCAAGATAATTTTGCATCAGGAAAATGCATGAACCCACACAGGCGTTGTTTCTATAGCAAAAATCACTGAGTTGAAGTACGATCTGTTGCACCATAATCATAATTATTGAAATAGGATGGCAACTGTATTTTCAGAGTATGCGTGGAAAATATTTACAGCAATACAATCAGTACTACAAACCAAGAACTGACAAATGATTACGAATTATTAAAGGAATTCTTGCATGCCACTCAACTTTGTTATACCAAGCGTAAGGGTAGAAAGAGAGAGAAATTCTTTACCTAGTACATTACTATCAGTCCTTTCATAACACAATAAACTCAGCTCAAATTCCTCTGTCACTATAGTGTGCACGAAGTCTATATGTTGTAGTCAAGTTGTTGCACCCATATCCTTTTCATGCCTTTCTGCGTACTCCCCTTACATGCTGTACAGTGGTACACTCTTGTTATGTTTTAGACTAAACGTTAATGATCATATCCCCACAGACTTGTGTATTGGCAAGGTAAGGAAGAAGGAAACTATCAAGCAACCTCCCACCTGCCTATGTTTATCATCCGTAGTATAATTGACAGGAATTCCACTTAGCATTTCAGTGACTTACCATTGTATTTTATTTACTTAATTACTCTGCTTTGATATAATTTTTTATTTCTGTTTCTTTTTGTTAGCGATTGTATAAAATTTGTTTATTTTATTTTTTCATTCATATTTTACTTACTTATTTTATTTAAGTGTCTAGGCAAATGGAAATAAACCAATTTAAGTATAGCAGATAAACAGTTTAACACAAGTTGAAAAATTAAATTTAAAAATAATGCAGAGGGTAGTTGTAGTTAAATTAGGAATTCTGCAGTCAAAGTTAACCACTACACAAAAAAAAAAAAGAATAAAGTTGATTACAGAATTTTCTTTTAAAAATCTATTGAGTCATCACAAAAAATGGATGAGCAGTTTACTGTAATGGGTGTAGATGAAGGGATCACAAAGAAATAGTCTAAAAAAACTGTGCAGAGAAAAGGAAGACTCTGAGACTGGGAAGGACAGTCTGAAAACTTTAAATTGCTTTCTTTAAGGCACTGAAAAATCTGTAGAATAAGAAATCTAACAACCAGTTGAACATAAAAGGCCCAACAGATATAGGAGAAGACCAGGTCAGTGCATGGTTAGAAGTTGACTGGTTTACCTGTAGCAGAAGCTGTGGTTGATGTACAGATTGTAATTTATTATTCATAACTTGATGAGAGAAGAAAAAATGACAGTTATGCAGAGGAAGAGCCAGACCATTAAACAACAAAAAAAGCTCAGGATATTAACAGAAAATATTTTGTTAAATTAATATGTATAATTTTGTACTTCTAGTGTAATTGAGTAATTACAAAGTGCCATTTCAGAATGAAAATGAAAATTATGTAAAAAAAGTATTAATATAAAATTGAAATTGATTTATTCACATTTATAAAAGATGCAAGGCTTGCTTATGTATGTACATTGTAGATAATCTTCCATTTACTAAGCAGGCTGTTGTCAATTTGCCTTTGGCAATGCAGTTATCAATTTATTTTGATCAAAATACAAAACAGTGACATGCTCACAATAATCAGCGACCATTGTAGTAGTAATACCAGATTGAAAATATGTTAGTGTAATAAAGTAATTACAATGTACTTTCCTTAAAGTTCATGTATTGTGTTAGTGGAGTTGTTTTTTATTATTAAATTTCTGATAGTAGCCTTATTCAGTATGCAGATATCTGTTGTTGAACCTGTATTGGACATGTTATTACCAAGCTGTTGTAAAGAAGGAAATGGGCAGAATTTATTAAGCGTGACTGCTCCTCCTCGTTATACTCAAGTGGTAAGTGAAGGCATACTAATTTTACTTCCCTGTTATAATTTACTCGTTAGAACTGATATAAAGTTGTCAGTTTTCATCCATGTACAAAAGTGATGTGCATGGCATATAATGTACATCCAACAAAACTTCTTTTAGTTGCTCTTAGTACATGTTTGGTGATACATGAAACATTGGTGATTATTATGCAATGGATTGAGTATGTGTTTTTGATCAAACACAGTGTTCAATGTACTGTGTGTCTGTGTGTGTGCACACACACACGTGTGTGCATGTGTACGTTTTAATAGCTGTTAATAGCGAAAATCAAAGTGATACCAGTTATAATAAAACAGTCCCTGCTTTTAATATTGTAAAACATGAAACCAAAAATAAAGAGAATAATAACCAGTGAGCAGTGTGACAAGTACCTTTGAATGCTAAGCAAATTAACCAGCTAATTATAATTAACGTTAGACTGGATTCTAAACCACTGACAAGTGCTAAGTGTATGGTCTAAGGATGAACTAAATGCTTGAAAGGTAAGAAGCATATTGTGTAGAATTATATTAAATATTTGGATTGCAATGTAGTGAATATTTAAAAATCATGTTCCACTTACACAAGTTTTTTAATTAGAAATTTGATAAATTAGACATTTTTCCATTGTATGTAATTATTTTGTCAGTCACATATTCACAAAGTTTAGCAGTTTTCCTCTAATTGTTAAGTAATTTTGTACCCCTTTGAAGTGTTACTGACAAGTTAACTTGTCATTGCCATTTGTGCACACTATGGTAATGATGAGATAACACACAATGGAATTTGTTCCACAAATGCTACTGGTACTTTCATTCAATATTTTGATTAGTTTTGTGGCCAGATTTGGTATTAAACTATATGATAGTATACTTATGTTGTTCTTGCATTTATAAAAGGGGAGTTTTTACTTTAGCTGTTACTTTAATTTTTCAAACAGCTCACAAATTGATGCTCTACAATAGATATATAAACAATGTATTTGTTAGTTTATGTAATTTTGCATTATGAAGTATATAGCATTTTATATTTTTTTTATTCATACAATGAACTCTAAAAATTCTGAACTACTGAATTTTTAGCTAAATTTATAACCAATTTTTAAAAACAATTTGGTCATTGTAGCTTTTAAGTTTAAGAATGTTTGCATAGAGTCTGTAGGCCGATTTATATAACTGATAACAGTATATAAAGATTTTTTTAAACATAGCATACAGACTGTTTGAAGGCACGGAATGTTGAGAGGTATTTATTCCATCAAATTATTAAAGATACCGGGTTTGTATTTTGAATTAAAATCTTCATAACTTGATGACTTATAATTTCTTAAAATTTTGAGTTCTATTAGTGCCCTTAAAATTGAAAAATTTGTATGGTAATGGTAATTATAATTCGGGTTAAATTCTTTTTAATCTGATACCCACCTGAATTTTTACAATTAAACAAAAATTTTTGATCCCATTTTTTGGGCTCTGGTATCATAAAATTTTATAATGGTACATTGAGATTTTCGTTAAAATTCTCTTTAATTTGATACCCAACATGGTTGTTGTGTTTTTATCAAAATTTTCACCCACTTTTGGGCCCTGGTATCCAAAAGTTTTCTACTTAAAAAAATTAAAATTATATTCAGATTCTGGTTAAAGTTTCTTTTAATTTGATAATACACTACATTAACTTTTGCTTTTTTTTTTTTAATTTTAACCTGTCAAATGTTTACCGCCCAACCTCATATCTTTTGAAAGAGCAGTCTAAAAACCAATAGGGTTCTGTAGGGTAAAAGTACAGACATGTGTCGTAAGTTATATGAAAATAGCTTGATGTATTCTAATGTTATTTTGGCACATGCCTCAAACAGACAGAAAAATTCCAAACAGTTAAGTTAAAACTGAAAATGTGCTTGCTCATTTCAACAAATAGTGACAGCGACATTGAAAGCGAAGCTGAATTTTTGAGTTATTTTGAAAATGTTATTTGATCTGGTATTATTCATCATGTATAATGATGGATTTCACATAAATAATGAGGAAAATAAATTGCTTAACCGTTTTTTTTTTTTTTTTCATTGTAATTCCTGTATCTGCAAATTGAGTGAACATTTGTCTTATTTAGATTTCTTCAAGGTCTTTGTGGCATTGAGTTTAACTAAAATTAAAATTATATATTTTTTTCTTAACTTTTCGGATACAAACTGGCCAATTCTAGTGACATTAAAACTCAAACTTATAATTTTCTGTACTAAAGAATGATATATCAGAATACCTCAGACATATCAAAAACCAAGACGTTTGTTCCTGAATAACCAATTCTAGTGATTTAAGCAACTTATTCTATTATCAGCTATCAATGGTGACTCCTGATTAAGAAGGGTGGTCTAAAGGAAAAAAGCAGCAGTCCCATTAAAATTTGCAAAATTTTCACACTTTTTATTTTAGGAGAGCTTCTTGGAGAAGTTTATATTATTTAGTGGATGTAACAGTAGACATATTGGGTACTTTTTATACTTCTCTCACTTTTTTATTGTACCTACCTCACTTCCACACATGACAGCAGCTCCATTCTTTGAACTTATGAGGATTTTTAAAAATCTCTTTCACAATATGCTCTTGGCACACATCAGGTATTGCAAAAGCTCATTTTGTGCCTATGGGAAGTCCCTTTAAAACATGCCTATTAAAAGCAGCATCACTTTTTTTCTGGTAGAATAAACTACTTCGTGACCATGGGTATAGAGGTTACGGTTCCCTTTAGGTTTTAAACTTTTTATAAACCTATAAACAATCTCTTAACTTTCCGTACATTGCATTTGCAAATACTTTTCCGCATTTATGCTGTATTCTAGCAGACAGAAAGATTGGATCCTTCTAACAGCTGAAAGCTGATAAATTGTTTTTATGTTTTTCAGAGCTTTCATGCTTGCTAATTTTTAAAGTAAGATGCTTCTTGTTGCTTGCACAGCCTCTTGTCTTTACTGTCATCACCACCACTAAATAATAAACACAAAACAAAATAAGTGGTTAATTCCTTTAAAACCATTGTCCACATTGGTCTGTCATACACATTTCTATAAAAAATTGCTTATGTCTTTTTTTTGTACTGACTTAAGTCAAATCAGGTTTTTGCATTGACATTTAGCTCAAACTTTTCTTCTAAGGATGAGTAACAAAAATTTAGTTTTTAATGTTGGAAATTTTCATTTTCAATAAAAGCTCAGCGAAAACCAGTAGGGTTGCACCAGGTTATTTACAATACAATACAGTTGGTTGCATGTATCACAGACTCCCACTAGTGGAGTCCAAATGCAGTACAACACCACAGGTTATCTAAGGGCAGTCAGGATGTCAAGTTTGTTATAGCAGCTACCCTACCTACCCTGTGTGACTGGGCTCTGCACCTGGCTGTTCTACAGGCACAGAAAGTTGGCAAGGAACATGAGTCACTAGTGGCTTTGCTACTTGTATAGCATTGATATAAGTACGATTTTGGTAATTTCCCCAATAAAATTAAGAAAGTATGCAATGAAAATGGTTTTTCATTTATTACATAATGAATAAATATAAGTAAATTGGAACACATTATAAAATATGTTTTGTTTCTTCATTTCATGGGGGGGGGGTGCCCCAGAGCTTTCCCTCATGAGCAGTCACTATCAGTTATGCACAAATAATGTAAAAAAAAAAGACTTAGCACAGAAGTGTCACAATATTTGGTCGAAAACATGTTTTACACAGGATTAACAGAAATAAGGTTATCATGACCTTATGGAAATAAGGTTTATGGAATTAAGGAAATAAGAAAATAAGGATTATGGAAATAAGGTTTCCATAAGGTTTATATTGTTCTTATAGACTGATAGTTGAATTTACCGGTAGAGCCTTTAATTGAATATGTAATTAATATAATTGAATCACAAGTTTTTTAAAAAGAAAGTGTTTGAGAATATAGTCAGAAAATATGTGTGAAAAACTGTTTCTATTTTCTATAAAAAAGTTACATGTTGACTTCTGAGGTATGGAGACTAAAAAAAGCCTGTGAAAAAAATAAATAATAATAAATTTATGTATGTAATAAATAATATCTGATGGTCATGTACCACATTAAAGAAGTTTAAATAATCTGTTTTAACATATATTTCAATTGTAAGTATATTATCAAATAATTTAATTTAAAATTTTTAAATTGATATAAACAGAATCAATAATACAGAAGTATTTTTTTTTATAAATATAAGGAAAATATATTTATAAAATATATTATCAGTAATATTTACTATATAAATGATTCAGTGGTTAATATATGTAACAGCCACCTATGTAATAATGATTGTTTATATGTGTGTGACTAGGTGTCTCTGCTGGAGGGTCTGATAGGATCACTGAGACCTGATGTTAACATTGTGGCAAAGAGGAAGCTTGATGATATATTACTTCCATTAGCAGTGCATAGTAACCATACATTAACTCATATATCTGCAACACGACTGTTGGCTAGTATAATGAACAAATTGCAACCTGGTAAATTTTTTTTATTTACTAGTATGAAAACATTCTTGGCCATTATTTCTTCCTTAAACTGCTATCCATAAAAGCTGTTTTATGGGTTAAATTTATGAGGATTAGTGGAAAAGAGACTAACAAATAAATACATGAATCTACAAATGTAATGGAACCCCCTTTACAAAATGAAAATGTAATTGTAACTTTTGCCTAAACAGTCCTGCCATTATAATATTGTATCATTTATAATGTAGGTGGTTGTACTTACAGTATTAAAATTTAGATTACAATATTTTATGTTTGCGTGTGCGGTATTTCATTAAGAATTTTATTTTGCTAAACAAGACTCGCTTTTTGCCATTTTTAAATAAACAAATATTTATTCATTATTAATACCATCGAGTTGTGTATTCATAGTAGTATGAAATAATAAATGACATAGAATCATTTGTGTACAGATGAGGTTCTAGTAGCAATATTAGGGAGGATAGAAGAATGTATAAAACAGTCATTTAGTACAGAAAACACAAACATGAAGATAAATGCTGCTCTACTGCATGTGTATATTACAAAGGCTCTGGTGATGAGAGGCCATACCAGTATGCACCACTGGCTTGACAAGGTATTTCAACAATTTAAAATTTAATTTGTATATGTGTACTCTGTGTGTGTGTGTGTGTGTGTGTGTGTGAGAGAGAGAGAGAGAATGTTATAAATACATAAAAAGTGACACATATTATGATAAATATTTGTGTGCATTACAGTTAATTGAATTAATAGAAGACAGTACTGTTGGGGAAACTGCAGCATATGGCTTCCACACTATAATGAAAGAGTCAGATTGGTACTTAAACTATGCAAGTAATTCTAATATAAGGTAGGCAGTCATATTCATTTTTTCTTGCATTCACTTATGTGCACACACACACACGTGTGTGTGTGTGTGTGTGAGAGAGAGAGAGAGTGAGAGGGGGGGAGAGAGACTGACTGATAGAGTATGTGCCATGTGTAATATTAAGCACTTGCCATTGATAATAAGAACACTCTCGGTAACTAGTAACAAAATATTAATGATAACGACTCCCAGTATTTAAGTAGTATAGGATAGAGACATAAAAGGTGTGTATACTGAATTTCTGAACTAATGAATTAACACCAACAAGTATTCATAGTAGTACAACCTAGTGAAAAGTAACCTAATGAAAATTGCATTACAATATTTTACTTAGTTATCATGTTGTATCTGCTTCAAGATGTCTGTGGTAACTGTAGGTGCATCAAAAATAAACAATTTTAATGAGGAATGAATGTTTATAAAATTTTATATTGGTATAGGAAAATTCTGTATGTGGACATTTGAAACATTGAAAACGGGTTACAGGAATGATATTTTTCAACCATATACGAGTAGTGGAAAATGTTTTGTAGATTTGGTTTATATTACAGTTGATTATCCTACTTAAATTGAACATCCACATACAAAACTGTTGAAATTTTTGCAGAAGTTAGTGATATTCATTCTACTTATTGTCAAAGTATTTGATCTAGCAAAGAAGTAAGCATTTCAGAAACTGTCTATATTCATTCTACTTATTGTCAAAGTATTTGATCTAGCAAAGAAGTAAGCATTTCAGAAACTGTCTCTGAATGAGATTCTTAAAAAATTATGGTATTAAGTCTGCATTGGAGCCAAATGTGGCTTTGAATGAACAAAATCATATTGAGATTGACATCACTTGGAAGCTTTTAAATTTGGCTAATAAGGATTTTTTTTTCTTAACATTAGATACAACATAGCTTTGAGATGAGATATTTAACATATATTCACTTTGGCTACAGCTTCCAACTAATACTTAATTATCAAAATGGTTTTAACACTAATTTTATTTTGCCCCGTGTTCTGGAGCGCCAATTTAACATTTATTTTTATTTTCTCTTATCTTAGGGTTCATAAAATAAAACGTAGACTTATTCTTAAAAATAGTTTTTCGATTTATTAACAATTAGTTATGATTTAGTATCATATTTATCATTGCGACATGAATTATGTAATCTCTAATCAAAATATAAACATATTCATTTTCATCTTATTTTCATTACTCATATTAATTGCTCTAATAATTCAAATATTGTAATTCTTATACAAAGAAACAAACTTCTAATAATTATTCTCTTAAATTTTAAATACTATAACATAGTTAATTACTGATCTGGATTCATTTAAAATCGGTGCTCATAAATAAATTTAACTTCCATAGCTTCCTGATATTAATTTTAAAGTAAAATTTTTATCTTAATTCCTTAATTAATTCGTGTGAGTTCTTAAGTGAACAGACAGTGGACCTAAGACTAATTATGGCATGATAAGTTTACCTTTGGTATGTATCCAAATCTGGTAGAGGTTTATATGGTGCGGTTCGCATGGTGATCGTCTGGCGTAACGGCGATAATTCCTTCCGGATTAGCAGATTGTATCGTGGAGTCTCACAAGACACATCACAACACCAAACTTCACTTATTCGGAATTAGTTCGCGTTAGTTGTTATTATTGTTATTCGCTTCCACAGACATTATTGATTATTATTTATCAACTGCATTATGGTTGGAACTAATGTTATTTACGAGTTTAGTTCGTCTTGTAATATTACTCGATGATAAAGTTATTGTTACGTAATTGCAAAACTTAATTACGGGGTTATTGAATTATTTTTTCTGTTGTACTAATTCACTTGTATATCACTAATAAAATTACAGTTCTTTTACCGAAATTGTTTTTAGTCCGAACTTACTTTTCTAACCATCGTACCGAGTTTCTCTAAGTCCAATAATTATTAAATCTTGGTCGCGGACTTACACTCCCGTTTCCGTCAAAATTTTAGTTAGACTCCTTGAGCACGCCTTTCTCACGTCCCTATATGGAATTTCGCATCACTCCCACTAATTTCTGATTTGTCTTACGCTGTTTTCTAATTGGTTCTACTTTACCACCCTCCAAATCTAGAGACCACCTATTTTTCCGAAAACACCTCTCTGATAGGCTTTTGGATTCCCACCAGATTTCTTCCCTAGGTCACTATACTGAGGTCGTTGTCGCTGCTAGATACTGTAGCAATAAATTCTTGCCTGTCACTTTTTTTGGAGTATACAAAGCAACCCTTAATTTTCTCGTCAAAGTATTGTTTTCTGCACATGGTCATTCTAATGGCATCAACTATTGTCGCTTAAGGGCCTCACCATACTTCCTTTGTATGTCCGTTTCTTTGTCTATGTTTCCATCAAAACATCTTTCCTTGAGTTCGGACATTACACCCGAGCTTTCTCTCTTCTGAGTAAGGCCGAAGTCCTGTCGTTGACCGTTTGAGTCTTTCAATAATGTATACCCTTTTTGTTTCATTATATGCAGCTGGCGTGGATACATTGTTTGGTCTATTGTTAATACATACATCTGCTCTTCAAATGGGTTCATTCACGTTTGTACCTTTTTTTAAGGATTTGAGGTAGTTGTCAAAAACTAACGTTTCTTAGTATGGAGAGCGATGAACTCTGTCTGCTTGCCATGAGCGCGTTGGGGCTCTTAGATGCTTTTATTGCCTGTCAATCATTTCTGCATTTAACACAACAATTCCCTGTGACGGCGCTTAATGATACATCACAACTCAAAATAAGAAATTTTTAAAATTTCTGATTTTGGCATTATATCGTCCCCAAATTTTGTCACTTTGGATGGACTTCATACATCTAGAAAAGATTCAAAATTCTGCGCCGTGTCATCGAGGTTTAACATGACGAAATACATACATTTTGTATTCCTAGTATTGGCTCATCATCCGCTGGACGTAGTGTAGTAGGTTTATTTTGCTGTAGTGACCCACTACGGGCGGTCCATTATGTAATGTAAACACTACCCTCGGACCATTTCCAAGACACTTTCGCTTTCCGTTTTTAAATGAATCCGTTACATATATATTTTAGCTTTCTTTTCTTACACCCTTATTTAACATAAAATTATACTTACAAACTGACCTTTAGACATTAAATTTAAATTCATCATTCAGCATTAATTTAATACAACTCCTTATATATCCCTTACATGATCTATAATATTTACAAAATTAATTTAGCAGATTTTATTCAATACTAGTATCATTTATCATATCAATAAATTTTATATTTCTATAACAATTTTTTAGAATTCTCTCTTTTCCTTGTACAATTTTAACACATGTTAATCATTATGTTAACCTTTAATTTAACTATTCGTTATTATATTCACATTAATTTACTCTATAGTACTTTGCAGTATTTATAAAATATTAGTTACTATAGGTAGACCACGCACATAAGAACCTTCGGTCTGAAAGCTTCGCGCATCTTCCCCTCCGTCCGTTCAAACACTCACTCCCCTACCACCTGACTGACATTTGTAGACTCACTCACTCACTTGCTCACTATATCGCAGTATTGTCAATTCGTTGTGTTATTTGCAAGTTGTTAATTTAAAATGTCATCGAAAATAATACATAAATATTGTATTCTATTTCGTTATCTAAGAAATAAATATTAAATTCTACATACCTTTAACTGTTGTCAGTTAATTATTCTATATCAGTAGCGCTTGTTTCCGATTCCGAACTGCTGAAATCTGAATCAGATGATTCTCCATTTATAGAAATAATCAGTTCATCGACAGCTTCATCCATTAAACCGTCATTTTCCAGTACTCATTTTCAATTTTAATTACATGGTCACAACACTTCTTCCACTTATCAACTGAGTATTCTAAAAACAACTTTTCACAAAGTTTCCGCTTCACTTCCAAGGATTCAGACAGGCACTCACTGATACTACCTTTTACGTCACCCCAAACAAGTTCGATAGGCGACAAATCAGGATGATACGGTGGCAAACGCACAACTGTGTGACTGGCATCAACGAACAGTTTATCTATCCTGTAAGTCGGTTTGGTTTGCACATATTTAACCAGTAACAGCAGCTCTGCTTTAGTTATAGGTTCTTGGAATGCAACATTGTTATGTCTAAGCCAATCCGTAATAGACTGTTTAATAGATGACGAGGTTGGCTTTTTGTTCTCTTGCACACTGTGATAACTTGCATTATCCATAACAACGACAGAATTGGGAGGCAAATTCGGAATTAACATGTTTTGAACTCATTTAGAAAAATTCTCATAGTTCATGTCATCATGATAATCCCCACTTTTTTGTTGTGACTGAAAAATCAGAAGAGCGTTTTTAACAAACCCACATTCCCCACCTGCAAGTATTATAATTAACCTACGCCCCTTATCGGTTGCTTTAGCACGTACAATTTCTGTTTCGGATTGCCAAGATGGAACAGATAGTGTGGAATGAATATAGGTTTCGTCGAGGTAAACTATATTTCTTTTATTATACATGTGTTGTCTGATCTCTCTTAAGTATCTAGCTCTCCATGCAACATTTTCCGGATTTTCCATTAAAATCTTACGGGATGACTGACACCTTTTCCACTTAAATCCCATGCTTTTTAATAATTTTCACAGGTATTCCCTCCCACAATGAAGAATGTCTTCATACTTCAAAAGTCTGTTAAGTTTTTTTAAAGTTGGCACAGTTTTTTTGTTAATATAAAAGTCGTGTATTTTACGCCTAATCACACATTTAGTAAAATCGTCCAGAATTATTTTTGTTACATTACTGCTCTTTTTCTTAGTAGGCGTAGAAAACTTAAGTTTTCCTTTAGCCAAATGACTTCTTGCTTCCGCCAGAATACGCTTCACAGACGACTGAGATATACCCGTCGCTTCACTGGTCGACTGGACAACGTTATACATAAGGTTGTGGAGTTCTTTTTGCTCCCGTAAATGTTTTGCAACATTGTAAACAATTTCATGCGCTTGGCCCCTTAACGACCTTCCAGACGCACTTGACGAGCAGGATGCCATTTATTTCTTAATTCTATAACAAACGCACAACACAACACTTTAAGCAGACACACGTGATGAGTAGTGGGAATTACGTTCAGTCACACACTGCTGTGGAGGGGTACCCCTCCACTGTACAGTGTTATGTGCCAAGTACGATGCTCAGAACACTTGATTCCGCGCAGGCTCTTATGTCTGTGGTTTTGCTATACAAATTTTTTTTTTTCTAATTCACCAATTACATCTTTATATTCTAATAATATTATAGATTTCAATGACATAAATTATTCAAGTTTTCTACATTAATTTGCTATTAATGTCCTTTGATAGTCCATCTTTTACTTATTGTCACTTCACAATCATTTCACTATTTAATTGAATTTTAAGAGTCCTTGTATGACATATGTGTGTGTACATATCACTATTCTAATTTATTGATTGTTCGCATTCAATCGTATATTAAACACATATTAAACAATCTTATTCTAACCATATTAATTGTTCTTACACTTGCATTCATTTAACATATCTATATTGTCTATGCACTCATGTCAATATGATTATTGCTAAATTTTAGTTCACATTTTGTTATCAAGAAGATTATAGTTACTACTACACTTCGTTAGTATTTTACTTCATCGTTTATACAATTATCATTTTAGTTTAAGTAATGTTACAATTACTACATTTCATTTAGTATTCTATTGAATCTTACAATTGCTTTATAATTTATAACTTTTCACTGGCGCCAACTAAGAATCTGAATGATACCTCTTTAGTTGCCTAATGTTGAATACTCCTCGTATAGAATCGTTATTCTGGTCGTCCTGTAATTGGTACGTAGCTCTTCCAATTTTTCTTACTATTGTGTACGGACCCTCATATATTGCACAGAATTTTCCTATTATATTCTGAGTAGCGTCCGATATATGATGCGCTCGTATCAGAACTCTTTCTCCCACTTCAAATTCCGGAATTTTCTTTGATTTATTTATTTGGGCCGCTTGTCGCTCTCCCCTTTCCTTGATTCGTAATTATAGTCTTTCTACATTTACTCCTTCATTGTTGATCACAATAGGGTCTACATACTGTTCCCAGTCTGGTTGGCCTTTTTCCAAACTGAGCTTCGTATGGCGTAACCTTTATTGTCTCTTGGTATGTTTCATTCCGACACGACTTGATTGTTTTTATGTATCTTGCCCATTTAGTGTGTCTCTCTCTGACAAAAATACGGAACAGGTTTCCGAACTGCCGGTTCCACCTTTCCGCAATATTAGTACAAGGATTCCTAATTGCTGTGTATTTAGGTTTTATGTTTAGTGCATTCAGACCCTGCATCCATTTACGAGACGTGAATTGCATGCCATTGTCTGTCAACACACTATCCGCTTTACCATCTTTATCAATGTACTGTTGTAGTCTTTTCAATGTTATGTTTGTGGTGGCTCTACGTAAAGCATACAGCTCCACGTATTTCATAAAATTGTCCACAATAACTAATAGGTATCTCACTCCACCACTGGACATCGGTAGAGGTCCGTAATAGTCCATGCTTATGAGCTCTCCCTTTCTTGTAGGAAGGATGGGTCTTGTTTCTCCAGAAATGAGTCGATTCCCACTGTCTTTACACCTCTGACACAGGTCACAACATCTTGTTGAGAAACAAACTTAATCGAAATAAAGTAAAATAGAAATACTGCCAAAAACTTACCTGCGATCTGTTTTCGCTTACTTACCTTTTTATAAAACACCAATCAGAAGTCCAGAATCGCCACCAATATCTTTGAAGGACAGATATGGAAACCTTTATACTCTACCTTAATTAAAACGGGATAAATTTTGCAATCTGACTACCCCCCAATGATAATTCAGAAGAAATCCGGGAACGTTAGACGAATCTGACAGCACGGAATAGTAGGAAGAGGTTATGGCGTAATAACGTCACTAATACATATTTATATTCTAAAATAAATCTGTTTACTGTTCTTCCTCAACAATTAAGACAAAACATTCTTTCCACATTCTATTACTGAAACAATTGGATAGAAATAAATTTTCAAATAGACATCTGATATTAAAAAATAAAACAGCCCAGCCTGCTCGCTCTCACATTCATTCCATAAAAAAAATACCCCTTTTTTTTACTACTTTATTTGAACCCCAAAAAAAATAAAATTATTTTCTGACGGATTACCCCACCGGCGTAGCTCCTCTCGTGTCCATATGTGTTTTTTGTCCGAAAGTTTTATTTTGCACTTCCACCTTTCCGTCCACTACACCCACTCACTCCTCCGATTCTGTTCACTTTTATTTGTGGTATAACACTTCTACATAATAACTTTAAATTTCGTTAGGCCCCACGAACCTTAGCGAACGTCAGGCTGACGCCGCCTCGGTGAGTTGACTACTGTTACATGCGGGCGGACATCACTGCCATGCCTGCGAACAAATTTCGTCGCTGCACACAGCCTTCGTTGTCAAAGTCTCATTAGTTGCACACACGACACATGGGATTTTCGTGTGTTGGACGTTGATGAAATTTGGTGTTCAGTGGTTTACGTCACGGTAGTAGGCGTGACTTAGTTTCGTTTCCGTCACCTCCGATGCACGTGGCGAAAAATATTGTCTCTGGGCCATATTGTGCGCCTTTTGCTTAGCGTGGGTATGCGCTCCGCCGATGTTATTGCGTTTGGGCGTATTACACTGTTTTACCGTTCTGAGAATTACGAAGCTGTGTGTGACACGCACATTCCATTGTAATTGTTTCATCACTGTTCTTTGTTCGCGACAATTTAGATTCAGCCTGTGACTGGCCACGCGTATGAAATAAATTGTTGCAAATATTTAATAAAATAAAACCCTCCCTTTTGCCCCATTACAATACCCCCCCAATGAGAGATCTTCTGTCGAAACAGAAGAAATCTCATTGCTAAACCCCTAAGAGGATCGGTGAGGATATGGTACCAACAAACCCCCATTAGTTCTTATACATCATGGGTAAACTACCCCCCTGGCTCAGCGACTATGGCCACATCTGAAGGAGATCACTGGACTTCTCTATTCGAGATCCCAACACCATAAAATCGAACAGACACGCACCACAGCACACCTAACCTTCTAACATATCACCCCAAAATCCAAACCCCTGGTCTTACTCCATGCCAGATCCTCAACCGATATGTTCCCCGTTACCATGCACACTGGGCTGCCTTTAGCAGTTACTGGGCTTGTACACACACTTATTATTACATCCTAGCAAAAAATTTATTCTTACATTCAAAAAGTTTATTTAAGTTGAAATCAAACTGCTCTATCTCCATTACTTTCTTCAAAATCAAAAAATAAAATCTTTTACATGACTTTAGTAACTCTATTATTTTCTCCACTACAACAATCACAAAGAAAAACCAAACTGAACATCTTATTAAACATGAAGTCACTTATCCTAACATTTGTTTATACATATTTCTAAACAATATAATTCAAAAATTATTAAAATATACTTTTCTTAATATTCAGAAAATTTAAAATTATTTAAATCAATTAAACAGCAAAATCTGCATCACTTCATTGCCAAAATTGGTCTAGTTTATAACTCCAACCATCAGCTGATCAAACTGGGTCAAGTCAACAACCTTGACCTACATAGGTTATCCATAGGCTACATCATAAAATACATTAAACATCTTTAAAATTTTTATCTTCAAACATAATAACATAATAAAAGATGATATTTAAAATTAACATAGTATTATTACAATTAACAATAAAATTGACATTTAAATTAATTAAAAATTACACATTTATTGCTCTAATTAGTTTCAACTTCTATTGAAATCTGTCACTTGTTTCCATTAATTTTATATTTTTACTATGACGCTCTTTCTTTAACATTCTCAATAAATTTGGGTGACTTAATTATTCATACTAACTTGATTTACAACTTGGCATGTATACATGTATAATCTTACCCCTCTGACTTTAATATCACTAACAGCTTTAACTAACATGACACCCATCTCTATCAAAAAAAAAATCTATCAAACAATCTCTAAACCCAACTTACTACTCAACTCAATTCGCATCATTCTACCCTTACATAAAAAAAATACTCTCTACCCCTTTGTACTCAGGATGTGTGTTCCCCTCCCAAAGCTCATTCCCTTATCTGGTTCCTGGACTTTCCTAGGCAACCCTTTCCGGCGCTAAACGGCCCCTTCCCGTCCCAACCCTTTTGTTGCGGACTCCTCATCACACCACCCCCCTTACAAAATTCCCATCAACTCTAATTACTCTCCCAATACATCACTTCAACTACAACAAAATATCCCCATTTATTTATTACATCAATATATCCCTCAATACTCTACATATTTTACCCATATCTACTGTGTCACCATCAATATTCAAATTCTACCTTACATTATTCATAACAATATTTATTCATCTCTAGTACCCCTTTAAATTCAACATGGACTGATCTAAATGTCCTAACAAAATATTAATCACCCAACATCTCCCATCTACTATCTTTCACAGACCATTGAAAATTCTCAACTATACCAAATTACTTCCATCATTTAAATCAAAATCTTTTAACACATTAAAATCATTATATTCAAACATTAGTTACCTTGGAAATTTGCAAACAATTTATAAGTGACATTCTACAGCGGATCAGCTGATTTTCTTAGCGAGGTGAATGACCTTACTATAAACATATTTCAAAATTATAAACAATTCTCTTTTAAATAATTTATATAGAAAATTATAAACATTATTACTTGAAATTTTTTATTAACTCTTCTAGATATCATCATTTTATTATTTATCACTTACTACAATTGGATTTCTCAAAAATTTTTAATTTCTTATTAACATTTATTTTATCTCATACTTCAGTTCTTACTACCTTTTGAGTATGGTTTCTATTTAGTATAATTATCTCGCATTAGTTTTATCATTAAGTTTAAAATCTTTTCAACAACTGTAAACATTTTACTCTGTATAATTTGTATCATAAAATTTATACTCACAGTACATCGCTCATACCCTGTCATAACACAAATATAAATATCAGTAACTCCCTGTACCTTCTGAAACATTTTAACAACAGTGTTATTCCATACTAAACAACTTAACATTTATTTATTTATTAATCATTGTCATATTCAAATCTCATAAAATAATTTAAATTCATTAGAAAATTCAATTATATAACCTCTTAAATCAATCAAAATATTTAAACATCTCAAATTATTTTAATTAAATTAATTATTAAAAATACAACAAGTTCAATTACTATCAAAACAATTACAATTCGCTAATTACTGTCTTCAAAATTATTTTTGTTATTTATTTAGACTGCAAAATATTATTACTATCAAAATCAATTTCTATTACCTACCCATTGTTTACATAAAATATTTTACAATACACACAATCAATTTCACTAAACATTTATTTACAACTTATTCGTCATTATTATTCAATTTTACCACACTTCATTTCCAAAATCAGCCAGGTCATAACTACAACTTAAACTATTTAGAATGTTCATTTATTACGTGTATGTTCAACCTCCATCGTCGTGTATATACCTAACATATTTATAGCATAACCCATTTTTATTTACATCCAATTTATTATTATTATTCTTATTATAAACCATTACCTCTATGTCATTCATCTTCCCTTTTATTATTTCAAAAAACTTGTCACTATTATTTATTTTTGTCCAGTCTCCATAAGTATTTGTTGTTACACCCAGGTAAATTATTTTCTCCTCATATTCCTCCACTACCAGTACACTAATTCTTCCTACAGGTACATATTTGTCCTCAATATAATCATTGTCTACTACTGCACAAGGTATGTCTACATTATTTATCATAATTCTCTTAATATTCATCTTCTCTATCAACTCTCCATAACCTCTATTTATCTTGAACCACTCTAACTCTTTCTCTCTCTTATAATCACTTTCATCACCACACCCTTTCACATTCTCTCTCTCACTCCATGCAGAGGGCAATACCACAAAATTCTTTAAACACCATCTGGCCCTACCAGACAGACACAAACAACTTATATGACATTCTGAAGACCTTTTGTCTTCTACAAAAACTATTGAGGAACTCTTGTCCTCCATCAACTCTTGTGAAGTCTCTGCTTCACATTTAACCCCATAAAATTTTGCCCCCTGTTCACCTTCTACATTTAAACTATCACTATACTCCCTTTCTAAAATCATAAGCACTAACTAGCAATCCCTGATCAACCTCAACTCTCATTCTACTCTCATTTTCACTATTGTGTACTGTATCACTTTTTGATACCCCATTTTCAGCTATATACTCATTATTCTTATTTAATGTTATTTCACCATTATAATTACTTATTTTACCACCGCCACTTACCTTGTCTACTATTCCTCCGTTATTTTTCGTTATATTGCTACCACCACAAACACTTACCTGTTTTGGTTCCGCTTCTGAATTCTCCTTTAATTGGCCTGTCTTTTCATTTTGTTTATTCCATATTGCTTTTAACTCATCAAACTGTTCAACTAGCAGACTCATCAAGTCTTTTTCAAATTGGCTATTACATCGAACTCCCCCTATGACAACTGACTCGCTCACTTCAATCTCATCGTTACTTAGGCCTACCTTATTATCTGCTACCTGATCGTCTTTATTCCTGTTAGATTGGTCTGTCTCTTCACCACTTTCTACTCCCATTATACTATCATCCTTAACATTAGGCCTATTCACTGTCTTATTTTCTACCACTATTACTTCAACTACCTTACCTTTATTATTTGTCATCTCACTATGTTTCTTAATTTCTGCGAATATTCCCTCTTCTTGTTCTTCCATCCGCGTTAAATTATCATCTAACTTACCCCACTCCTCGTCTGTCATTTCACCTACAACCCCTCTAAATTCGCTTTCCCACTCGTCCCACGCGAAACCCATATCATTCTCTCGTACTTCGCCCATATTTATACTCGTACTTCAAAATTTATTTATACACCTTTTGTAAAACTACAACCCCTCTATTGCTCAATAATTATACATATAAACTATAAATACCCACTACATAAAATCATTATTATTACTTGGAAATAAACCCAACATTTACGCTACCAAAACATAACCTAATTTTCACAATGTAATTATATACGATTATTTCATACATACGTCATTACCAAATCCTACTTTCTGTGCTTTAGAATAGGTCTACCTCGTGTAAAATTATATCAGGATCCTGGCAGCTTAGTCGCCAATTGTTGAGAAACAAACTTAATCGAAATAAATTAAAATAGAAATACTGCCAGAAACTTACCTGCGATCTGTTTTCGCTTACTTACCTTTTTATAAAACACCAATCAGAAGTCCAGAGTCGCCACCAATATCTTTGAAGGACAGATATGGAAACCTTTATACTCTACCTTAATTAAAACGGGATAAATTTTGCAATCTGACTACCCCCCAATGATAATTCAGAAGAAATCCGGGAACGTTAGACGAATCTGACAGCACAGAATAGTAGGAAGAGGTTATGGCGTAATAACGTCACTAATACATATTTATATTCTAAAATAAATCTGTTTACTGTTCTTCCTCAACAATTAAGACAAAACATTCTTTCCACATTCTATTACTGAAACAATCGGATAGAAATAAATTTTCAAATAGACATCTGATATTAAAAAATAAAACAGCCCAGCCTGCTCGCTCTCACATTCATTCCATAAACAAAATACCCCTTTTTTTTACTACTTTATTTGAACCCCAAAAAAAATAAAATTATTTTCTGACGGATTACCCCACCGGCGTAGCTCCTCTCGTGTCCATATGTGTTTTTTGTCCGAAAGTTTTATTTTGCACTTCCACCTTTCCGTCCACTACACCCACTCACTCCTCCAATTCTGTTCACTTTTATTTGTGGTATAACACTTCTACATAATAACTTTAAATTTCGTTAGGCCCCACGAACCTTAGCGAACGTCAGGCTGACGCCGCCTTGGTGAGTTGACTACTGTTACATGCGGGCGGACATCACTGCCATGCCTGCGAACAAATTTCGTCGCTGCACACAGCCTTCGTTGTCAAAGTCTCATTAGTTGCACACACGACACATGGGATTTTCGTGTGTTGGACGTTGATGAAATTTGGTGTTCAGTGGTTTACGTCACGGTAGTAGGCGTGACTTAGTTTCGTTTCCGTCACCTCCGATGCACGTGGCAAAAAATATTGTCTCTGGGCCATATTGTGCGCCTTTTGCTTAGCGTGGGTATGCGCTCCGCCGATGTTATTGCGTTTGGGCGCATTACACCGTTTTGCCGTTCTGAGAACTACGAAGCTGTGTGTGACACGCACATTCCATTGTAATTGTTTCATCACCGTTCTTTGTTTGCGACGATTTAAATTCAGCCTGTGACTGGCCACGCATATGAAATAAATTGTTGCAAATATTTAATAAAATAAAACCCTCCCTTTTGCCCCGTTACAATCTGATCAGCTGGCTGACACTCTTGCACATTTCTTCGAATGTAAAGTGCTCCTTCAGAAGCTGCAGAGTCCTTTTTGTACCTGGATGGTCATATATCTGGTGGATTTCTTGGATCAACTCCTTCCGAATTTCCTTTGGGGTGTATAATTTCCATTGCGTCTTCCATCTCCTATATAGTTTATTGTTTATTACTTTGAAATGTTGGTTTATTTTATCATGGTCTCCCTCCTTAACTCTGTTGATCAATTGTCCTAATTTCTTGTTTTCCATTTGTAGCAGGTGTATTTTTCTTAACTTTGTTGTTAGATCTTTGTTCATTTTTATTTCTATTGTGTGGATGTAGTATTCGTATTTCTCGTCGATGGGTTCGTTTATAGTATCACCTTCTGGGCACCTGCTTAAGAGGTCGGCAACAACATTGTCTTTACTTGCAGTGTAATATCTCGAAGTTATACTCTTGTATCGCAAGTATCGATCTTGCCATCCTGGTTTTATTTAAATGGCATTTTTGTATAAACGTTAACGCTTTGTTATCAGTTAATATAGTAAGAGGTTGTCCTATTATATATATCCTGAATTTCTTTAAACATTGGACGATTTCTAATAGCTCCTTTTCAGTAGTAAAATAGTTTTTCCCCGCATTTTTGAATGTTCGGCTAGTGTATGCTATTACGGTGATCTCCCCTTCCTGGTCGATCTGGTATAGTTGACCTCCGTAAGCATAGTTGCTTGCATCACACTGCAGATAGAAAAGGCATCCCTGCATAGGAAATTTTAACACCACAGACTCTATAAATAATTCTTTTACATGTTGGAATTGTTCCTCCATTGTTTTATCCCATTTAAACTTACTGCCTTTCTTTAGTAGTTGCAATAATGGTTGTGTGCACTCCGCGTACTTACCGGTGAATTTATTGTAAAAGTTTGTTAAACCCAAAAAACCTTTTAATTGCTTTGGCTTTCGTGGAGATGGGAAATTTAAAATTGCTGAAACTTTATCCATTGTTGGTTTGATTCCTTTTGTAGTTAGACAGTAATCCAAATATGGTATTTCTTTCCTGAAAAACTGAGATTTCTTTAAATTGACAGTGATATTGGCTTTCTTTAAGTTGCCCAACAAGCTTTTTAAGTGTTCCATATGTTCTTCCTCACTTTGTGAGAAACACAATATGTCATCTACGTAGATAATTGTATGTTGCTTAACTTCCTCGGTCAGCACATGGTCGAGTCCCCTGTCCAAGCCTGCTAGGCTGGTGCTCAATTCAAACGGCGTTACCTTAAATCGGTAGCTCTTACCTTCGTATAAGAAGCCAGTGTGATTTCGACATTCCTCCTTGAGTGGAATCTGCCAGAAACTGTTTGTTAAGTCTATTGTGGACATAACTTTGAATGTTGCTGCACCTTGCGAGAATCTCGTTGATCGGCGGAGGTCCCTCATAATCTGGGATAGTGATACTATTCAATTCACCTTCCGGGCGTCTAGGCATAATCGCACCTTTCCGTCCCTTTTAATCACAGTTACCAGAGGTTGGATGTAAGGGCTGTGGGCTCGTTCTATTATCCCAAATTCCAGCATCCTTTGAATCTCATCCTGCGCTGCCCTCTGGTACTTGATTGGGATGGCGTAAGGTGTGCTGTCGGCAAACCGGAAGCTATGCTGGTATCCCGTTATGATCCCTGGCCTATCTGTAAAGATCTCCTTGTTTTTATCCAGCAACTGCCCCAACTGACTTAACCTTGTCTGATCCATTCCTTCTAAATCTTCAAGTTTTCTGCAGATTTCAGTTTCCACGTCACACACATTTTCTTCTGTAGTTAGTAAAGGTACTTCATAAGGATGTTCTTCCGCATTTGTTACTACCTCCGGTCGTACCTGTATCGACCCTTCTGGTATGTTAATTACCCCCTTTGATTGCTGCAGGAAGTTCATACCAAGCATACAATTTATCACTAAACCTGGTACTATTGGAAACACACAATCGACACTTAAATTACTGCTTAATACTACTTCTAAAAATACTTGTTTCCTAATACTTTTTGACCTGTTTCCCATGGCGCTAACTATCGTGGTGTTATTGACGCTGAGGGTTTCATGATGTCCAATCTGTTTTTTATTGCTTTCATACCATTCCTCAGATAATGCATTCACCGCACTACTCGTATCGATTAGAGCATTTACCGGAACTTGATTTAATTTAATCGCTAATTCGGGACTTTTTATTACCTTGACATCAATATATCGCTCTGCTTCTTCCGTTAAGTCTTCCTTGATGATTGGGAAAATTGTAGTAATACATTGTCTGTATTTATTTTGTTTTTCTCTTTATGGTTTAGGTTTATTACACTTGAAGTCTTGAGTCATTGCTTTGAACTAGAAGGTAATGGTGACACTGTTTATAGTGGTTTGTTTACCTCCTCCTCCGCTGCTCCTAGCTATTGCTTCCTTTTGTTGATAGTTTTCCCTCCAACCAACTTTTGGCTTACTGCTTTTATTGTTCGGCTGGCGAGACGGCGCGTCCCTTTTGTAATTTATGGCTGGTCGGTCACCCACTTTCAGTTCGTTATTGCTTCCTCTTGTATTTATATTCATATATTCACGAAGAAGTGCTTCAAAACCATTTATGGTCGTTACTCCTCTTGTAACTACAGTGATTTGCAACTCTCGGTTATAATGCCTAGCTAATTTTGTGATCATATGTTTATCAAACAGGATCGGGATTAACTGCCTGCTTTTTAAAACACATCGCTCCATGTATTGGATCATATTTAGCAATCCATGAGGGTTATAGCGCCCGTACTCAAGTTGGTCACGGACCTTTTCTTGTTGAGTCGCACTCCAATATTTGCTTATGAAGACTTCCTCGAACTCCTTAAACGTCCTTACCTGCTCCCTCACGATCCTCCACCAGAGAGCCGCTTCACCGGTCAAGTGCCGTCCGACCCACCGGGTATTCTCCTCACCATAATACTACGTTTCCTGAATTTCTCGTAACTTCTTCAAGAACTCCATTGGGAAATTATCCTCCCCGTCGAAAGTGGCTTCCTTACTTACTATCGCTGTATTCATGGCTACAGCCGGTCTTTGTTCGATTTCCTCTAGCCTACGTTGATTCTCGCGAACCGTTGTAAGGTTGTTGGCGATCTCATCAAGTTTTCGCCCCTTCTCTGTAGAGACTTCGTTTATCTTCTCTTCCGTACTTCGGTTAGCTTCTTTTATGCTCCTTATTTGCTGTTCAATTCGTCGATCTGTAGTTTATTTTGATGTTGATTGTTGATTATGGCTTCTTGCCATTCCTTCCGGTCACTCTCGTGAGTTTCTTTGTTTTCTTTCGCCTGTTTCTTTATTTCTCTGCTTAATTCCTTAATTCCGCTTTCGTTCTTCTTCTGCACTTCTTCTAACTTTTCTGACTGTCTTTGTAGTTCAGTACCCACCTGGTGGATTTGTCCTTGTAAATCTCCTCTCATTAACTCTATTTTTTCGTCTAATTTCTCAGCGAGTTGTTTACCTATTTCTTCATTCTGTTTTTTCGTTTCTTCAATCGTTTCGTCTATGTGTTTTCTTGTTTCTTCATGTAGCCTTTTCATTTCATCATTCTGTTGTCTTTGTTTTTTATCCCTTTCTTCATTCTTGTTTTCCGATTCTTCAAACTTTTGTTTCATGAATGACATTAACATTTGGAAATTGATTTCAGATGACTGTGGTCCCCGGGCGCCATTCTCGTCACTTGTTGTAGCGCTCTCTTCATTCATCACATTTCTATCCTCAGACTGCTCCATGCCCATCTGATTGTTAATTTCAGATTTCTTGGAATTTTCTTCCCTTGTCGCCATTTTTACCTTTCGTCGGGTTATCATTCAGATACTTAGCGACAAATAACAATAATAACGTTCTTATTCTACTAACATTTACTTATTTAACTTATCTCTAACCACTGTCTGTCACTGCCCTAGCCTAATTTCTTTAATTAAGCCGTGCGGTGCGGCGCCAATTTAACACTAATTTTATTTTGCCCCGTGTTCTGGAGCGCCAATTAAACATTTATTTTTATTTTCTCTTATCTCAGGGTTCATAAAATAAAATGTAGACTTATTCTTAAAAATAGTTTTTCGATTTATTAACAATTAGTTATGATTGAGTATCATATTTATCATTGAGACATGAATTATGTAATCTCTAATCAAAATACGAGGTGCTATCAGAAAGTTCCCGGACTAGGTCTAATAAATTTTTTTTGCTTACCTAGGCCATTAATGGCTCCCATCTCCTTCAAAGTAGTCTCCCTGCGAATTGATACAACGAATCCAGCGTTGTTTCCATGCCTGGAAAGTGTCAAAAAGAGTCTTTTGCTGAAGGCTGTCAAGCACCTCCTGCGTTTTTTTCTTAACGTCTTCTACAGTGTCAAAACGGTGACCTTTCATGTGAATTTTTATTTTCGGGAACAGAGAAAAACCACAGGGGGCTAAATCTGGTGAAAATGACCCTGGAGATGAAGGTAGGGTCATTTTCAGACGTTTCTCTGAGTTCACTGCACACATCAACACGGCGCTGTTTCTGATCCACAGACAAAAGCCGAGGGACGAATTTCGCAGCAACACGACGCATGCCTAAATTTTCAGTTAGAATTTCTTGACAGCTTCCATAGCTTATTCCGGCACTTGTACACAACTCATGGATTGTTTGACGATGGTCTTCGTGAATGAGTTGTCGAATTTTTTCAACATTTTCATCCGTTTTGCTCGTGGAAGGTCGTCCTGAACGGTGATCATCTTCAAGTGACATTCTGCCGGCCTTGAAACAAGCGTACCACTCAAAAACCTGTGTTCTGTGTAAGGAATGTTCTTCAAAAGCTTCTCGAAGCATTGCAAAAGTTTCAGTAGGCGATTTACCAAGTTTAAAACAAAACTTAATGGACGCGTGTTGCTCGAATTTATCAGTCATCATAAAATTAGCAAATGAACGTTAACACACGATTACAAACACAACGCGTAGACCGAACACAACCTCACAATGCAACGAAACTCGGCAGACTGACTCATTACGTATTTCGGAATCGGACACTGGGACGCCAGGTTGTAGAGTCACGTCCAACAGCCATGCCAAGTACAGTCCGGGAACTTTCCGATAGCACCTCGTATAAACATATTCATTTTCATAAATCTTATTTTCATTACGCATATTAATTGCTCTAATAATTCAAATATTGTAATTCTTATTCAAAGAAACAAACTTCTAATAATTATTCTCTTAAATTTTAAATACTATAACATAGTTAATTACTGATCTGGATTCATTTAAAATCGGTGCTCATAAATAAATTTAACTTCCATAGCTTCCTGATATTAATTTTAAAGTAAAATTTTTATCTTAATTCCTTAATTAATTCGTGTGAGTTCTTTAAGTGAACAGACAGTGGACCTAAGACTAATTATGGCATGATAAGTTTACTTTTGGTATGTATCCAAATCTGGTAGAGGTTTATATGGTGCGGTTCGCATGGTGATCGTCTGGCGTAACGGTGATAATTCCTTCCGGATTAGCAGATTGTATCGTGGAGTCTCACAATGTAACAGTACAATTCTGGCCTTACTGTGTTTTGGGGAATAATCAATATAAATTGTATTTTATTTCAAAGTCACATATAACAAATTAGTAAAGTTTTATGAAGGTTTGCAACTGCGCAATATTGAGTGGACAGAATTTGCTTCAAGGTCAAGAGTATATGCACAGAAACAACAACATTATTTTGTCATACAAATGTGTCACAAGCTGCACCCATGTATACGTCATCCAAAAGTATGCTACCATGCAATTTCTGCGCTTGTAAACAGCTAAGGAGTGGAAATCTACACAAAGGAACTGATGACGTAGTTACTCCCCACTTCCGAATTGAAGCGTGGCAAACCTTTCTTTGTCCCGAATCATCAGCATCGCCGGCCGGCTGTGTATCAAAATTCTCTAAAACTAAGTCTCGGACGTCCGATCGTACAACAAAAAAGTGCAGTATTTATATAAAATAATGTAACAGTGCAACGTAAAACATAAACAAAAAGTTTCGTAAAAGCTTTTAACATCTATTAGTGCGATTTCAGTGATGGGACATCTGCAGGACTAATTTCAGCTAAGTGACAAATGGGGGGGTACCCAAAAGTTTAAATAAGGGTCAATACAAAAAATTTCAGTATTCAATAATAAAATGAGCTCAATTTGGGAAAAAATTAAAAGAAAATTGTACCAAGAATGCGAGCGTGAGTGAATGAGAGAATGTCTCTAACTAAATAACAAGTGCTGGGTTGTAAAGTTACTTATAATTATGATATCATAAAAATATAATTGAATATGTTATTTTGGAGGGCTATTGAAATGTTTAAGGGGAATTTTTAACTTTAATAGTGAAACTGCATCTCATGGCGCAATCTATCATGGCTTATAGTAGCGTGCTTGTTTTCGCACGGTAGAGTCACATGTTTTGTACGTAATAATGACAATAAAAGGTAATGTCATTGGTAATAATTTCAAGCAAGCGTAAATTATTTCAGATAACACATTTCGCTGTTTCTGGTTCGCTTAACCGAATTCTGCCCTTAAAGGTAAATAAATCTCATATTTCTTGTATTATCACAAGATGGCGCCTGAACAAAAGTTGAATACAATTATTGATATTACATATTAATTGTGGCAATAAGTAAATAAATTAATATAACATTGGCTTCTGCGAACAGGGACTCTACATAAAATTTTTATGTGGAGTAAGCCTACTGGAAAGAGCGGAGAAGTTACCTGAAGTAATATACATAATTTGAAGTTACGTAAACATAGACGTAGAAATAGGGTTATGTTATAAGTTTATGTGCATGCATGTATTATAAAAGAGCAAAATGAATACTAATGACAACAAGAATGTAGAAGTCAGCATAACTGACGAAACAGTTACGAGTGAGATGGGCGTTCAATTAACCCCGATTAGCCAGAGCGGTGAAACAAGTGCCACCGAATTAAATACATTTCAAATAACACCCATCTCAACTCGGGACGAAAATAAAACAGATGAGATTAGTGCAATGATGCAGTTACTGTTAAAGTTAGACGAGACGTTTGATGAGCAAAAAAGTGATTCCAACCTGAAATACGATCAGATAAATACCAAATTTGATGAGAAGTTTAATGAGCAAAATGATAAAATTATAATTAATTTCGATGAAATGAAAGATGAAATTAAAAGACAAAATGTTAAGTTCGATAAACGGATCGATGAAATGCATGCACGTTTCGATAAAACGAAAGAAAAAATAGTAGCGTTAGTAAATGAGAAGTTCGATAGACCAAAGAATAAAGTAGACGAGAATAAAAAGGGGTTAGAGAGTAGTGTAGGTAGTAATGATGATACATTTACAGAAAATAGTGCTAGTTTAAGTGCTGTGAAGATGAAAAACGAGGTAGGTGAGGTGAATACAAGTGAAAATCAGAAAGAGGTTAGTTTAAGTGCAAACAAGGTGCTAATTAATAAGGTAAGTGGTGTTGAAAATTATGACGATACAAATGAAAATATGGTGTTAGAGAATGGTTGTGTGGATGTTGATAGTGATAACGAAATTTTAGAGAGAGTAGAAGATGATAATGATGAGAGATTAGTGTGTGTTGAGTCAGTGAGAAAGCTGAGAGAAAGTATATTTGTAGCGGGGATGGAGGGGGTACATTTTTCCCTTAATGGTGTAGTTGGGGGTGAAGTAAAGGCTTCACATGTGTTTAGGGAGGACAAGAGTTCTTTCAATGTATATTTGGGAGACGATTTGTCTACAAATAAATTTCCCTGGGTTTTTCTGCACTTCATAGATGGTGCAGTAATTATGAGCTAGTGTCCCCTGCATATGTTGAGAGTGAGAGATTTATTGAGAGAGAGAGGTATTGTGATGAGAGATATTATGAGAGAAAGAGAGAGATAGAGATTTTTAAAGTAAATAGAAACTATGGAGAGTTTGTAGAGAGGTTAGGTAGAGAGAGAAATAATAATAATAACGAGTACTTACCTTATAGTCAAAATTGAGATAGCAGCAATAGTAGATGATGATAATAATGATAACAATTACTTACCTTGTGAAATAACAGGTGTATTAGTAGATAACTGTGATGATGATAGTAATGACTTTATAACTTACATGATTATGACAAATAATACTAAAGGTGACAGGACCATACCCGATCGTGACATGGTACATGATAAATTGATATGGAATAAACCTGTTAATTCAAACGACATTGTGGAAGAATATAATAATAATTTAAATAAGTATTATATTGATAATAATAATATCATATGCTTGATAAAAAATAAGTTGTATAGCCTAAGATTCGACTGTTGTTCGATGATAGAGGATAAAGTGTTTATTGTGTTATGAACATTTAATTATGTGAACAGTGTTTTTAAAATGGATTGTTTATGAACTGATTTTGGTTAATGATAAAATAATAAGCTGGATTGTATATTTCTTGTGTGTATTAATGTCAATGTATTTGTGTATTCTTGATGTTGTGTATTACATATAATTTTAGGTAAACCATGGATGTAACAGGAAGTTATAGTTTAATTGATTTAATAATAACAATTAACATTGTTTTTTGACTAAACAAGTGATGAAAGTAATGATGAACTTTTAAATTTTGAATTAAATAATTGAAGATTAATTACTTAATTAGGTAGTACAAAAGAAAGTTTGATAATGAAATTAAATGATTTGATGAGATTCTAATGAATAATAAATGATTAAACATGTAATATATTTGGATATTGAGATGTATTGTTATTAGTAGGTGAGGGATGAATTTTCCAATGCAATTGTCAATGATCACAGTAATGTAAAGTGTTAAAAAGGGATAGAGCCTGGGTGATAATTATTAAAGTAAAGGCATTTGAGTTAGTCAATTAAAGTTAATGAGAGTTAGATAAATAAGAATTTTGAAATACCAGTAACACACAAAGAGAGTGTTAGATATTTAGGGACACAGTGGCGTTAGTGATTATATGTAGAGAAGGTGAGTAAAGTAAATGGTAAATATATTTGTTGATGGTGATATTTTGTAGTAAGGGTAGTGGTGTAAGGAGTGATCAGCGTGCGGCGTGGCTAGTGACCAGCGTGCGGTGTTGTGGCAAGTGATAGAGTAGTTTAAGGGAGTGTTTGCCGATATTTGGTGGAGGGCAAATGGTTAGGAATGTATATGGCCAGGTTGGGAACACACATCCTAGTACAAACAGGAGAATAAATTGAGGTAAGTGGAATTAGTGAAGGGGTTTATAATTGAGAGATTGGTGTCATAATATGTAAATCTGGTTGTTAATAGTGGTTGTTAGTAGGAAAGAAGGTGAGTAAGATTATAAATATTAGTGTCATTTTAATAAGTCAAAGCATAGTGAATACCGGAGTCACCCAGACTAATCAATGATAAAATGTGAAGGGTTAAGTAGAAAATTCATAGTAGAAAGGTAATAAGAAATGAAATATAATGTAACATGAATGTTAATAATAAATTTGAAATTGTGAAGAATTAAATGGTAGTAAATGATTAAATAGTAAATAATTGATGGCTAATTAATAAAAGTTCAATTAAAAATAAAATGTAATGTTTATAATTTTATACGCAAATTTAAAGATGTAAGGTGTGTAAATTTTAATCAAAGTTAAATGTGAATTAGTTATTTTAATGTAATAATCACAATGTTTATTAGGATGTATTATGTTTATTATGTATTAGGAAATAGTGTGTGTAGAGGAGAAAAGGGGATGATTATTAACAGCGCCGGATAAAAGAATTTCTGGTAATAATAATAATAATATTTTATAAAAGAGAAAATGTTTCAGAATTGTAGAAAGAGGGAGATATAGATAATTTTATTTGAGTAAATTTTGATTATGTGTTTAAATGTTTTGAAAATAATATTGCATTAGTAATAAAGATTTGTATTTCTTCTTGTTAATGGGAAAGGATTAATTATTATCGATTGGAGTCGAAAAATTTATAAATGTAAATGGTAGTGAAATAAGAGAATGGAACATCTGTATAATAATTCTTGTACTAGGTGTAATAATCCTAGGTGTTAGGAGTTAAAGAAAACCCAGTGCTTCTTAACACAAACCAGCACATAGCTAAGGGGAAACAAATCAGTTAGGGATATGGTATTATACCAAGCCACTATTTTGATATTTTTTATTTGTTGTTTCAGTGTCTGGTGATGCTGTGACGGCGGTCCTGAGCTGGCCAGCGCGTCAGAGCAGGAGCGTAAAGCGCCTGATTGGCCTTATGGTGTTGGGATCTCTCCGGAGAAGTCCAGTAAGGTCATGCAGGTACTGTCACTATCTTTGGACCAAGGGTGAGTTATTATATTTTTTTTATAAAAACAGTAAGGGGGTTGTGGCGACATATCCTAGCTGATCCGTTTAAGAAGTATGAGTGTGTCAATGAGAGTTTTTATGCTTCGTCATAAATCCTCTCATTGAGGGGGTTTTGTAACAGTACAATTCTGGCCTTACTGTGTTTTGGGGAATAATCAATGTAAATTGTATTTTATTTCAAAGTCACATATAAGAAATTAGTAAAGTTTTATGAAGGTTTGCAACTGCGCAATATCGAGTGGACAGAATTTGCTTCAAGGTCGAGAGTATACGCACAGAAACAACAACATTATTTTGTCATACAAATGTGTCACAAGCTGCACCCATGTATACGTCATCCAAAAGTATGCTACCACGCAATTTCTGCGCTTGTAAACAGCTAAGGAGTGGAAATCTACACAAAGGAACTGATGACGTAGTTACTCCCCACTTCCGAATTGAAGCGTGGCAAACCTTTCTTAGTCCCGAATCATCAGCATCGCCGGCCGGCTGTGTATCAAAATTCTCTAAAACTAAGTCTCGGACGTCCGCTCGTACAACAAAAAAGTGCAGTATTTATATAAAATAATGTAACAGTGCAACGTAAAACGTAAACAAAAAGTTTCATAAAAGTTTTTAACATCTATTAGTGCGATTTCAGTGATGGGACGTCTGCAGGACTAATTTCAGCTAAGTGACAAATGGGGGGGTACCCAAAAGTTTAAATAAGGGTCAATACAAAAAATGTCAGTATTCAATAATAAAATGAGCTCAATTTGGGAAAAAATTAAAAGAAAATTGTACCAAGAATGCGAGCGTGAGTGAATGAGAGAATGTCTCTAACTAAATAACAAGTGCTGGGTTGTAAAGTTACTTATAATTATGATATCATAAAAATATAATTGAATATGTTATTTTGGAGGGCTATTGAAATGTTTAAGGGGAATTTTTAACTTGAATAGTGAAACTGCGTCTCATGGTGCAATCTATCATGGCATATAGTAGCGTGCTTGTTTTCGCACGGTAGAGTCACATGTTTTGTACGTAATAATGACAATAAAAGGTAATGTCATTGGTAATAATTTCAAGCAAGCGTAAATTATTTCAGATAACACATTTCGCTGTTTCTGGTTCGCTTAACCGAATTCTACCCTTAAAGGTAAGTAAATCTCATATTTCTTGTATTATCACAAGATGGCGCCTGAACAAAAGTTGAATAAAATTATTGATATTACATATTAATTGTGGCAATAAGTAAATAAATTAATATAACATTGGCTTCTGCGAACAGGGACTCTACATAAAATTTTTATGTGGAGTAAGCCTACTGGAAAGAGCGGAGAAGTTACCTGAAGTAATATACACAATTTGAAGTTACGTAAACATAGACATAGAAATAGGGTTATGTTATAAGTTTATGTGCATGCATGTATTATAAAAGAGCAAAATGAATACTAATGACAATAAGAATGTAGAAGTCAGCATAACTGACGAAACAGTTACGAGTGAGATGGGCGTTCAATTAACCCCAATTAGCCAGAGCGGTGAAACAAGTGCCACCGAATTAAATACAGTTCAAATAACACCCATCTCAACTCGGGACGAAAATAAAACAGATGAGATTAGTGCAATGATGCAATTACTGTTAAAGTTAGACGAGAAGTTTGATGAGCAAAAAAGTGATTCCAACCTGAAATACGATCAGATAAATACCAAATTTGATGAGAAGTTTAATGAGCTAAATGATAAAATTATAATTAATTTCGATGAAATGAAAGATGAAATTAAAAGACAAAATGTTAAGTTCGATAAACGGATCGATGAAATGCATGCACGTTTCGATAAAACGAAAGAAAAAATAGTAGCGTTAGTAAATGAGAAGTTCGATAGACCAAAGAATAAAGTAGACGAGAATAAAAAGGGGTTAGAGAGTAGTGTAGGTAGTAATGATGATACATTTACAGAAAATAGTGCTAGTTTAAGTGCTGTGAAGATGAAAAACGAGGTAGGTGAGGTGAATACAAGTGAAAATCAGAAAGAGGTTAGTTTAAGTGCAAACAAGGTGCTAATTAATAAGGTAAGTGGTGTTGAAAATTATGACGATACAAATGAAAATATGGTGTTAGAGAATGGTTGTGTGGATGTTGATAGTGATAACGAAATTTTAGAGAGAGTAGAAGATGATAATGATGAGAGATTAGTGTGTGTTGAGTCAGTGAGAAAGCTGAGAGAAAGTATATTTGTAGCGGGGATGCAGGGGGTACATTTTTCCCTTAATGGTGTAGTGGGGGTGAAGTAAAGGCTTCACATGTGTTTAGGGAGGACGAGAGTTCTTTCAATGTATATTTGGGAGACGATTTGTCTACAAATAAATTTCCCTGGGTTTTTTCTGCACTTCATAGATGGTGCAGTAATTATGAGCTAGTGTCCCCTGCATATGTTGAGAGTGAGAGATTTATTGAGAGAGAGAGGTATTGTGATGAGAGATATTATGAGAGAAAGAGAGAGATAGAGATTTTAAAGTAAATAGAAACTATGGAGAGTTTGTAGAGAGGTTAGGTAGAGAGAGAAATAATAATAATAATGAGTACTTACCTTATAGTGAAATTGAGATAGCAGCAATAGTAGATGATGATAATAATGATAACAATTACTTACCTTGTGAAATAACAGGTGTATTAGTAGATAACTGTGATGATGATAGTAATGACTTTATAACTTACATGATTATGACAAATAATACTAAAGGTGACAGCACCATACCCGATCGTGACATGGTACATGATAAATTGATATGGAATAAACCTATTAATTCAAACGACATTGTGGAAGAATATAATAATAATTTAAATAAGTATTATATTGATAATAATAATATCATATGCTTGATAAAAAATAAGTTGTATAGACCTAAGATTCGACTGTTGTTCGATGATAGAGGATAAAGTGTTTATTGTGTTATGAACATTTAATTATGTGAACAGTGGTTTTAAAATGGATTGTTTATGAACTGATTTTGGTTAATGATAAAATAATAAGCTGGATTGTATATTTCTTGTGTGTATTAATGTCAATGTATTTGTGTATTCTTGATGTTGTGTATTACATGTAATTTTAGGTAAACCATGGATGTAACAGGAAGTTATAGTTTAATTGATTTAATAATAACAAATAACATTGTTTTTTGACTAAACAAGTGATGAAAGTAATGATGAACTTTTAAATAATTGAATTTAATAATTGAAGATTAATTACTGAATTAGGTAGTACAAAAGAAAGTTTGATAATGAAATTAAATGATTTGATGAGATTCTAATGAATAATAAATGATTAAACATGTAATATATTTGGATATTGAGATGTATTGTTATTAGTAGGTGAGAGATGAATTTTCCAATGCAATTGTCAATGATCACAGTAATGTAAAGTGTTAAAAAGGGATAGAGCCTGGGTGATAATTATTAAAATAAAGGCATTTGAGTTAGTCAATTAAAGTTAATGAGAGTTAGATAAATAAGAATTTTGAAATACCAGTAACACACAAAGAGAGTGTTAGATATTTAGGGACACAGTGGCGTTAGTGATTATATGTAGAGAAGGTGAGTAAAGTAAATGGTAAATATATTTGTTGATGGTGATATTTTGTAGTAAGGGTAGTGGTGTAAGGAGTGATCAGCGTGCGGCGTGGCTAGTGACCAGCGTGCGGTGTTGTGGCAAGTGATAGAGTAGTTTAAGGGAGTGTTTGCCGATATTTGGTGGAGGGCAAATGGTTAGGAATGTATATGGCCAGGTTGGGAACACACATCCTAGTACAAAGAGGAGAATAAAGGTTTATAATTGAGAGATTGGTGTCATAATATGTAAATCTGGTTGTTAATAGTGGTTGTTAGTAGGAAAGAAGGTGAGTAAGATTATAAATATTAGTGCCATTTTAATAAGTCAAAGCATAGTGAATACAGGAGTCACCCGGACTAATCAATGATAAAATGTGAAGGGTTAAGTAGAAAATTCATAGTAGAAAGGTAATAAGAAATGAAATATAATGTAACATGAATGTTAATAATAAATTTGAAATTGTGAAGAATTAAATGGTAGTAAATGATTAAATAGTAAATAATTGATGGCTAATTAATAAAAGTTCAATTAAAAATAAAATGTAATGTTTATAATTTTATACGCAAATTTAAAGATGTAAGGTGTGTAAATTTTAATCAAAGTTAAATGTGAATTAGTTATTTTAATGTAATAATCACAATGTTTATTAGGATGTATTATGTTTATTATGTATTAGGAAATAGTGTGTGTAGAGGAGAAAAGGGGATGATTATTAACAGCGCCGGATAAAAGAATTTCTGTTAATAATAATAATAATATTTTATAAAAGAGAAAATGTTTCAGAATTGTAGAAAGAGGGAGATATAGATAATTTTATTTGAGTAAATTTTGATTATGTTTTTAAATGTTTTGAAAATAATATTGCATTAGTAATAAAGATTTGTATTTCTTCTTGTTAATGGGAAAGGATTAATTATTATTGATTGGAGTCGAAAAATTTATAAATGTAAATGGTAGTGAAATAAGAGAATGGAACATCTGTATAATAATTCTTGTACTAGGTGTAATAATCCTAGGTGTTAGGAGTTAAAGAAAACCCAGTGCTTCTTAACACAAACCAGCACATAGCTAAGGGGAAACAAATCAGTTAGGGATATGGTATTATACCAAGCCACTATTTTGATATTTTTTATTTGTTGTTTCAGTGTCTGGTGATGCTGTGACGGCGGTCCTGAGCTGGCCAGCGCGTCAGAGCAGGAGCGTAAAGCGCCTGATTGGCCTTATGGTGTTGGGATCTCTCCGGAGAAGTCCAGTAAGGTCATGCAGGTACTGTCACTATCTTTGGACCAAGGGTGAGTTATTATATTTTTTTTTATAAAAACAGTAAGGGGGTTGTGGCGACATATCCTAGCTGATCCGTTTAAGAAGTATGAGTGTGTCAATGAGAGTTTTTATGCTTCGTCATAAATCCTCTCATTGAGGGGGTTTTGTAACAGTACAATTCTGGCCTTACTGTGTTTTGGGGAATAATCAATGTAAATTGTATTTTATTTCAAAGTCACATATAAGAAATTAGTAAAGTTTTATGAAGGTTTGCAACTGCGCAATATCGAGTGGACAGAATTTGCTTCAAGGTCAAGAGTATACGCACAGAAACAACAACATTATTTTGTCATACAAATGTGTCACAAGCTGCACCCATGTATACGTCATCCAAAAGTATGCTACCACGCAATTTCTGCGCTTGTAAACAGCTAAGGAGTGGAAATCTACACAAAGGAACTGATGACGTAGTTACTCCCCACTTCCGAATTGAAGCGTGGCAAACCTTTCTTAGTCCCGAATCATCAGCATCGCCGGCCGGCTGTGTATCAAAATTCTCTAAAATTAAGTCTCGGACGTCCGCTCGTACAACAAAAAAGTGCAGTATTTATATAAAATAATGTAACAGTGCAACGTAAAACGTAAACAAAAAGTTTCATAAAAGTTTTTAACATCTATTAGTGCGATTTCAGTGATGGGACGTCTGCAGGACTAATTTCAGCTAAGTGACAAATGGGGGGGTACCCAAAAGTTTAAATAAGGGTCAATACAAAAAATTTCAGTATTCAATAATAAAATGAGCTCAATTTGGGAAAAAATTAAAAGAAAATTGTACCAAGAATGCGAGCATGAGTGAATGAGAGAATGTCTCTAACTAAATAACAAGTGCTGGGTTGTAAAGTTACTTATAATTATGATATCATAAAAATATAATTGAATATGTTATTTTGGAGGGCTATTGAAATGTTTAAGGGGAGTTTTTAACTTGAATAGTGAAACTGCATCTCATGGCGCAATCTATCATGGCATATAGTAGCGTGCTTGTTTTCGCACGGTAGAGTCACATGTTTTGTACGTAATAATGACAATAAAAGGTAATGTCATTGGTAATAATTTCAAGCAAGCGTAAATTATTTCAGGTAACACATTTCGCTGTTTCTGGTTCGCTTAACCGAATTCTGCCCTTAAAGGTAAGTAAATCTCATATTTCTTGTATTATCACAAGATGGCGCCTGAACATAAGTTGAATAAAATTATTGATATTACATATTAATTGTGGCAATAAGTAAATAAATTAATATAACATTGGCTTCTGCGAACAGGGACTCTACATAAAATTTTTATGTGGAGTAAGCCTACTAGAAAGAGTGGAGAAGTTACCTGAAGTAATATACACAATTTGAAGTTACGTAAACATAGACGTAGAAATAGGGTTATGTTATAAGTTTATGTGCATGCATGTATTATAAAAGAGCAAAATGAATACTAATGACAATAAGAATGTAGAAGTCAGCATAACTGACGAAACAGTTACGAGTGAGATGGGCGTTCAATTAACCCCAATTAGCCAGAGTGGTGAAACAAGTGCCACCGAATTAAATACAGTTCAAATAACACCCATCTCAACTCGGGACGAAAATAAAACAGATGAGATTAGTGCAATGATGCAATTACTGTTAAAGTTAGACGAGAAGTTTGATGAGCAAAAAAGTGATTCCAACCTGAAATACGATCAGATAAATACCAAATTTGATGAGAAGTTTAATGAGTAAAATGATAAAATTATAATTAATTTCGATGAAATGAAAGATGAAATTAAAAGACAAAATGTTAAGTTCGATAAACGGATCGATGAAATGCATGCACGTTTCGATAAAACGAAAGAAAAAATAGTAGCGTTAGTAAATGAGAAGTTCGATAGACCAAAGAATAAAGTAGACGAGAATAAAAAGGGGTTAGAGAGTAGTGTAGGTAGTAATGATGATACATTTACAGAAAATAGTGCTAGTTTAAGTGCTGTGAAGATGAAAAACGAGGTAGGTGAGGTGAATACAAGTGAAAATCAGAAAGAGGTTAGTTTAAGTGCAAACAAGGTGCTAATTAATAAGGTAAGTGGTGTTGAAAATTATGACGATACAAATGAAAATATGGTGTTAGAGAATGGTTGTGTGGATGTTGATAGTGATAACGAAATTTTAGAGAGAGTAGAAGATGATAATGATGAGAGATTAGTGTGTGTTGAGTCAGTGAGAAAGCTGAGAGAAAGTATATTTGTAGCGGGGATGCAGGGGGTACATTTTTCCCTTAATGGTGTAGTTGGGGGTGAAGTAAAGGCTTCACATGTGTTTAGGGAGGACGAGAGTTCTTTCAATGTATATTTGGGAGACGATTTGTCTACAAATAAATTTCCCTGGGTTTTTTCTGTACTTCATAGATGGTGCAGTAATTATGAGCTAGTGTCCCCTGCATATGTTGAGAGTGAGAGATTTATTGAGAGAGAGAGGTATTGTGATGAGAGATATTATGAGAGAAAGAGAGAGATAGAGATTTTTAAAGTAAATAGAAACTATGGAGAGTTTGTAGAGAGGTTAGGTAGAGAGAGAAATAATAATAATAATGAGTACTTACCTTATAGTGGAATTGAGATAGCAGCAATAGTAGATGATGATAATAATGATAACAATTACTTACCTTGTGAAATAACAGGTGTATTAGTAGATAACTGTGATGATGATAGTAATGACTTTATAACTTACATGATTATGACAAATAATACTAACGGTGACAGGACCATACCCGATCGTGACATGGTACATGATAAATTGATATGGAATAAACCTATTAATTCGAACGACATTGTGGAAGAATATAATAATAATTTAAATAAGTATTATATTGATAATAATAATATCATATGCTTGATAAAAAATAAGTTGTATAGACCTAAGATTCGACTGTTGTTCGATGATAGAGGATAAAGTGTTTATTGTGTTATGAACATTTAATTATGTGAACAGTGGTTTTAAAATGGATTGTTTATGAACTGATTTTGGTTAATGATAAAATAATAAGCTGGATTGTATATTTCTTGTGTGTATTAATGTCAATGTATTTGTGTATTCTTGATGTTGTGTATTACATGTAATTTTTGGTAAACCATGGATGTAACAGGAAGTTATAGTTTAATTGATTTAATAATAACAATTAACATTGTTTTTTGACTAAACAAGTGATGAAAGTAATGATGAACTTTTAAATAATTGAATTTAATAATTGAAGATTAATTACTGAATTAGGTAGTACAAAAGAAAGTTTGATAATGAAATTAAATGATTTGATGAGATTCTAATGAATAATAAATGATTAAACATGTAATATATTTGGATATTGAGATGTATTGTTATTAGTAGGTGAGGGATGAATTTTCCAATGCAATTGTCAATGATCACAGTAATGTAAAGTGTTAAAAAGGGATAGAGCCTGGGTGATAATTATTAAAATAAAGGCATTTGAGTTAGTCAATTAAAGTTAATGAGAGTTAGATAAATAAGAATTTTGAAATACCAGTAACACACAAAGAGAGTGTTAGATATTTAGGGACACAGTGGCGTTAGTGATTATATGTACAGAAGGTGAGTAAAGTAAATGGTAAATATATTTGTTGATGGTGATATTTTGTAGTAAGGGTAGTGGTGTAAGGAGTGATCAGCGTGCGGCGTGGCTAGTGACCAGCGTGCGGTGTTGTGGCAAGTGATAGAGTAGTTTAAGGGAGTGTTTGCCGATATTTGGTGGAGGGCAAATGGTTAGGAATGTATATGGCCAGGTTGGGAACACACATCCTAGTACAAAGAGGAGAATAAAGGTTTATAATTGAGAGATTGGTGTCATAATATGTAAATCTGGTTGTTAATAGTGGTTGTTAGTAGGAAAGAAGGTGAGTAAGATTATAAATATTAGTGCCATTTTAATAAGTCAAAGCATAGTTAATACAGGAGTCACCCAGACTAATCAATGATAAAATGTGAAGGGTTAAGTAGAAAATTCATAGTAGAAAGGTAATAAGAAATGAAATATAATGTAACATGAATGTTAATAATAAATTTGAAATTGTGAAGAATTAAATGGTAGTAAATGATTAAATAGTAAATAATTGATGGCTAATTAATAAAAGTTCAATTAAAAATAAAATGTAATGTTTATAATTTTATACGCAAATTTAAAGATGTAAGGTGTGTAAATTTTAATCAAAGTTAAATGTGAATTAGTTATTTTAATGTAATAATCACAATGTTTATTAGGATGTATTATGTTTATTATGTATTAGGAAATAGTGTGTGTAGAGGAGAAAAGGGGATGATTATTAACAGCACCGGATAAAAGAATTTCTGTTAATAATAATAATAATATTTTATAAAAGAGAAAATATTTCAGAATTGTAGAAAGAGGGAGATATAGATAATTTTATTTGAGTAAATTTTGATTATGTGTTTAAATGTTTTGAAAATAATATTGCATTAGTAATAAAGATTTGTATTTCTTCTTGTTAATGGGAAAGGATTAATTATTATCGATTGGAGTCGAAAAATTTATAAATGTAAATGGTAGTGAAATAAGAGAATGGAACATCTGTATAATAATTCTTGTACTAGGTGTAATAATCCTAGGTGTTAGGAGTTAAAGAAAACCCAGTGCTTCTTAACACAAACCAGCACATAGCTAAGGGGAAACAAATCAGTTAGGGATATGGTATTATACCAAGCCACTATTTTGATATTTTTTATTTGTTGTTTCAGTGTCTGGTGATGCTGTGACGGCGGTCCTGAGCTGGCCAGCGCGTCAGAGCAGGAGCGTAAAGCGCCTGATTGGCCTTATGGTGTTGGGATCTCTCCGGAGAAGTCCAGTAAGGTCATGCAGGTACTGTCACTATCTTTGGACCAAGGGTGAGTTATTATATTTTTTTTTATAAAAACAGTAAGGGGGTTGTGGCAACATATCCTAGCTGATCCGTTTAAGAAGTATGAGTGTGTCAATGAGAGTTTTTATGCTTCGTCATAAATCCTCTCATTGAGGGGGTTTTGTAACAGTACAATTCTGGCCTTACTGTGTTTTGGGGAATAATCAATGTAAATTGTATTTTATTTCAAAGTCACATATAAGAAATTATTAAAGTTTTATGAAGGTTTGCAACTGCGCAATATCGAGTGGACAGGATTTGCTTCAAGGTCGAGAGTATACGCACAGAAACAACAACATTATTTTGTCATACAAATGTGTCACAAGCTGCACCCATGTATACGTCATCCAAAAGTATGCTACCACGCAATTTCTGCGCTTGTAAACAGCTAAGGAGTGGAAATCTACACAAAGGAACTGATGACGTAGTTACTCCCCACTTCCGAATTGAAGCGTGGCAAACCTTTCTTAGTCCCGAATCATCAGCATCGCCGGCCGGCTGTGTATCAAAATTCTCTAAAATTAAGTCTCGGACGTCCGCTCGTACAACAAAAAAGTGCAGTATTTATATAAAATAATGTAACAGTGCAACGTAAAACGTAAACAAAAAGTTTCATAAAAGTTTTTAACATCTATTAGTGCGATTTCAGTGATGGGACGTCTGCAGGACTAATTTCAGCTAAGTGACAAATGGGGGGGTACCCAAAAGTTTAAATAAGGGTCAATACAAAAAATTTCAGTATTCAATAATAAAATGAGCTCAATTTGGGAAAAAATTAAAAGAAAATTGTACCAAGAATGCGAGCATGAGTGAATGAGAGAATGTCTCTAACTAAATAACAAGTGCTGGGTTGTAAAGTTACTTATAATTATGATATCATAAAAATATAATTGAATATGTTATTTTGGAGGGCTATTGAAATGTTTAAGGGGAATTTTTAACTTGAATAGTGAAACTGCATCTCATGGCGCAATCTATCATGGCATATAGTAGCGTGCTTGTTTTCGCACGGTAGAGTCACATGTTTTGTACGTAATAATGACAATAAAAGGTAATGTCATTGGTAATAATTTCAAGCAAGCGTAAATTATTTCAGGTAACACATTTCGCTGTTTCTGGTTCGCTTAACCGAATTCTGCCCTTAAAGGTAAGTAAATCTCATATTTCTTGTATTATCACAAGATGGCGCCTGAACATAAGTTGAATAAAATTATTGATATTACATATTAATTGTGGCAATAAGTAAATAAATTAATATAACATTGGCTTCTGCGAACAGGGACTCTACATAAAATTTTTATGTGGAGTAAGCCTACTAGAAAGAGTGGAGAAGTTACCTGAAGTAATATACACAATTTGAAGTTACGTAAACATAGACGTAGAAATAGGGTTATGTTATAAGTTTATGTGCATGCATGTATTATAAAAGAGCAAAATGAATACTAATGACAATAAGAATGTAGAAGTCAGCATAACTGACGAAACAGTTACGAGTGAGATGGGCGTTCAATTAACCCCAATTAGCCAGAGTGGTGAAACAAGTGCCACCGAATTAAATACAGTTCAAATAACACCCATCTCAACTCGGGACGAAAATAAAACAGATGAGATTAGTGCAATGATGCAATTACTGTTAAAGTTAGACGAGAAGTTTGATGAGCGAAAAAGTGATTCCAACCTGAAATACGATCAGATAAATACCAAATTTGATGAGAAGTTTAATGAGCAAAATGATAAAATTATAATTAATTTCGATGAAATGAAAGATAAAATTAAAAGACAAAATGTTAAGTTCGATAAACGGATCGATGAAATGCATGCACGTTTCGATAAAACGAAAGAAAAAATAGTAGCGTTAGTAAATGAGAAGTTCGATAGACCAAAGAATAAAGTAGACGAGAATAAAAAGGGGTTAGAGAGTAGTGTAGGTAGTAATGATGATATATTTACAGAAAATAGTGCTAGTTTAAGTGCTGTGAAGATGAAAAACGAGGTAGGTGAGGTGAATACAAGTGAAAATCAGAAAGAGGTTAGTTTAAGTGCAAACAAGGTGCTAATTAATAAGGTAAGTGGTGTTGAAAATTATGACGATACAAATGAAAATATGGTGTTAGAGAATGGTTGTGTGGATGTTGATAGTGATAATGAAATTTTAGAGAGAGTAGAAGATGATAATGATGAGAGATTAGTGTGTGTTGAGTCAGTGAGAAAGCTGAGAGAAAGTATATTTGTAGCGGGGATGCAGGGGGTACATTTTTCCCTTAATGGTGTAGTTGGGGGTGAAGTAAAGGCTTCACATGTGTTTAGGGAGGACGAGAGTTCTTTCAATGTATATTTGGGAGACGATTTGTCTACAAATAAATTTCCCTGGGTTTTTTCTGCACTTCATAGATGGTGCAGTAATTATGAGCTAGTGTCCCCTGCATATGTTGAGAGTGAGAGATTTATTGAGAGAGAGAGGTATTGTGATGAGAGATATTATGAGAGAAAGAGAGAGATAGAGATTTTTAAAGTAAATAGAAACTATGGAGAGTTTGTAGAGAGGTTAGGTAGAGAGAGAAATAATAATAATAATGAGTACTTACCTTATAGTGGAATTGAGATAGCAGCAATAGTAGATGATGATAATAATGATAACAATTACTTACCTTGTGAAATAACAGGTGTATTAGTAGATAACTGTGATGATGATAGTAATGACTTTGTAACTTACATGATTATGACAAATAATACTAAAGGTGACAGGACCATACCCGATCGTGACATGGTACATGATAAATTGATATGGAATAAACCTATGAATTCAAACGACATTGTGGAAGAATATAATAATAATTTAAATAAGTATTATATTGATAATAATAATATCATATGCTTGATAAAAAATAAGTTGTATAGACCTAAGATTCGACTGTTGTTCGATGATAGAGGATAAAGTGTTTATTGTGTTATGAACATTTAATTATGTGAACAGTGGTTTTAAAATGGATTGTTTATGAACTGATTTTGGTTAATGATAAAATAATAAGCTGGATTGTATATTTCTTGTGTGTATTAATGTCAATGTATTTGTGTATTCTTGATGTTGTGTATTACATGTAATTTTAGGTAAACCATGGATGTAACAGGAAGTTATAGTTTAATTGATTTAATAATAACAATTAACATTGTTTTTTGACTAAACAAGTGATGAAAGTAATGATGAACTTTTAAATAATTGAATTTAATAATTGAAGATTAATTACTGAATTAGGTAGTACAAAAGAAAGTTTGATAATGAAATTAAATGATTTGATGAGATTCTAATGAATAATAAATGATTAAACATGTAATATATTTGGATATTGAGATGTATTGTTATTAGTAGGTGAGGGATGAATTTTCCAATGCAATTGTCAATGATCACAGTAATGTAAAGTGTTAAAAAGGGATAGAGCCTGGGTGATAATTATTAAAATAAAGGCATTTGAGTTAGTCAATTAAAGTTAATGAGAGTTAGATAAATAAGAATTTTGAAATACCAGTAACACACAAAGAGAGTGTTAGATATTTAGGGACACAGTGGCGTTAGTGATTATATGTAGAGAAGGTGAGTAAAGTAAATGGTAAATATATTTGTTGATGGTGATATTTTGTAGTAAGGGTAGTGGTGTAAGGAGTGATCAGCGTGCGGCATGGCTAGTGACCAGCGTGCGGTGTTGTGGCAAGTGATAGAGTAGTTTAAGGGAGTGTTTGCCGATATTTGGTGGAGGGCAAATGGTTAGGAATGTATATGGCCAGGTTGGGAACACACATCCTAGTACAAAGAGGAGAATAAATTGAGGTAAGTGGAATTAGTGAAGGGGTTTATAATTGATAGATTGGTGTCATAATATGTAAATCTGGTTGTTAATAGTGGTTGTTAGTAGGAAAGAAGGTGAGTAAGATTATAAATATTAGTGCCATTTTAATAAGTCAAAGCATAGTTAATACAGGAGTCACCCAGACTAATCAATGATAAAATGTGAAGGGTTAAGTAGAAAATTCATAGTAGAAAGGTAATAAGAAATGAAATATAATGTAACATGAATGTTAATAATAAATTTGAAATTGTGAAGAATTAAATGGTAGTAAATGATTAAATAGTAAATAATTGATGGCTAATTAATAAAAGTTCAATTAAAAATAAAATGTAATGTTTATAATTTTATACGCAAATTTAAAGATGTAAGGTGTGTAAATTTTAATCAAAGTTAAATGTGAATTAGTTATTTTAATGTAATAATCACAATGTTTATTAGGATGTATTATGTTTATTATGTATTAGGAAATAGTGTGTGTAGAGGAGAAAAGGGGATGATTATTAACAGCACCGGATAAAAGAATTTCTGTTAATAATAATAATAATATTTTATAAAAGAGAAAATATTTGAGAATTGTAGAAAGAGGGAGATATAGATAATTTTATTTGAGTAAATTTTGATTATGTGTTTAAATGTTTTGAAAATAATATTGCATTAGTAATAAAGATTTGTATTTCTTCTTGTTAATGGGAAAGGATTAATTATTATCGATTGGAGTCGAAAAATTTATAAATGTAAATGGTAGTGAAATAAGAGAATGGAACATCTGTATAATAATTCTTGTACTAGGTGTAATAATCCTAGGTGTTAGGAGTTAAAGAAAACCCAGTGCTTCTTAACACAAACCAGCACATAGCTAAGGGGAAACAAATCAGTTAGGGATATGGTATTATACCAAGCCACTATTTTGATATTTTTTATTTGTTGTTTCAGTGTCTGGTGATGCTGTGACGGCGGTCCTGAGCTGGCCAGCGCGTCAGAGCAGGAGCGTAAAGCGCCTGATTGGCCTTATGGTGTTGGGATCTCTCCGGAGAAGTCCAGTAAGGTCATGCAGGTACTGTCACTATCTTTGGACCAAGGGTGAGTTATTATATTTTTTTTTATAAAAACAGTAAGGGGGTTGTGGCAACATATCCTAGCTGATCCGTTTAAGAAGTATGAGTGTGTCAATGAGAGTTTTTATGCTTCGTCATAAATCCTCTCATTGAGGGGGTTTTGTAACAGTACAATTCTGGCCTTACTGTGTTTTGGGGAATAATCAATGTAAATTGTATTTTATTTCAAAGTCACATATAAGAAATTAGTAAAGTTTTATGAAGGTTTGCAACTGCGCAATATCGAGTGGACAGAATTTGCTTCAAGGTCGAGAGTATACGCACAGAAACAACAACATTATTTTGTCATACAAATGTGTCACAAGCTGCACCCATGTATACGTCATCCAAAAGTATGCTACCACGCAATTTCTGCGCTTGTAAACAGCTAAGGAGTGGAAATCTACACAAAGGAACTGATGACGTAGTTACTCCCCACTTCCGAATTGAAGCGTGGCAAACCTTTCTTAGTCCCGAATCATCAGCATCGCCGGCCGGCTGTGTATCAAAATTCTCTAAAATTAAGTCTCGGACGTCCGCTCGTACAACAAAAAAGTGCAGTATTTATATAAAATAATGTAACAGTGCAACGTAAAACGTAAACAAAAAGTTTCATAAAAGTTTTTAACATCTATTAGTGCGATTTCAGTGATGGGACGTCTGCAGGACTAATTTCAGCTAAGTGACAAATGGGGGGGTACCCAAAAGTTTAAATAAGGGTCAATACAAAAAATTTCAGTATTCAATAATAAAATGAGCTCAATTTGGGAAAAAATTAAAAGAAAATTGTACCAAGAATGCGAGCATGAGTGAATGAGAGAATGTCTCTAACTAAATAACAAGTGCTGGGTTGTAAAGTTACTTATAATTATGATATCATAAAAATATAATTGAATATGTTATTTTGGAGGGCTATTGAAATGTTTAAGGGGAATTTTTAACTTGAATAGTGAAACTGCATCTCATGGCGCAATCTATCATGGCATATAGTAGCGTGCTTGTTTTCGCACGGTAGAGTCACATGTTTTGTACGTAATAATGACAATAAAAGGTAATGTCATTGGTAATAATTTCAAGCAAGCGTAAATTATTTCAGGTAACACATTTCGCTGTTTCTGGTTCGCTTAACCGAATTCTGCCCTTAAAGGTAAGTAAATCTCATATTTCTTGTATTATCACAAGATGGCGCCTGAACAAAAGTTGAATAAAATTATTGATATTACATATTAATTGTGGCAATAAGTAAATAAATTAATATAACATTGGCTTCTGCGAACAGGGACTCTACATAAAATTTTTATGTGGAGTAAGCCTACTAGAAAGAGTGGAGAAGTTACCTGAAGTAATATACACAATTTGAAGTTACGTAAACATAGACGTAGAAATAGGGTTATGTTATAAGTTTATGTGCATGCATGTATTATAAAAGAGCAAAATGAATACTAATGACAATAAGAATGTAGAAGTCAGCATAACTGACGAAACAGTTACGAGTGAGATGGGCGTTCAATTAACCCCAATTAGCCAGAGTGGTGAAACAAGTGCCACCGAATTAAATACAGTTCAAATAACACCCATCTCAACTCGGGACGAAAATAAAACAGATGAGATTAGTGCAATGATGCAATTACTGTTAAAGTTAGACGAGAAGTTTGATGAGCAAAAAAGTGATTCCAACCTGAAATACGATCAGATAAATACCAAATTTGATGAGAAGTTTAATGAGCAAAATGATAAAATTATAATTAATTTCGATGAAATGAAAGATAAAATTAAAAGACAAAATGTTAAGTTCGATAAACGGATCGATGAAATGCATGCACGTTTCGATAAAACGAAAGAAAAAATAGTAGCGTTAGTAAATGAGAAGTTCGATAGACCAAAGAATAAAGTAGACGAGAATAAAAAGGGGTTAGAGAGTAGTGTAGGTAGTAATGATGATATATTTACAGAAAATAGTGCTAGTTTAAGTGCTGTGAAGATGAAAAACGAGGTAGGTGAGGTGAATACAAGTGAAAATCAGAAAGAGGTTAGTTTAAGTGCAAACAAGGTGCTAATTAATAAGGTAAGTGGTGTTGAAAATTATGACGATACAAATGAAAATATGGTGTTAGAGAATGGTTGTGTGGATGTTGATAGTGATAACGAAATTTTAGAGAGAGTAGAAGATGATAATGATGAGAGATTAGTGTGTGTTGAGTCAGTGAGAAAGCTGAGAGAAAGTATATTTGTAGCGGGGATGCAGGGGGTACATTTTTCCCTTAATGGTGTAGTTGGGGGTGAAGTAAAGGCTTCACATGTGTTTAGGGAGGACGAGAGTTCTTTCAATGTATATTTGGGAGACGATTTGTCTACAAATAAATTTCCCTGGGTTTTTTCTGCACTTCATAGATGGTGCAGTAATTATGAGCTAGTGTCCCCTGCATATGTTGAGAGTGAGAGATTTATTGAGAGAGAGAGGTATTGTGATGAGAGATATTATGAGAGAAAGAGAGAGATAGAGATTTTTAAAGTAAATAGAAACTATGGAGAGTTTGTAGAGAGGTTAGGTAGAGAGAGAAATAATAATAATAATGAGTACTTACCTTATAGTGGAATTGAGATAGCAGCAATAGTAGATGATGATAATAATGATAACAATTACTTACCTTGTGAAATAACAGGTGTATTAGTAGATAACTGTGATGATGATAGTAATGACTTTGTAACTTACATGATTATGACAAATAATACTAAAGGTGACAGGACCATACCCGATCGTGACATGGTACATGATAAATTGATATGGAATAAACCTATTAATTCAAACGACATTGTGGAAGAATATAATAATAATTTAAATAAGTATTATATTGATAATAATAATATCATATGCTTGATAAAAAATAAGTTGTATAGACCTAAGATTCGACTGTTGTTCGATGATAGAGGATAAAGTGTTTATTGTGTTATGAACATTTAATTATGTGAACAGTGGTTTTAAAATGGATTGTTTATGAACTGATTTTGGTTAATGATAAAATAATAAGCTCGATTGTATATTTCTTGTGTGTATTAATGTCAATGTATTTGTGTATTCTTGATGTTGTGTATTACATGTAATTTTAGGTAAACCATGGATGTAACAGGAAGTTATAGTTTAATTGATTTAATAATAACAATTAACATTGTTTTTTGACTAAACAAGTGATGAAAGTAATGATGAACTTTTAAATAATTGAATTTAATAATTGAAGATTAATTACTGAATTAGGTAGTACAAAAGAAAGTTTGATAATGAAATTAAATGATTTGATGAGATTCTAATGAATAATAAATGATTAAACATGTAATATATTTGGATATTGAGATGTATTGTTATTAGTAGGTGAGGGATGAATTTTCCAATGCAATTGTCAATGATCACAGTAATGTAAAGTGTTAAAAAGGGATAGAGCCTGGGTGATAATTATTAAAATAAAGGCATTTGAGTTAGTCAATTAAAGTTAATGAGAGTTAGATAAATAAGAATTTTGAAATACCAGTAACACACAAAGAGAGTCTTAGATATTTAGGGACACAGTGGCGTTAGTGATTATATGTAGAGAAGGTGAGTAAAGTAAATGGTAAATATATTTGTTGATGGTGATATTTTGTAGTAAGGGTAGTGGTGTAAGGAGTGATCAGCGTGCGGCGTGGCTAGTGACCAGCGTGCGGTGTTGTGGCAAGTGATAGAGTAGTTTAAGGGAGTGTTTGCCGATATTTGGTGGAGGGCAAATGGTTAGGAATGTATATGGCCAGGTTGGGAACACACATCCTAGTACAAAGAGGAGAATAAATTGAGGTAAGTGGAATTAATGAAGGGGTTTATAATTGAGAGATTGGTGTCATAATATGTAAATCTGGTTGTTAATAGTGGTTGTTAGTAGGAAAGAAGGTGAGTAAGATTATAAATATTAGTGCCATTTTAATAAGTCAAAGCATAGTTAATACAGGAGTCACCCAGACTAATCAGTGATAAAATATGAAGGGTTAAGTAGAAAATTCATAGTAGAAAGGTAATAAGAAATGAAATATAATGTAACATGAATGTTAATAATAAATTTGAAATTGTGAAGAATTAAATGGTAGTAAATGATTAAATAGTAAATAATTGATGGCTAATTAATAAAAGTTCAATTAAAAATAAAATGTAATGTTTATAATTTTATACGCAAATTTAAAGATGTAAGGTGTGTAAATTTTAATCAAAGTTAAATGTGAATTAGTTATTTTAATGTAATAATCACAATGTTTATTAGGATGTATTATGTTTATTATGTATTAGGAAATAGTGTGTGTAGAGGAGAAAAGGGGATGATTATTAACAGCACCGGATAAAAGAATTTCTGTTAATAATAATAATAATATTTTATAAAAGAGAAAATATTTGAGAATTGTAGAAAGAGGGAGATATAGATAATTTTATTTGAGTAAATTTTGATTATGTGTTTAAATGTTTTGAAAATAATATTGCATTAGTAATAAAGATTTGTATTTCTTCTTGTTAATGGGAAAGGATTAATTATTATCGATTGGAGTCGAAAAATTTATAAATGTAAATGGTAGTGAAATAAGAGAATGGAACATCTGTATAATAATTCTTGTACTAGGTGTAATAATCCTAGGTGTTAGGAGTTAAAGAAAACCCAGTGCTTCTTAACACAAACCAGCACATAGCTAAGGGGAAACAAATCAGTTAGGGATATGGTATTATACCAAGCCACTATTTTGATATTTTTTATTTGTTGTTTCAGTGTCTGGTGATGCTGTGACGGCGGTCCTGAGCTGGCCAGCGCGTCAGAGCAGGAGCGTAAAGCGCCTGATTGGCCTTATGGTGTTGGGATCTCTCCGGAGAAGTCCAGTAAGGTCATGCAGGTACTGTCACTATCTTTGGACCAAGGGTGAGTTATTATATTTTTTTTTATAAAAACAGTAAGGGGGTTGTGGCAACATATCCTAGCTGATCCGTTTAAGAAGTATGAGTGTGTCAATGAGAGTTTTTATGCTTCGTCATAAATCCTCTCATTGAGGGGGTTTTGTAACAGTACAATTCTGGCCTTACTGTGTTTTGGGGAATAATCAATGTAAATTGTATTTTATTTCAAAGTCACATATAAGAAATTAGTAAAGTTTTATGAAGGTTTGCAACTGCGCAATATCGAGTGGACAGAATTTGCTTCAAGGTCGAGAGTATACGCACAGAAACAACAACATTATTTTGTCATACAAATGTGTCACAAGCTGCACCCATGTATACGTCATCCAAAAGTATGCTACCACGCAATTTCTGCGCTTGTAAACAGCTAAGGAGTGGAAATCTACACAAAGGAACTGATGACGTAGTTACTCCCCACTTCCGAATTGAAGCGTGGCAAACCTTTCTTAGTCCCGAATCATCAGCATCGCCGGCCGGCTGTGTATCAAAATTCTCTAAAATTAAGTCTCGGACGTCCGCTCGTACAACAAAAAAGTGCAGTATTTATATAAAATAATGTAACAGTGCAACGTAAAACGTAAACAAAAAGTTTCATAAAAGTTTTTAACATCTATTAGTGCGATTTCAGTGATGGGACGTCTGCAGGACTAATTTCAGCTAAGTGACAAATGGGGGGGGGGGTACCCAAAAGTTTAAATAAGGGTCAATACAAAAAATTTCAGTATTCAATAATAAAATGAGCTCAATTTGGGAAAAAATTAAAAGAAAATTGTACCAAGAATGCGAGCATGAGTGAATGAGAGAATGTCTCTAACTAAATAACAAGTGCTGGGTTGTAAAGTTACTTATAATTATGATATCATAAAAATATAATTGAATATGTTATTTTGGAGGGCTATTGAAATGTTTAAGGGGAATTTTTAACTTGAATAGTGAAACTGCATCTCATGGCGCAATCTATCATGGCATATAGTAGCGTGCTTGTTTTCGCACGGTAGAGTCACATGTTTTGTACGTAATAATGACAATAAAAGGTAATGTCATTGGTAATAATTTCAAGCAAGCGTAAATTATTTCAGGTAACACATTTCGCTGTTTCTGGTTCGCTTAACCGAATTCTGCCCTTAAAGGTAAGTAAATCTCATATTTCTTGTATTATCACAAGATGGCGCCTGAACATAAGTTGAATAAAATTATTGATATTACATATTAATTGTGGCAATAAGTAAATAAATTAATATAACATTGGCTTCTGCGAACAGGGACTCTACATAAAATTTTTATGTGGAGTAAGCCTACTAGAAAGAGTGGAGAAGTTACCTGAAGTAATATACACAATTTGAAGTTACGTAAACATAGACGTAGAAATAGGGTTATGTTATAAGTTTATGTGCATGCATGTATTATAAAAGAGCAAAATGAATACTAATGACAATAAGAATGTAGAAGTCAGCATAACTGACGAAACAGTTACGAGTGAGATGGGCGTTCAATTAACCCCAATTAGCCAGAGTGGTGAAACAAGTGCCACCGAATTAAATACAGTTCAAATAACACCCATCTCAACTCGGGACGAAAATAAAACAGATGAGATTAGTGCAATGATGCAATTACTGTTAAAGTTAGACGAGAAGTTTGATGAGCAAAAAAGTGATTCCAACCTGAAATACGATCAGATAAATACCAAATTTGATGAGAAGTTTAATGAGCAAAATGATAAAATTATAATTAATTTCGATGAAATGAAAGATAAAATTAAAAGACAAAATGTTAAGTTCGATAAACGGATCGATGAAATGCATGCACGTTTCGATAAAACGAAAGAAAAAATAGTAGCGTTAGTAAATGAGAAGTTCGATAGACCAAAGAATAAAGTAGACGAGAATAAAAAGGGGTTAGAGAGTAGTGTAGGTAGTAATGATGATATATTTACAGAAAATAGTGCTAGTTTAAGTGCTGTGAAGATGAAAAACGAGGTAGGTGAGGTGAATACAAGTGAAAATCAGAAAGAGGTTAGTTTAAGTGCAAACAAGGTGCTAATTAATAAGGTAAGTGGTGTTGAAAATTATGACGATACAAATGAAAATATGGTGTTAGAGAATGGTTGTGTGGATGTTGATAGTGATAACGAAATTTTAGAGAGAGTAGAAGATGATAATGATGAGAGATTAGTGTGTGTTGAGTCAGTGAGAAAGCTGAGAGAAAGTATATTTGTAGCGGGGATGCAGGGGGTACATTTTTCCCTTAATGGTGTAGTTGGGGGTGAAGTAAAGGCTTCACATGTGTTTAGGGAGGACGAGAGTTCTTTCAATGTATATTTGGGAGACGATTTGTCTACAAATAAATTTCCCTGGGTTTTTTCTGCACTTCATAGATGGTGCAGTAATTATGAGCTAGTGTCCCCTGCATATGTTGAGAGTGAGAGATTTATTGAGAGAGAGAGGTATTGTGATGAGAGATATTATGAGAGAAAGAGAGAGATAGAGATTTTTAAAGTAAATAGAAACTATGGAGAGTTTGTAGAGAGGTTAGGTAGAGAGAGAAATAATAATAATAATGAGTACTTACCTTATAGTGGAATTGAGATAGCAGCAATAGTAGATGATGATAATAATGATAACAATTACTTACCTTGTGAAATAACAGGTGTATTAGTAGATAACTGTGATGATGATAGTAATGACTTTGTAACTTACATGATTATGACAAATAATACTAAAGGTGACAGGACCATACCCGATCGTGACATGGTACATGATAAATTGATATGGAATAAACCTATTAATTCAAACGACATTGTGGAAGAATATAATAATAATTTAAATAAGTATTATATTGATAATAATAATATCATATGCTTGATAAAAAATAAGTTGTATAGACCTAAGATTTGACTGTTGTTCGATGATAGAGGATAAAGTGTTTATTGTGTTATGAACATTTAATTATGTGAACAGTGGTTTTAAAATGGATTGTTTATGAACTGATTTTGGTTAATGATAAAATAATAAGCTCGATTGTATATTTCTTGTGTGTATTAATGTCAATGTATTTGTGTATTCTTGATGTTGTGTATTACATGTAATTTTAGGTAAACCATGGATGTAACAGGAAGTTATAGTTTAATTGATTTAATAATAACAATTAACATTGTTTTTTGACTAAACAAGTGATGAAAGTAATGATGAACTTTTAAATAATTGAATTTAATAATTGAAGATTAATTACTGAATTAGGTAGTACAAAAGAAAGTTTGATAATGAAATTAAATGATTTGATGAGATTCTAATGAATAATAAATGATTAAACATGTAATATATTTGGATATTGAGATGTATTGTTATTAGTAGGTGAGGGATGAATTTTCCAATGCAATTGTCAATGATCACAGTAATGTAAAGTGTTAAAAAGGGATAGAGCCTGGGTGATAATTATTAAAATAAAGGCATTTGAGTTAGTCAATTAAAGTTAATGAGAGTTAGATAAATAAGAATTTTGAAATACCAGTAACACACAAAGAGAGTGTTAGATATTTAGGGACACAGTGGCGTTAGTGATTATATGTAGAGAAGGTGAGTAAAGTAAATGGTAAATATATTTGTTGATGGTGATATTTTGTAGTAAGGGTAGTGGTGTAAGGAGTGATCAGCGTGCGGCGTGGCTAGTGACCAGCGTGCGGTGTTGTGGCAAGTGATAGAGTAGTTTAAGGGAGTGTTTGCCGATATTTGGTGGAGGGCAAATGGTTAGGAATGTATATGGCCAGGTTGGGAACACACATCCTAGTACAAAGAGGAGAATAAATTGAGGTAAGTGGAATTAGTGAAGGGGTTTATAATTGAGAGCTTGGTGTCATAATATGTAAATCTGGTTGTTAATAGTGGTTGTTAGTAGGAAAGAAGGTGAGTAAGATTATAAATATTAGTGCCATTTTAATAAGTCAAAGCATAGTTAATACAGGAGTCACCCAGACTAATCAATGATAAAATATGAAGGGTTAAGTAGAAAATTCATAGTAGAAAGGTAATAAGAAATGAAATATAATGTAACATGAATGTTAATAATAAATTTGAAATTGTGAAGAATTAAATGGTAGTAAATGATTAAATAGTAAATAATTGATGGCTAATTAATAAAAGTTCAATTAAAAATAAAATGTAATGTTTATAATTTTATACGCAAATTTAAAGATGTAAGGTGTGTAAATTTTAATCAAAGTTAAATGTGAATTAGTTATTTTAATGTAATAATCACAATGTTTATTAGGATGTATTATGTTTATTATGTATTAGGAAATAGTGTGTGTAGAGGAGAAAAGGGGATGATTATTAACAGCACCGGATAAAAGAATTTCTGTTAATAATAATAATAATATTTTATAAAAGAGAAAATATTTCAGAATTGTAGAAAGAGGGAGATATAGATAATTTTATTTGAGTAAATTTTGATTATGTGTTTAAATGTTTTGAAAATAATATTGCATTAGTAATAAAGATTTGTATTTCTTCTTGTTAATGGGAAAGGATTAATTATTATCGATTGGAGTCGAAAAATTTATAAATGTAAATGGTAGTGAAATAAGAGAATGGAACATCTGTATAATAATTCTTGTACTAGGTGTAATAATCCTAGGTGTTAGGAGTTAAAGAAAACCCAGTGCTTCTTAACACAAACCAGCACATAGCTAAGGGGAAACAAATCAGTTAGGGATATGGTATTATACCAAGCCACTATTTTGATATTTTTTATTTGTTGTTTCAGTGTCTGGTGATGCTGTGACGGCGGTCCTGAGCTGGCCAGCGCGTCAGAGCAGGAGCGTAAAGCGCCTGATTGGCCTTATGGTGTTGGGATCTCTCCGGAGAAGTCCAGTAAGGTCATGCAGGTACTGTCACTATCTTTGGACCAAGGGTGAGTTATTATATTTTTTTTTATAAAAACAGTAAGGGGGTTGTGGCAACATATCCTAGCTGATCCGTTTAAGAAGTATGAGTGTGTCAATGAGAGTTTTTATGCTTCGTCATAAATCCTCTCATTGAGGGGGTTTTGTAACAGTACAATTCTGGCCTTACTGTGTTTTGGGGAATAATCAATGTAAATTGTATTTTATTTCAAAGTCACATATAAGAAATTAGTAAAGTTTTATGAAGGTTTGCAACTGCGCAATATCGAGTGGACAGAATTTGCTTCAAGGTCGAGAGTATACGCACAGAAACAACAACATTATTTTGTCATACAAATGTGTCACAAGCTGCACCCATGTATACGTCATCCAAAAGTATGCTACCACGCAATTTCTGCGCTTGTAAACAGCTAAGGAGTGGAAATCTACACAAAGGAACTGATGACGTAGTTACTCCCCACTTCCGAATTGAAGCGTGGCAAACCTTTCTTAGTCCCGAATCATCAGCATCGCCGGCCGGCTGTGTATCAAAATTCTCTAAAATTAAGTCTCGGACGTCCGCTCGTACAACAAAAAAGTGCAGTATTTATATAAAATAATGTAACAGTGCAACGTAAAACGTAAACAAAAAGTTTCATAAAAGTTTTTAACATCTATTAGTGCGATTTCAGTGATGGGACGTCTGCAGGACTAATTTCAGCTAAGTGACAAATGGGGGGGTACCCAAAAGTTTAAATAAGGGTCAATACAAAAAATTTCAGTATTCAATAATAAAATGAGCTCAATTTGGGAAAAAATTAAAAGAAAATTGTACCAAGAATGCGAGCATGAGTGAATGAGAGAATGTCTCTAACTAAATAACAAGTGCTGGGTTGTAAAGTTACTTATAATTATGATATCATAAAAATATAATTGAATATGTTATTTTGGAGGGCTATTGAAATGTTTAAGGGGAATTTTTAACTTGAATAGTGAAACTGCATCTCATGGCGCAATCTATCATGGCATATAGTAGCGTGCTTGTTTTCGCACGGTAGAGTCACATGTTTTGTACGTAATAATGACAATAAAAGGTAATGTCATTGGTAATAATTTCAAGCAAGCGTAAATTATTTCAGGTAACACATTTCGCTGTTTCTGGTTCGCTTAACCGAATTCTGCCCTTAAAGGTAAGTAAATCTCATATTTCTTGTATTATCACAAGATGGCGCCTGAACATAAGTTGAATAAAATTATTGATATTACATATTAATTGTGGCAATAAGTAAATAAATTAATATAACATTGGCTTCTGCGAACAGGGACTCTACATAAAATTTTTATGTGGAGTAAGCCTACTAGAAAGAGTGGAGAAGTTACCTGAAGTAATATACACAATTTGAAGTTACGTAAACATAGACGTAGAAATAGGGTTATGTTATAAGTTTATGTGCATGCATGTATTATAAAAGAGCAAAATGAATACTAATGACAATAAGAATGTAGAAGTCAGCATAACTGATGAAACAGTTACGAGTGAGATGGGCGTTCAATTAACCCCAATTAGCCAAAGTGGTGAAACAAGTGCCACCGAATTAAATACAGTTCAAATAACACCCATCTCAACTCGGGACGAAAATAAAACAGATGAGATTAGTGCAATGATGCAATTACTGTTAAAGTTAGACGAGAAGTTTGATGAGCAAAAAAGTGATTCCAACCTGAAATACGATCAGATAAATACCAAATTTGATGAGAAGTTTAATGAGCAAAATGATAAAATTATAATTAATTTCGATGAAATGAAAGATAAAATTAAAAGACAAAATGTTAAGTTCGATAAACGGATCGATGAAATGCATGCACGTTCCGATAAAACGAAAGAAAAAATAGTAGCGTTAGTAAATGAGAAGTTCGATAGACCAAAGAATAAAGTAGACGAGAATAAAAAGGGGTTAGAGAGTAGTGTAGGTAGTAATGATGATATATTTACAGAAAATAGTGCTAGTTTAAGTGCTGTGAAGATGAAAAACGAGGTAGGTGAGGTGAATACAAGTGAAAATCAGAAAGAGGTTAGTTTAAGTGCAAACAAGGTGCTAATTAATAAGGTAAGTGGTGTTGAAAATTATGACGATACAAATGAAAATATGGTGTTAGAGAATGGTTGTGTGGATGTTGATAGTGATAACGAAATTTTAGAGAGAGTAGAAGATGATAATGATGAGAGATTAGTGTGTGTTGAGTCAGTGAGAAAGCTGAGAGAAAGTATATTTGTAGCGGGGATGCAGGGGGTACATTTTTCCCTTAATGGTGTAGTTGGGGGTGAAGTAAAGGCTTCACATGTGTTTAGGGAGGACGAGAGTTCTTTCAATGTATATTTGGGAGACGATTTGTCTACAAATAAATTTCCCTGGGTTTTTTCTGCACTTCATAGATGGTGCAGTAATTATGAGCTAATGTCCCCTGCATATGTTGAGAGTGAGAGATTTATTGAGAGAGAGAGGTATTGTGATGAGAGATATTATGAGAGAAAGAGAGAGATAGAGATTTTTAAAGTAAATAGAAACTATGGAGAGTTTGTAGAGAGGTTAGGTAGAGAGAGAAATAATAATAATAATGAGTACTTACCTTATAGTGGAATTGAGATAGCAGCAATAGTAGATGATGATAATAATGATAACAATTACTTACCTTGTGAAATAACAGGTGTATTAGTAGATAACTGTGATGATGATAGTAATGACTTTATAACTTACATGATTATGACAAATAATACTAACGGTGACAGGACCATACCCGATCGTGACATGGTACATGATAAATTGATATGGAATAAACCTATTAATTCAAACGACATTGTGGAAGAATATAATAATAATTTAAATAAGTATTATATTGATAATAATAATATCATATGCTTGATAAAAAATAAGTTGTATAGACCTAAGATTCGACTGTTGTTCGATGATAGAGGATAAAGTGTTTATTGTGTTATGAACATTTAATTATGTGAACAGTGGTTTTAAAATGGATTGTTTATGAACTGATTTTGGTTAATGATAAAATAATAAGCTGGATTGTATATTTCTTGTGTGTATTAATGTCAATGTATTTGTGTATTCTTGATGTTGTGTATTACATGTAATTTTAGGTAAACCATGGATGTAACAGGAAGTTATAGTTTAATTCATTTAATAATAACAATTAACATTGTTTTTTGACTAAACAAGTGATGAAAGTAATGATGAACTTTTAAATAATTGAATTTAATAATTGAAGATTAATTACTGAATTAGGTAGTACAAAAGAAAGTTTGATAATGAAATTAAATGATTTGATGAGATTCTAATGAATAATAAATGATTAAACATGTAATATATTTGGATATTGAGATGTATTGTTATTAGTAGGTGAGGGATGAATTTTCCAATGCAATTGTCAATGATCACAGTAATGTAAAGTGTTAAAAAGGGATAGAGCCTGGGTGATAATTATTAAAATAAAGGCATTTGAGCTAGTCAATTAAAGTTAATGAGAGTTAGATAAATAAGAATTTTGAAATACCAGTAACACACAAAGAGAGTGTTAGATATTTAGGGACACAGTGGCGTTAGTGATTATATGTAGAGAAGGTGAGTAAAGTAAATGGTAAATATATTTGTTGATGGTGATATTTTGTAGTAAGGGTAGTGGTGTAAGGAGTGATCAGCGTGCGGCGTGGCTAGTGACCAGCGTGCGGTGTTGTGGCAAGTGATAGAGTAGTTTAAGGGAGTGTTTGCCGATATTTGGTGGAGGGCAAATGGTTAGGAATGTATATGGCCAGGTTGGGAACACACATCCTAGTACAAAGAGGAGAATAAATTGAGGTAAGTGGAATTAGTGAAGGGGTTTATAATTGAGAGATTGGTGTCATAATATGTAAATCTGGTTGTTAATAGTGGTTGTTAGTAGGAAAGAAGGTGAGTAAGATTATAAATATTAGTGCCATTTTAATAAGTCAAAGCATAGTTAATACAGGAGTCACCCAGACTAATCAATGATAAAATGTGAAGGGTTAAGTAGAAAATTCATAGTAGAAAGGTAATAAGAAATGAAATATAATGTAACATGAATGTTAATAATAAATTTGAAATTGTGAAGAATTAAATGGTAGTAAATGATTAAATAGTAAATAATTGATGGCTAATTAATAAAAGTTCAATTAAAAATAAAATGTAATGTTTATAATTTTATACGCAAATTTAAAGATGTAAAGTGTGTAAATTTTAATCAAAGTTAAATGTGAATTAGTTATTTTAATGTAATAATAACAATGTTTATTAGGATGTATTATGTTTATTATGTATTAGGAAATAGTGTGTGTAGAGGAGAAAAGGGGATGATTATTAACAGCACCGGATAAAAGAATTTCTGTTAATAATAATAATAATATTTTATAAAAGAGAAAATATTTCAGAATTGTAGAAAGAGGGAGATATAGATAATTTTATTTGAGTAAATTTTGATTATGTGTTTAAATGTTTTGAAAATAATATTGCATTAGTAATAAAGATTTGTATTTCTTCTTGTTAATGGGAAAGGATTAATTATTATCGATTGGAGTCGAAAAATTTATAAATGTAAATGGTAGTGAAATAAGAGAATGGAACATCTGTATAATAATTCTTGTACTAGGTGTAATAATCCTAGGTGTTAGGAGTTAAAGAAAACCCAGTGCTTCTTAACACAAACCAGCACATAGCTAAGGGGAAACAAATCAGTTAGGGATATGGTATTATACCAAGCCACTATTTTGATATTTTTTATTTGTTGTTTCAGTGTCTGGTGATGCTGTGACGGCGGTCCTGAGCTGGCCAGCGCGTCAGAGCAGGAGCGTAAAGCGCCTGATTGGCCTTATGGTGTTGGGATCTCTCCGGAGAAGTCCAGTAAGGTCATGCAGGTACTGTCACTATCTTTGGACCAAGGGTGAGTTATTATATTTTTTTTTATAAAAACAGTAAGGGGGTTGTGGCAACATATCCTAGCTGATCCGTTTAAGAAGTATGAGTGTGTCAATGAGAGTTTTTATGCTTCGTCATAAATCCTCTCATTGAGGGGGTTTTGTAACAGTACAATTCTGGCCTTACTGTGTTTTGGGGAATAATCAATGTAAATTGTATTTTATTTCAAAGTCACATATAAGAAATTAGTAAAGTTTTATGAAGGTTTGCAACTGCGCAATATCGAGTGGACAGAATTTGCTTCAAGGTCGAGAGTATACGCACAGAAACAACAACATTATTTTGTCATACAAATGTGTCACAAGCTGCACCCATGTATACGTCATCCGAAAGTATGCTACCACGCAATTTCTGCGCTTGTAAACAGCTAAGGAGTGGAAATCTACACAAAGGAACTGATGACGTAGTTACTCCCCACTTCCGAATTGAAGCGTGGCAAACCTTTCTTAGTCCCGAATCATCAGCATCGCCGGCCGGCTGTGTATCAAAATTCTCTAAAATTAAGTCTCGGACGTCCGCTCGTACAACAAAAAAGTGCAGTATTTATATAAAATAATGTAACAGTGCAACGTAAAACGTAAACAAAAAGTTTCATAAAAGTTTTTAACATCTATTAGTGCGATTTCAGTGATGGGACGTCTGCAGGACTAATTTCAGCTAAGTGACAAATGGGGGGGTACCCAAAAGTTTAAATAAGGGTCAATACAAAAAATTTCAGTATTCAATAATAAAATGAGCTCAATTTGGGAAAAAATTAAAAGAAAATTGTACCAAGAATGCGAGCATGAGTGAATGAGAGAATGTCTCTAACTAAATAACAAGTGCTGGGTTGTAAAGTTACTTATAATTATGATATCATAAAAATATAATTGAATATGTTATTTTGGAGGGCTATTGAAATGTTTAAGGGGAATTTTTAACTTGAATAGTGAAACTGCATCTCATGGCGCAATCTATCATGGCATATAGTAGCGTGCTTGTTTTCGCACGGTAGAGTCACATGTTTTGTACGTAATAATGACAATAAAAGGTAATGTCATTGGTAATAATTTCAAGCAAGCGTAAATTATTTCAGGTAACACATTTCGCTGTTTCTGGTTCGCTTAACCGAATTCTGCCCTTAAAGGTAAGTAAATCTCATATTTCTTGTATTATCACAAGATGGCGCCTGAACATAAGTTGAATAAAATTATTGATATTACATATTAATTGTGGCAATAAGTAAATAAATTAATATAACATTGGCTTCTGCGAACAGGGACTCTACATAAAATTTTTATGTGGAGTAAGCCTACTAGAAAGAGTGGAGAAGTTACCTGAAGTAATATACACAATTTGAAGTTACGTAAACATAGACGTAGAAATAGGGTTATGTTATAAGTTTATGTGCATGCATGTATTATAAAAGAGCAAAATGAATACTAATGACAATAAGAATGTAGAAGTCAGCATAACTGACGAAACAGTTACGAGTGAGATGGGCGTTCAATTAACCCCAATTAGCCAGAGTGGTGAAATAAGTGCCACCGAATTAAATACAGTTCAAATAACACCCATCTCAACTCGGGACGAAAATAAAACAGATGAGATTAGTGCAATGATGCAATTACTGTTAAAGTTAGACGAGAAGTTTGATGAGCAAAAAAGTGATTCCAACCTGAAATACGATCAGATAAATACCAAATTTGATGAGAAGTTTAATGAGCAAAATGATAAAATTATAATTAATTTCGATGAAATGAAAGATAAAATTAAAAGACAAAATGTTAAGTTCGATAAACGGATCGATGAAATGCATGCACGTTTCGATAAAACGAAAGAAAAAATAGTAGCGTTAGTAAATGAGAAGTTCGATAGACCAAAGAATAAAGTAGACGAGAATAAAAAGGGGTTAGAGAGTAGTGTAGGTAGTAATGATGATATATTTACAGAAAATAGTGCTAGTTTAAGTGCTGTGAAGATGAAAAACGAGGTAGGTGAGGTGAATACAAGTGAAAATCAGAAAGAGGTTAGTTTAAGTGCAAACAAGGTGCTAATTAATAAGGTAAGTGGTGTTGAAAATTATGACGATACAAATGAAAATATGGTGTTAGAGAATGGTTGTGTGGATGTTGATAGTGATAACGAAATTTTAGAGAGAGTAGAAGATGATAATGATGAGAGATTAGTGTGTGTTGAGTCAGTGAGAAAGCTGAGAGAAAGTATATTTGTAGCGGGGATGCAGGGGGTACATTTTTCCCTTAATGGTGTAGTTGGGGGTGAAGTAAAGGCTTCACATGTGTTTAGGGAGGACGAGAGTTCTTTCAATGTATATTTGGGAGACGATTTGTCTACAAATAAATTTCCCTGGGTTTTTTCTGCACTTCATAGATGGTGCAGTAATTATGAGCGAGTGTCCCCTGCATATGTTGAGAGTGAGAGATTTATTGAGAGAGAGAGGTATTGTGATGAGAGATATTATGAGAGAAAGAGAGAGATAGAGATTTTTAAAGTAAATAGAAACTATGGAGAGTTTGTAGAGAGGTTAGGTAGAGAGAGAAATAATAATAATAATGAGTACTTACCTTATAGTGGAATTGAGATAGCAGCAATAGTAGATGATGATAATAATGATAACAATTACTTACCTTGTGAAATAACAGGTGTATTAGTAGATAACTGTGATGATGATAGTAATGACTTTATAACTTACATGATTATGACAAATAATACTAACGGTGACAGGACCATACCCGATCGTGACATGGTACATGATAAATTGATATGGAATAAACCTATGAATTCAAACGACATTGTGGAAGAATATAATAATAATTTAAATAAGTATTATATTGATAATAATAATATCATATGCTTGATAAAAAATAAGTTGTATAGACCTAAGATTCGACTGTTGTTCGATGATAGAGGATAAAGTGTTTATTGTGTTATGAACATTTAATTATGTGAACAGTGGTTTTAAAATGGATTGTTTATGAACTGATTTTGGTTAATGATAAAATAATAAGCTGGATTGTATATTTCTTGTGTGTATTACTGTCAATGTATTTGTGTATTCTTGATGTTGTGTATTACATGTAATTTTAGGTAAACCATGGATGTAACAGGAAGTTATAGTTTAATTGATTTAATAATAACAGTTAACATTGTTTTTTGACTAAACAAGTGATGAAAGTAATGATGAACTTTTAAATAATTGAATTTAATAATTGAAGATTAATTACTGAATTAGGTAGTACAAAAGAAAGTTTGATAATGAAATTAAATGATTTGATGAGATTCTAATGAATAATAAATGATTAAACATGTAATATATTTGGATATTGAGATGTATTGTTATTAGTAGGTGAGGGATGAATTTTCCAATGCAATTGTCAATGATCACAGTAATGTAAAGTGTTAAAAAGGGATAGAGCCTGGGTGATAATTATTAAAATAAAGGCATTTGAGTTAGTCAATTAAAGTTAATGAGAGTTAGATAAATAAGAATTTTGAAATACCAGTAACACACAAAGAGAGTGTTAGATATTTAGGGACACAGTGGCGTTAGTGATTATATGTAGAGAAGGTGAGTAAAGTAAATGGTAAATATATTTGTTGATGGTGATATTTTGTAGTAAGGGTAGTGGTGTAAGGAGTGATCAGCGTGCGGCGTGGCTAGTGACCAGCGTGCGGTGTTGTGGCAAGTGATAGAGTAGTTTAAGGGAGTGTTTGCCGATATTTGGTGGAGGGCAAATGGTTAGGAATGTATATGGCCAGGTTGGGAACACATCCTAGTACAAAGAGGAGAATAAATTGAGGTAAGTGGAATTAGTGAAGGGGTTTATAATTGAGAGATTGGTGTCATAATATGTAAATCTGGTTGTTAATAGTGGTTGTTAGTAGGAAAGAAGGTGAGTAAGATTATAAATATTAGTGCCATTTTAATAAGTCAAAGCATAGTTAATACAGGAGTCACCCAGACTAATCAATGATAAAATGTGAAGGGTTAAGTAGAAAATTCATAGTAGAAAGGTAATAAGAAATGAAATATAATGTAACATGAATGTTAATAATAAATTTGAAATTGTGAAGAATTAAATGGTAGTAAATGATTAAATAGTAAATAATTGATGGCTAATTAATAAAAGTTCAATTAAAAATAAAATGTAATGTTTATAATTTTATACGCAAATTTAAAGATGTAAGGTGTGTAAATTTTAATCAAAGTTAAATGTGAATTAGTTATTTTAATGTAATAATCACAATGTTTATTAGGATGTATTATGTTTATTATGTATTAGGAAATAGTGTGTGTAGAGGAGAAAAGGGGATGATTATTAACAGCACCGGATAAAAGAATTTCTGTTAATAATAATAATAATATTTTATAAAAGAGAAAATATTTCAGAATTGTAGAAAGAGGGAGATATAGATAATTTTATTTGAGTAAATTTTGATTATGTGTTTAAATGTTTTGAAAATAATATTGCATTAGTAATAAAGATTTGTATTTCTTCTTGTTAATGGGAAAGGATTAATTATTATCGATTGGAGTCGAAAAATTTATAAATGTAAATGGTAGTGAAATAAGAGAATGGAACATCTGTATAATAATTCTTGTACTAGGTGTAATAATCCTAGGTGTTAGGAGTTAAAGAAAACCCAGTGCTTCTTAACACAAACCAGCACATAGCTAAGGGGAAACAAATCAGTTAGGGATATGGTATTATACCAAGCCACTATTTTGATATTTTTTATTTGTTGTTTCAGTGTCTGGTGATGCTGTGACGGCGGTCCTGAGCTGGCCAGCGCGTCAGAGCAGGAGCGTAAAGCGCCTGATTGGCCTTATGGTGTTGGGATCTCTCCGGAGAAGTCCAGTAAGGTCATGCAGGTACTGTCACTATCTTTGGACCAAGGGTGAGTTATTATATTTTTTTTTATAAAAACAGTAAGGGGGTTGTGGCAACATATCCTAGCTGATCCGTTTAAGAAGTATGAGTGTGTCAATGAGAGTTTTTATGCTTCGTCATAAATCCTCTCATTGAGGGGGTTTTGTAACAGTACAATTCTGGCCTTACTGTGTTTTGGGGAATAATCAATGTAAATTGTATTTTATTTCAAAGTCACATATAAGAAATTAGTAAAGTTTTATGAAGGTTTGCAACTGCGCAATATCGAGTGGACAGAATTTGCTTCAAGGTCGAGAGTATACGCACAGAAACAACAACATTATTTTGTCATACAAATGTGTCACAAGCTGCACCCATGTATACGTCATCCAAAAGTATGCTACCACGCAATTTCTGCGCTTGTAAACAGCTAAGGAGTGGAAATCTACACAAAGGAACTGATGACGTAGTTACTCCCCACTTCCGAATTGAAGCGTGGCAAACCTTTCTTAGTCCCGAATCATCAGCATCGCCGGCCGGCTGTGTATCAAAAATCTCTAAAATTAAGTCTCGGACGTCCGCTCGTACAACAAAAAAGTGCAGTATTTATATAAAATAATGTAACAGTGCAACGTAAAACGTAAACAAAAAGTTTCATAAAAGTTTTTAACATCTATTAGTGCGATTTCAGTGATGGGACGTCTGCAGGACTAATTTCAGCTAAGTGACAAATGGGGGGGGGTACCCAAAAGTTTAAATAAGGGTCAATACAAAAAATTTCAGTATTCAATAATAAAATGAGCTCAATTTGGGAAAAAATTAAAAGAAAATTGTACCAAGAATGCGAGCATGAGTGAATGAGAGAATGTCTCTAACTAAATAACAAGTGCTGGGTTGTAAAGTTACTTATAATTATGATATCATAAAAATATAATTGAATATGTTATTTTGGAGGGCTATTGAAATGTTTAAGGGGAATTTTTAACTTGAATAGTGAAACTGCATCTCATGGCGCAATCTATCATGGCATATAGTAGCGTGCTTGTTTTCGCACGGTAGAGTCACATGTTTTGTACGTAATAATGACAATAAAAGGTAATGTCATTGGTAATAATTTCAAGCAAGCGTAAATTATTTCAGGTAACACATTTCGCTGTTTCTGGTTCGCTTAACCGAATTCTGCCCTTAAAGGTAAGTAAATCTCATATTTCTTGTATTATCACAAGATGGCGCCTGAACATAAGTTGAATAAAATTATTGATATTACATATTAATTGTGGCAATAAGTAAATAAATTAATATAACATTGGCTTCTGCGAACAGGGACTCTACATAAAATTTTTATGTGGAGTAAGCCTACTAGAAAGAGTGGAGAAGTTACCTGAAGTAATATACACAATTTGAAGTTACGTAAACATAGACGTAGAAATAGGGTTATGTTATAAGTTTATGTGCATGCATGTATTATAAAAGAGCAAAATGAATACTAATGACAATAAGAATGTAGAAGTCAGCATAACTGACGAAACAGTTACGAGTGAGATGGGCGTTCAATTAAACCCAATTAGCCAGAGCGGTGAAACAAGTGCCACCGAATTAAATACAGTTCAAATAACACCCATCTCAACTCGGGACGAAAATAAAACAGATGAGATTAGTGCAATGATGCAATTACTGTTAAAGTTAGACGAGAAGTTTGATGAGCAAAAAAGTGATTCCAACCTGAAATACGATCAGATAAATACCAAATTTGATGAGAAGTTTAATGAGCAAAATGATAAAATTATAATTAATTTCGATGAAATGAAAGATGAAATTAAAAGACAAAATGTTAAGTTCGATAAACGGATCAATGAAATGCATGCACGTTTCGATAAAACGAAAGAAAAAATAGTAGCGTTAGTAAATGAGAAGTTCGATAGACCAAAGAATAAAGTAGACGAGAATAAAAAGGGGTTAGAGAGTAGTGTAGGTAGTAATGATGATATATTTACAGAAAATAGTGCTAGTTTAAGTGCTGTGAAGATGAAAAACGAGGTAGGTGAGGTGAATACAAGTGAAAATCAGAAAGAGGTTAGTTTAAGTGCAAACAAGGTGCTAATTAATAAGGTAAGTGGTGTTGAAAATTATGACGATACAAATGAAAATATGGTGTTAGAGAATGGTTGTGTGGATGTTGATAGTGATAACAAAATTTTAGAGAGAGTAGAAGATGATAATGATGAGAGATTAGTGTGTGTTGAGTCAGTGAGAAAGCTGAGAGAAAGTATATTTGTAGCGGGGATGCAGGGGGTACATTTTTCCCTTAATGGTGTAGTTGGGGGTGAAGTAAAGGCTTCACATGTGTTTAGGGAGGACGAGAGTTCTTTCAATGTATATTTGGGAGACGATTTGTCTACAAATAAATTTCCCTGGGTTTTTTCTGCACTTCATAGATGGTGCAGTAATTATGAGCTAGTGTCCCCTGCATATGTTGAGAGTGAGAGATTTATTGAGAGAGAGAGGTATTGTGATGAGAGATATTATGAGAGAAAGAGAGAGATAGAGATTTTTAAAGTAAATAGAAACTATGGAGAGTTTGTAGAGAGGTTAGGTAGAGAGAGAAATAATAATAATAATGAGTACTTACCTTATAGTGAAATTGAGATAGCAGCAATAGTAGATGATGATAATAATGATAACAATTACTTACCTTGTGAAATAACAGGTGTATTAGTAGATAACTGTGATGATGATAGTAATGACTTTGTAACTTACATGATTATGACAAATAATACTAAAGGTGACAGGACCATACCCGATCATGACATGGTACATGATAAATTGATATGGAATAAACCTATTAATTCAAACGACATTGTGGAAGAATATAATAATAATTTAAATAAGTATTATATTGATAATAATAATATCATATGCTTGATAAAAAATAAGTTGTATAGACCTAAGATTCGACTGTTGTTCGATGATAGAGGATAAAGTGTTTATTGTGTTATGAACATTTAATTATGTGAACAGTGGTTTTAAAATGGATTGTTTATGAACTGATTTTGGTTAATGATAAAATAATAAGCTGGATTGTATATTTCTTGTGTGTATTAATGTCAATGTATTTGTGTATTCTTGATGTTGTGTATTACATGTAATTTTAGGTAAACCATGGATGTAACAGGAAGTTATAGTTTAATTGATTTAATAATAACAATTAACATTGTTTTTTGACTAAACAAGTGATGAAAGTAATGATGAACTTTTAAATAATTGAATTTAATAATTGAAGATTAATTACTTAATTAGGTAGTACAAAAGAAAGTTTGATAATGAAATTAAATGATTTGATGAGATTCTAATGAATAATAAATGATTAAACATGTAATATATTTGGATATTGAGATGTATTGTTATTAGTAGGTGAGAGATGAATTTTCCAATGCAATTGTCAATGATCACAGTAATGTAAAGTGTTAAAAAGGGATAGAGCCTGGGTGATAATTATTAAAATAAAGGCATTTGAGTTAGTCAATTAAAGTTAATGAGAGTTAGATAAATAAGAATTTTGAAATACCAGTAACACACAAAGAGAGTGTTAGATATTTAGGGACACAGTGGCGTTAGTGATTATATGTAGAGAAGGTGAGTAAAGTAAATGGTAAATATATTTGTTGATGGTGATATTTTGTAGTAAGGGTAGTGGTGTAAGGAGTGATCAGCGTGCGGCGTGGCTAGTGACCAGCGTGCGGTGTTGTGGCAAGTGATAGAGTAGTTTAAGGGAGTGTTTGCCGATATTTGGTGGAGGGCAAATGGTTAGGAATGTATATGGCCAGGTTGGGAACACACATCCTAGTACAAAGAGGAGAATAAATTGAGGTAAGTGGAATTAGTGAAGGGGTTTATAATTGAGAGATTGGTGTCATAATATGTAAATCTGGTTGTTAATAGTGGTTGTTAGTAGGAAAGAAGGTGAGTAAGATTATAAATATTAGTGCCATTTTAATAAGTCAAAGCATAGTTAATACAGGAGTCACCCAGACTAATCAATGATAAAATGTGAAGGGTTAAGTAGAAAATTCATAGTAGAAAGGTAATAAGAAATGAAATATAATGTAACATGAATGTTAATAATAAATTTGAAATTGTGAAGAATTAAATGGTAGTAAATGATTAAATAGTAAATAATTGATGGCTAATTAATAAAAGTTCAATTAAAAATAAAATTAATGTTTATAATTTTATACGCAAATTTAAAGATGTAAGGTGTGTAAATTTTAATCAAAGTTAAATGTGAATTAGTTATTTTAATGTAATAATCACAATGTTTATTAGGATGTATTATGTTTATTATGTATTAGGAAATAGTGTGTGTAGAGGAGAAAAGGGGATGATTATTAACAGCACCGGATAAAAGAATTTCTGTTAATAATAATAATAATATTTTATAAAAGAGAAAATATTTCAGAATTGTAGAAAGAGGGAGATATAGATAATTTTATTTGAGTAAATTTTGATTATGTGTTTAAATGTTTTGAAAATAATATTGCATTAGTAATAAAGATTTGTATTTCTTCTTGTTAATGGGAAAGGATTAATTATTATCGATTGGAGTCGAAAAATTTATAAATGTAAATGGTAGTGAAATAAGAGAATGGAACATCTGTATAATAATTCTTGTACTAGGTGTAATAATCCTAGGTGTTAGGAGTTAAAGAAAACCCAGTGCTTCTTAACACAAACCAGCACATAGCTAAGGGGAAACAAATCAGTTAGGGATATGGTATTATACCAAGCCACTATTTTGATATTTTTTATTTGTTGTTTCAGTGTCTGGTGATGCTGTGACGGCGGTCCTGAGCTGGCCAGCGCGTCAGAGCAGGAGCGTAAAGCGCCTGATTGGCCTTATGGTGTTGGGATCTCTCCGGAGAAGTCCAGTAAGGTCATGCAGGTACTGTCACTATCTTTGGACCAAGGGTGAGTTATTATATTTTTTTTTATAAAAACAGTAAGGGGGTTGTGGCGACATATCCTAGCTGATCCCTTTAGGAAGTATGAGTGTGTCAATGAGAGTTTTTATGCTTCGTCATAAATCCTTTCATTGAGGGGGTTTTGTAACAGTACAATTCTGGCCTTACTGTGTTTTGGGGAATAATCAATGTAAATTGTATTTTATTTCAGAGTCACATATAAGAAATTAGTAAAGTTTTATGAAGGTTTGCAACTGCGCAATATCGAGTGGACAGAATTTGCTTCAAGGTCGAGAGTATACGCACAGAAACAACAACATTATTTTGTCATACAAATGTGTCACAAGCTGCACCCATGTATACGTCATCCAAAAGTATGCTACCACGCAATTTCTGCGCTTGTAAACAGCTAAGGAGTGGAAATCTACACAAAGGAACTGATGACGTAGTTACTCCCCACTTCCGAATTGAAGCGTGGCAAACCTTTCTTAGTCCCGAATCATCAGCATCGCCGGCCGGCTGTGTATCAAAAATTCTCTAAAACTAAGTCTCGGACGTCCGCTCGTACAACAAAAAAGTGCAGTATTTATATAAAATAATGTAACAGTGCAACGTAAAACGTAAACAAAAAGTTTCATAAAAGTTTTTAACATCTATTAGTGCGATTTCAGTGATGGGACGTCTGCAGGACTAATTTCAGCTAAGTGACAAATGGGGGGGTACCCAAAAGTTTAAATAAGGGTTAATACAAAAAATTTCAGTATTCAATAATAAAATGAGCTCAATTTGGGAAAAAATTAAAAAAAAATTGTACCAAGGTTGTGAGCGTGAGTGAATGAGAGAATGTCTCTAACTAAATAACAAGTGCTGGGTTGTAAAGTTACTTATAATTATGATATCATAAAAATATAATTGAATATGTTATTTTGGAGGGCTATTGAAATGTTTAAGGAGAATTTTTAACTTGAATAGTGAAACTGCGTCTCATGGCACAATCTATCATGGCATATAGTAGCGTGCTTGTTTTCGCACGGTAGAGTCACATGTTTTGTACGTAATAATGACAATAAAAGGTAATGTCATTGGTAATAATTTCAAGCAAGCGTAAATTATTTTAGGTAACACATTTCGCTGTTTCTGGTTCGCTTAACCGAATTCTGCCCTTAAAGGTAAGTAAATCTCATATTTCTTGTATTATCACAAGATGGTGCCTGAACAAAAGTTTGAATAAAATTATTGATATTACATATTAATTGTTATATTAAATAATTAATATAACAACAAGACACATCACAACACCAAACTTCACTTATTCGGAATTAGTTCGCGTTAGTTGTTATTATTGTTATTCGCTTCCACAGTCATTATTGATTATTATTTATCAACTGCGTTATGGTTGGAACTAATGTTATTTACGAGTTTAGTTTGTCTTGTAATATTACTCGATGATAAAGTTATTGTTACGTAATTGCAAAACTTAATTACGGGCTTATTGAATTATTTTTTCTGTTGTAGTAATTCACTTGTATATCACTAATAAAATTACAGTTCTTTTACGGAAATTGTTTTTAGTCCGAACTTACTTTTCTAACCATCGTACCGAATTTCTCTAAGTCCAATAATTATGAAATCTCAGTCGTGGACTTACATTCCCGTTTCCGTCAAAATTTTAGTTAGACTCCTTGAGCACGCCTTTCTCATGTCCCTATATGGAATTCCGCATCACTCCCACTAATTTCTGATTTGTCTTACGCTGTTTTCTAATTGGTTCTACTTTACCACCCTCCAAATCTAGAGACCACCTATTTTTCCAAAAGCACCTCTCTGATAGGCTTTTGGATTCCCACCAGATTTCTTCCCTAGGTCACTATACTGAGGTCGTTGTCGCTGCTAGATACTGTAGCAATAAATTCTTGCCTGTCACTTTTTTTGGAGTATACAAAGCAACCCTTAACTTTCTCGTCAAAGTATTGTTTCCTGCACATGGTCGTTCTAATGGCATCAACTGTTGTCACTTAAGGGCCTCACCAAACTTCCTTTGTATGTCCATTTCTTTGTCTATGTTTCCATTAAAACATCTTTCCTTGAATTCAGACATTACACCCGAGCTTTCTCTCTTCTGAGTAAGGCCGAAGTCGTGTCGTTGACTGTTTGAGTCTTTCAATAATGTATACCCTTTTTTGTTTCATTTTTTTCTAAGGATTTGAGGTAGTTGTCAGAAACTAACGTTTCTTAGTATGGAGAGCAATGAACTCTGTCTGCTTGCCGTGAGCGCGTTGGGGCTGTTAGATGCTTTTATTGCCTGTCAATCATTTCTGCGTTTAACACAACAATTCCCTGTCATGGTGCTTAATGATACATCACAACTCAAAATAAGAAATTTTTAAAATTTCTGATTTTGGCGTTATATGGTTTATCCTTGCTTGTTAAAAAATTATTAAAACGTGAGTCTTACCTGATCAGACATTACAGTGACCTTAAAATTTTGTCAGTTATAAGGAGTGTTGTTCACTATAAACTCCTTCCACAAGACAAGACTGAGCAGAAAATATTATCTAGAAATAATTAAAGTTTTCATGATGCAACAGACTAAGTAATTGAATGTGGTATGAAAAGCTCACATTGTGAATACATTGATTTGATTTTTATAAATAGTAAAGGTAGACGCAGTATCCTGATAGAAAGATTCCAGAAATGCTATTTTGAAATGTAGAATGAATGCTGACAACAATATACACAAAGTGAAAAGAAGCAAAGCTGAATAAAATTTAGTTAAGTAAAAACGAATTTTATTCAAAAGGTTCAGGAATTTATGGGACTAATCTTGAAGTGAGGTAGTTGGTGGTTTAAATAACTAAGCCAGCAGCACAACATGCAAGTGATTTTTAATAATGGATAATTGCACGTATATTCTAACAGTGTACCTACAGTATTTTCTTGTCAACTGCAGCCATTACATCCCTACAAAAGCATCATTGTCATGAAAGTCAGAAACAAAGTCAAAAATATAAAACAAAGTTTTTATAGACTTCTTTGTTTAAATGTATAAATCAAGTACAAGGATTTTAAATAGATGACAGTTCTAAGAAATTTCAAAAATGAAAAATCAGCATTGCTTACACCATTATATCTGATAAAAGTTAATAGATTAAATCTGAGATGTACATACACGTTACATGTAAATTAAAACACTTGATATATTGATAATATTTGAGCATTTAGAATATATTTTTCAATTACAGACTGCTGTATCGCCAGAGGATGTTCATGGTTGTACCAAAGATAGTGGCAAATTATGGATTATGTCAGACGCCAAATAAGACAAATTATCTAACCACACTTGGACATATCATTCAAGGAGTCCCACTCACAGTTCTCGTACCGCAGCTTCAACAGGTATTTATATTAATGAAATATTTGTATTACTAGAATTTTGTGGAGCTGTTTAATAATTTAACCTTATGTACTAAACAGACATGTATTGAAGTTACTGCAGAGATTTTGTGGTGTTGTACGAGGGCTATTTGGAAAGTAACCTCCGTTTAACTATAAACAAAACACGGATGTAGATACATAAATTTTATTATATACATCTTAAAACTACATCTTTCCACTATTTTCTTACATAATTGCCATTTAAATTTAAGCATTTATCATAGCGTTTGACCAGCTTGTAAATCCCCTCTTCATAAAATTGTGCTGCATGGGATCGCAGCCAGCCTGTCATAGCATCGTGAAGTTCTTTGTTGTCATCAGAGCGCTGGGACCCAAGCCACTTCTTCATCTTCATAAACAGGTGAAAATCACTGGGAGCCAAATCCGAACTATATGGCGGATGATCAAAAACATCCCATTTGAACTGATGCAACAGATCTTGTGTTTGTCGAGTGGTGTGATGGCAAGCGTTGTTGTGCAAAAACACGACACCAGAAGTCAGCAGACCTTGGCGTTTGTTCTGGATGGCTCTTCTTAGTTTTTTAAAGTCTCACAATACACTTCAGAATTTATGGTCGCTCCATGTTCCATGAACTCCACTAAGCAGTATTCCTTTCGCATCCCAAAAAATGGTTGCTATAACCTTCCTGGCAGACAAAGTTTGCCATGCTTTCTTTGATTGGCTGGGTGCAACATCAGCAGAAGCATGCAGTTCTGATGAATTCACAGCCAACTGGAGCAACGTGCTAGGGGGAGACCTTACTGGCTTCCCGCTGGGTCCTACTTTCACCCATCCATTGGGGGCCAAGATCTCTATTGCCAGGGAATCATAATCTTTTGTAGGTTGGGCGGGGCTGCCCACACAAGTTGGAGGGTACCTAACTGGTCCAAATGGCCAACCAGGGGGCTCATCATTGCTGCACGGTGCTTCAGGGGCACTAACAGCTGGACCTATGCAGACTGCCTCTGCTCTTTGCCCAGTGGGTGTCCGGAGGCCGAACTATGACACCACCACAGTTGCAGTGGTATCTCTGTTTGTGAGTCCTAAACTTGGATTCCCTGGATGGTGCTGGGAAATGCTACCTAATGACTTGCCTCGCTGTACAGCAGGTCTCAGTCAGAGGTTCTTCTCTCTTGAAATCTTCTTACTGAAGACAAGTCGGTTGTGTCTGACAGCTAAAGAGCTGTTGGTTGGACATCTTCATGTGTTTGGTGATGGGGCTTCTTCTCCTGACCTGGAGTCTTCATCATTTATTGCTTCCTCATGGCAGTTGTTAAGAGGTCGAGGCGGATCCTCTTCTATGCAGCTGAATTTCACAAGATGTTCACTCTTTGTTCTCTCGATGCAGAATAAGTGCTGATGGTTAGTTTGGTTGGTTACCACATGCAAAGACATACATGCTTTGGTCTGCACAGGGCTTTGCTAAATTGCGTTAACCATTTTTAATTGTAATTTTTTCACAATTTATGATACACTAATTTGTTTAATATTAGTGTTTAAATTGTACTTTGTTTTTATGTGCCTCTATTATTGGATAGTTTTTCATGGGGAATGGTTATATGCTGGGTCTCAGTGTTTAATTATTATGCAATTTGTATCATTTATAAATGTTATAACCTAATATTTTTATTTCCTATAACACTTGTATTTTGAGGTCGTATAGCCTTCTTCAACAACCTCACGTTGGAGTCGTCAAGTTATAACAAATAGCACAGTGTGTATGGGTTGTTATGTGTTGTAAATTGTCGGGCGTTACCTCCGCGCACTTTTGGTACTTACCGGTGACTGGATCCTTTGCGGTGATGTAGTCCTGTAACACAACTTAATACTATGTTTTTTGTGGGCGCCACTTGGAATCGTTTGTTCCAAGAAAGAAATATGATTATTAAAAAAATTAAAATTTTTAATTCGTACTTCTATGAAAAAATGTAAACAAGTCAGTTTAGTTTGAAAAAATAAGGTAAGTTTCATGATTCTTCAAAAAAATCGTCTGAAGGACTAACATTCATGAACAATTATAAAATTGCAGAGTTACAAAAAAATTCATAAGTTATTATTATTATTGACAATTTTATTTCTCCAATCAAGTATCGGCTAGTATTTTCAATTTTTTACTCAGTTGAAAAGCATGAGTTTAATACATGAAAAAATCTTTACTCTCAGGACGTGACTCCTTTGAACTACCAAGACATATCAATAAGATGCTTTACAAGAAAAATTAAATGATTTGAAGGTGTGTGTGGCATGTGTAGTACAACTGTGTGACAAAATGTAACCAGGTAAAAAAATGACTTTAATTTTGGTAACTCACGTTCCAATGGTTAATTAATCTCGCACTGGACACTCCTCTCGGGTAGTTTTTCAATCTCGCCTCTTCATGTGTGCACTGAATTTATTTTAAGTCAAAATTGCGATCATTTACGATTTCCGCACTTTTTGTGAAACGGTTTGGCAGTAGAATTTCGCTCCGATCCCGCCGCTTACAGGTCAGCTGGTTCGCGTTGGTTACCAAATTGGTCGTCACAGCACTGATACCCTTGCAGTATCGAGAAAGGCTTTGTGTATGTAATACGTTATGGGAGTTTTTTGTCAAGTTAGTTTGTCTTTGCGAACACAGCAGAATTGGTTCTCTATTTAAAATTTCGGTCCCTCCTGGGCCGTTGACGTTCTGGCTGCGTGATTTCTATTAAAATGTGCCGTGTTGCTGCTCTATTTCAGCAACACATTGGCGTAGATTCTTGTAGAGGTTAAGTCAGTCTGTTTGTCAATGTACGGGAAAAGCCTTTCTTCGGGTCTTGTGTCGATTTCTCGCCTTCGGTTTCGCCTTGACTGCGTTGATCAGTGTTGTGGGTGATGCGTCTGTTCCGGATTTCAAGCTTCAAGTGTTTTTTGGTCGAATTTGGTCTCTCTTTTATACTAATTCAGGCTGATTGTTTTCATTGACTTCCGGTATATTTGTGTAAAAGTTCCTTCTAGATTGTTCGAGAATAAAGAAAATGGAACGTCATGGAACAAATTTAATTTCCGTCGAAGCTTTTAGAACAAATTTCTTATTCTTCACACTAAGGATATTTCAAAAATTACTCTGGTATTTGTCAAACAGTTTTACATTAGTACTCACAATTTGCATGCCATTATTACATTTAGATTCTCTGTTTTCAACTGAATCTAGTGATACTAATTATGATTGGTTTTTAAATAAATTAACTCTAATAAGTAACACAATATACAACTCTCACCTTGGGTTGTTGTCATTGAAATTCAATTTTTTAGAACAAAAAATTGTTGTGAAAGTATTATGTTTCTTCCATAACATGAACACATAATATTACTATCTTCCTATAACAAAACAAACAAATTTTAACATATATAATACACAGATAATTTCAATTTTACATGGCCCATGCCCATGGCCTATGTTGTTGTCAATGTTATGACACAATAATTAGTCTCTTTCTTTAACATATATAGTATTTCACTAGTGTACACTCAGAGTTTATTATATTGTCTGTCTTTTGTGATACCTGGTTACTCTTTACACATATTATCTTTATTACAGGATAACATAGCATCATATTGGTTGGTCTGAGATGTCCTTTTTCATAGTGTGACAAATCTCACTCTTATAAGTTAAATTCTTTCATAATTGATCTTATTTTCAACTGAGTTTGTTCGTTTTTAAGGTATACTGAAGTATTGTACCATTCTCTTTTATTTTTGCCAACATTTTGTAAATATTTAGCCAGATATGACTATTTTTGTACTGGTTGATTGGCCCCAGCCATACATGGTATAGGTAAATATTTTGCTACCTCGACTATTACAATGTCAAAGTTAGTCAAATATATTAGTATAGTCGCTTTATATTATATTTCAACTTTCTAATGCAATTTGGTTGCATTTTGGCAACATTAAATCCATAAATCATACAATATTATATGCCTACCACATGTTTTTAGTTAATACTGTTTTTGGCTATTTTGACTGACCTTTATTCATTTGACAGCTTTCTTTATCTAAGATAAATTGTTCATTTTTGTCTGCTTGACAATTACTTATAGTTTTTATTTCAATTTGATAATAATTAATTTTTTCATGAAATCTGAGTGTTTGGTCTCAAATCCAACACATTAATATTTTTTGTCATAACAATTATATAATTTTTAATTTAACTTAGATTCTTTCTAATAATGTATTTAAGTCATTTAATACATTTATTTTATTTACATTACATAATATAATAATGGATCATGTCCATTCATTCACAATAAATAGTTCTTTATACTCTATTCAGAGTTACTAAACTCAATAATTAATGACTTCATTTTGGTTGATCCTGATATTATTTGTCTCTCTCATAGTATCTTATGGTTTTTTCACTGTTATTCACTTTAATAATATATATGGGGTTTGTGTCTTAGTCACAGTCTGGTCGTTTTTTCATGTTAGTAGTAATAATTATTAGACAATATTATAAAATTTTTTAGGGCTACTTGGGTTCGATACTGTCCACCTCACTCTCCTCTTATGATAAATTGCTATGTAAATGGTTTCCTTTATGGAACGTTCTGTGACGTTACAATGTTTATGCCTGTGTATTGACTATTGCTAGATTAAATTCCTTACTCATTACTAATTTGCATTTATCTTTTTGGGAATTTGCATTTGTGACCTAATGTACTTTATTTGGTGTTTACAAATTTGCTCTTACATGGGTTTTGTATTTACCAATTTTCACTTGTATGGAAATTTGGTTTAGGAATTTTGTATAATTGTATATTTTTTTACAATTGTATTTTGTATTGTGAATGTTTGTAGAACACAAATAATTCACAATACTATTTGAATTTTTTATTTGTACTTTATAATTTTGAAAATTTTTTCTGTTCAAAGATATTTTTTTGTAAGAGGTTCCCCTGAGCCAATGGGTTTCTGATTTTTTTTTTTTTTTTTGGGGGGGGGCATAATGACTTTTAAGTTGTTGCTGCTGCGTTCCAGAGACTGCCATCATTAGGTACTGTTTCCCTTGAGACTCCTGTTCTAAGATTAGCATCATTAAAGAGTATTTTACCTTCCGAGTTTAGGAAGCAAAATTTTTGTCTGAAGAGCTGTAGACTTTATAGTCTATGAAGACATATTAACAAATCTAGTTAATTTTGTCAAATTATTGATGATACCGAGTTTGTATTTTGTAAAATATTCCTCATAATGTAGTGCCCCACATTGAGTTTCATAATTTTTTCTAAACAGAAATTACACTGTTGCACACCACTATAGGGAAATTCCCAATATAGTGGTGTGCAACAGTGTAACTTCTGTTTGTGATTATAACCACTAACACAACTTTAATTCATTAAATTTTTTCTAAGTTTTTACTCCCACTTTGACCTGAGGTGTCGCTAAAGTTAAAAGTTAAATGTATAAATGCTGCATTCAGAGTTGAGTTAAAATTCCCATTAATCTGATGCCCAGCGTGGATGTTTACAATTTTTATACATTTTTGCCTCTGGTGCTCTAAAATTTTGAAATTTCCAAAACTGAAGATTATATTCAAGTTGTGATTAAAATTATCTTTAATTTGATACACCACATTGATTTTTCAAAGTTTGATCCTCCCAGTTTTACCCACTGCAACCATAATTTTGGGGAAATCAACGTGAAAACAATAGGGATGTGTAGATGAAAGGTATGGTGATGCATGCCAAGTTTTATGAAATCAATATGTTCATAAATTATCATGAGACATACCTCAAATAGACTGGCAGGCAAATCCCAAACAGTTGGATTAAAACAGAACTCGCTTCGCTTGATCAACAAATGAAGAATATGGTGGTGTGTAGGGAACAAATGCAAACATTAAGAGAGATTTCACACTCTTGATGCATTCTAAAACACCATTATACAAACAGAGTTTAAGCACCCAGCCAGATCATACACAAGTCAGACAAATTGAAGCACAGGTAGAAAACTACAAGCCTGGTGACTCTCTGACCTAATTGTACCATGAAATCTATAAGTCATACCACTGGACTTAAACAAATTTAACTCGAATAAAAATATCAGCATGTAACGGTACATAAGTCCGTGGGGAATTTTGGAGGTACATACAAATATAATTTTATTGTGATTTAATGTACCTAAAAGACATAAGGTTAGAATTTCCCAAATATATCATGCTACGCAGTTTGCCAGAACAACTCAACTTCAGGGTCATTGGTGTACGTGAGTGACGGCAGATATTCAGACAAAACGACAAGCGGACAATGCTGAAACGTCATAAATAATACGACAGACGTAACAACGGTGATGTAAAACAATCCCGTCATCAGCTGTGGACAATGGGTTGATGACGAGTAATCCCTTCTACCTGCCGAATTTACAACATAATATCCGCCCCAGTCGCCAAACTACAGTCAGTGCAGCAAGACGCTGTAAAATTCGCTGGCAAATTATTGCCAGCAAAAGTGCTTTAAAGTATCAAAATGTAATTACAAATGTAACCAGTAGAATCAGTGAGCAGCTAGAATAAAAATGTAAAGTAACTTCAGTGTAATAAAAGGAACAGACATGAAACAGTAAAAGGTTCGGCGGACACCGGCCGGTGAAGGGAGCACGTCTGAAGAGAAACTGCTACATCTCGAATTCAGGAAAGTCCAAATTTATATCAACCTTTTTTATTAAATTTGAGCTCAAAATTCTAAACAAAAATGTACCAGTAAATTGATGTATGGGGTGAAAGAGAGAGTGTGTGCGTGCGAATGAGTGCCGGCATCTAAAAGCAAAGCCATGAGATATTGGTTTGTGTTGTAATATAATTAGAAACAGAATACGTAAAATCAATGATAACTGCAGTTGAGTAAAAATGCTCTTGTTTATAAATTGAGTACAGGAGATAAAAATTATTAATAATTGAGATTGATGTATAGTTAAACGGCGGAACCACATAGCCGCCATTTTGTTTTTTGGGTGAATACGACTCCATTTTGTTTTGTAAATTTTAATAATTGAAATTCAGAATATTAAACCACAAGTTTTGTTTAAATCAAATGTTGTTTGACTCATTATTTCAAACGCCCAAACTGTTTTTGCTATGTTCGCTTAATACGACCCTGGACCCTGGTAAAGAAAAGTTAGGTTGGCAACACGTGCTGTACTCAATGTAAATAGTGTGAGTTTTAAAAGGTAAGTCACTACTAAAGTATATTTAACAATAATAAACAAAGAGTTTGTTAACAAATGACGGCCCGAACTGGGACATATATAGTTTGTTAACAAGCATGGAGTTAATGAAATGTTTTATTCACTTTTGTTGTAACAACCCTTGAAATAATTAAATTTAGTAATATGTTAAATAGTATGAACTTCTTAAATTTTTTTGCAGATATTGCCAATGCTTGTGCAAAGTCTCAGTAGTGAGTCATCTGAAGGACTGGCTCTAGTAACACTGAGTACGCTGCAGAATTTACTTACTGCTAAGGAAAGTATTTTAGAAGAATATATTGATACATTCATTCCTACATTTCTCAGTATTTCACGTACTTCGAAATATATGGTGAGTTAAAATATTACAAGCAATATATGATTTTTATGGTTACTTATGTTTATGTTGTTTTAATTTCATGTCTATTAGTAATATAGTGAAACTGATTGTACAAAAACTACAGTCTTCTCACTTATGAGACTGCTGTTTGCTGTAAATAATGGGAATAAATAAAAAGCGTGTAATTTCACATAGCCTTGTAGATAACTTGGTGTTTATCAACTTACCAAACAAGTTACAGTTACCTGCACTCAGTTTGAGAACATAATCAGTTAGTCATTTGGTTCATTAGTCACATTAATTTGTTTTTCCTCTAAACACAAATCGACCTCACTATCTTGGTCATTTTGATAAAAGTATTTCTGACAGTAGTTATTCTGCTTTCCATCAATCAGTTCAGTAAACCATTTACACTTGTTTATAATAGATAAAAAAGTACAAACAATCTTGAAGGTGAAGTGATTGATAATTTCACCACAGGTTACAAGTATGGAATTGCAGAAAGGTGGATTAAGAAAAGGTGGCCAATAAAACACAGAAAATCATTTTCTGTTTTAGGTATGCCACTGTATATAAGTATATCAAATATTCGTACCAATTTTTTCCGTTATTGCCCATCCATTAAGTTTAACCGTAATTCACTTGATTTTTGGAAAAAAGAACAAAGTAGATAGTCACATCTAACATAGTATTTTCTAAAAACTGATCTTGAAACTAGAGACACATAGATGCCCATTGGGTGGGTACATGGCATTGTTATAGTAAAACCACAGACATAAGAACCTGCGCGGAACCAAGTGTTCTGAGCATCGCACTTGGCACATAACACTGTACAGTGGACGGGTACCCCTCCACAGCAGTGTCTGACTGAATGTAATGTGAGTGAGTGAATCTACAACTGTCAGTCAGGTGGTGGGGGAGTGAGTGTTTGAACGGATGGAGGGGAAGATGCGCGAAGGTTTCTGACCAAAGGTTCTTATGTGAATGGTCTGTCTATACAGTGGGTACACAGGATAGCCATTGGTGTAATTGTAGTGTTTTTTTATAGCACAAAAAAGATTTAAAACATGTAATGACTGAAAACTTATAGTTTTATGCTTTCTATTTAACAAAGCCTATTACCTGACTTCGAACAATATGAAACTCTGTACACATCTGTTCCCAGAACACTCCATACATACACTTTCTAGAAAGTTTTACCGCTGCTGTACCCGCTTTCAGGACAATCCACTCATTAGCAGGCTCGGTCAATACTCATCTGTGCCAGGTGATTGTACCCAGTCTGATTGAACCCCAATGGCTGGTAGCAGGCAACATATAGAACCACCTCCCCATATATCGTGGTCCTTGTGCCAAGAGTTTTACACGAAGCTTGGACCATGGTGTCAAGGCGGGCAACGGGTTCACCCATCGCCTGAACAACCCCAACCACTGTCTGACTCATTTTTGTATCACAGCCAATTTGGTAATAGCACATAAGTTTATATGTATATAATAGGGTTGCTACAGCTAGTGCCGTCTCCCTTCCTTCAACCTGGCTTTCCAATTCTCCTGATGTTCCCATTGTCCTTCCACAAGTCCTATACGTTGCATAGATTCATCCACTTCGTCCCTCCAAGATCTTCTCGGTCTTCCCCTTTTTCTCCTTCCTAATGGACTCCATTCCGTTACTTTGTTGATCCACCTATTTTGGGCTCTCCGGACATGACCGTACCACACCAATCTTTTTTCTTCGATGTAGTCAATTACACTTCTTTCCGTTTCCATTCTTCTTCGGATCTCCACATAAGTTTTTCATCTCATTAAATCACAACCAGGGGTTAGTAGATCAGTGGGTATGGTGGTCAGCTACTAATGTAGAGGTTTCATGTTCAGTTTCTGGGCACACCATAAAATCAGGCTACATTTTTCAGCTCCAATTCAGCTCAGCCTGTAGAAGTGAGTACCTGCAATTATATCCTGGGGTAGTGACGGGCAACTTAAGCTTAATGCTGGTCACACTGCCTTCCTTGTATGCCAAACAGCTTACATAAGGCAGCTCTAACTCCTAGACTGCTTAAATGGTAAAAATAGCAGTTATTTTTATTTATAAATCACGGCCACATGGACAATATGCATGAAACAGTGTTAGTGCTTATTTGTAGTGTCAGCTAAATATTAATTAACAAAGGGATTTAATACTTTACCTATAATAAGAGTGAGTATTTATATTTTCACTTACCTACAACATGCATCATTACCACTGTAGCCATGCTCAGATCCTGTTACGTTTCCCTGGTTTCACCAGCATCCATTAAGGATTAACAGTTGGTATTTTAATCTTTGTTAACGATTTAACAAAAGATCAACCTATAAATACAAAACCAAATGTTTGTAAACACTTAACACTTGTTTTTAATTATTTTTAAATTTTAGTATATTTTTTTGCAAATAAAAACAAATCAGAACAAACAGAAACTACAAAACTGAAAGCAAAATACCACTCCATTGGCTAACTATTATAAAATATAAAATAAATGAAGTATAAATGATTAATTTATTGTATTCAACTTTTATCCTTGTTAAAATCTTCTTTTTATTATGATCGATTTTATTCTGATTTTAAACTGTTTTTCTGATTTATCACATAAAATTTATTTATCAGTAGCAGTTATCTTATTGAACATTTATTTTCTTCTCAAAACGTATATTTAATATGTACCTAATTCATCGTCGTTAATAGTAAAGAGACAAAATTAATGTCATGTTTGTTTTGTCACTCACTCAGAATATATCTTCATGATGAATTTCGTTTTAATATTAATTCTCAATCTGGTGTAAACTGCAGTATCAGAAGACAACTGAAATGATGATCAATTGGAACACAGGAAGGATAATTCTAGCAAAAATGGATCAGGATAAGAATAAATGCCACTGTACACCCGTGATCTAATTATTTAGGCAAAAAATTGTGTTAAACTGTGTGGCACAGTTGGGTGGAATTGCAGATATGGAAAACACTGTCAGAGCTTCTGCCTGCCAACAAAATCTAAAGGAAATTGAAAAGCAGATGCAACACCTTTGTTCAATTCTAATAGTACATTAATTTGATGGTAAAATGTTTCCACACACATACATACACACACATGTGCGTGCACGCACAGTTCAGAATTTTTTTTACATTTTAAAGATTGAGTTGTGGAGGGAGGGTCGATTTCAGTTACCATGACTAATTGAACATGATTTTTTTGATACCATATTCTGTTACATATGAAACATGGAAATTAAATGGTATTTCTTATTCAAATTTGGTGGAAATGTTTTCAAGTAAGGAAGATGAATATTTTTTATTGGTCTAGTTTAAAGTACTCTTTTTTTAACTTTTTGCCTTCCAGTTTATATGGTCAGTATTGTATAATAATAATAATAATATTCTTCTTTCAAACCCATTAATATTTAATTATCCAAGTTTGGTATTTTAAGGAAAAGTAGCGATAAAGTAAAATAAAGGAGCAGTTCTAACTCTAGGTGGCCTTGTAGATCCTCCTAGATGACTTCTAATATTTTGTGTGCGGACACTAGAAAAGTCAGATTATTGAAAAGAAATAATGTTTTCTTATGACTGTTAAAACATGCAAATATAACTCATCTAAATTATGTTAATTGTACAGTTCAAATTGTAGTGTCATGTGTTCCAATGCCTGTATGTTACATGACTGCATGTTCCCATCAGTAAAATCACGTGTATATCTTTTACCAGAATGCACCATATGTAGTGGTATTTATTGCATGATTGTTAAAATAATAAAAAAATTTAGAGACGCTAATTTTAATGAAGGTTGTTCCACCTATTCTGAGATTTGAATTCTATTTGTAACAGTTTTGTGTTGTTTCAGAAAGTACGTATAGCAGCTTTAAAGTGTCTGTTCCAGTACCTGGATTATTCACCAATTTTGTTGTTACCTTATAAACAGAGGGTAAAAATTCATGTATTGAATTATAAAAACATTGAATATATATGCGTGTGCGTGCGCGTGTGTGTGTGTGTGGGTGTGTGTGTGGGTGTGTGTGTGTGTGAGAGAGAGAGAAAGAGAGAGTAGTTATTTAGGTAATAATATAATTGTTGTCTTTATGATTAAAATTATAACACCTGATGGACATTTCACAACAGCGTGTCCTATATCTTTAAGGCTCAGATATTTTAATGAAAAATTAATTTAAAATTATTTTAATATTTTCAGTGTTCATATATGTATTTATTGATTAGAAGTATCAGGATTAAAAATTTAAATCTAAATTTTAGTAAAAAATAAATAAACCTCCGCTCCACAGTCCGTTAAGGACCAAGGCGTACCGCGCGGCTTTTGTGTTAGTGTGACGGTGTATGGCTAGTACTACGCGCCACCAGCCGCTAGTTGCGGTATTCACGGCCAGGAGGCGGCGCTGTTATCTCAGCGCCTACTCAGTTTGCCTCACGACGCTGAGTGCACGCCGTATGGAGCCTCCGCCGGGAATTGAACCCGGGACCACGAGCTCATCAATCGCCCGCGTTAGCCACTAGACCACCTGGAGGCTCAAAATTTTAGTAAAAATTTATTTAATTGCAGCTATAAGTTTCTTCTTTAATTATAAATTTTAGTATAAAATCCATAATATAAATAATTTCTTCTTTAATTAGTTATTGTGAGTCTTGTGAAGTGAATGAGAAGCGCCATAATTTTAAAATTCATAGGAAACATATTATTTATAATGATTATATTACAACTGCAAGAAGAAACTTAGTTATAACGTTATCAACTATAAATATTCCTGAATCACTAAAGTGTCAGCGATAAAATATTTTTGTTTTATCAGTTGTATGTGCAAGTATACAAGCATGCTCACATACTCACTCATGGATTCACTATAAGTTACTAATGTTAGAAAATGTTTAACTTTGTCACTGAATGAATCATCATCTTGTGTAGAAAATGTATATACAAGTATGTAGGGCTTTGAAAAGACATATTATTTAACTTATTTAGTGAAACTTTAGTTTTTGACTTAAGAAAAAAGTTAATATTATGTTGTAAATTTTTTTAGGTGGTCGGAGAGTTAGAACCATGTTTGGATGACAAAAAGCGGCTTGTTCGTCAAGAAGCAGCAAAGACAAGATCACGATGGTTTATGTTAGGTGCCCCTATGCCTGAATCATAAGTGACAAAACATTTTTTAACTCTAATAATTCTGAGGCAACTATTGTAAACTAACTGGGAGCTTAGAAGGCATACCATGATAATAAAGACGCTCATTTCATCCACCATTTGTGTTCTGACCTAGTCTAGAAACATCATTCTAGCATTTCATTTTCCTCAAGACCTATTACCAAGTTAGAAACAAAAAGTCAGACCCAATGTATTGTTTTAATGTTATATCACTGTATTTTATCAGAGTTGTTGAAGAAGGGATTTTAGTACCATTGCATCCACCAATGGCTTGCCTTCAGAGCTGCTGTTTATGTGTGAATTATTAATTGATAATTGTATTACATAAAGTCAAGTGCATTTAATTGTAAAGTATTGTTACTACTTTATATGATATGTAAATACAGTTATTATAGTGTATAAAAGTAATCTTGAATTTTGTGTAATTAATAAAACGGTGTCAAAAATTTATTCTTTGAGTTTTCTGTACCTCAGATAAATCTCTATCACCCACAGATGAAAAATATTAGTGAAAACAGAAATTGCACAGTCACAAGTGTTTAAGGGTTTATGATTAATTCACTTCTCGTGCACTGAAGAGTTCAAAACAGAACCCACAAAATATGGTTTTTCAGACCCACTATGACACCCACAAAATATGGTTTTTCAGACCCACTATGACAAAGTAATTATTAGTAATACATTTTAAGCATTCCTATTATAAGTCTACCCTGATGCTTCACTATGGGGCCAAAACAATGAAGAAGATGCAGCCAAATGTGCTAGGGGAAAAGGAACAACCTCCACCATAAGACAAGAGAATAGGAAGGGGAAAAATGTTGAGGTCTTCACCATAGATTAACATCTAGCCTTGTGTCTCCTAACAGGTTTTTTTAATGGCATTTTTTCCCAACTTTAGCAGAACTCTTACCCTTTTCCTTGTTCCTTTCCTCTCAGGAAAACTTTGAAGTCTCTCAGGCTTACTTTGCCTCACTTTTCGAAGATACATCTTCCCATCCTCAAGGATATAAAATTCTTCTTTTCATTTGCACTTTGCAAAAGCATTGACAATATCTGGAAAAAATTTAAGAAGTTCATACTGTTTAACATATTACTAAATTTAATTATTTCATTTAGAAATCCAGAGACCCCTGTGTGAGTGTCAAGGACACTTTGAATTTGACCGCTTTTGGAGAATTCCTTATTAGAGAATTTTCCAATTCAGAGATCCCTTTCAAGGACATTTTTCCTTGAGCAACCTTGTCTTTCCTTTACTGTATAGAATAGTGTGAAGTAAGTGGCTCCTTTGTGTTCAACATATGTTGAAATATACACTGCTGAGACTTGATTACTTACAGACAACATCATTGGTAGCTTAATTATCAACCATTCTAATACTGATGACTCCAGTTCTGAAGAAGAAATAGAGTGAAAAGGAGTGACCTCCTATTTAAGAGTAAAAGAAATTAACATAAGACATAACTGATAAGTAAGTACAGAAACATTCAAGACTACAATATTAATTTTCATGATTTTTAACATTGAAGGACATGATCATATAAGGACGTGTCGCACATTTGCGGCCGATCGCTGGTGCGTGATTGAAAATGGGAACTGGTGAGTTTCCATAGAAACTACTTCTTTGTTGTCAATAACGTAGTACACATATAAAACTTGCTTATGAATGCGACTACATTTAACTTATAATCTGTACATTGGTAAATGAAGAATGAATTCATTGATTGGTGAATGAACATAAATATTGTAGCATGACAGATTATTCACTTAATAATGAATTAAATATGATCAGAAATAAATATCAATTAAAATGACTATCAAAGAAAAATCCAAATGAAAACAAATAAGTATCACAGTAACATATAATCATAACTTGAAGAAGTAAAAATACAGAAAAAACTGTTAATATACAAATTTATAAACAATCAAGTCCCTAGTTCTGTGTGACATTTGTTAATATACAAATTGTATACTATTTTTTGTGTATTTATTTATTATGTGAATCTTGCAATAATTATGGTACTTACCACAATTATTAGAGCACATGTCATCATCACTATCTTTGTTTCTTGTTGGGTCCAGAGTTCGTATTAAGCGTAAATAGAGACAGTTTGGTGATTGAAATGAAGTTATCAACATCAATATGGTAGTAAGTCAAACTTATTTTTTATTATTTCGAATTTGCAAAATTAAATCGTCATACATTACAATGGCTGCCTTATCGTGACCAAGACAAAATGGCGGTCATATTCTTACTATTTTATTCATTAGTCGTGGTAGTCATAATACTTCGTTATATTGTTTGATTAACTAGATAATTTTATTACTTTGCAGCTATTAACATACTTAAGTGTTTCCATTTAATTTATACTGCTATAATCTTTAACACAAACCAACGCCTCAGTTTTGTTACCGGCATTGCTTGATACACTCTTCCTCTCTCTCTCACTATCTCCCTCTCATCACAATATTATTCAAGATACATTTTTGTTTTAGGTATTATTAATTTTGAGCTCAATTATTTAAAAGAAATTTTGATTGTAATTTTGACTTTCCTGCTACTTCGTGCTATCCACATTGAACGGTCATCATCGTCCGGCCAGGTTTGCGGCGTAGTTTCCGTATTTGCTGGGTGTTTCTGTCATTGACTTTACATTGTTAACTAAATGATAATTGTGAAGCACTAACTCTTGTTAATTACATTTCTGTCACTGATTTTAACACATTTTATCTGGCTGACCTTTAGCCAGCAACATTGATAGCATCTTCACTCCATGATGGTGTAACGGTACAGAATTGTGGGCTACAATAGTTTCAATTTCAATTCAGTTTTAATTTTTCAATTGTCAGTATTCACCTGTGAGGTGCCCCAGTGTAACCAGCAACATACACTGTTATCATAAATTGTTGATTTCTGGAGACAGCCGAAGCCAGACGTATTACGTAATAGCCCCAGCAGCAGTCTTTGTGAATCACAGTATGCAGATTGTCATCACAGTAGTAACATCAGACAGCAGTAAGAAGCAGCATACAGTGTATTAACATTTTTAACCGGTGGCCTCGGGTGTGTAAGATAGGCCGAAAGTAAAAATGGCCTATCTAATAAAACATGTAAAAAGTTCCATTGCAACTCATGGTAGCGCGGCCAGAAAATCAGCATACAGTTCATTAATAAAACGGTGGCCTCGGGCGTGTAAGATAGGCCGAAATATAAGTAGGCCTATCCAATACAATCAATAAAATGTATAAACAATATAGCGCAGCCAGAAAAAATTAACCATCTAAGTGCGAGTAAAATTACATCGGCCGACTTTATCTTACATTTATAATGTGGAACCATTAAACAAATCAGTGAAAACTAAAAAAAAAAAAAAAAAAAAAAAAAAAAAACGCAGTACCAACAGTGGCGTGACCGTGCGAACCAAGAAAACGGTAAACACAGTACAACAAACCACAGGGACACACACGGTGGACGGGTAACTAACAACCCTAAATATGTATATTAAAAACTCAGTTAAAAAAAAAATGTTGATAGTTACATGTAAACCTAAATAATTGAGATCTGTAAGGGAAAGGTTTTTTGTTTTTATAAAAGAAAATAAGAAGGGGAAGAGATATAAATACGTATTGGTTCATACAAAAAATAAATAATTTGTAATAGGTTAGAATTAAGAAAGATTCCATTTGTTAATCTGTGTGATTTTATATTATTTGTTACTTATTCAATGTATTTTTAATACAACAAGTAGAACTTTAATTGTTATCAAAGTAGCCTAAAACGAAATAATTAACTTGTTTAATAAACCAGAAGCATTTGTTTGAATATAAACTGCATATTTATATTTGTACCGTTCATCTCAAATAATCCTTTCTGCAGCTGTGTTCGTCTGTACGACTCTGGAATAGAACCCTAAGGGAAGAGTTTAATATAAATAAATTGAATTAACTTATACTGTTTCAGTGACGCCCGAGAACAGGGACTCGAGTAATTAATTAGTTTGATATAACATATATTGTTTTAGTGGCCCCGAAACAGGGACGGCGAGTGTAATTTTTTATTACATTCGCCAGACCTAATTAAGCTGCAGAACGGGTTGTTTGAGAGTGAGGGTGTTTGTAAAACATATAAATGTCTAATGCGTTTAATGAAGCTTTATATAATTAATTTAAGAGGGTTAAAATTGTGTAGAGCAGTAAACTAATACTGAATATGTATAAGATAAAAATTTTTATGTAACATTTATAACAAAAAGAAATAGTGTAAAAGTGTTGTTATGTGTTGTAAAATGTCGGGCGTTACCTCCGCGCACTTTTTGTTACTTACCGGAGACTGGATCCTTTGCGGTGATGTAGTCCTGTAACACAACTTAATACTATGTTTTTTGTGGGCGCCACTTGGAATCGTTTGTTCCAAGAAAGAAATATGATTATTAAAAAAATTAAAATTTTTAATTCTTACTTCTATGAAAAAATGTAAACAAGTCAGTTTGGTTTGAAAAAATAAAGTAAGTTTAATGATTCTCGTGTGAAGGACTAACATTCACGAACAATTATAAAATTGCAGAGTTACAAAAAAATTCATAAGTTATTATTATTATTGACAATTTTATTTCTCCAATCAAGTATCGGCTAGTATTTTCAATTTTTTACTCAGTTGAAAAGCATGAGTTTAATACGTGAAAAAATCTTTACTCTCAGGACGTGACTCCTTTGAACTACCAAGACATATCAATAAGATGCTTTACAAGAAAAATTAAGTGATTTGAAGGTGTGTGTGGCATGTGTAGTACAACTGTGTGACAAATCGTAACCAGGTAAAAAATGACTTTAATTTTGATAACTCACGTTCCAATGGTTAATTAATCTCGCACTGGACACTCCTCTCGGGTAGTTTTTCAATCTCGCCTCTTCATGTGTGCACTGAATTTATTTTAAGTCAAAATTGCGATCATTTACGATTTCCACAATTTTTGTGAAACGGTTTGGCAGTAGAATTTCGCTCGGATCCCGCCGCTTACAGGTCAGCTGTTTCGCGTTGGTTACCAAATTGGCCGTCACAGCGCTGATACCCTTGCAGTATCGAGAAAGGCTTTGTGTATGTAATACGTTATGGGAGTTTTTTTGTCAAGTTAGTTTGTCTTTGCGAACACAGCAGAATTGGTTCTCTATTTAAAATTTCGGTCCCTCCTGGGCCGTTGACGTTCTGGCTGCGTGATTTCTATTAAAATGTGCCGTGTTGCTGCTCTATTTCAGCAACACATTGGCGTAGATTCTTGTAGAGGTTAAGTCAGTCTGTTTGTCAATGTACGGGAAAAGCCTTTCTTCGGGTCTTGTGTCGATTTCTCGCCTTCGGTTTTGCCTTGACTGCGTTGATCAGTGTCGTGGGTGATGCACCTGTTCCGGATTTCAAGCTTCAAGTGGTTTTTGGGTCGAATTTGGTCTCTCTTTTATACTAATTCAGGCTGACTGTGTTCATTGACTTCCGGTATATTTGTGTAAAAATTCCTTCTAGATTGTTCGAGAATAAAGAAAATGGAACGTCATGGAACAAATTTAATTTCTGTCGAAGCTTTTAGAACAAATTTCTTATTCTTCACACTAAGGATATTTCAAAAATTACTCTGGTATTTGTCAAACAGTTTTACATTAGTACTCAAATTTGCATGCCATTATTACATTTAGATTCTCTGTTTTCAACTGAATCTAGTGATACTAATTATGATTGGTTTTTAAATAAATTAACTCTAATAAGTAACACAATATACAACTCTCACCTTGGGTTGTTGTCATTGAAAATTCAATTTTTTAGAACAAAAAATTGTTGTGAAAGTATTATGTTTCTTCCATAACATGAACACATAATATTACTATCTTCCTATAACAAAACAAACAAATTTTAACATATATAATACACAGATAATTTCAATTTTACATGGCCCATGCCCATGGCCTATGTTGTTGTCAATGTTATGACACAATAATTAGTCTCTTTCTTTAACATATATAGTATTTCACTAGTGTACACTCAGAGTTTATTATATTGTCTGTCTTTTGTGATACCTGGTTACTCTTCATACATATTATCTTTATTACAGGATAACATAGCATCATATTGGTTGGTCTGAGATGTCCTTTTTCATAGTGTGACAAATCTCACTCTTATAAGTTAAATTCTTTCATAATTGATCTTATTTTCAACTGAGTTTGTTCGTTTTTAAGGTATACTGAAGTATTGTACCATTCTCTTTTATTTTTGCCAACATTTTGTAAATATTTAGCCAGATATGACTATTTTTGTACTGGTTGATTGGCCCCAGCCATACATGGTATAGGTAAATATTTTGCTAACTTGACTATTACAATGTCAAAGTTAGTCAAATATATTAGTATAGTCGCTTTATATTATATTTCAACTTTCTAATGCAATTTGGTTGCATTTTGGCAACATTAAATCCATAAATCATACAATATTATATGCCTACCACATGTTTTTAGTTAATACTGTTTTTGGCTATTTTGACTGCCCTTTATTCATTTGACAGCTTTCTTTATCTAAGATAAATTGTTCATTTTTGTCTGCTTGACAATTACATATAGTTTTTATTTCAATTTGATAATAATTAATTTTTACATGAAATCTGAGTGTTTGGTCTCAAATCCAACACATTAATATTTTTTGTCATAACAATTATATAATTTTTAATTTAACTTAGATTCTTTCTAATAATGTATTTAAGTCATTTAATACATTTATTTTATTTACATTACATAATATAATAATGGATCATGTCCATTCATTCACAATAAATAGTTCTTTATACTCTATTCAGAGTTACTAAACTCAATAATTAATGACTTCATTTTGGTTGATCCTGATATTATTTGTCTCTCTCATAGTATCTTATGGTTTTTTCACTGTTATTCACTTTAATAATATATATGGGGTTTGTGTCTTAGTCACAGTCTGGTCGTTTTTCATGTTAGTAGTAATAATTATTAGACAATATTACAAAATTTCTTTAGGGCTACTTGGGTTCGATACTGTCCACCTCACTCTCCTCTTATGATAAATTGCTATGTAAATGGTTTCCTTTATGGAACGTTCTGTGACGTTACATATGCCTCTCCGTTAAAATTGATAATTTTTGAAAAACATATCTTTGGGTTTGATGAAATTATCATCTCTATATTAACCTTTTATTAGCTTCTTTATATTTCATTCTTTTATCTTATAATTAAATTCCTGTACTGCTCCTTTAATATATTAATCCAACTCGATATTCCTAGTTCGTTCTTTGTCGTATCACCTATTCCTTTCCTTTCTACCTTGATGTTAATTATTTAATCTTTGATATAATTCCCTATCAATTCCCTAACTTTCATAGAGGGTTGGAAGTCAGAGTGGCTCGCTATGGCATACATTCTCTGCCCTTCCCTATCTATAACTACTGAAATCAGAGGCAACACATCCCTGTCCAGAAAATAATAATTGCACCTTCGCAAAAAAAAATAATAATAATAATAAAATAATATTCAAAGATCATAGGCTCCTACACATAAATTCCCTTTCTTAAACTCTTCTGATTATTTCACAATTATATTATTATATCGTTCTCCGCAGGTAAAATTATCGTTTAAAATCATTCAATGTTAATAGCTATATTCATTCATCATAACCTCCTTATGTAACACACTGTTTTCCTTTTTTTTCATTTATCATTTCCATTTAGTATCAAATATATGACAGTATTTCTCCTTTTTTTTTTCTCCTTTACTAAGTACGGGTAAGCTGGTAAATATACGTTGACATGGCTATTGGAAATAAATCTTGCCTATGGTGGAATGTGTCCATCTCGTATTATTTATTAATAATAATTACTTGTATAATAATTTTTATATTTATTTAATAATCTCTACCTCCTTTCTAATTATGGGTAAGTTAGAAAAATTCATGTTAACATGTTTTTTGTTAAGGTACCTTCTCAATGATGCTGTATTTGACTTGGGTTTTTCTAATCATGGTACTTTTTCAATGATGCTTGATTATACGTACCTTTTACTTTGTTACTAACCGTGTTGGTTACCTCGTAGGTATTGTTTTTATTGTCTCTGGTTATCGTGAAAGGTCCTGTATATAAAAGTAGCAATTTCCTCGTTATGCCTTGTATAGCACTGGGCAATTCTCTATTTTTAACTAACACCTTTTCTCCTACCTCATATTTAATTGCCTTGGGCTGTGATTTGACATATTTTTTCCGCTGCTGTTCCGTTTTTTCTAACACCTTGTTATAAAATTTAGTTCTTTCAAATTGGTATGCGGGTTCGTCGGGAAAATTAATAATCTCTTTTATCTCTCGTGGTGGGGGTCTTTCGAACATAACTGTGTATGGCGACACCTCGATGGTATTGTGATGTGAGAAATTGAGAAAATCCTCGGTTGATGCTATGTATTCGTGCCATCTTTTCTGTTCGTTATGGCAGTAGGTTCTCAGCAACCATCCTACTTCCCTTAACTTTCTCTCGGCTGGGTTACTATTCGGGTGATATACGGACGTTTTGTACGTTTTTATTCCGTGTTCTCCAAGGTTTTCCTTCCAAAGCTTTCCCCTAAACTGGGTACCGTGGTCCGTAATTATCGAATACGGTCGGCCTACCTCCATTATATATCGTTCTATTATGATGTCTATTATCTTCCTGGTCGTTGCCCTAGTTATTGGGTATAGCTTGGTATACTTGCTAAAATGGTCGAAGATGATTACGATAAATTTATATCGGTGTCTCCCACCGCTGCATGGAAATGGTCCACAGATATCGAGAAATACCTTTTCCAATTTTTCGGTGGATGTTATGGGTATCTTGACCCCATCTTTTCTCTCGTTATCACACTTTACTTTTTGACAAATATCGCACGACCGTATCGCCAGTTGCACCTTCTTATTCATCCCTTTGATGTATGTTTGCTCTTCCAATGCCTTCCTTACTTTGAGGGCACCCATATGTCCGTACCTGTCGTGATAGTCAATTATTAGCGGTCTCTCTATTGCTGGTGGGATTACTAACTTCCAATTCTCTTGGTGCGGGGTATTCCTTATAAACAAAGTGTCGTGTATACAGTAATATCTATTTATGACCTCATCGCCTTCCTGTACCCGTTTTCTAATATCTCCTAATCTTGGATCGGCCTCTTGTTGTGACTTTATATTGTTTAAAATATTTTTTAAATCTTCCCTGCTCTTAATAATATGGTATACTTTTGCTAATTGTTCCTTTTCGCCGTCAAAGGTTTGGTCTGGTATATTGACGCGAGATAGGACGTCGGCTGCTACGTTCTGTTTGCCGGGTATATATTCCCATGTGATATTATATTCTTGCAAGGCCAAAACCCATCTCGTCAGCCTTCTGTGGTTCAGCTTACAATGCTTTAAAAATGATATAGATTTGTGGTCGCTTCTAACTGTTATGGGGTACCCTAATATATATGTCCTAAATTCACCGCATGCGAAAACTACACTCAACAATTCTTTTTCGGTAGTATTGTAGTTTCGTTCGCAATTGTTCAGCACGTGGCTAGCGAAGCTAATTACTAAATGGTTACCATCCTGATCTTCCTGATATAGGGCTGCACCTAAACTCACGTTACTGGCATCACAGTTTAGAAAAAATGGTTTTGTAAAGTCGAGATGATGCAACATTACTGCTTCTAAAAACTTTTCCTTTATGAGATTGAGCACTCCATCTTGCTCTGGTCCCCAAGTCCATTTGTCTTTAGCTGATAACTGCTTTTGGAACCTGGCAGTTAGTTCTGAGTAATTGGACCGAAACTTTCTGTAATAGTTACAGATTCCTAAAAATGACTGCAGCTGTTTCCTATTCTTTGGTGTGGGGAATTTCTGTATGGCCTCTACCTTCTCTTTGGATGGAGTAATCCCTTGTTCTGTTAGATTAAATCCTAAAAATTTCACCTCATTTGCAATGAATTGGGACTTGTCTAATTTGAGGGTGATATTATTCTCTGATAGTTTCTCTAACACCTGTTCAACCCTATTACAATGGTCGTCCCAATTCGCTGAAGTTACCAGTAGATCGTCGACGTATACTGTCGTAAACTTCAGTACTTCCTGCCCCAATATTCTGTCCATTATCTTTACAAACACCGCCACAGAATTTATTAAACCAAAGGGTAACCGCTTAAACTGATAGTTTCTGCCCTCGAATATGAATGCCATATATTTCCTACTATCAGGGTGGAGTTCTACCTGCCAGTAGCCACATACGGTATCCCATGAACTTATATACTTTGTTCCGTGAAACTTTTTCAATATCTCCTCTATCTCCCCAGGTGATGTGCGGTCATTAACAATCATCTTGTTGATCTCCCTAGCATCGAGACATATACGTACCTTTCCGTTCTTTTTTGGCACAGCTATGATTGGGCTGGTAAAGGGCGAATGACTATACTCGATTATGTCGTCCTCTATCATCCTGTTCAATTCTTCCCTGACTTCGTTCTTTAGCGAGTAGGCGATCGGGTACGATTTCCTGTTAAATTCCACCGGAGTTTTGAATTTTATGGTGCATTGATAATCTCTGGCTTTACCTGGAGCGTTTGAGAATATGTGTTTGTATTTGTTGTATACCTTGATTAATTGTTCTGCCTGTATTTCGCTGATCAGATCTCTTGCTTTTGTCCTTCGGAAATCCCGTATCTCTTCTAATTTTTCTAACCACAACTCTGGGTTTTCCTCCTGATGTAAAGGCATGTTTATAGGTCGATCGGCACAATAATAATGCTTCACTATCGCTTGATAAGGTGTGTTGTCTGTACCATCTCCTTGGACATTGATTAAATTATTGGTCCAAATTCCCTTGTTAGTTTTTAAAGTTATCATCTTACCTTCTAAATCTATTACTGCATTATATGGCCTAAGTATATCGCAGCCTATTAGGATACTCGTGGGTAAATTATTCGCCACTAATAACCCTACTGGTATCGTTACCCCATTACTAGTCATCTCTAATGACACCTGTTTCTTTATCGATTTATTTTGCCTCCCCGTTGCTCCGACTAGAATGATGTTATTTATAGGCAGAGTGGGTATTGGTAAATTACTATTTTGTTTGATCCGCTCTAACTCTACACTATCGATAAGCGATACATTTGACCCCGTGTCAATGAGTAATATTGCTTCTATGCCATTGATATTTGCCTTGATTTGTACGATATCATTATTCCCTTTGTTATGGTTTTTAACGATATTGTCACTCTCTTCTAATAACTCTTCTCTAATATCCTTAAGATAATTATTTATTCTTAATGTCATAGTCCCGTCTTTGTCCTGTTATGTTTGTGACTAGCCACCCCATAATATTGGTTCAGTGAAGGGCGGTTTTCCTTTTCCACTGCCGCGTTTAGTTTAAATGAGCCATGGTCTCATTGGCCCGGTCTCCCGGAACATTGGGTTGCTGACCCGTCTGTGTTTCCTGCCTGACCTCGGGATTACCATTAACAGGTTGGCTATTCGTCGTATTGCCCTGGCTACCTGGCGCCTGTTGTGGGTAAAACATGTAAGTGGATATATTGGGTGGATATGGCCGTCGGTTATTGGCCATTGTATAGTTTACCTGGGGCCTATATTCTTGATTTCTCCTATCGCCTCCTCCTTGGTCGCCCCCGTTACGATAATTATTACGTTGACCGTAATTATTTCCCCTATAGTTATTCCCGCGATAACTGTTTCCCTGGTGGTAGGTTCTACCGTAATTATTCCCGGTGTAATTACCTCTGTTTGGTCCCGGATAGTTGCGGTTATTTGGACCCTGAGTGTTATCACTTCGGCCATTTGGTGGGGTATTATTATTCTGACTATTCGTGTTAAGGTTGTTACCGTTTCCACCTCCATTCCGGTTTGGTCCGTTATTGTTGCTATTGTATTCTACCTTACGATTGGGGGGTTGGTAATCCTGGATCCTTCCAGTGGATTCACAATTTTCTAGTAATTTGGCTAGATCGGCTATTTTACTGAGCTGTTGGTACAATTGGGCGTCTTTGATACCATAGCTGTAGTGTCCAGCTAACTGCCTTACCAAACATTCCTCCGGGATTGGCGGTATCAACTTTCGTGCCAAACATACCTTTCCTAGGAAATAAGACATCGGGGACTGTCCATTGGACGCGTCGTATTTGCCATATAATATGTCCATCCTTACCCTGTTTTGTGCAGTCTCCGACCAATACTTTTCCTTGAACTGGTGTTTAAACTCGGCTAAATTCGTGATTTCGGGTCGTACCGCTATCCACCAGTTATCCCTAGTGTTTTTAAACGTCTCGTCTAGCATTTCCCTTATCCTGTCCCACCTTGTTTCTCTATTTCTCCCAATAAACTCTTCCATTCTTTCTAAAAATTCCATTGGGTTTCGACGATAGTTTTGGAAGTTAATTACCTCCCTGTTTTCACTATGACACGTATGAGTATTTAATATAGGTGTGTCTCTCAGCGCCTCCAATCTTTCTTGCAGGTTTTTCTCTCTCTGGTCTATTTCCTGTATGCTATTTTTGTTAGTTTTTATTTGTTCGTCCAGCCTGTTAGCGATGTCATATGTTCTCTGCATCCTCTCGCTAACGTCTTTCTGGACTTCTCCCACCTCCTGCATGATGGCATCTTGGTTCTGCCTTACTTTGTTTTCGAGATTTCTAACATCTTGTTTGGTCTCTACTGTTTGTTCCTCTATATTTTCAAAACGGGTATTATTTCCCTCCTGTAATTTTTCCAACTGTTTCTCCATGTTTTCGACCTTCCTGTCACTATCGATTTTATTATCATCGATCTTTTTGTTTACTGTTTCGTACTTCATGCTAATTTCTTTTTTCAGGGACTCTATGTATTTTTTATTCTCCTCCTGAAATAGCTCCATCTTTTTCCCATTATCATCTATTTTCTCTGTTATATACTCCCTTAAAGATTCTATGTTTTTGTCTAATTTCTCCTTATCTTCCAGTCTATTTTTATTCATGGATTCTATTATTTCCGCCTTGTCTACCTGTCTATTTTTATTACTCTCCTTCAGGGATTCTGTATTTTTGTTCATATCCTCCTTCATTCCTTGGAGCATCATCATTATTGCATTCATGTCAACGCTTGCTGTTATTTTTTCTGGTTCGGGTTTCTCTGTTTGTTCTACCATTTGTATGGGTTCTTCTCCCGTTTGCTCCTCTAATTCGTCTGCCGCTTGTACCGGTCTTTCCATTTCTAGTGTGGGCGGTTCTAACTCTATTTCCTCCATTTGTACTGCCTCTCCGTCTTCCACACTTAACTCGGGTTCCACATTCTTCTTCGCCTTTTTTCCCTTAGGTTGCGGCATTTTGATCTGTTGGTAGTTGCCGGGCTTGTTCCGTTTTTTCAAGCCTCACTAGTTGGGCTGCCAATTTATAACAAAAAGAAATAGTGTAAAAGTGTTGTTATGTGTTGTAAAATGTCGGGCGTTACCTCCGCGCACTTTTTGTTACTTACCGGTGACTGGATCCTTTGCGGTGATGTAGTCCTGTAACACAACTTAATACTATGTTTTTTGTGGGCACCACTTGGAATCGTTTGTTCCAAGAAAGAAATATGATTATTAAAAAAATGAAAATTTTTAATTCTTACTTCTATGAAAAAATGTAAACAAGTCAGTTTGGTTTGAAAAAATAAAGTAAGTTTAATAATTCTCGTCTGAAGGACTAACATTCACGAACAATTATAAAATTGCAGAGTTACAAAAAAATTCATAAGTTATTATTATTATTGACAATTTTATTTCTCCAATCAAGTATCGGCTAGTATTTTCAATTTTTTACTCAGTTGAAAAGCATGAGTTTAATACGTGAAAAAATCTTTACTCTCAGGACGTGACTCCTTTGAACTACCAAGACATATCAATAAGATGCTTTACAAGAAAAATTAAGTGATTTGAAGGTGTGTGTGGCATGTGTAGTACAACTGTGTGACAAATCGTAACCAGGTAAAAAATGACTTTAATTTTGATAACTCACGTTCCAATGGTTAATTAATCTCGCACTGGACACTCCTCTCGGGTAGTTTTTCAATCTCGCCTCTTCATGTGTGCACTGAATTTATTTTAAGTCAAAATTGCGATCATTTACGATTTCCGCAATTTTTGTGAAACGGTTTGGCAGTAGAATTTCGCTCGGATCCCGCCGCTTACAGGTCAGCTGTTTCGCGTTGGTTACCAAATTGGCCGTCACAGCGCTGATACCCTTGCAGTATCGAGAAAGGCTTTGTGTATGTAATACGTTATGGGAGTTTTTTGTCAAGTTAGTTTGTCTTTGCGAACACAGCAGAATTGGTTCTCTATTTAAAATTTCGGTCCCTCCGGGGCCGTTGACGTTCTGGCTGCGTGATTTCTATTAAAATGTGCCGTGTTGCTGCTCTATTTCAGCAACACATTGGCGTAGATTCTTGTAGAGGTTAAGTCAGTCTGTTTGTCAATGTACGGGAAAAGCCTTTCTTCGGGTCTTGTGTCGATTTCTCGCCTTCGGTTTCGCCTTGACTGCGTTGATCAGTGTCGTGGGTGATGCACCTGTTCCGGATTTCAAGCTTCAAGTGTTTTTTGGGTCGAATTTGGTCTCTCTTTTATACTAATTCAGGCTGACTGTGTTCATTGACTTCCGGTATATTTGTGTAAAAATTCCTTCTAGATTGTTCGAGAATAAAGAAAATGGAACGTCATGGAACAAATTTAATTTCCGTCGAAGCTTTTAGAACAAATTTCTTATTCTTCACACTAAGGATATTTCAAAAATTACTCTGGTATTTGTCAAACAGTTTTACATTAGTACTCACAATTTGCATGCCATTATTACATTTAGATTCTCTGTTTTCAACTGAATCTAGTGATACTAATTATGATTGGTTTTTAAATAAATTAACTGTAATAAGTAACACAATATACAACTCTCACCTTGGGTTGTTGTCATTGAAAATTCAATTTTTTAGAACAAAAAATTGTTGTGAAAGTATTATGTTTCTTCCATAACATGAACACATAATATTACTATCTTCCTATAACAAAACAAACAAATTTCAACATATATAATACACAGATAATTTCAATTTTACATGGCCCATGCCCATGGCCTATGTTGTTGTCAATGTTATGACACAATAATTAGTCTCTTTCTTTAACATACATAGTATTTCACTAGTTTACACTCGAGTTTATTATATTGTCCGTCTTTTGTGATACCTGGTTACTCTTCACACATATTATCTTTATTACAGGATAACATAGCATTATATTGGTTGGTCTGAGATGTCCTTTTTCATAGTGTGACAAATCTCACTCTTATAAGTTAAATTCTTTCATAATTGATCTTATTTTCAACTGAGTTTGTTCGTTTTTAAGGTATACTGAAGTATTGTACCATTCTCTTTTATTTTTGCCAACATTTTGTAAATATTTAGCCAGATATGACTATTTTTGTACTGGTTGATTGGCCCCAGCCATACATGGTATAGGTAAATATTTTGCTAACTTGACTATTACAATGTCAAAGTTAGTCAAATATATTAGTATAGTCGCTTTATATTATATTTCAACTTTCTAATGCAATTTGGTTGCATTTTGGCAACATTAAATCCATAAATCATACAATATTATATGCCTACCACATGTTTTTAGTTAATACTGTTTTTGGCTATTTTGACTGCCCTTTATTCATTTGACAGCTTTCTTTATCTAAGATAAATTGTTCATTTTTGTCTGCTTGACAATTACATATAGTTTTTATTTCAATTTGATAATAATTAATTTTTACATGAAATCTGAGTGTTTGGTCTCAAATCCAACACATTAATATTTTTTGTCATAACAATTATATAATTTTTAATTTAACTTAGATTCTTTCTAATAATGTATTTAAGTCATTTAATACATTTATTTTATTTACATTACATAATATAATAATGGATCATGTCCATTCATTCACAATAAATAGTTCTTTATACTCTATTCAGAGTTACTAAACTCAATAATTAATGACTTCATTTTGGTTGATCCTGATATTATTTGTCTCTCTCATAGTATCTTATGGTTTTTTCACTGTTATTCACTTTAATAATATATATGGGGTTTGTGTCTTAGTCACAGTCTGGTCGTTTTTCATGTTAGTAGTAATAATTATTAGACAATATTACAAAATTTCTTTAGGGCTACTTGGGTTCGATACTGTCCACCTCACTCTCCTCTTATGATAAATTGCTATGTAAATGGTTTCCTTTATGGAACGTTCTGTGACGTTACATATGCCTCTCCGTTAAAATTGATAATTTTTGAAAAACATATCTTTGGGTTTGATGAAATTATCATCTCTATATTAACCTTTTATTAGCTTCTTTATATTTCATTCTTTTATCTTATAATTAAATTCCTGTACTGCTCCTTTAATATATTAATCCAACTCGATATTCCTAGTTCGTTCTTTGTCGTATCACCTATTCCTTTCCTTTCTACCTTGATGTTAATTATTTAATCTTTGATATAATTCCCTATCAATTCCCTAACTTTCATAGAGGGTTGGGAGTCAGAGTGGCTCGCTATGGCATACATTCTCTGCCCTTCCCTATCTATAACTACTGAAATCAGAGGCAACACATCCCTGTCCAGAAAATAATAATTGCACCTTCGCAAAAAAAAATAATAATAATAATAAAATAATATTCAAAGATCATAGGCTCCTACACATAAATTCCCTTTCTTAAACTCTTCTGATTATTTCACAATTATATTATTATATCGTTCTCCGCAGGTAAAATTATCGTTTAAAATCATTCAATGTTAATAGCTATATTCATTCATCATAACCTCCTTATGTAACACACTGTTTTCCTTTTTTTTCATTTATCATTTCCATTTAGTATCAAATATATGACAGTATTTCTCCTTTTTTTTTTCTCCTTTACTAAGTACGGGTAAGCTGGTAAATATACGTTGACATGGCTATTGGAAATAAATCTTGCCTATGGTGGAATGTGTCCATCTCGTATTATTTATTAATAATAATTACTTGTATAATAATTTTTATATTTATTTAATAATCTCTACCTCCTTTCTAATTATGGGTAAGTTAGAAAAATTCATGTTAACATGTTTTTTGTTAAGGTACCTTCTCAATGATGCTGTATTTGACTTGGGTTTTTCTAATCATGGTACTTTTTCAATGATGCTTGATTATACGTACCTTTTACTTTGTTACTAACCGTGTTGGTTACCTCGTAGGTATTGTTTTTATTGTCTCTGGTTATCGTGAAAGGTCCTGTATATAAAAGTAGCAATTTCCTCGTTATGCCTTGTATAGCGCTGGGCAATTCTCTATTTTTAACTAACACCTTTTCTCCTACCTCATATTTAATTGCCTTGGGCTGTGATTTGACATATTTTTTCCGCTGCTGTTCCGTTTTTTCTAACACCTTGTTATAAAATTTAGTTCTTTCAAATTGGTATGCGGGTTCGTCGGGAAAATTAATAATCTCTTTTATCTCTCGTGGTGGGGGTCTTTCGAACATAACTGTGTATGGCGACACCTCGATGGTATTGTGATGTGAGAAATTGAGAAAATCCTCGGTTGATGCTATGTATTCGTGCCATCTTTTCTGTTCGTTATGGCAGTAGGTTCTCAGCAACCATCCTACTTCCCTTAACTTTCTCTCGGCTGGGTTACTATTCGGGTGATATACGGACGTTTTGTACGTTTTTATTCCGTGTTCTCCAAGGTTTTCCTTCCAAAGCTTTCCCCTAAACTGGGTACCGTGGTCCGTAATTATCGAATACGGTCGGCCTACCTCCATTATATATCGTTCTATTATGATGTCTATTATCTTCCTGGTCGTTGCCCTAGTTATTGGGTATAGCTTGGTATACTTGCTAAAATGGTCGAAGATGATTACGATAAATTTATATCGGTGTCTCCCACCGCTGCATGGAAATGGTCCACAGATATCGAGAAATACCTTTTCCAATTTTTCGGTGGATGTTATGGGTATCTTGACCCCATCTTTTCTCTCGTTATCACACTTTACTTTTTGACAAATATCGCACGACCGTATCGCCAGTTGCACCTTCTTATTCATTCCTTTGATGTATGTTTGCTCTTCCAATGCCTTCCTTACTTTGAGGGCACCCATATGTCCGTACCTGTCGTGATAGTCAATTATTAGCGGTCTCTCTATTGCTGGTGGGATTACTAACTTCCAATTCTCTTGGTGCGGGGTATTCCTTATAAACAAAGTGTCGTGTATACAGTAATATCTATTTATGACCTCATCGCCTTCCTGTACCCGTTTTCTAATATCTCCTAATCTTGGATCGGCCTCTTGTTGTGACTTTATATTGTTTAAAATATTTTTTAAATCTTCCCTGCTCTTAATAATATGGTATACTTTTGCTAATTGTTCCTTTTCGCCGTCAAAGGTTTGGTCTGGTATATTGACGCGAGATAGGACGTCGGCTGCTACGTTCTGTTTGCCGGGTATATATTCCCATGTGATATTATATTCTTGCAAGGCCAAAACCCATCTCGTCAGCCTTCTGTGGTTCAGCTTACAATGCTTTAAAAATGATATAGATTTGTGGTCGCTTCTAACTGTTATGGGGTACCCTAATATATATGTCCTAAATTCACCGCATGCGAAAACTACACTCAACAATTCTTTTTCGGTAGTATTGTAGTTTCGTTCGCAATTGTTCAGCACGTGGCTAGCGAAGCTAATTACTAAATGGTTACCATCCTGATCTTCCTGATATAGGGCTGCACCTAAACTCACGTTACTGGCATCACAGTTTAGAAAAAATGGTTTTGTAAAGTCGAGATGATGCAACATTACTGCTTCTAAAAACTTTTCCTTTATGAGATTGAGCACTCCATCCTGCTCTGGTCCCCAAGTCCATTTGTCTTTAGCTGATAACTGCTTTTGGAACCTGGCAGTTAGTTCTGAGTAATTGGACCGAAACTTTCTGTAATAGTTACAGATTCCTAAAAATGACTGCAGCTGTTTCCTATTCTTTGGTGTGGGGAATTTCTGTATGGCCTCTACCTTCTCTTTGGATGGAGTAATCCCTTGTTCTGTTAGATTAAATCCTAAAAATTTCACCTCATTTGCAATGAATTGGGACTTGTCTAATTTGAGGGTGATATTATTCTCTGATAGTTTCTCTAACACCTGTTCAACCCTATTACAATGGTCGTCCCAATTCGCTGAAGTTACCAGTAGATCGTCGACGTATACTGTCGTAAACTTCAGTACTTCCTGCCCCAATATTCTGTCCATTATCTTTACAAACACCGCCACAGAATTTATTAAACCAAAGGGTAACCGCTTAAACTGATAGTTTCTGCCCTCGAATATGAATGCCATATATTTCCTACTATCAGGGTGGAGTTCTACCTGCCAGTAGCCACATACGGTATCCCATGAACTTATATACTTTGTTCCGTGAAACTTTTTCAATATCTCCTCTATCTCCCCAGGTGATGTGCGGTCATTAACAATCATCTTGTTGATCTCCCTAGCATCGAGACATATACGTACCTTTCCGTTCTTTTTTGGCACAGCTATGATTGGGCTGGTAAAGGGCGAATGACTATACTCGATTATGTCGTCCTCTATCATCCTGTTCAATTCTTCCCTGACTTCGTTCTTTAGCGAGTAGGCGATCGGGTACGATTTCCTGTTAAATTCCACCGGAGTTTTGAATTTTATGGTGCATTGATAATCTCTGGCTTTACCTGGAGCGTTTGAGAATATGTGTTTGTATTTGTTGTATACCTTGATTAATTGTTCTGCCTGTATTTCGCTGATCAGATCTCTTGCTTTTGTCCTTCGGAAATCCCGTATCTCTTCTAATTTTTCTAACCACAACTCTGGGTTTTCCTCCTGATGTAAAGGCATGTTTATAGGTCGATCGGCACAATAATAATGCTTCACTATCGCTTGATAAGGTGTGTTGTCTGTACCATCTCCTTGGACATTGATTAAATTATTGGTCCAAATTCCCTTGTTAGTTTTTAAAGTTATCATCTTACCTTCTAAATCTATTACTGCATTATATGGCCTAAGTATATCGCAGCCTATTAGGATACTCGTGGGTAAATTATTCGCCACTAATAACCCTACTGGTATCGTTACCCCATTACTAGTCATCTCTAATGACACCTGTTTCTTTATCGATTTATTTTGCCTCCCCGTTGCTCCGACTAGAATGATGTTATTTATAGGCAGAGTGGGTATTGGTAAATTACTATTTTGTTTGATCCGCTCTAACTCTACACTATCGATAAGCGATACATTTGACCCCGTGTCAATGAGTAATATTGCTTCTATGCCATTGATATTTGCCTTGATTTGTACGATATCATTATTCCCTTTGTTATGGTTTTTAACGATATTGTCACTCTCTTCTAATAACTCTTCTCTAATATCCTTAAGATAATTATTTATTCTTAATGTCATAGTCCCGTCTTTGTCCTGTTATGTTTGTGACTAGCCACCCCATAATATTGGTTCAGTGAAGGGCGGTTTTCCTTTTCCACTGCCGCGTTTAGTTTAAATGAGCCATGGTCTCATTGGCCCGGTCTCCCGGAACATTGGGTTGCTGACCCGTCTGTGTTTCCTGCCTGACCTCGGGATTACCATTAACAGGTTGGCTATTCGTCGTATTGCCCTGGCTACCTGGCGCCTGTTGTGGGTAAAACATGTAAGTGGATATATTGGGTGGATATGGCCGTCGGTTATTGGCCATTGTATAGTTTACCTAGGGCCTATATTCTTGATTTCTCCTATCGCCTCCTCCTTGGTCGCCCCCGTTACGATAATTATTACGTTGACCGTAATTATTTCCCCTATAGTTATTCCCGCGATAACTGTTTCCCTGGTGGTAGGTTCTACCGTAATTATTCCCGGTGTAATTACCTCTGTTTGGTCCCGGATAGTTGCGGTTATTTGGACCCTGAGTGTTATCACTTCGGCCATTTGGTGGGGTATTATTATTCTGACTATTCGTGTTAAGGTTGTTACCGTTTCCACCTCCATTCCGGTTTGGTCCGTTATTGTTGCTATTGTATTCTACCTTACGATTGGGGGGTTGGTAATCCTGGATCCTTCCAGTGGATTCACAATTTTCTAGTAATTTGGCTAGATCGGCTATTTTACTGAGCTGTTGGTACAATTGGGCGTCTTTGATACCATAGCTGTAGTGTCCAGCTAACTGCCTTACCAAACATTCCTCCGGGATTGGCGGTATCAACTTTCGTGCCAAACATACCTTTCCTAGGAAATAAGACATCGGGGACTGTCCATTGGACGCGTCGTATTTGCCATATAATATGTCCATCCTTACCCTGTTTTGTGCAGTCTCCGACCAATACTTTTCCTTGAACTGGTGTTTAAACTCGGCTAAATTCGTGATTTCGGGTCGTACCGCTATCCACCAGTTATCCCTAGTGTTTTTAAACGTCTCGTCTAGCATTTCCCTTATCCTGTCCCACCTTGTTTCTCTATTTCTCCCAATAAACTCTTCCATTCTTTCTAAAAATTCCATTGGGTTTCGACGATAGTTTTGGAAGTTAATTACCTCCCTGTTTTCACTATGACACGTATGAGTATTTAATATAGGTGTGTCTCTCAGCGCCTCCAATCTTTCTTGCAGGTTTTTCTCTCTCTGGTCTATTTCCTGTATGCTATTTTTGTTAGTTTTTATTTGTTCGTCCAGCCTGTTAGCGATGTCATATGTTCTCTGCATCCTCTCGCTAACGTCTTTCTGGACTTCTCCCACCTCCTGCATGATGGCATCTTGGTTCTGCCTTACTTTGTTTTCGAGATTTCTAACATCTTGTTTGGTCTCTACTGTTTGTTCCTCTATATTTTCAAAACGGGTATTATTTCCCTCCTGTAATTTTTCCAACTGTTTCTCCATGTTTTCGACCTTCCTGTCACTATCGATTTTATTATCATCGATCTTTTTGTTTACTGTTTCGTACTTCATGCTAATTTCTTTTTTCAGGGACTCTATGTATTTTTTATTCTCCTCCTGAAATAGCTCCATCTTTTTCCCATTATCATCTATTTTCTCTGTTATATACTCCCTTAAAGATTCTATGTTTTTGTCTAATTTCTCCTTATCTTCCAGTCTATTTTTATTCATGGATTCTATTATTTCCGCCTTGTCTACCTGTCTATTTTTATTACTCTCCTTCAGGGATTCTGTATTTTTGTTCATATCCTCCTTCATTCCTTGGAGCATCATCATTATTGCATTCATGTCAACGCTTGCTGTTATTTTTTCTGGTTCGGGTTTCTCTGTTTGTTCTACCATTTGTATGGGTTCTTCTCCCGTTTGCTCCTCTAATTCGTCTGCCGCTTGTACCGGTCTTTCCATTTCTAGTGTGGGCGGTTCTAACTCTATTTCCTCCATTTGTACTGCCTCTCCGTCTTCCACACTTAACTCGGGTTCCACATTCTTCTTCGCCTTTTTTCCCTTAGGTTGCGGCATTTTGATCTGTTGGTAGTTGCCGGGCTTGTTCCGTTTTTTCAAGCCTCACTAGTTGGGCTGCCAATTTATAACAAAAAGAAATAGTGTAAAAGTGTTGTTATGTGTTGTAAAATGTCGGGCGTTACCTCCGCGCACTTTTTGTTACTTACCGGTGACTGGATCCTTTGCGGTGATGTAGTCCTGTAACACAACTTAATACTATGTTTTTTGTGGGCACCACTTGGAATCGTTTGTTCCAAGAAAGAAATATGATTATTAAAAAAATGAAAATTTTTAATTCTTACTTCTATGAAAAAATGTAAACAAGTCAGTTTGGTTTGAAAAAATAAAGTAAGTTTAATAATTCTCGTCTGAAGGACTAACATTCACGAACAATTATAAAATTGCAGAGTTACAAAAAAATTCATAAGTTATTATTATTATTGACAATTTTATTTCTCCAATCAAGTATCGGCTAGTATTTTCAATTTTTTACTCAGTTGAAAAGCATGAGTTTAATACGTGAAAAAATCTTTACTCTCAGGACGTGACTCCTTTGAACTACCAAGACATATCAATAAGATGCTTTACAAGAAAAATTAAGTGATTTGAAGGTGTGTGTGGCATGTGTAGTACAACTGTGTGACAAATCGTAACCAGGTAAAAAATGACTTTAATTTTGATAACTCACGTTCCAATGGTTAATTAATCTCGCACTGGACACTCCTCTCGGGTAGTTTTTCAATCTCGCCTCTTCATGTGTGCACTGAATTTATTTTAAGTCAAAATTGCGATCATTTACGATTTCCGCAATTTTTGTGAAACGGTTTGGCAGTAGAATTTCGCTCGGATCCCGCCGCTTACAGGTCAGCTGTTTCGCGTTGGTTACCAAATTGGCCGTCACAGCGCTGATACCCTTGCAGTATCGAGAAAGGCTTTGTGTATGTAATACGTTATGGGAGTTTTTTGTCAAGTTAGTTTGTCTTTGCGAACACAGCAGAATTGGTTCTCTATTTAAAATTTCGGTCCCTCCGGGGCCGTTGACGTTCTGGCTGCGTGATTTCTATTAAAATGTGCCGTGTTGCTGCTCTATTTCAGCAACACATTGGCGTAGATTCTTGTAGAGGTTAAGTCAGTCTGTTTGTCAATGTACGGGAAAAGCCTTTCTTCGGGTCTTGTGTCGATTTCTCGCCTTCGGTTTCGCCTTGACTGCGTTGATCAGTGTCGTGGGTGATGCACCTGTTCCGGATTTCAAGCTTCAAGTGTTTTTTGGGTCGAATTTGGTCTCTCTTTTATACTAATTCAGGCTGACTGTGTTCATTGACTTCCGGTATATTTGTGTAAAAATTCCTTCTAGATTGTTCGAGAATAAAGAAAATGGAACGTCATGGAACAAATTTAATTTCCGTCGAAGCTTTTAGAACAAATTTCTTATTCTTCACACTAAGGATATTTCAAAAATTACTCTGGTATTTGTCAAACAGTTTTACATTAGTACTCACAATTTGCATGCCATTATTACATTTAGATTCTCTGTTTTCAACTGAATCTAGTGATACTAATTATGATTGGTTTTTAAATAAATTAACTGTAATAAGTAACACAATATACAACTCTCACCTTGGGTTGTTGTCATTGAAAATTCAATTTTTTAGAACAAAAAATTGTTGTGAAAGTATTATGTTTCTTCCATAACATGAACACATAATATTACTATCTTCCTATAACAAAACAAACAAATTTCAACATATATAATACACAGATAATTTCAATTTTACATGGCCCATGCCCATGGCCTATGTTGTTGTCAATGTTATGACACAATAATTAGTCTCTTTCTTTAACATACATAGTATTTCACTAGTTTACACTCGAGTTTATTATATTGTCCGTCTTTTGTGATACCTGGTTACTCTTCACACATATTATCTTTATTACAGGATAACATAGCATTATATTGGTTGGTCTGAGATGTCCTTTTTCATAGTGTGACAAATCTCACTCTTATAAGTTAAATTCTTTCATAATTGATCTTATTTTCAACTGAGTTTGTTCGTTTTTAAGGTATACTGAAGTATTGTACCATTCTCTTTTATTTTTGCCAACATTTTGTAAATATTTAGCCAGATATGACTATTTTTGTACTGGTTGATTGGCCCCAGCCATACATGGTATAGGTAAATATTTTGCTAACTTGACTATTACAATGTCAAAGTTAGTCAAATATATTAGTATAGTCGCTTTATATTATATTTCAACTTTCTAATGCAATTTGGTTGCATTTTGGCAACATTAAATCCATAAATCATACAATATTATATGCCTACCACATGTTTTTAGTTAATACTGTTTTTGGCTATTTTGACTGCCCTTTATTCATTTGACAGCTTTCTTTATCTAAGATAAATTGTTCATTTTTGTCTGCTTGACAATTACATATAGTTTTTATTTCAATTTGATAATAATTAATTTTTACATGAAATCTGAGTGTTTGGTCTCAAATCCAACACATTAATATTTTTTGTCATAACAATTATATAATTTTTAATTTAACTTAGATTCTTTCTAATAATGTATTTAAGTCATTTAATACATTTATTTTATTTACATTACATAATATAATAATGGATCATGTCCATTCATTCACAATAAATAGTTCTTTATACTCTATTCAGAGTTACTAAACTCAATAATTAATGACTTCATTTTGGTTGATCCTGATATTATTTGTCTCTCTCATAGTATCTTATGGTTTTTTCACTGTTATTCACTTTAATAATATATATGGGGTTTGTGTCTTAGTCACAGTCTGGTCGTTTTTCATGTTAGTAGTAATAATTATTAGACAATATTACAAAATTTCTTTAGGGCTACTTGGGTTCGATACTGTCCACCTCACTCTCCTCTTATGATAAATTGCTATGTAAATGGTTTCCTTTATGGAACGTTCTGTGACGTTACATATGCCTCTCCGTTAAAATTGATAATTTTTGAAAAACATATCTTTGGGTTTGATGAAATTATCATCTCTATATTAACCTTTTATTAGCTTCTTTATATTTCATTCTTTTATCTTATAATTAAATTCCTGTACTGCTCCTTTAATATATTAATCCAACTCGATATTCCTAGTTCGTTCTTTGTCGTATCACCTATTCCTTTCCTTTCTACCTTGATGTTAATTATTTAATCTTTGATATAATTCCCTATCAATTCCCTAACTTTCATAGAGGGTTGGGAGTCAGAGTGGCTCGCTATGGCATACATTCTCTGCCCTTCCCTATCTATAACTACTGAAATCAGAGGCAACACATCCCTGTCCAGAAAATAATAATTGCACCTTCGCAAAAAAAAATAATAATAATAATAAAATAATATTCAAAGATCATAGGCTCCTACACATAAATTCCCTTTCTTAAACTCTTCTGATTATTTCACAATTATATTATTATATCGTTCTCCGCAGGTAAAATTATCGTTTAAAATCATTCAATGTTAATAGCTATATTCATTCATCATAACCTCCTTATGTAACACACTGTTTTCCTTTTTTTTCATTTATCATTTCCATTTAGTATCAAATATATGACAGTATTTCTCCTTTTTTTTTTCTCCTTTACTAAGTACGGGTAAGCTGGTAAATATACGTTGACATGGCTATTGGAAATAAATCTTGCCTATGGTGGAATGTGTCCATCTCGTATTATTTATTAATAATAATTACTTGTATAATAATTTTTATATTTATTTAATAATCTCTACCTCCTTTCTAATTATGGGTAAGTTAGAAAAATTCATGTTAACATGTTTTTTGTTAAGGTACCTTCTCAATGATGCTGTATTTGACTTGGGTTTTTCTAATCATGGTACTTTTTCAATGATGCTTGATTATACGTACCTTTTACTTTGTTACTAACCGTGTTGGTTACCTCGTAGGTATTGTTTTTATTGTCTCTGGTTATCGTGAAAGGTCCTGTATATAAAAGTAGCAATTTCCTCGTTATGCCTTGTATAGCGCTGGGCAATTCTCTATTTTTAACTAACACCTTTTCTCCTACCTCATATTTAATTGCCTTGGGCTGTGATTTGACATATTTTTTCCGCTGCTGTTCCGTTTTTTCTAACACCTTGTTATAAAATTTAGTTCTTTCAAATTGGTATGCGGGTTCGTCGGGAAAATTAATAATCTCTTTTATCTCTCGTGGTGGGGGTCTTTCGAACATAACTGTGTATGGCGACACCTCGATGGTATTGTGATGTGAGAAATTGAGAAAATCCTCGGTTGATGCTATGTATTCGTGCCATCTTTTCTGTTCGTTATGGCAGTAGGTTCTCAGCAACCATCCTACTTCCCTTAACTTTCTCTCGGCTGGGTTACTATTCGGGTGATATACGGACGTTTTGTACGTTTTTATTCCGTGTTCTCCAAGGTTTTCCTTCCAAAGCTTTCCCCTAAACTGGGTACCGTGGTCCGTAATTATCGAATACGGTCGGCCTACCTCCATTATATATCGTTCTATTATGATGTCTATTATCTTCCTGGTCGTTGCCCTAGTTATTGGGTATAGCTTGGTATACTTGCTAAAATGGTCGAAGATGATTACGATAAATTTATATCGGTGTCTCCCACCGCTGCATGGAAATGGTCCACAGATATCGAGAAATACCTTTTCCAATTTTTCGGTGGATGTTATGGGTATCTTGACCCCATCTTTTCTCTCGTTATCACACTTTACTTTTTGACAAATATCGCACGACCGTATCGCCAGTTGCACCTTCTTATTCATTCCTTTGATGTATGTTTGCTCTTCCAATGCCTTCCTTACTTTGAGGGCACCCATATGTCCGTACCTGTCGTGATAGTCAATTATTAGCGGTCTCTCTATTGCTGGTGGGATTACTAACTTCCAATTCTCTTGGTGCGGGGTATTCCTTATAAACAAAGTGTCGTGTATACAGTAATATCTATTTATGACCTCATCGCCTTCCTGTACCCGTTTTCTAATATCTCCTAATCTTGGATCGGCCTCTTGTTGTGACTTTATATTGTTTAAAATATTTTTTAAATCTTCCCTGCTCTTAATAATATGGTATACTTTTGCTAATTGTTCCTTTTCGCCGTCAAAGGTTTGGTCTGGTATATTGACGCGAGATAGGACGTCGGCTGCTACGTTCTGTTTGCCGGGTATATATTCCCATGTGATATTATATTCTTGCAAGGCCAAAACCCATCTCGTCAGCCTTCTGTGGTTCAGCTTACAATGCTTTAAAAATGATATAGATTTGTGGTCGCTTCTAACTGTTATGGGGTACCCTAATATATATGTCCTAAATTCACCGCATGCGAAAACTACACTCAACAATTCTTTTTCGGTAGTATTGTAGTTTCGTTCGCAATTGTTCAGCACGTGGCTAGCGAAGCTAATTACTAAATGGTTACCATCCTGATCTTCCTGATATAGGGCTGCACCTAAACTCACGTTACTGGCATCACAGTTTAGAAAAAATGGTTTTGTAAAGTCGAGATGATGCAACATTACTGCTTCTAAAAACTTTTCCTTTATGAGATTGAGCACTCCATCCTGCTCTGGTCCCCAAGTCCATTTGTCTTTAGCTGATAACTGCTTTTGGAACCTGGCAGTTAGCTCTGAGTAATTGGACCGAAACTTTCTGTAATAGTTACAGATTCCTAAAAATGACTGCAGCTGTTTCCTATTCTTTGGTGTGGGGAATTTCTGTATGGCCTCTACCTTCTCTTTGGATGGAGTAATCCCTTGTTCTGTTAGATTAAATCCTAAAAATTTCACCTCATTTGCAATGAATTGGGACTTGTCTAATTTGAGGGTGATATTATTCTCTGATAGTTTCTCTAACACCTGTTCAACCCTATTACAATGGTCGTCCCAATTCGCTGAAGTTACCAGTAGATCGTCGACGTATACTGTCGTAAACTTCAGTACTTCCTGCCCCAATATTCTGTCCATTATCTTTACAAACACCGCCACAGAATTTATTAAACCAAAGGGTAACCGCTTAAACTGATAGTTTCTGCCCTCGAATATGAATGCCATATATTTCCTACTATCAGGGTGGAGTTCTACCTGCCAGTAGCCACATACGGTATCCCATGAACTTATATACTTTGTTCCGTGAAACTTTTTCAATATCTCCTCTATCTCCCCAGGTGATGTGCGGTCATTAACAATCATCTTGTTGATCTCCCTAGCATCGAGACATATACGTACCTTTCCGTTCTTTTTTGGCACAGCTATGATTGGGCTGGTAAAGGGCGAATGACTATACTCGATTATGTCGTCCTCTATCATCCTGTTCAATTCTTCCCTGACTTCGTTCTTTAGCGAGTAGGCGATCGGGTACGATTTCCTGTTAAATTCCACCGGAGTTTTGAATTTTATGGTGCATTGATAATCTCTGGCTTTACCTGGAGCGTTTGAGAATATGTGTTTGTATTTGTTGTATACCTTGATTAATTGTTCTGCCTGTATTTCGCTGATCAGATCTCTTGCTTTTGTCCTTCGGAAATCCCGTATCTCTTCTAATTTTTCTAACCACAACTCTGGGTTTTCCTCCTGATGTAAAGGCATGTTTATAGGTCGATCGGCACAATAATAATGCTTCACTATCGCTTGATAAGGTGTGTTGTCTGTACCATCTCCTTGGACATTGATTAAATTATTGGTCCAAATTCCCTTGTTAGTTTTTAAAGTTATCATCTTACCTTCTAAATCTATTACTGCATTATATGGCCTAAGTATATCGCAGCCTATTAGGATACTCGTGGGTAAATTATTCGCCACTAATAACCCTACTGGTATCGTTACCCCATTACTAGTCATCTCTAATGACACCTGTTTCTTTATCGATTTATTTTGCCTCCCCGTTGCTCCGACTAGAATGATGTTATTTATAGGCAGAGTGGGTATTGGTAAATTACTATTTTGTTTGATCCGCTCTAACTCTACACTATCGATAAGCGATACATTTGACCCCGTGTCAATGAGTAATATTGCTTCTATGCCATTGATATTTGCCTTGATTTGTACGATATCATTATTCCCTTTGTTATGGTTTTTAACGATATTGTCACTCTCTTCTAATAACTCTTCTCTAATATCCTTAAGATAATTATTTATTCTTAATGTCATAGTCCCGTCTTTGTCCTGTTATGTTTGTGACTAGCCACCCCATAATATTGGTTCAGTGAAGGGCGGTTTTCCTTTTCCACTGCCGCGTTTAGTTTAAATGAGCCATGGTCTCATTGGCCCGGTCTCCCGGAACATTGGGTTGCTGACCCGTCTGTGTTTCCTGCCTGACCTCGGGATTACCATTAACAGGTTGGCTATTCGTCGTATTGCCCTGGCTACCTGGCGCCTGTTGTGGGTAAAACATGTAAGTGGATATATTGGGTGGATATGGCCGTCGGTTATTGGCCATTGTATAGTTTACCTGGGGCCTATATTCTTGATTTCTCCTATCGCCTCCTCCTTGGTCGCCCCCGTTACGATAATTATTACGTTGACCGTAATTATTTCCCCTATAGTTATTCCCGCGATAACTGTTTCCCTGGTGGTAGGTTCTACCGTAATTATTCCCGGTGTAATTACCTCTGTTTGGTCCCGGATAGTTGCGGTTATTTGGACCCTGAGTGTTATCACTTCGGCCATTTGGTGGGGTATTATTATTCTGACTATTCGTGTTAAGGTTGTTACCGTTTCCACCTCCATTCCGGTTTGGTCCGTTATTGTTGCTATTGTATTCTACCTTACGATTGGGGGGTTGGTAATCCTGGATCCTTCCAGTGGATTCACAATTTTCTAGTAATTTGGCTAGATCGGCTATTTTACTGAGCTGTTGGTACAATTGGGCGTCTTTGATACCATAGCTGTAGTGTCCAGCTAACTGCCTTACCAAACATTCCTCCGGGATTGGCGGTATCAACTTTCGTGCCAAACATACCTTTCCTAGGAAATAAGACATCGGGGACTGTCCATTGGACGCGTCGTATTTGCCATATAATATGTCCATCCTTACCCTGTTTTGTGCAGTCTCCGACCAATACTTTTCCTTGAACTGGTGTTTAAACTCGGCTAAATTCGTGATTTCGGGTCGTACCGCTATCCACCAGTTATCCCTAGTGTTTTTAAACGTCTCGTCTAGCATTTCCCTTATCCTGTCCCACCTTGTTTCTCTATTTCTCCCAATAAACTCTTCCATTCTTTCTAAAAATTCCATTGGGTTTCGACGATAGTTTTGGAAGTTAATTACCTCCCTGTTTTCACTATGACACGTATGAGTATTTAATATAGGTGTGTCTCTCAGCGCCTCCAATCTTTCTTGCAGGTTTTTCTCTCTCTGGTCTATTTCCTGTATGCTATTTTTGTTAGTTTTTATTTGTTCGTCCAGCCTGTTAGCGATGTCATATGTTCTCTGCATCCTCTCGCTAACGTCTTTCTGGACTTCTCCCACCTCCTGCATGATGGCATCTTGGTTCTGCCTTACTTTGTTTTCGAGATTTCTAACATCTTGTTTGGTCTCTACTGTTTGTTCCTCTATATTTTCAAAACGGGTATTATTTCCCTCCTGTAATTTTTCCAACTGTTTCTCCATGTTTTCGACCTTCCTGTCACTATCGATTTTATTATCATCGATCTTTTTGTTTACTGTTTCGTACTTCATGCTAATTTCTTTTTTCAGGGACTCTATGTATTTTTTATTCTCCTCCTGAAATAGCTCCATCTTTTTCCCATTATCATCTATTTTCTCTGTTATATACTCCCTTAAAGATTCTATGTTTTTGTCTAATTTCTCCTTATCTTCCAGTCTATTTTTATTCATGGATTCTATTATTTCCGCCTTGTCTACCTGTCTATTTTTATTACTCTCCTTCAGGGATTCTGTATTTTTGTTCATATCCTCCTTCATTCCTTGGAGCATCATCATTATTGCATTCATGTCAACGCTTGCTGTTATTTTTTCTGGTTCGGGTTTCTCTGTTTGTTCTACCATTTGTATGGGTTCTTCTCCCGTTTGCTCCTCTAATTCGTCTGCCGCTTGTACCGGTCTTTCCATTTCTAGTGTGGGCGGTTCTAACTCTATTTCCTCCATTTGTACTGCCTCTCCGTCTTCCACACTTAACTCGGGTTCCACATTCTTCTTCGCCTTTTTTCCCTTAGGTTGCGGCATTTTGATCTGTTGGTAGTTGCCGGGCTTGTTCCGTTTTTTCAAGCCTCACTAGTTGGGCTGCCAATTTATAACAAAAAGAAATAGTGTAAAAGTGTTGTTATATGTTGTAAAATGTCGGGCGTTACCTCCGCGCACTTTTTGTTACTTACCGGTGACTGGATCCTTTGCGGTGATGTAGTCCTGTAACACAACTTAATACTATGTTTTTTGTGGGCACCACTTGGAATCGTTTGTTCCAAGAAAGAAATATGATTATTAAAAAAATGAAAATTTTTAATTCTTACTTCTATGAAAAAATGTAAACAAGTCAGTTTGGTTTGAAAAAATAAAGTAAGTTTACTAATTCTCGTCTGAAGGACTAACATTCACGAACAATTATAAAATTGCAGAGTTACAAAAAAATTCATAAGTTATTATTATTATTGACAATTTTATTTCTCCAATCAAGTATCGGCTAGTATTTTCAATTTTTTACTCAGTTGAAAAGCATGAGTTTAATACGTGAAAAAATCTTTACTCTCAGGACGTGACTCCTTTGAACTACCAAGACATATCAATAAGATGCTTTACAAGAAAAATTAAGTGATTTGAAGGTGTGTGTGGCATGTGTAGTACAACTGTGTGACAAATCGTAACCAGGTAAAAAATGACTTTAATTTTGATAACTCACGTTCCAATGGTTAATTAATCTCGCACTGGACACTCCTCTCGGGTAGTTTTTCAATCTCGCCTCTTCATGTGTGCACTGAATTTATTTTAAGTCAAAATTGCGATCATTTACGATTTCCGCAATTTTTGTGAAACGGTTTGGCAGTAGAATTTCGCTCGGATCCCGCCGCTTACAGGTCAGCTGTTTCGCGTTGGTTACCAAATTGGCCGTCACAGCGCTGATACCCTTGCAGTATCGAGAAAGGCTTTGTGTATGTAATACGTTATGGGAGTTTTTTGTCAAGTTAGTTTGTCTTTGCGAACACAGCAGAATTGGTTCTCTATTTAAAATTTCGGTCCCTCCGGGGCCGTTGACGTTCTGGCTGCGTGATTTCTATTAAAATGTGCCGTGTTGCTGCTCTATTTCAGCAACACATTGGCGTAGATTCTTGTAGAGGTTAAGTCAGTCTGTTTGTCAATGTACGGGAAAAGCCTTTCTTCGGGTCTTGTGTCGATTTCTCGCCTTCGGTTTCGCCTTGACTGCGTTGATCAGTGTCGTGGGTGATGCACCTGTTCCGGATTTCAAGCTTCAAGTGTTTTTTGGGTCGAATTTGGTCTCTCTTTTATACTAATTCAGGCTGACTGTGTTCATTGACTTCCGGTATATTTGTGTAAAAATTCCTTCTAGATTGTTCGAGAATAAAGAAAATGGAACGTCATGGAACAAATTTAATTTCCGTCGAAGCTTTTAGAACAAATTTCTTATTCTTCACACTAAGGATATTTCAAAAATTACTCTGGTATTTGTCAAACAGTTTTACATTAGTACTCACAATTTGCATGCCATTATTACATTTAGATTCTCTGTTTTCAACTGAATCTAGTGATACTAATTATGATTGGTTTTTAAATAAATTAACTGTAATAAGTAACACAATATACAACTCTCACCTTGGGTTGTTGTCATTGAAAATTCAATTTTTTAGAACAAAAAATTGTTGTGAAAGTATTATGTTTCTTCCATAACATGAACACATAATATTACTATCTTCCTATAACAAAACAAACAAATTTCAACATATATAATACACAGATAATTTCAATTTTACATGGCCCATGCCCATGGCCTATGTTGTTGTCAATGTTATGACACAATAATTAGTCTCTTTCTTTAACATACATAGTATTTCACTAGTTTACACTCGAGTTTATTATATTGTCCGTCTTTTGTGATACCTGGTTACTCTTCACACATATTATCTTTATTACAGGATAACATAGCATTATATTGGTTGGTCTGAGATGTCCTTTTTCATAGTGTGACAAATCTCACTCTTATAAGTTAAATTCTTTCATAATTGATCTTATTTTCAACTGAGTTTGTTCGTTTTTAAGGTATACTGAAGTATTGTACCATTCTCTTTTATTTTTGCCAACATTTTGTAAATATTTAGCCAGATATGACTATTTTTGTACTGGTTGATTGGCCCCAGCCATACATGGTATAGGTAAATATTTTGCTAACTTGACTATTACAATGTCAAAGTTAGTCAAATATATTAGTATAGTCGCTTTATATTATATTTCAACTTTCTAATGCAATTTGGTTGCATTTTGGCAACATTAAATCCATAAATCATACAATATTATATGCCTACCACATGTTTTTAGTTAATACTGTTTTTGGCTATTTTGACTGCCCTTTATTCATTTGACAGCTTTCTTTATCTAAGATAAATTGTTCATTTTTGTCTGCTTGACAATTACATATAGTTTTTATTTCAATTTGATAATAATTAATTTTTACATGAAATCTGAGTGTTTGGTCTCAAATCCAACACATTAATATTTTTTGTCATAACAATTATATAATTTTTAATTTAACTTAGATTCTTTCTAATAATGTATTTAAGTCATTTAATACATTTATTTTATTTACATTACATAATATAATAATGGATCATGTCCATTCATTCACAATAAATAGTTCTTTATACTCTATTCAGAGTTACTAAACTCAATAATTAATGACTTCATTTTGGTTGATCCTGATATTATTTGTCTCTCTCATAGTATCTTATGGTTTTTTCACTGTTATTCACTTTAATAATATATATGGGGTTTGTGTCTTAGTCACAGTCTGGTCGTTTTTCATGTTAGTAGTAATAATTATTAGACAATATTACAAAATTTCTTTAGGGCTACTTGGGTTCGATACTGTCCACCTCACTCTCCTCTTATGATAAATTGCTATGTAAATGGTTTCCTTTATGGAACGTTCTGTGACGTTACACATTACATAAATAAGATAAAAATGGCAGGAAATAATAATGAAAGTACTGTAATTGATTTTAATGAATCAGCTATTATGAATAATTGTGAAGTCCACTCGACTCCAAATGTGGGTCAGGACAATAAAATAGAACTAAATGTCACAAGTGAAAAGAATATTACAGATGATTCGGGGATTCAAATAACCCCAAAATTATGTAGGGAAAGTAAAATTAATGATGATGAAGTCAGCTTCACTGACAGTAAAACAGAAAGTCAGTCAGCGCCGACCTTAGTTAAGAAAGAGAATACTAGTGATATGATGCAGTTACTGCTGAATAAATTTGATAGCAAATTCGATGAACAAAAAAGTAATTTTAATAATAAATTCGAGGAACAAAAGAATAGTTTTGAAGCTAGATTTGATGAACAAAATGATAAAATTAAAAATAATTTTAATGAAAAGTTGAATGAGATCAGAGACGAAATTAAACAACAAAACATTGATATTAATGAAATACACGAAAAAGTGACCGGGTCACAAAAGAATATTGATGATAAACTGAATAAAATAAATATTACAGTAAAACAACAGTTAGATAAGCTTGGGAGAAATATTGAAAACAAGGTGAGTAATAATGTTTGTTATGATGATGTAAACAAGAGTGAAATATTATTGAATAAAATTAATGGTGATATGCTGAGTAATAGTTGTAGTGATAATAAGAGTAGAAAGTTAGTTGGCGTTAGTAATGAAGTAGTAATAAGTACTGATGAGTTTGAGAAAGAATGGAGAGAGAGTTTAAATGCAGAGTATAAAAAGAGGGCAAATTTTTCTTGTAGTATAGGTGAAGAAAAAACTTCACCAGTGTTGTTGGAGGACAAGAGTTCCTCGATAGTTTTTGTAGAAGACAAAAGGTCTTCAAGATGTCAAATAAGTTGTTTGTGTTTATCTGGTAGAGCCAGATGGTGTTTAAATAGTTTTGTGGTATTGCCCTCTGTGTGGAGTGAGAATATGAAATGGTGTGGTATTGAAAGTGATAATAAAGAGCGAGATAGAGTGATAGAGTTGTTCAGACTAAGTAGAGATTATGAAAGTTTAGTAGTAGGAATAAATATTGAAAGAAATGATTATATTAAAAATAGTAGAGACTTACCTTGCTTAATAAACGATTATATTGATGATAATAATATATACTTACCTGTAGTGAGGGTCAGCATATTAGTAACAGCTGACGACTATAGTGATGAAAAATTAAAGGATGTGATTGTAATAACAAATACTGACGGAGACTTGACAAAAAATATTAATGTAGATATGATTTATGATGAGGTAATAATGGGGGGTAACCCTATGTATCATTATTGTGGCACAATGGAAAAAACAAATTTTTATGGGTATTATACAAATGATATCCATATGAGACATATAAATAAAAATGAAAAATGCTATGTGATAAGAAGACTAATTTTCGATGATGGGGGTTGAGAAATATGGATGAACATTTAATTATGTGAATAATGGTAATGACCTGACTGATTTATGTAATGAAGTGTAGTAAACAAGAAAATTATTATGAAAATCTGTAAATAAATGTGTTAATGTAAATGTAGTGTGTCAATATTATCTTGTTGTAATGTATATTATAGCTTATGTGTAACACATGTTGGTAATAAGAATGAAGGGTATAATAATAAATAATAATAATATTTTACCAAATAATTCACAGGATGTACGAAGGAACTTTGTTTTGTATTGTGTGTTTAAATTACAAGCGTTCTAAATATTGTAACTAAAGCTAAATTGTTATGATTGGAGTTAAAATGAAGCTAATTTAAAAATGTGAATTCTAATGAAGTCAAATTAATTTTGATTTAAATTGTGATTTGAATTGTAATAAATAGTAATTGATTAAAACGTACAAACTAACAAGATTTATAGAAATTGAAAATTGAAGGAAGTACATGTGTCAGTAGTGTTGTAATCAGAATGTTGAGACTGAGCCTGTTTATAAAATAAGTCTTGCAGACCATTGTTGATGTAAACAGGTGTGTTGTCTGTTGTGACTAAGGTTTATAGTCATGTGTTGTAGTTGACAACAACAAGAATGTTGTAGTTTGATGAATCAGTGCTAGGAGTAAATCTTATTATGAAAAGAAATAAAAGACGTGATGAAATGGAGGTAGTTTTTTTTACAATGTAGCAAGGAAATAAAGTAGTGTCCTGATTGTAATGTAGCTAAAATTTATAGGAGAGGATGTTGTTAATGTAGAATCATTTTGATAAATGTAATTAAAGTAAATGAAATTGTTTTAAACAAATGAGATTGATATTATTAGGAGTTGATGAATTAAACTAAATGAAATTGTTAAATCAATAAATTAAAAAGGTGACTTTTAATAATGAATTTAAACTATAATGGTTAATTAAATAATAATTGATGAAAACGCAATGATTGAAACATTCATTTAAAATTGAATATTGAAGGAAATTTTTGGGTAAAATATAATCAAAAAATGTTTAGGCTGAGATAGTGTTTGGAAAATAAGATGGGCATATAACTGTTCATGTAAACCTTTATAAATGTCAATCTATGTTTTATGTTTAACTGTAGATTCCCCACCTAAGTGCGGCCATTACCTCACCGGATCATGACCGTGAAACTAGTTAATTGTGACAAATCATAAATTTTATTTGTTATAACCGGCTTGTGGTTTGTTTTGTTTTGTTAACCCGGTGGTTTGTTAGATTTAGTAGGGGGGTTATTTTTAGGGGAATCTACCAAATTTTGGAACAGGGCTATTTTCACCCAGATAGGGGTGGTAGTCCATTAGGGGCGTATTATTCAATACTAGTAAGTATATTAAACTGAATTTTTTATTGTAACACCGAAGCAAGGATGGGGCTGGAATAAAAGAAAAAATGTCCACCCCTTCCGCATCAGTCCTTGTGGAAGCAACTGGGCGCTACAGTCCAGGGGGGGAAATAGTGAGTGTGGATTAGGGGGTGACCCAGTTACAGGTCATGAGGGAGATGTGATTACGGCTAGGATGAGGTCTGCAAGGGCCAAGAAGCCTAGTGCTGAACACAGTAGAATGTAATGGGTATCAGGGGTTAAGGGATTAGTAGGGGGGGAGAAAAAAAAATAGTTGAGCATAAATATTCTTGAGGATAATTTATATAATAATGATAAGTAATAAATTGTGATTTAATGCGATTTTGTATAATTAATGTGTTATTTTGGATGGGTAATATTGTAATGGGAACATTATTTAATTTGTCTGGAATGCATATGTACCAAGGCTAGGATACTTATATTGTTCTGTTAACATTGTATCTTCTAGGGTTAAGCTTTATTGTTGAACCAATGTAACTTGTTGAAGGTGAGTCGAAATCATTGTGATAGTGTGTGAGCATGGGCCTGATGGTTAAATTTTAATTGATCCAAGTAACTGATGGACGATTTACAAGTTATATCACAATGTAGTCAAATGCATATTATATTTTGTAATAAACATGAACCAGTACTTTACAATTAATGAACCAGTATGGCTAAGAGGAAACCAATCAGTTGTGGATATGGTATATTGGTAAACCTTTTTGTTAATTTTTAATTGGATGTTTCAGAGTCTGGTGATACTGTGGCGGGTATCGTTCCGAGCTTATGGTGTTGGGATCTCGAGTAGAGAAATCCAGTAAGATCAGATGGGTGCTGCCACAGTCCCCAGACTAGGGGGGTAAGTACCCATGATTTTAGTAGAGAGTTCAGGGGGGTTGCGGTGCCATATCCTCACTGATCCTCTTAGGTTTTAGGCAATGAGAGTTTGTATGCTTTGGCATACAACCTCTCATTGGGGGGGTATTGTAACAGTACAGAATTGTGGGCTACAATAGTTTCAATTTCAATTCAGTTTTAATTTTTCAATTGTCAGTATTCACCTGTGAGGTGCCCCAGTGTAACCAGCAACATTCACTGTTATCATAAATTGTTGATGTCTGGAGACAGCCCAAGCCAGACGTTTTACGTAATAGCCCCAGCAGCAGTCTTTGTGAATCACAGTATGCAGATTGTCATCACAGTAGTAACATCAGACAGCAGTAAGAAGCTAAAGCATTACGAGTTAATTAAAAATTATTAATATTGAAATATTGATATTGCTCAGTTTTCTTTTATTGTGTTAACTACTTTTCGTGAAACTTCCAGGGTCTCGTCAGGTGTACTCATTAGCAGAGAGAAACAGGTGAACGCAAATGACCAACACACATGTGGTTAATGAACACTTTTTATTTTATACGACTAACTCCCATCTCGTCAATTTCTTTTATACTATTTTGAACATATATTTGGCCACGGGGCTCCATTGGTAAAACAATTCATTATTTAATTAATTATTAACTTATATAAAAACAACAAATCAAATGAATTTAATTATTATATAAAAATTACGCAACCAGCACTTCTTATAAGGCCTATATTTTTACATTCACTCAATTACGCATACTTTCACACTTTTAAATTTCTTTTTTATTTTACTGAGCTCAATTTGAAAATGCCATTATTTAATGATATTTTAAAATGTTTACTTTCCTGTTAAATGTGTAGAAATTCAACTGGGCGTCAACTCGTGTTTTACACTGTAGCGGTCTTATTTCACTGTTGCACTTTCACATTTTATGGTCGACCGGTCAATTTTGTAACTATGGATGAATATTTATCCACAAACTGTTGTATTTTGAAATGTATAACAATTTACATTTTCTGCTATATGCGGGCCCGCAAATTACGCACAGCCGGCGGACGCGACAGTTTTTATGCGTCCGTCACTTTTAGATGTTGTTTTCCAACTGCCTTTGTTTGCTGTGTGTCACAACGCTGCTGGCTCTGACACACCCTGCATTCTTTGTTATGTAACGCGCTGACGTAAGGTGGTATGATGATTCGTTACATAACTTGTTGACAGTTTTTGTGTGTCATTAGTTGACCTTGGCACAATTCCGTCGGTTTTATAAAATATTACAGAATAATTGTCACATGCAGTGCTGCCACTGTCGCTTTCGTCGCAACCACTAAATTTACCTTTGCTTGTGTTTGTCCCTATTATTCAAAAAATGTTATTGTTTTATGAAAAAAAATACAAACTGCTTTATTACCCCAAAATAGGTTCGTTACAATACCCCCTCAATGAGATATTTTATGCCGAAGCATAAAAAATCTCATTGACACATTCATACCTGCTAAAGGGATCAGCCAGGATATGTCGCCACAACCCCCTGTATGGTTTACAAAAAAAATAATCAACTCACCCTTGGTCCGGTGACTGTGACCGACCTGAATGACAATACTGGACTTCTCTCTCGAGATCCCAACACCGTAGAGTCAGACAGATACTTAACGCCCCTGCTCTGACGCGCTGGCCAGCTCAGGTCCGCCGCCACAGCATCACCAAACACTGAAACAACAAATCAAATATCAAATAGTGGCCTTGTGCAACACCATATCCCCAACTGATCTGTTTCCCCTTAACGGTGCTGGTTTGCGCTAAGAAGCACTGGTTTTGTTTTTTACTTACTTCTAACATATCAGAATACCTAACAACAACATGATCGCCTATGATAAATTCCATAATCTCATTCTATCTACTTTCTCTTGTTAACTTTATCCCAAAATTCAAAATCATTGCCCTGATTCCCATCAGAATTTAAATAAACAAACGACTGACTCATAAACGTTTCCCATTACCATATTACATTTCTCTCATCTCCAATTTAAAATGCATTTAAATTCATAAAATTCTCTTACACTAACAAACACAATATAACATAAGAAAACATAGTACACTCATAATTCACATTGTTATCCTTATCTTAAAATAAACAATTTGTATTTAAAATTCACACATTATACATCATTAAGTTTGCATATAAAATCAGAAAATTACCTTTTAATCTCAATTTAACTTTTATTAATTCGTTTCTCAAAAAAAAAAATTTTTTTTTTTTCAATCTTTTTTTTACACATCATTTCATTTATTATTCCCTTTCATTAATTTGGGTGATTCTACGTTATTCATTATAATTCACTTTATCAACTTGGCATTTACTCATAATCTTACCCTTTTTATTACTCTAACGCTCCCTTACAAAATCTTTAACTAGTATGACACCCCTCTATCAAAAAATCTACTAACCCTTCTCTACCTCTAACTACTTACTACTTTAACTCAATTCGCCACCTTCTCTCTATACATAAAAAAAAATTACTCTCTAACCCTTTGTACATAGGATATGTGTTTCCCCCCCCAAAAAACTCAATTCCCGTTCTCTGGCCCCTGGATTCTACCTAAGGCGGCCCCGTCTCCACTAAAATCTATCCCTATCCCGTCCCAACTTATCATTATGTTGCGGACTCCCACATTACACTACCCCCTACTACAAAATTACCATCCCCAAACAATCTCAATCTCATTACCTCACTACAACTTCAACAAAATAACAACATCAATTATAAACAACAATATATCAATCAAAACTCTACATAAATTCTCCATTACTACTGTGTCTCCATCAATACTTCTCAAAATTCTATAACATACATTAACTCAAAACAACATTACATTATTTTCATCTCTACTATTTCTTTAACTTTGACTTCAATTTGGACAGATCTATATGTCCCACAAATATTCATCACCCAACTTCTATCTTTTGCAACCCATTGAAAATTTTAACTATCACAACTTTATTTCATTTTATTTTAAAATCTATAAACACATTAAAAACATATTATTATATTTTTATAACCCTCATTCCTAACATACTACATGCAATTAACACAATAAGACATAATAAACACAATATAGGAAGTATGTAGTGCATCTATTTTCAAATCAAAACAAAATTATTTAGTAGCGAGTCATCATTATTAAAATACAACATATTTCTAATTCGTTACCCCCCTGGATAACCTCCCTGCCACACACACACACACACACACACATCTTAACATAACATAATAAACAAATAACATTAACCTTGATTATTAGCATACATTAAACAAACAATTCTCTTTTAAATAATTTGTATAAAACTTATAAACATTATTATTTGAAATTTTTATTAACTCTTTTAAATGTCATTATTTCATTATTTATCCTTCGTTGCCATTATATTCCTCAACATTTTCAAATTTATTATTAATCTATATTTTTAACCATTATGCTATTCCACAAACTGAGTCGAGTCCCTGTTCGGGCGCCATTTAAAGCATTACGAGTTAATTAAAAATTATTAATATTGAAATATTGATATTGCTCAGTTTTCTTTTTGTTGTGTTAACTACTTTTCGTGAAACTTCCAGGGTCTCGTCAGGTGTACTCATTAGCAGAGAGAAACAGGTGAACGCAAATGACCAACACACATGTGGTTAATGAACACTTTTTATTTTATACTACTAACTCCCATCTCGTCAATTTCTTTTTGTATCTTATTTATATCACTAGTCAGTTCATCTCTCACTCCAACAATAACCTCATTCATACTTTCCAAACGGCTATTCATATTTATTTCACTCGCTCTCAATTCGCTCCTCACATTTATGAACTCGTTATTTAAATCAGTCAGTTTAACATTTATAGTATTTACTTGTGATTTGATCTCAGTTTTTAAATTATTATTTTCTGCTTTGCTTTCAGCTTTCATTCCTGACATCATTTCCATTATTAACGCTAATTGGTTAAATATATTTACCCCCTTGTCTTTACTACCCTCCGCTACTACAGTTTCGTCTACATTTGTTTCAACACTTTCATCAACAAAATCATTGGTTGTTACCATATGATCTTGCGTAACATTTAGAATAGATTCTTCTACGTTACTTTTACCTAAGTCTGCGTTCTTACTTCCCTCTGCCATTTTTCGACCCGTTTGTAAATTAATTTAATTATTTAATTCACAAAGTCCCTGTTCGGGCGCCATTTAAAGCATAACGAGTTAATTAAAAATTATTAATATTGAAATATTGATATTGCTCAGTTTTCTTTTATTGTGTTAACTACTTTTCGTGAAACTTCCAGGGTCTCGTCAGGTGTACTCATTAGCAGAGAGAAACAGGTGAACGCAAATGACCAACACACATGTGGTTAATGAACACTTTTTATTTTATACGACTAACTCCCATCTCGTCAATTTCTTTTATACTATTTTGAACATATATTTGGCCACGGGGCTCCATTGGTAAAACAATTCATTATTTAATTAATTATTAACATATAAAAACAACAAATCAAATGAATTTAATTATTATATAAAAATTACGCAACCAGCACTTCTTATAAGGCCTATATTTTTACATTCACTCAATTACGCATACTTTCACACTTTTAAATTTCTTTTTTATTTTACTGAGCTCAATTTGAAAATGCCATTATTTAATGATATTTTAAAATGTTTACTTTCCTGTTAAATGTGTAGAAATTCAACTGGGCGTCAACTCGTGTTTTACACTGTAGCGGTCTTATTTCACTGTTGCACTTTCACATTTTATGGTCGACTGGTCAATTTTGTAACTATGGATGAATATTTATCCACAAACTGTTGTATTTTGAAATGTATAACAATTTACATTTTCTGCTATATGCGGGCCCGCAAATTACGCACAGCCGGCGGACACGACAGTTTTTATGCGTCCGTCACTTTTAGATGTTGTTTTCCGACTGCCTTTGTTTGCTGTGTGTCACAACGCTGCTGGCTCTGACACACCCTGCATTCTTTGTTATGTAACGTGCTGACGTAAGGTGGTATGATGATTCGTTACATAACTTGTTGACAGTTTTTGTGTGTCATTAGTTGACCTTGGCACAATTCCATCAGTTTTATAAAATATTACAGAATAATTGTCACATGCAGTGCTGCCACTGTCGCTTTCGTCGCAACCACTAAATTTACCTTTGCTTGTGTTTGTCCCTATTATTCAAAAAATGTTATTGTTTTATGAAAAAAATACAAACTGCTTTATTACCCCAAAATAAGCCCGTTACAAAGCAGAATACAGTGTATTAACATTTTTAACCGGTAGCCTCGGGTGTGTAAGATAGGCCGAAAGTAAAAATGGCCTATCTAATAAAACATGTAAAAAGTTCCATTGCAACTCATGGTAGTGCGGCCAGAAAATCAGCATACAGTTCATTAATAAAATGGTGGCCTCGGGCGTGTAAGATAGGTGGAAATATAAGTAGGCCTATCCAATACAATCAATAAAATGTATAAACAATATAGCGCGGCCAGAAAAAATTAACCATCTAAGTGCGAGTAAAATTGTGTCGGCCGACTTTATCTTACATTTATAATGTGGAACCATTAAACAAATCAGTGAAAACTTAAAAAAAAAAAAAAAAAAAAAAAAAAAAAAAAAAAAAACAGTAAACTTAGTACCAACAGTGGCGTGAGTGCACGCGAACCAAGAAAACGGTCAACACAGTACAACAAACCACAGGGACACACACGGTGGATTGGTAACTAACAACCCTAAATATGTATATTAAAAAATCAGTTTAAAAAAAATGTTAATAGTTACATGTAAACCTAAATAATTGAGATCTCTAAGGGAAAGGTTTTTTGTTTTTATAAAAGAAAATAAGAAGGGGAAGAGATATAAATACGTATTGGTTCATACAAAAAATAAATAATTTGTAATAGGTTAGAATTAAGAAAGATTCCATTTGTTAATCTATGTGATTATTATTTGTTATTATTCAATGTATTTTTAATACAACAAGTAGAACTTTAATTGTTATCAAAGTAGCCTAAAACGAAATACTTAACTTGTTTAATAAACCAGAAGCATTTGTTTGAATATAAACTGCATATTTATATTTGTACCGTTCATCTCAAATAATCCTTTCTGCAGCTGTGTTCGTCTGTACGACTCTGGAATAGAACCCTAAGGTAAGAGTTTAATATAAATAAATTGAATTCACTTATACTGTTTCAGTGACGCCCGAGAACAGGGACTCGAGTAATTAATTAGTTTGATATAACATATATTGTTTCAATGGTATTCAACAGACTGAGACTGGATGCTATGTACATTTTGCGTAAGTGTGTGCGCATTGACGTAATTGTCTGGTATATCGAAATAGGAAAAGCCCTGATTATGCGTCATTGTTGTTATGTTCTGTATGTTTTTTAATGACGTTTCGTATTGTTGGCCAATGACAATTATATAACGCTGTGTGTCGCCGGTCATGTAGGCTTGACCTTGGAATCGTCCCGCACCTATGTAACTGCGTTGTTTTCGTTAAACACAGGGAAAATTACTCTGCCCATTTACATGTGTGCAAAATACAATAAAATAATTCCTTTTGTACCATAAATATGAAAACAGGCTTTTGTCCTGTTACAAAACCCCCTCAATGAAAGGTTTTATGCCGAAGCATAAAAACTTTCATTGACCCATTCACACTTCCTAAAGGGATCAGCCCAGATATGTTGCCACAACCCCCTGTAGTGTTAATATAAAAAGAAATACAATCACTTACCCTTGGTCCGATGATGATGATCGTACCTGTCCGACCCTACCGGACTTCTCTGACAAGATCCCAACACCATAAGGCCGGTCAGGCACTGAACACTCCTGCTCTGATGCACCGGTCAGCTCAGGACCGCAGTCACAACACCATCAAACTCTGAAACATGAATACAAAATTTAAAATAGTTGCCTTATCTATTCCTATATCCACAACTGATATGTCTCCCCTTAGATGCATTGGTTTGTGTTTTGAGGCATTGGTTTGCTTAACTCTAAAAATCTCCTTCAACAATCAAAACAAACAAGATTTAGGACAGAGAAATCCATTTCCACTTTTGACATTCCTACATTTATCAAAGCTTTCTGACTCCAGTCAATATTAACTTAATTCCCTCACCACAAGAAAACATTATTATACTAAGCATAACACATAAAACAACTTTTTAATTTTCAAAGCAACAACCATTATCTCCATCATTTTATATAAAACCAAAAAATATACCTATTATGGCAAACACTTCAAATATTTTAAAATTTTCTTTACTCAGCTTTAATGATACTCATATTTCTTTGCAACAGAATCATAATTATATATTTTTATAACAAACACCAATATCGACATTATTTCTTTAACATTTAATATTTCAACTTAGTTACCGTTACTACCAATAACAATAAAACATAATAAAACATTGAACATCAAACATTAACATTGTTACATTTACATTACATAGTTCATATCTAAATAACTTGTACCAAAACTTTATAACATTTTTATTATCAACTCTCTATTCAACTTTTAATTAGTTAACATTTATTGTATCATTAGATTCTATAAAAAATTTCAAATTTATTATTAACCTTTCTGTTACATCACCTTTCTACTATGAATTTTCTTTTTCTAACCTTTTCATCAATACTTATCTAGTTTGGGTGACTCTCTATTATTCACTATTATCTATATCTTATTTTGGCATTTATCTATCTAACCTTATTCACCTTTCTTCTAACAACCACTACTACCAACCATTAACATATTACGACGCTAATATCTCCATAACAACAACCCCCTTCAACCTTAATTCTATATATATACCGTTCACTTCTTTAAGTGAAATTTCTGTTACCTCTTTGTACTACTAAGATGTGTGTACCCTACCTGGCAATATACACGTTCATAAACTTTTGCCCTCCACCAAATATCGGCAAACACTCTTACCCTTCTCTAATTACGGGAACTGCCACAACGCCGCAAGTTGACCATACCTTACCACCTCAACCTTACTACAAAATATCACCAGCAACTATTTACTCTCCAATTACATATTACTCATCTTCTCTACATATAATCACCAACTACTGTGTCCCTAACATATCTAACACCCTCTTTGTGTATCATCTGTATCTCAACTCCTTATTCTCTCTAACTCCTAATAACTCTGTTTAACTAACTCAAATGCCTTTATTTTAATAATTATCACCCAGGCTCTATCCTTTTTTAATACTTTACATTACTTTGATCATTGATTCATCCCTCACCTGCTAATAACAATACATCTCAATATCCAAATATATTACATGCTTAATCATTTATTATCCATTAGAATCTAAATCTCATAACTATTTAAAATCATCATCAAACTTTCTTCAATTATTTAAAATTCTACAGTACATGGTTTACATAAAATACACAACATCAAGAATACACAAATATATTGACATCAACACACAAAAATATACAATCCAAATTATCATGTAATCATTTACCATAAATCAGTTCATAAAACAGTCCCTCTTGAAATCACACTATCACATAATTAAATGTTCATTAACACAATAAAATAATTATCCTCCATCGTCAAACAATAGTTGAATCTTAGGTCTATACAACTTATTTTTTCTTGAAAACATTATATTACTATCATTAATATAACACTCATTTAAATTCTTATATTCTACAAAACCGTCATAATTAATAGGGTTATTCCATATTTATTTATCATACAACTTGTAACGATCGGTTATGGTCCTGTCACCTTCTGTATTATTAGTCACAATCAGGTAAGCTATCAAGTCATTATTTCCATCATCATCTCCTACTACTGCTATATCAGCTTCCACCCAAGGTAAGTATTTACTGTAATTATCAACCATCTCTACTCCTAACCTTTCCATAAACTCTTCATACTTTCTACTTATCTTAAAAATCTCTATTTCTCTCTTTCTCTCATAGTACCTCTCACTATACCTCTCTCTCTCTTTCTCAATATATCTCTCTCTATCACACCAGGCTACATTCTCTCTCTCTATATTTGCATAGGGCACTACTACTTCATAAAAACACCTCCTGGCTTCACCAGGAACATCAACACAAAAAACTAAGGGATCATTTGGAGACCACATGTCTCCCACATAAATTCTAGACGAACCTTGTTTTGTGAAGACGAACTTCAACATTTGTGAAGTCTTTACTCCACTTCTACCACTGGGAAAATTTGCCCTTTGCCCACCATACTCACTTAAACTCTCCTTACCCCCTCTTTCAATCTCATCAACAACTATCTCCTCACCATTAACCTCTACTCTCATTAAAATCTCATTATCACTACCGCTATCCACACTATTATCTCCTGTTACCATATTTTTATTTATTTTATCATAATTCTTACCACTACTTACCTTGTCAGCTTTGTTTATATCTAATTTGTCTATTTCCCTCTTATTTTCTAACTCTATTTTATCTAAATGTATCTCTATTTCACTTATTCTTTTATCAATATGACAATTTTGTCTTTGTATTTCATTTTTCGTGTCACTGACTTTCTCATCAAATTGGTTAATCTTATCATTAAAATTGTCAAATCTTGTATTTTGCTCATGAAATTTATCGTCAAACTTAATACTCTGTTCTTTAAATTTTTCATCAAAAAGTAATCTCATCATTTTTATCACGTCATTCTCCTCAACTCTTTTTGTTGGGACTGGTGTCGAGTGAATACCTTCACTCATTATTTCTGATTCTGTTACGCTTATTTCACTATTGTTTGCCATTGTTAAAAAATTTTAATGAACTGTTGCTTTCTACAGACGTCACAACATAACCTACAATTGTAATACCCCTCACTTCAATACTCACTCTGTCTTTATATTTGGGCTTATTATATAAATTTTTTGTTTTTTTTCGCCAGTTCGGGCGCCATTTGTTAATATACAAATTTATAAACAATCAAGTCCCTAGTTCTGGGCGACATTTGTTAATATACAAATTTATACTATTTTTTGTGTATTTATTTATTATGTGAATTAATAATAATAACCATAATTATTAGAGCACATGTCATCATCACTATCTTTTTTTTCTTGTTGGGTCCAGTGTTCGTATTAAGTGTAAATAGAGACAGTTTGATGATTGAAATGAAGTTGTCAACATCAGTGGCGGCTCATGAAGGAGGGCTCTGGGGCGCCGCCCTCCCTGCATAATAAAGCAAAAGAAGAAGTAAAAAATGTTTGAAATTCACACAAATTTTTTCATATTTTTTCGTTACATAATGAAAAACATAAATGAATAACATTTTTTCCATTACATAATTTCCCCATTTTATTGAGGAAATTAGTAAAACCATAATCACATCGACGCGAAACAACAAGCGCGCCTACTAAAAATTAGTAGGCCGTCCCACTACAACAAGCGTTCTGTGATTGTGGGCGGCTGGTCACAGAGCCCAACTTCTGTACGCAGCACAGGTTGGTTGCCATGGCAACCTGACGTCACTGCTGCTGGCTGAGCGGCTGTTTGCAATGGAATGTGGACTCCGCTATTGAGAGTCCCTGATACGTGCAGTCAGTAGTGCATTTGAACTGTAGAGAGTGCGACGCTACCGGTTCCCGCTCGAGTTTTCGATTACTTGATTGAAAATGAAAGTTTCCGATCTTAAAAAACTTAATTTTTGTTCTTTATCATTAGAAGAAAAGCTTGAAATAAAAAATAATGCAAGACCAGTGCCCAATTTGAACTTCAGTCAGGTACAAAAAAAGTGCAAAGGAAAAGGAGAATTTACGCGCCGTTTTAATAGGAAAGTGTTTGAAAGATCTCCATGGATATGTGGGTGTGAAGAAAGTAACTCTTTATTTTGTTTTGTGTGTTTGTTATTTGGTGGTGATGACAGTTGGACAAGAGATGATGTAAGTGACCTTAAGCATCTTATTTTGAAAATTAATAAGCACAAAACTCTAAAAAGCATAAAAATAACTTCATCAGCTTTCAGCTGCTAGGAAAAACTAACATTTCTGCTAGTCTGAATACAGCATATGCGGAAAATATTCGCAAACATAATGAAAGTGTGGAGAAAAATCGACAGATTCTTTCTAAAGTGATAGACATTTTAAAATTTTGTGGTAACTGTAATCTTCCTCTTCGTGATCATAACGAAAAGGAAGGCTCTAGTAATAAAGGTGTATTTTTGGAGTTGGTAGATTATACCAGAAAAATTGATGCTGCTTTCAATAGCCATATGGAAGAAGCCCATGTTTTTAAAGGGACCTCCAAGACGGTACAAATTGAGCTTTTGCAGTACATGCTTGATGTGTGCCGAGAACATATTATAAAAGAGATTAAGAAAACCTCATTTTTATCTCTCATGGCGGACGATACAACCGACGTATCTGCAAAAACGCAAACGGTCTTGGTTTTTCGATATGAATTAAATGGTTGAATTCACGAACGCTTTTGGGGCTTTTCGAACCCGGAAAAGCAAGACGCAGATGGATTGTCACAATGTATTTTGCAACAGGTTGATCCGATTTTAGAAAATAATTCAGATAAACTGGTTGCGCAGGCATACGATGGAGCTGCTGTTATGCGCGGACGTTTCGAAAATGTACAGACAGGCGTTCCGAAAATATATAACTCAGAAACGGTAACACTGGCTGCTGGGTTTGTTAACTGGCTTGAAAATAGCACTTTCTTGTTTTGGCTAAATTTTTACTCAAAAATAATGCCTCACGTTGGTATATTATTTAATTAGTTGCAAGTTCTGCAAACCGATGCAGTGAGAATTCATGCTGCTATTGATGACTTCGAAAAGGCGATAATCAAAATTAGAAATAAGCTACCCTCTGTGATCGATAGACAAGAGGAAAGAATTGCATTTCCAATGATTGATACAAATTCATTTATGACAGAGCTTGAAGTTTTTTACTCGAGGTCAGAAATAACAGAAGAAAATATGGCTGGCTGCTTGAAAACATTAAATTTTATAACTTCTTTTGGATTGGACATACATTTAAAAAAATCACAAAAGCATTGAAATTCTTCTAACTATTCCTATGACTACTTCGGAAAGTGAGCGGTGTTTCTCAACTCTGAAGTTAATCAAATCCTACTTGAGAAACACCATGAGTGAAGACAGATTAACTGCTCTGGCTATGTTGTCTATTGAACAGCTGATGATTCGCGAGATACCAGACTTTAACGAACTAGTAATAGAAAAATTCATTTCAGACAAAAATGGAAGATTAGATTTTTCTTTCAAACGATAAACTTACTGATAAACTAATTCTTATAGTATACTAGCGAGTACCCGGCATGCGTTGCAATGCCACTCAAAGAAAGAAAGTGTTTGTATACATATAATATATAAAGACTTCGTTCGCGTGGTCTTCAATTTAATGCGATAATATATTTAGAACAGAATCTATTCCATTGGGTTGCCATAGTAACCAGATCTAATAAGTTAGTTTTTTAAGACTCCAAAGGACCCCCCAGAGGATCGTATCGAAAAAAACACCTGTCCTATGTTGGTTCTCCCGTTGCGTAAAATATTTGTGCCAAGTTTGGTTGAAATCGGTCCAGTGGTTTAGGAGGAGATGTGGAAGACCCCAAAGAACCCCCAAAAGAACCCCATCGAAAAAACACCTATCCTATGTTGGTTCTCCCTTTGCGTAAAATATTTGTGCCAAGTTTGGTTGAATTCGGTCCAGTGGTTTAGGAGAAGATGTGGAAGACCCCAAAGGACCCCCCAAAGGACCCCGTCGGAAAAAACACCTAGCCTATGTTGGTTCTCCCGTTGCGTAAAATATTTGTGCCAAGTTTGGTTGAAATCGGTCCAGTGGTTTAGGAGGAGATGTGGAAGACCCCAAGAACCCCCCAAAGGACCCCATCGAAAAAACACCTATCCTATGTTGGTTCTTCCTTTGCGTAAAATATTTGTGCCAAGTTTGGTTGAAATCGGTCCAGTGGTTTAGGAGGAGATGTGGAAGACCCCAAAGGACCCCCCGAAGTATCATATCGAAAAAACACATATCCTATGTTGGTTCTCCCGTTGCATAAAATATTTGTGCCAAGTTTGGTTGAAATCGGTCCAGTGGTTTAGGAGGAGATGTGGAAGACCCCAAAGAACCCCCAAAAGAACCCCATTGAAAAAACACCTATCCTATGTTGGTTCTCCCTTTGCGTAAAATATTTGTGCCACGTTTGGTTGAAATCGGTCCAGTGGTTTAGGAGGAGATGTGAAAGACCCCAAAGGCCCCCAAAAGGACCCCCCGAAGGATCATATCGAAAAAACACATATCCTATGTTGGTTCTCCCGTTGCGTAAAATATTTGTGCCAAGTTTGGTTGAAATCGGTCCAGTGGTTTAGGAGGAGATGTGGGAGACCCCAAAGGACCCCCCAATGGACCCCGTCGAAAAAAACACCTATCCTATGTTGGTTCTCCCGTTGCGTAAAATATTTGTGCCAAGTTTGGTTGAAATCGGTCCAGTGGTTTAGGAGGAGATGTGGAAGACCCCAAAGGACCCCCCAAAGGACCCCATCGAAAAAACACCTACCCTATGTTGGTTCTCCCGTTGCATAAAATATTTGTGCCAAGTTTGGTTGAAATCGGTCAAGTGGTTTAGGAGGAGATGTGGAAGACCCCAAGAACCCCCCATAGGACCCCATCGAAAAAAATTCATAAACCTTCGCGGGCGTGCGCACAACAACTCACCGAAGTTTCATCGCAATCGGATGAATGGTATAGGAACGCATACGGGACAAAGAAAGAAAGAAACAAACATTCATTTTTATAGATATAGATAGCATGTATAGTGCTCGATATAGTGTTAAAAACCTATTTTATATATTTTTTGTTTACTTATGTGTGTGTGTGTTTGGGTGGATTTCATGATGGACAGTCTTCGACTTCGAACCAAGTGAGTTTTTATACTTGTATAACTTTTATTAACTAACTTTATACTTTTTTAAGTGTACTTATCAAGTTAAATACAGGGTGGTATAAGGTTAAGAGAGAGATGGTGGTAAATTTTTAAGAGAGCTTAATGTTTACTCACGAGCCGCCACTGATCAACATCAATATGGTAGTAAATCAACTTATTTTTTATTATTTCGAATTTGCAAAATTAAATCGTCAAAACATTACAATGGCTGCCTTATCGTGACCAAGACAAAATGGCGGTCATATTCTTACTATTTTATTCATTAGTCATGACTTTAAATACTTCGTTATATTGTTTGATTAACTAGATAATTTTATTACTTTGCAGCTATTAACATACTTAAGTGTTTCCATTTGATTTATCTATAATCTTTAACACAAACCAACGCCTCAGTTTTGTTACCGGCATTGCTTGATACACTCTTCCTCTCTCTCTCACTCTCTCCCTCTCATCACAACATTATTCAAGATACATTTTTGTTTTAGGTATTATTAATTTTGAGCTCAATTATTTAAAAGAAATTTTGATTGCAATTTTGACTTTCCTGCTACTTCGTGCTATCCACATTGAACGGTCATCATCGTCCGGCCAGGTGTGCGGCGTAGTTTCCGTATTTGCTGGGTGTTTCTGTCACTGACTTTACATTGTTAACTAAATGATAATTGTGAAGCACTAACTCTTGTTAATTACATTTCTGTCACTGATTTTAACACATTTTATCTGGCTGACCTTTTGCCAGCAACATTGATAGCATCTTCACTCTATGATGGTATTCAACAGACTGAGACTGTATGCTATGTACATTTTGCGTAAGTATGTGCGCATTGACGTAATTGTCTGGTATATCGAAATAGGAAAAGCCCTGATTATGCGTCATTGTTGTTACGTTCTGTATGTTTTTTAATGACGTTTCGTATTGTTGGCCAATGACAATTATATAACGCTGTGTGTCGCCGGTCATGTAGGCTTGACCTTGGAATCGTCCCGCACCGATGTAACTGCGTTGTTTTCGTTAAACACAGGGAAAATTGCTCTACCCATTTACATGTGTGCAAAATACAATAAAATAATTCCTTTTGTACCATATATATGAAAACAGGCTTTTGTCCTGTTACAAAACCCCCTCAATGAAAGGTTTTATGCCGAAGCATAAAAACTTTCATTGACCCATTCACACTTCCTAAAGGGATCAGCCCAGATATGTTGCCACAACCCCCTGTAGTGTTAATATAAAAAGAAATACAATCACTTACCCTTGGTCCGATGATGATGATCGTACCTGTCCTACCCTACCGGACTTCTCTGACAAGATCCCAACACCATAAGGCCGGTCAGGCACTGAACGCTCCTGCTCTGATGCACCGGTCAGCTCAGGGCCGCAGTCACAACACCATCAAACTCTGAAACATGAATACAAAATTTAAAATAGTTGCCTTATCTATTCCTATATCCACAACTGATATGTCTCCCCTTAGATGCATTGGTTTGTGTTTTGAGGCATTGGTTTGCTTAACTCTAAAAATCTCCTTCAACAATCAAAACAAACAAGATTTAGGACAGAGAAATCCATTTCCACTTTTGACATTCCTACATTTATCAAAGCTTTCTGACTCCAGTCAATATTAACTTAATTCCCTCACCACAAGAAAACATATTATTATACTAAGCATAACACATAAAACAACTTTTTAATTTTCAAAGCAACAACCATTATCTCTATCATTTTATATAAAACCAAAAAATATACCTATTATGGCAAACACTTCAAATATTTTAAAATTTTTTTACTCAGCTTTAATGATACTCATATTTCTTTGCAACAGAATCATAATTATATATTTTTATAATCAACACCAATATCGACATTATTTCTTTAACATTTAATATTACAACTTAGTTACCGTTACTACCAATAACAATAAAACATAATAAAACATTGAACATCAAACATTAACATTGTTACATTTACATTACATAGTTCATATCTAAATAACTTGTACCAAAACTTTATAACATTTTTATTATCAACTCTCTATTCAACTTTTAATTAGTTAACATTTATTGTATCATTAGATTCTATAAAACATTTCAAATTTATTATTAACCTTTCTGTTACATCACCTTTCTACTATGAATTTTCTTTTTCTAACCTTTTCATCAATACTTATCTAGTTTGGGTGACTCTCTATTATTCACTATTATCTATATCTTATTTTGGCATTTATCTATCTAACCTTATTCACCTTTCTTCTAACAACCGCTACTACCAACCATTAACATATTACGACACTAATATCTCCATTACAACAACCCCCTTCAACCTTAATTCTATATATATACCGTTCACTTCTTTAAGTGAAATTTCTGTTACCTCTTTGTACTAAGATGTGTGTACCCTACCTGGCAATATACACGTTCATAACCTTTTGCCCTCCACCAAATATCGGCAAACACTCTTACCCTTCTCTAATTACGGGAACTGCCACAACGCCGCAAGTTGACCATACCTTACCACCTCAACCTTACTACAAAATATCACCATCAACTATTTACTCTCCAATTACATATTACTCATCTTCTTTACATATAATCACCAACTACTGTGTCCCTAACATATCTAACACCCTCTTTGTGTATCATCTGTATCTCAACTCCTTATTCTCTCTAACTCCTAATAACTCTGTTTAACTAACTCAAATGCCTTTATTTTAATAATTATCACCCAGGCTCTATCCTTTTTTAACACTTTACATTACTTTGATCATTGATTCATCCCTCACCTACTAATAACAATACATCTCAATATCCAAATATATTACATGCTTAATCATTTATTATCCATTAGAATCTAAATCTCATAACTATTTAAAATCATCATCAAACTTTCTTCAATTATTTAAAATTCTACAGTACATGGTTTACATAAAATACACAACATCAAGAATACACAAATATATTGACATCAACACACAAAAATATACAATCCAAATTATCATTTAATCATTTACCATAAATCAGTTCATAAAACAGTCCCTCTTGAAATCACACTATAACATAATTAAATGTTCATTAACACAATAAAATAATTATCCTCCATCGTCAAACAATAGTCGAATCTTAGTTCTATACAACTTATTTTTTCTTGAAAACATTATGTTACTATCATTAATATAACACTCATTTAAATTCTTATATTCTACAAAACCGTCATAATTAATAGGGTTATTCCATATTTATTTATCATACAACTTGTAACGATCGGTTATGGTCCTGTCACCTTCTGTATTATTAGTCACAATCAGGTAAGCTATCAAGTCATTATTTCCATCATCATCTCCTACTACTGCTATATCAGCTTCCACCCAAGGTAAGTATTTACTGTAATTATCAACCATCTCTACTCCTAACCTTTCCATAAACTCTTCATACTTTCTACTTATCTTAAAAATCTCTATTTCTCTCTTTCTCTCATAGTATCTCTCACTATACCTCTCTCTCTCTTTCTCAATATATCTCTATATCACACCAGGCTACATTCTCTCTCTCTATATTTGCATAGGGCACTACTACTTCATAAAAACACCTCCTGGCTTCACCAGGTACATCAACACAAAAAACTAAGGGATCATTTGGAGACCACATGTCTCCCACATAAATTCTAGACGAACCTTCGTCCTCACACAACATTTGTGAAGTCTTTACTCCACTTCTACCACTGGGAAAATTTGCCCTTTGCCCACCATACTCACTTAAACTCTCCTTACCCCCTCTTTCAATCTCATCAACAACTATCTCCTCACCATTAACCTCTACTCTCATTAAAATCTCATTATCACTACCGCTATCCACACTATTATCTCCTGTTACCATATTTTTATTTATTTTATCATAATTCTTACCACTACTTACCTTGTCAGCTTTGTTTATATCTAATTTGTCTATTTCCCTCTTATTTTCTAACTCTATTTTATCTAAATGTATCTCTATTTCACTTATTCTTTTATCAATATGACAATTTTGTCTTTGTATTTCATTTTTCGTGTCACTGACTTTCTCATCAAATTGGTTAATCTTATCATTAAAATTGTCAAATCTTGTATTTTGCTCATGAAATTTATCGTCAAACTTAATACTCTGTTCTTTAAATTTTTCATCAAAAAGTAATCTCATCATTTTTATCACGTCATTCTCCTCAACTCTTTTTGTTGGGACTGGTGTCGAGTGAATACCTTCACTCATTATTTCTGATTCTGTTACGCTTATTTCACTATTGTTTGCCATTGTTAAAAAATTTTAATGAACTGTTGCTTTCTACAGACGTCACAACATAACCTACAATTGTAATACCCCTCACTTCAATACTCACTCTGTCTTTATATTTGTGCTTATTATATAAATTTTTTGTTTTTTTTTCGCCAGTTCGGGCGCCATTTGTTAATATACAAATTTATAAACAATCAAGTCCCTAGTTCTGGGCGACATTTGTTAATATACAAATTTATACTATTTTTTGTGTATTTATTTATTATGTGAATTAATAATAATAACCATAATTATTAGAGCACATGTCATCATCACTATCTTTTTTTTCTTGTTGGGTCCAGTGTTCGTATTAAGTGTAAATAGAGACAGTTTGATGATTGAAATGAAGTTGTCAACATCAATGGCGGCTCATGAAGGAGGGCTCTGGGGCGCCGCCCTCCCTGCATAATAAAGCAAAAGAAGAAGTAAAAAATGTTTGAAATTCACACAAATTTTTTCATATTTTTTCGTTACATAATGAAAAACATAAATGAATAACATTTTTTCCATTACATAATTTCCCCATTTTATTGAGGAAATTAGTAAAACCATAATCACATCGACGCGAAACATCAAGCGCGCCTACTAAAAATTAGTAGGCCGTCCCACTACAACAAGCGTTCTGTGATTGTGGGCGGCTGGTCACAGAGCCCAACTTCTGTACGCAGCACAGGTTGGTTGCCATGGCAACCTGACGTCACTGCTGCTGGCTGAGCGGCTGTTTGCAATGGAATGTGGACTCCGCTATTGAGAGTCCCTGATACGTGCAGTCAGTAGTGCATTTGAACTGTAGAGAGTGCGACGCTACCGGTTCCCGCTCGAGTTTTCGATTACTTGATTGAAAATGAAAGTTTCCGATCTTAAAAAACTTAATTTTTGTTCTTTATCATTAGAAGAAAAGCTTGAAATAAAAAATAATGCAAGACCAGTGCCCAATTTGAACTTCAGTCAGGTACAAAAAAAGTGCAAAGGAAAAGGAGAATTTACGCGCCGTTTTAATAGGAAAGTGTTTGAAAGATCTCCGTGGATATGTGGGTGTGAAGAAAGTAACTCTTTATTTTGTTTTGTGTGTTTGTTATTTGGTGGTGATGACAGTTGGACAAGAGATGATGTAAGTGACCTTAAGCATCTTATTTTGAAAATTAATAAGCACAAAACTCTAAAAAGCATTAAAATAACTTCATCAGCTTTCAGCTGCTAGGAAAAACTAACATTTCTGCTAGTCTGAATACAGCATATGCGGAAAATATTCGCAAACATAATGAAAGTGTGGAGAAAAATCGACAGATTCTTTCTAAAGTGATAGACATTTTAAAATTTTGTGGTAACTGTAATCTTCCTCTTCGTGATCATAACGAAAAGGAAGGCTCTAGTAATAAAGGTGTATTTTTGGAGTTGGTAGATTATACCAGAAAAATTGATGCTGCTTTCAATAGCCATATGGAAGAAGCCCATGTTTTTAAAGGGACCTCCAAGACGGTACAAATTGAGCTTTTGCAGTACATGCTTGATGTGTGCCGAGAACATATTATAAAAGAGATTAAGAAAACCTCATTTTTATCTCTCATGGCGGACGATACAACCGACGTATCTGCAAAAACGCAAACGGTCTTGGTTTTTCGATATGAATTAAATGGTCGAATTCACGAACGCTTTTGGGGCTTTTCGAACCCGGAAAAGCAAGACGCAGATGGATTGTCACAATGTATTTTGCAACAGGTTGATCCGATTTTAGAAAATAATTCAGATAAACTGGTTGCGCAGGCATACGATGGAGCTGCTGTTATGCGCGGACGTTTCGAAAATGTACAGACAGGCGTTCCGAAAATATATAACTCAGAAACGGTAACACTGGCTGCTGGGTTTGTTAACTGGCTTGAAAATAGCACTTTCTTGTTTTGGCTAAATTTTTACTCAAAAATAATGCCTCACGTTGGTATATTATTTAATTAGTTGCAAGTTCTGCAAACCGATGCAGTGAGAATTCATGCTGCTATTGACGACTTCGAAAAGGCGATAATCAAAATTAGAAATAAGCTACCCTCTGTGATCGATAGACAAGAGGAAAGAATTGCATTTCCAATGATTGATACAAATTCATTTATGACAGAGCTTGAAGTTTTTTACTCGAGGTCAGAAATAACAGAAGAAAATATGGCTGGCTGCTTGAAAACATTAAATTTTATAACTTCTTTTGGATTGGACGTACATTTAAAAAAATCACAAAAGCATTGAAATTCTTCTAACTATTCCTATGACTACTTCGGAAAGTGAGCGGTGTTTCTCAACTCTGAAGTTAATCAAATCCTACTTGAGAAACACCATGAGTGAAGACAGATTAACTGCTCTGGCTATGTTGTCTATTGAACAGCTGATGATTCGCGAGATACCAGACTTTAACGAACTAGTAATAGAAAAATTCATTTCAGACAAAAATGGAAGATTAGATTTTTCTTTCAAACGATAAACTTACTGATAAACTAATTCTTATAGTATACTAGCGAGTACCCGGCATGCGTTGCAATGCCACTCAAAGAAAGAAAGTGTTTGTATATATATAATATATAAAGACTTCGTTCGCGTGGTCTTCAATTTAATGCGATAATATATTTAGAACAGAATCTATTCCATTGGGTTGCCATAGTAACCAGATCTAATAAGTTAGTTTTTAAGACTCCAAAGGACCCCCCAGAGGATCGTATCGAAAAAAACACCTGTCCTATGTTGGTTCTCCCGTTGCGTAAAATATTTGTGCCAAGTTTGGTTGAAATCGGTCCAGTGGTTTAGGAGGAGATGTGGAAGACCCCAAAGAACCCCCAAAAGAACCCCATCGAAAAAACACCTATCCTATGTTGGTTCTCCCTTTGCGTAAAATATTTGTGCCAAGTTTGGTTGAAATCGGTCCAGTGGTTTAGGAGGAGATGTGGAAGACCCCAAAGGACCCCCCGAAGTATCATATCGAAAAAACACATATCCTATGTTGGTTGTCCCGTTGCGTAAAATATTTGTGCCAAGTTTGGTTGAAATCGGTCCAGTGGTTTAGGAGAAGATGTGGAAGACCCCAAAGGACCCCATCGAAAAAACACCTATCCTATGTTGGTTCTCCCTTTGCGTAAAATATTTGTGCCAAGTTTGGTTGAAATCGGTCCAGTGGTTTAGGAGAAGATGTGGAAGACCCCAAAGGACCCCGTCGGAAAAAACACCTATCCTATGTTGGTTCTCCCGTTGCGTAAAATATTTGTGCCAAGTTTGGTTGAAATCGGTCCAGTGGTTTAGGAGGAGATGTGGAAGACCCCAAGAACCCCCCAAAGGACCCCATCGAAAAAACACCTATCCTATGTTGGTTCTTCCTTTGCGTAAAATATTTGTGCCAAGTTTGGTTGAAATCGGTCCAGTGGTTTAGGAGGAGATGTGGAAGACCCCAAAGGACCCCCCGAAGTATCATATCGAAAAAACACATATCCTATGTTGGTTCTCCCGTTGCATAAAATATTTGTGCCAAGTTTGGTTGAAATCGGTCCAGTGGTTTAGGAGGAGATGTGGAAGACCCCAAAGAACCCCCAAAAGAACCCCATTGAAAAAACACCTATCCTATGTTGGTTCTCCCTTTGCGTAAAATATTTGTGCCACGTTTGGTTGAAATCGGTCCAGTGGTTTAGGAGGAGATGTGAAAGACCCCAAAGGACCCCCAAAAGGACCCCCCGAAGGATCATATCGAAAAAACACATATCCTATGTTGGTTCTCCCGTTGCGTAAAATATTTGTGCCAAGTTTGGTTGAAATCGGTCCAGTGGTTTAGGAGGAGATGTGGGAGACCCCAAAGGACCCCCCAATGGACCCCGTCGAAAAAAACACCTATCCTATGTTGGTTCTCCCGTTGCGTAAAATATTTGTGCCAAGTTTGGTTGAAATCGGTCCAGTGGTTTAGGAGGAGATGTGGAAGACCCCAAGAACCCCCCATAGGACCCCATCGAAAAAAATTCATAAACCTTCGCGGGCGTGCGCACAACAACTCACCGAAGTTTCATCGCAATCGGATGAATGGTATAGGAACGCATACGGGACAAAGAAAGAAAGAAACAAACATTCATTTTTATAGATATAGATAGCATGTATAGTGCTCGATATAGTGTTAAAAACCTATTTTATATATTTTTTGTTTACTTATGTGTGTGTGTGTTTGGGTGGATTTCATGATGGACAGTCTTCGACTTCGAACCAAGTGAGTTTTTATACTTGTATAACTTTTATTAACTAACTTTATACTTTTTTAAGTGTACTTATCAAGTTAAATACAGGGTGGTATAAGGTTAAGAGAGAGATGGTGGTAAATTTTTAAGAGAGCTTAATGTTTACTCACGAGCCGCCACTGATCAACATCAATATGGTAGTAAATCAACTTATTTTTTATTATTTCGAATTTGCAAAATTAAATCGTCATACATTACAATGGCTGCCTTATCGTGACCAAGACAAAATGGCGGTCATATTCTTACTATTTTATTCATTAGTCATGACTTTAAATACTTCGTTATATTGTTTGATTAACTAGATAATTTTATTACTTTGCAGCTATTAACATACTTAAGTGTTTCCATTTGATTTATCTATAATCTTTAACACAAACCAACGCCTCAGTTTTGTTACCGGCATTGCTTGATACACTCTTCCTCTCTCTCTCACTCTCTCCCTCTCATCACAACATTATTCAAGATACATTTTTGTTTTAGGTATTATTAATTTTGAGCTCAATTATTTAAAAGAAATTTTGATTGCAATTTTGACTTTCCTGCTACTTCGTGCTATCCACATTGAACGGTCATCATCGTCCGGCCAGGTGTGCGGCGTAGTTTCCGTATTTGCTGGGTGTTTCTGTCACTGACTTTACATTGTTAACTAAATGATAATTGTGAAGCACTAACTCTTGTTAATTACATTTCTGTCACTGATTTTAACACATTTTATCTGGCTGACCTTTTGCCAGCAACATTGATAGCATCTTCACTCTATGATGGTATTCAACAGACTGAGACTGTATGCTATGTACATTTTGCGTAAGTATGTGCGCATTGACGTAATTGTCTGGTATATCGAAATAGGAAAAGCCCTGATTATGCGTCATTGTTGTTACGTTCTGTATGTTTTTTAATGACGTTTCGTATTGTTGGCCAATGACAATTATATAACGCTGTGTGTCGCCGGTCATGTAGGCTTGACCTTGGAATCGTCCCGCACCGATGTAACTGCGTTGTTTTCGTTAAACACAGGGAAAATTGCTCTACCCATTTACATGTGTGCAAAATACAATAAAATAATTCCTTTTGTACCATATATATGAAAACAGGCTTTTGTCCTGTTACAAAACCCCCTCAATGAAAGGTTTTATGCCGAAGCATAAAAACTTTCATTGACCCATTCACACTTCCTAAAGGGATCAGCCCAGATATGTTGCCACAACCCCCTGTAGTGTTAATATAAAAAGAAATACAATCACTTACCCTTGGTCCGATGATGATGATCGTACCTGTCCGACCCTACCGGACTTCTCTGACAAGATCCCAACACCATAAGGCCGGTCAGGCACTGAACGCTCCTGCTCTGATGCACCGGTCAGCTCAGGGCCGCAGTCACAACACCATCAAACTCTGAAACATGAATACAAAATTTAAAATAGTTGCCTTATCTATTCCCATATCCACAACTGATATGTCTTCCCTTAGATGCATTGGTTTGTGTTTTGAGGCATTGGTTTGCTTAACTCTAAAAATCTCCTTCAACAATCAAAACAAACAAGATTTAGGACAGAGAAATCCATTTCCGCTTTTGACATTCCTACATTTATCAAAGCTTTCTGACTCCAGTCAATATTAACTTAATTCCCTCACCACAAGAAAACATATTATTATACTAAGCATAACACATAAAACAACTTTTTAATTTTCAAAGCAACAACCATTATCTCTATCATTTTATATAAAACCAAAAAATATACCTATTATAGCAAACACTTCAAATATTTTAAAATTTTCTTTACTCAGCTTTAATGATACTCATATTTCTTTGCAACAGAATCATAATTATATATTTTTATAACCAACACCAATATCGACATTATTTCTTTAACATTTAATATTACAATTTAGTTACCGTTACTACCAATAACAATAAAACATAATAAAACATTGAACATCAAACATTAACATTGTTACATTTACATTACATAGTTCATATCTAAATAACTTGTACCAAAACTTTATAACATTTTTATTATCAACTCTCTATTCAACTTTTAATTAGTTAACATTTATTGTATCATTAGATTCTATAAAACATTTCAAATTTATTATTAACCTTTCTGTTACATCACCTTTCTACTATGAATTTTCTTTTTCTAACCTTTTCATCAATACTTATCTAGTTTGGGTGACTCTCTATTATTCACTATTATCTATATCTTATTTTGGCATTTATCTATCTAACCTTATTCACCTTTCTTCTAACAACCACTACTACCAACCATTAACATATTACGACACTAATATCTCCATTACAACAACCCCCTTCAACCTTAATTCTATATATATACCGTTCACTTCTTTAAGTGAAATTTCTGTTACCTCTTTGTACTAAGATGTGTGTACCCTACCTGGCAATATACACGTTCATAACCTTTTGCCCTCCACCAAATATCGGCAAACACTCTTACCCTTCTCTAATTACGGGAACTGCCACAACGCCGCAAGTTGACCATACCTTACCACCTCAACCTTACTACAAAATATCACCATCAACTATTTACTCTCCAATTACATATTACTCATCTTCTTTACATATAATCACCAACTACTGTGTCCCTAACATATCTAACACCCTCTTTGTGTATCATCTGTATCTCAACTCCTTATTCTCTCTAACTCCTAATAACTCTGTTTAACTAACTCAAATGCCTTTATTTTAATAATTATCACCCAGGCTCTATCCTTTTTTAACACTTTACATTACTTTGATCATTGATTCATCCCTCACCTACTAATAACAATACATCTCAATATCCAAATATATTACATGCTTAATCATTTATTATCCATTAGAATCTAAATCTCATAACTATTTAAAATCATCATCAAACTTTCTTCAATTATTTAAAATTCTACAGTACATGGTTTACATAAAATACACAACATCAAGAATACACAAATATATTGACATCAACACACAAAAATATACAATCCAAATTATCATTTAATCATTTACCATAAATCAGTTCACAAAACAGTCCCTCTTGAAATCACACTATAACATAATTAAATGTTCATTAACACAATAAAATAATTATCCTCCATCGTCAAACAATAGTCGAATCTTAGTTCTATACAACTTATTTTTTCTTGAAAACATTATGTTACTATCATTAATATAACACTCATTTAAATTCTTATATTCTACAAAACCGTCATAATTAATAGGGTTATTCCATATTTATTTATCATACAACTTGTAACGATCGGTTATGGTCCTGTCACCTTCTGTATTATTAGTCACAATCAGGTAAGCTATCAAGTCATTATTTCCATCATCATCTCCTACTACTGCTATATCAGCTTCCACCCAAGGTAAGTATTTACTGTAATTATCAACCATCTCTACTCCTAACCTTTCCATAAACTCTTCATACTTTCTACTTATCTTAAAAATCTCTATTTCTCTCTTTCTCTCATAGTATCTCTCACTATACCTCTCTCTCTCTTTCTCAATATATCTCTATATCACACCAGGCTACATTCTCTCTCTCTATATTTGCATAGGGCACTACTACTTCATAAAAACACCTCCTGGCTTCACCAGGTACATCAACACAAAAAACTAAGGGATCATTTGGAGACCACATGTCTCCCACATAAATTCTAGACGAACCTTCGTCCTCACACAACATTTGTGAAGTCTTTACTCCACTTCTACCACTGGGAAAATTTGCCCTTTGCCCACCATACTCACTTAAACTCTCCTTACCCCCTCTTTCAATCTCATCAACAACTATCTCCTCACCATTAACCTCTACTCTCATTAAAATCTCATTATCACTACCGCTATCCACACTATTATCTTCTATTACCATATTTTTATTTATTTTATCATAATTCTTACCACTACTTACCTTGTCAGCTTTGTTTATATCTAATTTGTCTATTTCCCTCTTATTTTCTAACTCTATTTTATCTAAATGTATCTCTATTTCACTTATTCTTTTATCAATATGACAATTTTGTCTTTGTATTTCATTTTTCGTGTCACTGACTTTCTCATCAAATTGGTTAATCTTATCATTAAAATTGTCAAATCTTGTATTTTGCTCATGAAATTTATCGTCAAACTTAATACTCTGTTCTTTAAATTTTTCATCAAAAAGTAATCTCATCATTTTTATCACGTCATTCTCCTCAACTCTTTTTGTTGGGACTGGTGTCGAGTGAATACCTTCACTCATTATTTCTGATTCTGTTACGCTTATTTCACTATTGTTTGCCATTGTTAAAAAATTTTAATGAACTGTTGCTTTCTACAGACGTCACAACATAACCTACAATTGTAATACCCCTCACTTCAATACTCACTCTGTCTTTATATTTGTGCTTATTATATAAATTTTTTGTTTTTTTTTCGCCAGTTCGGGCGCCATTTGTTAATATACAAATTTATAAACAATCAAGTCCCTAGTTCTGGGCGACATTTGTTAATATACAAATTTATACTATTTTTTGTGTATTTATTTATTATGTGAATTAATAATAATAACCATAATTATTAGAGCACATGTCATCATCACTATCTTTTTTTTCTTGTTGGGTCCAGTGTTCGTATTAAGTGTAAATAGAGACAGTTTGGTGATTGAAATGAAGTTGTAAACATCAGTGGCGGCTCATGAAGGAGGGCTCTGGGTCGCCGCCCTCCCTGCATAATAAAGCAAAAGAAGAAGTAAAAATTGTTTGAAATTCACACAAATTTTTTCATATTTTTTCGTTACATAATGAAAAACATAAATGAATAACATTTTTTCCATTACATAATTTCCCCATTTTATTGAGGAAATTAGTAAAACCATAATCACATCGACGCGAAACAACAAGCGCGCCTACTAAAAATTAGTAGGCCGTCCCACTACAACAAGCGTTCTGTGATTGTGGGCGGCTGGTCACAGAGCCCAACTTCTGTACGCAGCACAGGTTGGTTGCCATGGCAACCTGACGTCACTGCTGCTGGCTGAGCGGCTGTTTGCAATGGAATGTGGACTCCGCTATTGAGAGTCCCTGATACGTGCAGTCAGTAGTGCATTTGAACTGTAGAGAGTGCGACGCTACTGGTTTCCGCTCGAGTTTTCGATTACTTGATTGAAAATGAAAGTTTCCGATCTTAAAAAACTTAATTTTTGTTCTTTATCATTAGAAGAAAAGCTTGAAATAAAAAATAATGCAAGACCAGTGCCCAATTTGAACTTCAGTGAGGTACAAAAAAAGTGCAAAGGAAAAGGAGAATTTACGCGCCGTTTTAATAGGAAAGTGTTTGGAAGATCTCCGTGGATATGTGGGTGTGAAGAAAGTAACTCTTAATTTTGTTCTGTGTGTTTGTTATTTGGTGGTGATGACAGTTGGACAAGAGATGATGTAAATGACCTTAAGCATCTTATTTTGAAAATTAATAAGCACAAAAACTCTAAAAAGCATAAAAATAACTTCATCAGCTTTCAGCTGCTAGGAAAAACTAACATTTCTGCTTGTCTGAATACAGCATATGCGGAAAATATTCGCAAACATAATGAAAGTGTGGAGAAAAATCGACAGATTCTTTCTAAAGTGATAGACATTTTAAAATTTTGTGGTAACTGTAATCTTCCTCTTCGTGATCATAACGAAAAGGAAGGCTCTAGTAATAAAGGTGTATTTTTGGAGTTGGTAGATTATACCAGAAAAATTGATGCTGCTTTCAATAGCCATATGGTAGAAGCCCATGTTTTTAAAGGGACCTCCAAGACGGTACAAATTGAGCTTTTGCAGTACATGCTTGATGTGTGCCGAGAACATATTATAAAAGAGATTAAGAAAACCTCATTTTTATCTCTCATGGCGGACGATACAACCGACGTATCTGCAAAAACGCAAACGGTCTTGGTTTTTCGATATGAATTAAATGGTCGAATTCACGAACGCTTTTGGGGCTTTTCGAACCCGGAAAAGCAAGACGCAGATGGATTGTCACAATGTATTTTGCAACAGGTTGATCCGATTTTAGAAAATAATTCAGATAAACTGGTTGTGCAGGCATACGATGGAGCTGCTGTTATGCGCGGACATTTCGAAAATGTACAGACAGGCGTTCCGAAAATATATAACTCAGAAACGGTAACACTGGCTGCTGGGTTTGTTAACTGGCTTGAAAATAGCACTTTCTTGTTTTGGCTAAATTTTTACTAAAAAATAATGCCTCACGTTGGTATATTATTTAATTAGTTGCAAGTTCTGCAAACCGATGCAGTGAGAATTCATGCTGCTATTGACGACTTCGAAAAGGCGATAATCAAAATTAGAAATAAGCTACCCTCTGTGATCGATAGACAAGAGGAAAGAATTGCATTTCCAATGATTGATACAAATTCATTTATGACAGAGCTTGAAGTTTTTTACTCGAGGTCAGAAATAACAGAAGAAAATATGGCTGGCTGCTTGAAAACATTAAATTTTATAACTTCTTTTGGATTGGACGTACATTTAAAAAAATCACAAAAGCATTGAAATTCTTCTAACTATTCCTATGACTACTTCGGAAAGTGAGCGGTGTTTCTCAACTCTGAAGTTAATCAAATCCTACTTGAGAAACACCATGAGTGAAGACAGATTAACTGCTCTGGCTATGTTGTCTATTGAACAGCTGATGATTCGCGAGATACCAGACTTTAACGAACTAGTAATAGAAAAATTCATTTCAGACAAAAATGGAAGATTAGATTTTTCTTTCAAACGATAAACTTACTGATAAACTAATTCTTATAGTATACTAGCGAGTACCCGGCATGCGTTGCAATGCCACTCAAAGAAAGAAAGTGTTTGTATATATATAATATATAAAGACTTCGTTCGCGTGGTCTTCAATTTAATGCGATAATATATTTAGAACAGAATCTATTCCATTGGGTTGCCATAGTAACCAGATCTAATAAGTTAGTTTTTAAGACTCCAAAGGACCCCCCAGAGGATCGTATCGAAAAAACCACCTGTCCTATGTTGGTTCTCCCGTTGCGTAAAATATTTGTGCCAAGTTTGGTTGAAATCGGTCCAGTGGTTTAGGAGGAGATGTCGAAGACCCCAAAGAACCCCCAAAAGAACCCCATCGAAAAAACACCTATCCTATGTTGGTTCTCCCTTTGCGTAAAATATTTGTGCCAAGTTTGGTTGAAATCGGTCCAGTGGTTTAGGAGGAGATGTGGAAGACCCCAAAGGACCCCCCGAAGTATCATATCGAAAAAACACATATCCTATGTTGGTTGTCCCGTTGCGTAAAATATTTGTGCCAAGTTTGGTTGAAATCGGTCCAGTGGTTTAGGAAAAGATGTGGAAGACCCCAAAGGACCCCATCGAAAAAACACCTATCCTATGTTGGTTCTCCCTTTGCGTAAAATATTTGTGCCAAGTTTGGTTGAAATCGGTCCAGTGGTTTAGGAGAAGATGTGGAAGACCCCAAAGGACCCCGTCGGAAAAAACACCTATCCTATGTTGGTTCTCCCGTTGCGTAAAATATTTGTGCCAAGTTTGGTTGAAATCGGTCCAGTGGTTTAGGAGGAGATGTGGAAGACCCCAAGAACCCCCCAAAGGACCCCATCGAAAAAACACCTATCCTATGTTGGTTCTTCCTTTGCGTAAAATATTTGTGCCAAGTTTGGTTGAAATCGGTCCAGTGGTTTAGGAGGAGATGTGGAAGACCCCAAAGGACCCCCCGAAGTATCATATCGAAAAAACACATATCCTATGTTGGTTCTCCCGTTGCGTAAAATATTTGTGCCAAGTTTGGTTGAAATCGGTCCAGTGGTTTAGGAGGAGATGTGGAAGACCCCAAAGAACCCCCAAAAGAACCCCATTGAAAAAACACCTATCCTATGTTGGTTCTCCCTTTGCGTAAAATATTTGTGCCACGTTTGGTTGAAATCGGTCCAGTGGTTTAGGAGGAGATGTGAAAGACCCCAAAGGACCCCCAAAAGGACCCCCCGAAGGATCATATCGAAAAAACACATATCCTATGTTGGTTCTCCCGTTGCGTAAAATATTTGTGCCAAGTTTGGTTGAAATCGGTCCAGTGGTTTAGGAGGAGATGTGGGAGACCCCAAAGGACCCCCCAATGGACCCCGTCGAAAAAAACACCTATCCTATGTTGGTTCTCCCGTTGCGTAAAATATTTGTGCCAAGTTTGGTTGAAATCGGTCCAGTGGTTTAGGAGGAGATGTGGAAGACCCCAAAGGACCCCCCAAAGGACCCCATCGAAAAAACACCTACCCTATGTTGGTTCTCCCGTTGCATAAAATATTTGTGCCAAGTTTGGTTGAAATCGGTCAAGTGGTTTAGGAGGAGATGTGGAAGACCCCAAGAACCCCCCATAGGACCCCATCGAAAAAAATTCATAAACCTTCGCGGGCGTGCGCACAACAACTCACCGAAGTTTCATCGCAATCGGATGAATGGTATAGGAACGCATACGGGACAAAGAAAGAAAGAAACAAACATTCATTTTTATAGATATAGATAGCATGTATAGTGCTCGATATAGTGTTAAAAACCTATTTTATATATTTTTTGTTTACTTATGTGTGTGTGTGTTTGGGTGGATTTCATGATGGACAGTCTTCGACTTCGAACCAAGTGAGTTTTTATACTTGTATAACTTTTATTAACTAACTTTATACTTTTTTAAGTGTACTTATCAAGTTAAATACAGGGTGGTATAAGGTTAAGAGAGAGATGGTGGTAAATTTTTAAGAGAGCTTAATGTTTACTCACGAGCCGCCACTGATCAACATCAATATGGTAGTAAATCAACTTATTTTTTATTATTTCGAATTTGCAAAATTAAATCGTCATACATTACAATGGCTGCCTTATCGTGACCAAGACAAAATGGCGGTCATATTCTTACTATTTTATTCATTAGTCATGACTTTAAATACTTCGTTATATTGTTTGATTAACTAGATAATTTTATTACTTTGCAGCTATTAACATACTTAAGTGTTTCCATTTGATTTATCTATAATCTTTAACACAAACCAACGCCTCAGTTTTGTTACCGGCATTGCTTGATACACTCTTCCTCTCTCTCTCACTCTCTCCCTCTCATCACAACATTATTCAAGATACATTTTTGTTTTAGGTATTATTAATTTTGAGCTCAATTATTTAAAAGAAATTTTGATTGCAATTTTGACTTTCCTGCTACTTCGTGCTATCCACATTGAACGGTCATCATCGTCCGGCCAGGTGTGCGGCGTAGTTTCCGTATTTGCTGGGTGTTTCTGTCACTGACTTTACATTGTTAACTAAATGATAATTGTGAAGCACTAACTCTTGTTAATTACATTTCTGTCACTGATTTTAACACATTTTATCTGGCTGACCTTTTGCCAGCAACATTGATAGCATCTTCACTCTATGATGGTATTCAACAGACTGAGACTGTATGCTATGTACATTTTGCGTAAGTATGTGCGCATTGACGTAATTGTCTGGTATATCGAAATAGGAAAAGCCCTGATTATGCGTCATTGTTGTTACGTTCTGTATGTTTTTTAATGACGTTTCGTATTGTTGGCCAATGACAATTATATAACGCTGTGTGTCGCCGGTCATGTAGGCTTGACCTTGGAATCGTCCCGCACCGATGTAACTGCGTTGTTTTCGTTAAACACAGGGAAAATTGCTCTACCCATTTACATGTGTGCAAAATACAATAAAATAATTCCTTTTGTACCATATATATGAAAACAGGCTTTTGTCCTGTTACAAAACCCCCTCAATGAAAGGTTTTATGCCGAAGCATAAAAACTTTCATTGACCCATTCACACTTCCTAAAGGGATCAGCCCAGATATGTTGCCACAACCCCCTGTAGTGTTAATATAAAAAGAAATACAATCACTTACCCTTGGTCCGATGATGATGATCGTACCTGTCCGACCCTACCGGACTTCTCTGACAAGATCCCAACACCATAAGGCCGGTCAGGCACTGAACGCTCCTGCTCTGATGCACCGGTCAGCTCAGGGCCGCAGTCACAACACCATCAAACTCTGAAACATGAATACAAAATTTAAAATAGTTGCCTTATCTATTCCCATATCCACAACTGATATGTCTCCCCTTAGATGCATTGGTTTGCTTAACTCTAAAAATCTCCTTCAACAATCAAAACAAACAAGATTTAGGACAGAGAAATCCATTTCCGCTTTTGACATTCCTACATTTATCAAAGCTTTCTGACTCCAGTCAATATTAACTTAATTCCCTCACCACAAGAAAACATATTATTATACTAAGCATAACACATAAAACAACTTTTTAATTTTCAAAGCAACAACCATTATCTCTATCATTTTATATAAAACCAAAAAATATACCTATTATGGCAAACACTTCAAATATTTTAAAATTTTCTTTACTCAGCTTTAATGATACTCATATTTCTTTGCAACAGAATCATAATTATATATTTTTATAACCAACACCAATATCGACATTATTTCTTTAACATTTAATATTTCAACGTAGTTACCGTTACTACCAATAACAATAAAACATAATAAAACATTGAACATCAAACATTAACATTGTTACATTTACATTACATAGTTCATATCTAAATAACTTGTACCAAAGCTTTATAACATTTTTATTATCAACTCTCTATTCAACTTTTAATTAGTTAACATTTATTGTATCATTAGATTCTATAAAAAATTTCAAATTTATTATTAACCTTTCTGTTACATCACCTTTCTACTATGAATTTTCTTTTTCTAACTTTTTCGTCAATACTTATCTAGTTTGGGTGACTCTCTATTATTCACTATTATCTATATCTTATTTTGGCATTTATCTATCTAACCTTATTCACCTTTCTTCTAACAACCACTACTACCAACCATTAACATATTACGACACTAATATCTCCATAACAACAACCCCCTTCAACCTTAATTCTATATATATACCGTTCACTTCTTTAAGTGAAATTTCTGTTACCTCTTTGTACTAAGATGTGTGTACCCTACCTGGCAATATACACGTTCATAACCTTTTGCCCTCCAACAAATATCGGCAAACACTCTTACCCTTCTCTAATTACGGGAACTGCCACAACGCCGCACGTTGACCATACCTTATCACCTCAACCTTACTACAAAATATCACCATCAACTATTTACTCTCCAATTACATATTACTCATCTTCTCTACATATAATCACCAATTACTGTGTCCCTAACATATCTAACACCCTCTTTGTGTATCATCTGTATCTCAACTCCTTATTCTCTCTAACTCCTAATAACTCTGTTTAACTAACTCAAATGCCTTTATTTTAATAATTATCACCCAGGCTCTATCCTTTTTTAACACTTTACATTACTTTGATCATTGATTCATCCCTCACCTACTAATAACAATACATCTCAATATCCAAATATATTACATGCTTAATCATTTATTATCCATTAGAATCTAAATCTCATAACTATTTAAAATCATTTTCAAACTTTCTTCAATTATTTAAAATTCTACAGTACATGGTTTACATAAAATACACAACATCAAGAATACACAAATATATTGACATCAACACACAAAAATATACAATCCAAATTATCATTTAATCATTTACCATAAATCAGTTCATAAAACAGTCCCTCTTGAAATTACACTATCACATAATTAAATGTTCATTAGCACAATAAAATAATTATCCTCCATCGTCAAACAATAGTCGAATCTTAGGTCTATACAACTTATTTTTTCTTGAAAACATTATGTTACTATCATTAATATAACACTCATTTAAATTCTTATATTCTACAAAACCGTCATAATTAATAGGGTTATTCCATATTTATTTATCATACAACTTGTAACGATCGGTTATGGTCCTGTCACCTTCTGTATTATTAGTCACAATCAGGTAAGCTATCAAGTCATTATTTCCATCATCATCTCCTACTACTGCTATATCAGCTTCCACCCAAGGTAAGTATTTACTGTAATTATCAACCATCTCTACTCCTAACCTTTCCATAAACTCTTCATACTTTGTACTTATCTTAAAAATCGCTATTTCTCTCTTTCTCTCATAGTATCTCTCACTATACCTCTCTCTCTCTTTCTCAATATATCTCTCTCTATCACACCAGGCTACATTCTCTCTCTCTATATTTGCATAGGGCACTACTACTTCATAAAAACACCTCCTGGCTTCACCAGGTACATCAACACAAAAAACTAAGGGATCATTTGGAGACCACATGTCTCCCACATAAATTCTAGACGAACCTTCGTCCTCACACAACATTTGTGAAGTCTTTACTCCACTTCTACCACTGGGAAAATTTGCCCTTTGCCCACCATACTCACTTAAACTCTCCTTACCCCCTCTTTCAATCTCATCAACAACTATCTCCTCACCATTAACCTCTACTCTCATTAAAATCTCATTATCACTACCGCTATCCACACTATTATCTCCTATTACCATATTTTTATTTATTTTATCATAATTCTTACCACTACTTACCTTGTCAGCTTTGTTTATATCTAATTTGTCTATTTCCCTCTTATTTTCTAACTCTATTTTATCTAAATGTATCTCTATTTCACTTATTCTTTTATCAATATGACAATTTTGTCTTTGTATTTCATTTTTCGTGTCACTGACTTTCTAATCAAATTGGTTAATCTTATCATTAAAATTGTCAAATCTTGTATTTTGCTCATGAAATTTATCGTCAAACTTAATACTCTGTTCTTTAAATTTTTCATCAAAAAGTAATCTCATCATTTTTATCACGTCATTCTCCTCAACTCTTTTTGTTGGGACTGGTGTCGAGTGAATACCTTCACTCATTATTTCTGATTCTGTTACGCTTATTTCACTATTGTTTGCCATTGTTAAAAAATTTTAATGAACTGTTGCTTTCTACAGACGTCACAACATAACCTACAATTGTAATACCCCTCACTTCAATACTCACTCTGTCTTTATATTTGGGCTTATTATATAAATTTTTTGTTTTTTTCGCCAGATCGGGCGCCATTTGTTAATATACAAATTTATAAACAATCAAGTCCCTAGTTCTGGGCGACATTTGTTAATATACAAATTTATACTATTTTTTGTGTATTTATTTATTATTTGACTTAATAATAATAACCATAATTATTAGAGCACATGTCATCATCACTATCTTTTTTTTCTTGTTGGGTCCAGTGTTCGTATTAAGTGTAAATAGAGACAGTTTGGTGATTGAAATGAAGTTGTCAACATGAGTGGCGGCTCATGAAGGAGGGCTCTGGGGCGCCGCCCTCCCTGCATAATAAAGCAAAAGAAGAAGTAAAAAATGTTTGAAATTCACACAAATTTTTTCATATTTTTTCGTTACATAATGAAAAACATAAATGAATAACATTTTTTCCATTACATAATTTCCCCATTTTATTGAGGAAATTAGTAAAACCATAATCACATCGACGCGAAACAACAAGCGCGCCTACTAAAAATTAGTAGGCCGTCCCACTACAACAAGCGTTCTGTGATTGTGGGCGGCTGGTCACAGAGCCCAACTTCTGTACGCAGCACAGGTTGGTTGCCATGGCAACCTGACGTCACTGCTGCTGGCTGAGCGGCTGTTTGCAATGGAATGTGGACTCCGCTATTGAGAGTCCCTGATACGTGCAGTCAGTAGTGCATTTGAACTGTAGAGAGTGCGACGCTACCGGTTTCGGCTCGAGTTTTCGATTACTTGATTGAAAATGAAAGTTTCCGATCTTAAAAAACTTAATTTTTGTTCTTTATCATTAGAAGAAAAGGTTGAAATAAAAAATAATGCAAGACCAGTGCCCAATTTGAACTTCAGTCAGGTACAAAAAAAGTGCAAAGGAAAAGGAGAATTTACGCGCCGTTTTAATAGGAAAGTGTTTGGAAGATCTCCGTGGATATGTGGGTGTGAAGAAAGTAACTCTTTATTTTGTTTTGTGTGTTTGTTATTTGGTGGTGATGACAGTTGGACAAGAGATGATGTAAGTGACCTTAAGCATCTTATTTTGAAAATTAATAAGCACAAAAACTCTAAAAAGCATAAAAATAACTTCATCAGCTTTCAGCTGCTAGGAAAAACTAACATTTCTGCTAGTCTGAATACAGCATATGCGGAAAATATTCGCAAACATAATGAAAGTGTGGAGAAAAATCGACAGATTCTTTCTAAAGTGATAGACATTTTAAAATTTTGTGGTAACTGTAATCTTCCTCTTCGTGATCATAACGAAAAGGAAGGCTCTAGTAATAAAGGTGTATTTTTGGAGTTGGTAGATTATACCAGAAAAATTGATGCTGCTTTCAATAGCCATATGGAAGAGCCCATGTTTTTAAAGGGACCTCCAAGACGGTACAAATTGAGCTTTTGCAGTACATGCTTGATGTGTGCCGAGAACATATTATAAAAGAGATTAAGAAAACCTCATTTTTATCTCTCATGGCGGACGATACAACCGACGTATCTGCGAAAACGCAAACGGTCTTGGTTTTTCGATATGAATTAAATGGTCGAATTCACGAACGCTTTTGGGGCTTTTCGAACCCGGAAAAGCAAGACGCAGATGGATTGTCACAATGTATTTTGCAACAGGTTGATCCGATTTTAGAAAATAATTCAGATAAACTGGTTGCGCAGGCATACGATGGAGCTGCTGTTATGCGCAGACGTTTCGAAAATGTACAGACAGGCGTTCCGAAAATATATAACTCAGAAACGGTAACACTGGCTGCTGGGTTTGTTAACTGGCTTGAAAATAGCACTTTCTTGTTTTGGCTAAATTTTTACTAAAAAATAATGCCTCACGTTGGTATATTATTTAATTAGTTGCAAGTTCTGCAAACCGATGCAGTGAGAATTCATGCTGCTATTGACGACTTCGAAAAGGCGATAATCAAAATTAGAAATAAGCTACCCTCTGTGATCGATAGACAAGAGGAAAGAATTGCATTTCCAATGATTGATACAAATTCATTTATGACAGAGCTTGAAGTTTTTTACTCGAGGTCAGAAATAACAGAAGAAAATATGGCTGGCTGCTTGAAAACATTAAATTTTATAACTTCTTTTGGATTGGACGTACATTTAAAAAAATCACAAAAGCATTGAAATTCTTCTAACTATTCCTATGACTACTTCGGAAAGTGAGCGGTGTTTCTCAACTCTGAAGTTAATCAAATCCTACTTGAGAAACACCATGAGTGAAGACAGATTAACTGCTCTGGCTATGTTGTCTATTGAACAGCTGATGATTCGCGAGATACCAGACTTTAACGAACTAGTAATAGAAAAATTCATTTCAGACAAAAATGGAAGATTAGATTTTTCTTTCAAACGATAAACTTACTGATAAACTAATTCTTATAGTATATAGCATGTATAGTGCTCGATATAGTGTTAAAAACCTATTTTATATATTTTTTGTTTACTTATGTGTGTGTGTGTTTGGGTGGATTTCATGATGGACAGTCTTCGACTTCGAACCAAGTGAGTTTTTATACTTGTATAACTTTTATTAACTAACTTTATACTTTTTTAAGTGTACTTATCAAGTTAAATACAGGGTGGTATAAGGTTAAGAGAGAGATGGTGGTAAATTTTTAAGAGAGCTTAATGTTTACTCACGAGCCGCCACTGATCAACATCAATATGGTAGTAAATCAAATTATTTTTTATTATTTCGAATTTGCAAAATTAAATCGTCATACATTACAATGGCTGCCTTATCGTGACCATGACAAAATGGCGGTCATATTCTTACTATTTTATTCATTAGTCATGACTTTAAATACTTCGTTATATTGTTTGATTAACTAGATAATTTTATTACTTTGCAGCTATTAACATACTTAAGTGTTTCCATTTGATTTATCTATAATCTTTAACACAAACCAACGCCTCAGTTTTGTTACCGGCATTGCTTGATACACTCTTCCTCTCTCTCTCACTCTCTCCCTCTCATCACAATATTATTCAAGATACATTTTTGTTTTAGGTATTATTAATTTTGAGCTCAATTATTTAAAAGAAATTTTGATTGCAATTTTGACTTTCCTGCTACTTCGTGCTATCCACATTGAACGGTCATCATCGTCCGAACAGGTGTGCAGCGTAGTTTCCGTATTTGCTGGGTGTTTCTGTCACTGACTTTACATTGTTAACTAAATGATAATTGTGAAGCACTAACTCTTGTTAATTACATTTCTGTCACTGATTTTAACACATTTTATCTGGCTGACCTTTTGCCAGCAACATTGATAGCATCTTCACTCTATGATGGTATTCAACAGACTGAGACTGGATGCTATGTACATTTTGCGTAAGTGTGTGCGCATTGACGTAATTGTCTGGTATATCGAAATAGGAAAAGCCCTGATTATGCGTCATTGTTGTTACGTTCTGTATGTTTTTTAATGACGTTTCGTATTGTTGGCCAATGACAATTATATAACGCTGTGTGTCGCCGGTCATGTAGGCTTGACCTTGGAATCGTCCCGCACCGATGTAACTGCGTTGTTTTCATTAAACACAGGTAAAATTGCTCTACCCATTTACATGTGTGCAAAATACAATAAAATAATTCCTTTTGTACCATAAATATGAAAACAGGCTTTTGTCCTGTTACAAAACCCCCTCAATGAAAGGTTTTATGCCGAAGCATAAAAACTTTCATTGACCCATTCACACTTCCTAAAGGGATCAGCCCAGATATGTTGCCACAACCCCCTGTAGTGTTAATATAAAAAGAAATACAATCACTTACACCTTGGTCCGATGATGATGATCGTACCTGTCCGACCCTACCGGACTTCTCTGACAAGATCCCAACACCATAAGGCCGGTCAGGCACTGAACGCTCCTGCTCTGATGCACCGGTCAGCTCAGGGCCGCAGTCACAACACCATCAAACTCTGAAACATGAATACAAAATTTAAAATAGTTGCCTTATCTATTCCCATATCCACAACTGATATGTCTCCCCTTAGATGCATTGGTTTGCTTAACTCTAAAAATCTCCTTCAACAATCAAAACAAACAAGATTTAGGACAGAGAAATCCATTTCCGCTTTTGACATTCCTACATTTATCAAAGCTTTCTGACTCCAGTCAATATTAACTTAATTCCCTCACCACAAGAAAACATATTATTATACTAAGCATAACACATAAAACAACTTTTTAATTTTCAAAGCAACAACCATTATCTCTATCATTTTATATAAAACCAAAAAATATACCTATTATGGCAAACACTTCAAATATTTTAAAATTTTCTTTACTCAGCTTTAATGATACTCATATTTCTTTGCAACAGAATCATAATTATATATTTTTATAACCAACACCAATATCGACATTATTTCTTTAACATTTAATATTTCAACGTAGTTACCGTTACTACCAATAACAATAAAACATAATAAAACATTGAACATCAAACATTAACATTGTTACATTTACATTACATAGTTCATATCTAAATAACTTGTACCAAAGCTTTATAACATTTTTATTATCAACTCTCTATTCAACTTTTAATTAGTTAACATTTATTGTATCATTAGATTCTATAAAAAATTTCAAATTTATTATTAACCTTTCTGTTACATCACCTTTCTACTATGAATTTTCTTTTTCTAACTTTTTCGTCAATACTTATCTAGTTTGGGTGACTCTCTATTATTCACTATTATCTATATCTTATTTTGGCATTTATCTATCTAACCTTATTCACCTTTCTTCTAACAACCACTACTACCAACCATTAACATATTACGACACTAATATCTCCATAACAACAACCCCCTTCAACCTTAATTCTATATATATACCGTTCACTTCTTTAAGTGAAATTTCTGTTACCTCTTTGTACTAAGATGTGTGTACCCTACCTGGCAATATACACGTTCATAACCTTTTGCCCTCCAACAAATATCGGCAAACACTCTTACCCTTCTCTAATTACGGGAACTGCCACAACGCCGCACGTTGACCATACCTTATCACCTCAACCTTACTACAAAATATCACCATCAACTATTTACTCTCCAATTACATATTACTCATCTTCTCTACATATAATCACCAACTACTGTGTCCCTAACATATCTAACACCCTCTTTGTGTATCATCTGTATCTCAACTCCTTATTCTCTCTAACTCCTAATAACTCTGTTTAACTAACTCAAATGCCTTTATTTTAATAATTATCACCCAGGCTCTATCCTTTTTTAACACTTTACATTACTTTGATCATTGATTCATCCCTCACCTACTAATAACAATACATCTCAATATCCAAATATATTACATGCTTAATCATTTATTATCCATTAGAATCTAAATCTCATAACTATTTAAAATCATTTTCAAACTTTCTTCAATTATTTAAAATTCTACAGTACATGGTTTACATAAAATACACAACATCAAGAATACACAAATATATTGACATCAACACACAAAAATATACAATCCAAATTATCATTTAATCATTTACCATAAATCAGTTCATAAAACAGTCCCTCTTGAAATTACACTATCACATAATTAAATGTTCATTAGCACAATAAAATAATTATCCTCCATCGTCAAACAATAGTCGAATCTTAGGTCTATACAACTTATTTTTTCTTGAAAACATTATGTTACTATCATTAATATAACACTCATTTAAATTCTTATATTCTACAAAACCGTCATAATTAATAGGGTTATTCCATATTTATTTATCATACAACTTGTAACGATCGGTTATGGTCCTGTCACCTTCTGTATTATTAGTCACAATCAGGTAAGCTATCAAGTCATTATTTCCATCATCATCTCCTACTACTGCTATATCAGCTTCCACCCAAGGTAAGTATTTACTGTAATTATCAACCATCTCTACTCCTAACCTTTCCATAAAATCTTCATACTTTGTACTTATCTTAAAAATCGCTATTTCTCTCTTTCTCTCATAGTATCTCTCACTATACCTCTCTCTCTCTTTCTCAATATATCTCTCTCTATCACACCAGGCTACATTCTCTCTCTCTATATTTGCATAGGGCACTACTACTTCATAAAAACACCTCCTGGCTTCACCAGGTACATCAACACAAAAAACTAAGGGATCATTTGGAGACCACATGTCTCCCACATAAATTCTAGACGAACCTTCGTCCTCACACAACATTTGTGAAGTCTTTACTCCACTTCTACCACTGGGAAAATTTGCCCTTTGCCCACCATACTCACTTAAACTCTCCTTACCCCCTCTTTCAATCTCATCAACAACTATCTCCTCACCATTAACCTCTACTCTCATTAAAATCTCATTATCACTACCGCTATCCACACTATTATCTCCTATTACCATATTTTTATTTATTTTATCATAATTCTTACCACTACTTACCTTGTCAGCTTTGTTTATATCTAATTTGTCTATTTCCCTCTTATTTTCTAACTCTATTTTATCTAAATGTATCTCTATTTCACTTATTCTTTTATCAATATGACAATTTTGTCTTTGTATTTCATTTTTCGTGTCACTGACTTTCTAATCAAATTGGTTAATCTTATCATTAAAATTGTCAAATCTTGTATTTTGCTCATGAAATTTATCGTCAAACTTAATACTCTGTTCTTTAAATTTTTCATCAAAAAGTAATCTCATCATTTTTATCACGTCATTCTCCTCAACTCTTTTTGTTGGGACTGGTGTCGAGTGAATACCTTCACTCATTATTTCTGATTCTGTTACGCTTATTTCACTATTGTTTGCCATTGTTAAAAAATTTTAATGAACTGTTGCTTTCTACAGACGTCACAACATAACCTACAATTGTAATACCCCTCACTTCAATACTCACTCTGTCTTTATATTTGGGCTTATTATATAAATTTTTTGTTTTTTTCGCCAGTTCGGGCGCCATTTGTTAATATACAAATTTATAAACAATCAAGTCCCTAGTTCTGGGCGACATTTGTTAATATACAAATTTATACTATTTTTTGTGTATTTATTTATTATGTGAATTAATAATAATAACCATAATTATTAGAGCACATGTCATCATCACTATCTTTTTTTTCTTGTTGGGTCCAGTGTTCGTATTAAGTGTAAATAGAGACAGTTTGGTGATTGAAATGAAGTTGTCAACATGAGTGGCGGCTCATGAAGGAGGGCTCTGGGGCGCCGCCCTCCCTGCATAATAAAGCAAAAGAAGAAGTAAAAAATGTTTGAAATTCACACAAATTTTTTCATATTTTTTCGTTACATAATGAAAAACATAAATGAATAACATTTTTTCCATTACATAATTTCCCCATTTTATTGAGGAAATTAGTAAAACCATAATCACATCGACGCGAAACAACAAGCGCGCCTACTAAAAATTAGTAGGCCGTCCCACTACAACAAGCGTTCTGTGATTGTGGGCGGCTGGTCACAGAGCCCAACTTCTGTACGCAGCACAGGTTGGTTGCCATGGCAACCTGACGTCACTGCTGCTGGCTGAGCGGCTGTTTGCAATGGAATGTGGACTCCGCTATTGAGAGTCCCTGATACGTGCAGTCAGTAGTGCATTTGAACTGTAGAGAGTGCGACGCTACCGGTTTCCGCTCGAGTTTTCGATTACTTGATTGAAAATGAAAGTTTCCGATCTTAAAAAACTTAATTTTTGTTCTTTATCATTAGAAGAAAAGCTTGAAATAAAAAATAATGCAAGACCAGTGCCCAATTTGAACTTCAGTCAGGTACAAAAAAAGTGCAAAGGAAAAGGAGAATTTACGCGCCGTTTTAATAGGAAAGTGTTTGGAAGATCTCCGTGGATATGTGGGTGTGAAGAAAGTAACTCTTTATTTTGTTTTGTGTGTTTGTTATTTGGTGGTGATGACAGTTGGACAAGAGATGATGTAAGTGACCTTAAGCATCTTATTTTGAAAATTAATAAGCACAAAAACTCTAAAAAGCATAAAAATAACTTCATCAGCTTTCAGCTGCTAGGAAAAACTAACATTTCTGCTAGTCTGAATACAGCATATGCGGAAAATATTCGCAAACATAATGAAAGTGTGGAGAAAAATCGACAGATTCTTTCTAAAGTGATAGACATTTTAAAATTTTGTGGTAACTGTAATCTTCCTCTTCGTGATCATAACGAAAAGGAAGGCTCTAGTAATAAAGGTGTATTTTTGGAGTTGGTAGATTATACCAGAAAAATTGATGCTGCTTTCAATAGCCATATGGAAGAGCCCATGTTTTTAAAGGGACCTCCAAGACGGTACAAATTGAGCTTTTGCAGTACATGCTTGATGTGTGCCGAGAACATATTATAAAAGAGATTAAGAAAACCTCATTTTTATCTCTCATGGCGGACGATACAACCGACGTATCTGCAAAAACGCAAACGGTCTTGGTTTTTCGATATGAATTAAATGGTCGAATTCACGAACGCTTTTGGGGCTTTTCGAACCCGGAAAAGCAAGACGCAGATGGATTGTCACAATGTATTTTGCAACAGGTTGATCCGATTTTAGAAAATAATTCAGATAAACTGGTTGCGCAGGCATACGATGGAGCTGCTGTTATGCGCAGACGTTTCGAAAATGTACAGACAGGCGTTCCGAAAATATATAACTCAGAAACGGTAACACTGGCTGCTGGGTTTGTTAACTGGCTTGAAAATAGCACTTTCTTGTTTTGGCTAAATTTTTACTAAAAAATAATGCCTCACGTTGGTATATTATTTAATTAGTTGCAAGTTCTGCAAACCGATGCAGTGAGAATTCATGCTGCTATTGACGACTTCGAAAAGGCGATAATCAAAATTAGAAATAAGCTACCCTCTGTGATCGATAGACAAGAGGAAAGAATTGCATTTCCAATGATTGATACAAATTCATTTATGACAGAGCTTGAAGTTTTTTACTCGAGGTCAGAAATAACAGAAGAAAATATGGCTGGCTGCTTGAAAACATTAAATTTTATAACTTCTTTTGGATTGGACGTACATTTAAAAAAATCACAAAAGCATTGAAATTCTTCTAACTATTCCTATGACTACTTCGGAAAGTGAGCGGTGTTTCTCAACTCTGAAGTTAATCAAATCCTACTTGAGAAACACCATGAGTGAAGACAGATTAACTGCTCTGGCTATGTTGTCTATTGAACAGCTGATGATTCGCGAGATACCAGACTTTAACGAACTAGTAATAGAAAAATTCATTTCAGACAAAAATGGAAGATTAGATTTTTCTTTCAAACGATAAACTTACTGATAAACTAATTCTTATAGTATATAGCATGTATAGTGCTCGATATAGTGTTAAAAACCTATTTTATATATTTTTTGTTTACTTATGTGTGTGTGTGTTTGGGTGGATTTCATGATGGACAGTCTTCGACTTCGAACCAAGTGAGTTTTTATACTTGTATAACTTTTATTAACTAACTTTATACTTTTTTAAGTGTACTTGTCAAGTTAAATACAGGGTGGTATAAGGTTAAGAGAGAGATGGTGGTAAATTTTTAAGAGAGCGCCCTCCCTTAATGTTTACTCACGAGCCGCCACTGATCAACATCAATATGGTAGTAAATCAAATTATTTTTTATTATTTCGAATTTGCAAAATTAAATCGTCATACATTACAATGGCTGCCTTATCGTGACCATGACAAAATGGCGGTCATATTCTTACTATTTTATTCATTAGTCATGACTTTAAATACTTCGTTATATTGTTTGATTAACTAGATAATTTTATTACTTTGCAGCTATTAACATACTTAAGTGTTTCCATTTGATTTATCTATAATCTTTAACACAAACCAACGCCTCAGTTTTGTTACCGGCATTGCTTGATACACTCTTCCTCTCTCTCTCACTCTCTCCCTCTCATCACAATATTATTCAAGATACATTTTTGTTTTAGGTATTATTAATTTTGAGCTCAATTATTTAAAAGAAATTTTGATTGCAATTTTGACTTTCCTGCTACTTCGTGCTATCCACATTGAACGGTCATCATCGTCCGAACAGGTGTGCAGCGTAGTTTCCGTATTTGCTGGGTGTTTCTGTCACTGACTTTACATTGTTAACTAAATGATAATTGTGAAGCACTAACTCTTGTTAATTACATTTCTGTCACTGATTTTAACACATTTTATCTGGCTGACCTTTTGCCAGCAACATTGATAGCATCTTCACTCTATGATGGTATTCAACAGACTGAGACTGGATGCTATGTACATTTTGCGTAAGTGTGTGCGCATTGACGTAATTGTCTGGTATATCGAAATAGGAAAAGCCCTGATTATGCGTCATTGTTGTTACGTTCTGTATGTTTTTTAATGACGTTTCGTATTGTTGGCCAATGACAATTATATAACGCTGTGTGTCGCCGGTCATGTAGGCTTGACCTTGGAATCGTCCCGCACCGATGTAACTGCGTTGTTTTCATTAAACACAGGTAAAATTGCTCTACCCATTTACATGTGTGCAAAATACAATAAAATAATTCCTTTTGTACCATAAATATGAAAACAGGCTTTTGTCCTGTTACAAAACCCCCTCAATGAAAGGTTTTATGCCGAAGCATAAAAACTTTCATTGACCCATTCACACTTCCTAAAGGGATCAGCCCAGATATGTTGCCACAACCCCCTGTAGTGTTAATATAAAAAGAAATACAATCACTTACACCTTGGTCCGATGATGATGATCGTACCTGTCCGACCCTACCGGACTTCTCTGACAAGATCCCAACACCATAAGGCCGGTCAGGCACTGAGCGCTCCTGCTCTGATGCACCGGTCAGCTCAGGGCCGCAGTCACAACACCATCAAACTCTGAAACATGAATACAAAATTTAAAATAGTTGCCTTATCTATTCCCATATCCACAACTGATATGTCTCCCCTTAGATGCATTGGTTTGCTTAACTCTAAAAATCTCCTTCAACAATCAAAACAAACAAGATTTAGGACAGAGAAATCCATTTCCGCTTTTGACATTCCTACATTTATCAAAGCTTTCTGACTCCAGTCAATATTAACTTAATTCCCTCACCACAAGAAAACATATTATTATACTAAGCATAACACATAAAACAACTTTTTAATTTTCAAAGCAACAACCATTATCTCTATCATTTTATATAAAACCAAAAAATATACCTATTATGGCAAACACTTCAAATATTTTAAAATTTTCTTTACTCAGCTTTAATGATACTCATATTTCTTTGCAACAGAATCATAATTATATATTTTTATAACCAACACCAATATCGACATTATTTCTTTAACATTTAATATTTCAACGTAGTTACCGTTACTACCAATAACAATAAAACATAATAAAACATTGAACATCAAACATTAACATTGTTACATTTACATTACATAGTTCATATCTAAATAACTTGTACCAAAGCTTTATAACATTTTTATTATCAACTCTCTATTCAACTTTTAATTAGTTAACATTTATTGTATCATTAGATTCTATAAAAAATTTCAAATTTATTATTAACCTTTCTGTTACATCACCTTTCTACTATGAATTTTCTTTTTCTAACTTTTTCGTCAATACTTATCTAGTTTGGGTGACTCTCTATTATTCACTATTATCTATATCTTATTTTGGCATTTATCTATCTAACCTTATTCACCTTTCTTCTAACAACCACTACTACCAACCATTAACATATTACGACACTAATATCTCCATAACAACAACCCCCTTCAACCTTAATTCTATATATATACCGTTCACTTCTTTAAGTGAAATTTCTGTTACCTCTTTGTACTAAGATGTGTGTACCCTACCTGGCAATATACACGTTCATAACCTTTTGCCCTCCAACAAATATCGGCAAACACTCTTACCCTTCTCTAATTACGGGAACTGCCACAACGCCGCACGTTGACCATACCTTACCACCTCAACCTTACTACAAAATATCACCATCAACTATTTACTCTCCAATTACATATTACTCATCTTCTCTACATATAATCACCAACTACTGTGTCCCTAACATATCTAACACCCTCTTTGTGTATCATCTGTATCTCAACTCCTTATTCTCTCTAACTCCTAATAACTCTGTTTAACTAACTCAAATGCCTTTATTTTAATAATTATCACCCAGGCTCTATCCTTTTTTAACACTTTACATTACTTTGATCATTGATTCATCCCTCACCTACTAATAACAATACATCTCAATATCCAAATATATTACATGCTTAATCATTTATTATCCATTAGAATCTAAATCTCATAACTATTTAAAATCATTTTCAAACTTTCTTCAATTATTTAAAATTCTACAGTACATGGTTTACATAAAATACACAACATCAAGAATACACAAATATATTGACATCAACACACAAAAATATACAATCCAAATTATCATTTAATCATTTACCATAAATCAGTTCATAAAACAGTCCCTCTTGAAATTACACTATCACATAATTAAATGTTCATTAACACAATAAAATAATTATCCTCCATCGTCAAACAATAGTCGAATCTTAGGTCTATACAACTTATTTTTTCTTGAAAACATTATGTTACTATCATTAATATAACACTCATTTAAATTCTTATATTCTACAAAACCGTCATAATTAATAGGGTTATTCCATATTTATTTATCATACAACTTGTAACGATCGGTTATGGTCCTGTCACCTTCTGTATTATTAGTCACAATCAGGTAAGCTATCAAGTCATTATTTCCATCATCATCTCCTACTACTGCTATATCAGCTTCCACCCAAGGTAAGTATTTACTGTAATTATCAACCATCTCTACTCCTAACCTTTCCATAAACTCTTCATACTTTGTACTTATCTTAAAAATCGCTATTTCTCTCTTTCTCTCATAGTATCTCTCACTATACCTCTCTCTCTCTTTCTCAATATATCTCTCTCTATCACACCAGGCTACATTCTCTCTCTCTATATTTGCATAGGGCACTACTACTTCATAAAAACACCTCCTGGCTTCACCAGGTACATCAACACAAAAAACTAAGGGATCATTTGGAGACCACATGTCTCCCACATAAATTCTAGACGAACCTTCGTCCTCACACAACATTTGTGAAGTCTTTACTCCACTTCTACCACTGGGAAAATTTGCCCTTTGCCCACCATACTCACTTAAACTCTCCTTACCCCCTCTTTCAATCTCATCAACAACTATCTCCTCACCATTAACCTCTACTCTCATTAAAATCTCATTATCACTACCGCTATCCACACTATTATCTCCTATTACCATATTTTTATTTATTTTATCATAATTCTTACCACTACTTACCTTGTCAGCTTTGTTTATATCTAATTTGTCTATTTCCCTCTTATTTTCTAACTCTATTTTATCTAAATGTATCTCTATTTCACTTATTCTTTTATCAATATGACAATTTTGTCTTTGTATTTCATTTTTCGTGTCACTGACTTTCTAATCAAATTGGTTAATCTTATCATTAAAATTGTCAAATCTTGTATTTTGCTCATGAAATTTATCGTCAAACTTAATACTCTGTTCTTTAAATTTTTCATCAAAAAATAATCTCATCATTTTTATCACGTCATTCTCCTCAACTCTTTTTGTTGGGACTGGTGTCGAGTGAATACCTTCACTCATTATTTCTGATTCTGTTACGCTTATTTCACTATTGTTTGCCATTGTTAAAAAATTTTAATGAACTGTTGCTTTCTACAGACGTCACAACATAACCTACAATTGTAATACCCCTCACTTCAATACTCACTCTGTCTTTATATTTGGGCTTATTATATAAATTTTTTGTTTTTTTCGCCAGTTCGGGCGCCATTTGTTAATATACAAATTTATAAACAATCAAGTCCCTAGTTCTGGGCGACATTTGTTAATATACAAATTTATACTATTTTTTGTGTATTTATTTATTATGTGAATTAATAATAATAACCATAATTATTAGAGCACATGTCATCATCACTATCTTTTTTTTCTTGTTGGGTCCAGTGTTCGTATTAAGTGTAAATAGAGACAGTTTGGTGATTGAAATGAAGTTGTCAACATGAGTGGCGGCTCATGAAGGAGGGCTCTGGGGCGCCGCCCTCCCTGCATAATAAAGCAAAAGAAGAAGTAAAAAATGTTTGAAATTCACACAAATTTTTTCATATTTTTTCGTTACATAATGAAAAACATAAATGAATAACATTTTTTCCATTACATAATTTCCCCATTTTATTGAGGAAATTAGTAAAACCATAATCACATCAACGCGAAACAACAAGCGCGCCTACTAAAAATTAGTAGGCCGTCCCACTACAACAAGCGTTCTGTGATTGTGGGCGGCTGGTCACAGAGCCCAACTTCTGTACGCAGCACAGGTTGGTTGCCATGGCAACCTGACGTCACTGCTGCTGGCTGAGCGGCTGTTTGCAATGGAATGTGGACTCCGCTATTGAGAGTCCCTGATACGTGCAGTCAGTAGTGCATTTGAACTGTAGAGAGTGCGACGCTACCGGTTTCCGCTCGAGTTTTCGATTACTTGATTGAAAATGAAAGTTTCCGATCTTAAAAAACTTAATTTTTGTTCTTTATCATTAGAAGAAAAGCTTGAAATAAAAAATAATGCAAGACCAGTGCCCAATTTGAACTTCAGTCAGGTACAAAAAAAGTGCAAAGGAAAAGGAGAATTTACGCGCCGTTTTAATAGGAAAGTGTTTGGAAGATCTCCGTGGATATGTGGGTGTGAAGAAAGTAACTCTTTATTTTGTTTTGTGTGTTTGTTATTTGGTGGTGATGACAGTTGGACAAGAGATGATGTAAGTGACCTTAAGCATCTTATTTTGAAAATTAATAAGCACAAAAACTCTAAAAAGCATAAAAATAACTTCATCAGCTTTCAGCTGCTAGGAAAAACTAACATTTCTGCTAGTCTGAATACAGCATTGCGGAAAATATTCGCAAACATAATGAAAGTGTGGAGAAAAATCGACAGATTCTTTCTAAAGTGATAGACATTTTAAAATTTTGTGGTAACTGTAATCTTCCTCTTCGTGATCATAACGAAAAGGAAGGCTCTAGTAATAAAGGTGTATTTTTGGAGTTGGTAGATTATACCAGAAAAATTGATGCTGCTTTCAATAGCCATATGGAAGAAGCCCATGTTTTTAAAGGGACCTCCAAGACGGTACAAATTGAGCTTTTGCAGTACATGCTTGATGTGTGCCGAGAACATATTATAAAAGAGATTAAGAAAACCTCATTTTTATCTCTCATGGCGGACGATACAACCGACGTATCTGCAAAAACGCAAACGGTCTTGGTTTTTCGATATGAATTAAATGGTCGAATTCACGAACGCTTTTGGGGCTTTTCGAACCCGGAAAAGCAAGACGCAGATGGATTGTCACAATGTATTTTGCAACAGGTTGATCCGATTTTAGAAAATAATTCAGATAAACTGGTTGCGCAGGCATACGATGGAGCTGCTGTTATGCGCGGACGTTTCGAAAATGTACAGACAGGCGTTCCGAAAATATATAACTCAGAAACGGTAACACTGGCTGCTGGGTTTGTTAACTGGCTTGAAAATAGCACTTTCTTGTTTTGGCTAAATTTTTACTAAAAAATAATGCCTCACGTTGGTATATTATTTAATTAGTTGCAAGTTCTGCAAACCGATGCAGTGAGAATTCATGCTGCTATTGACGACTTCGAAAAGGCGATAATCAAAATTAGAAATAAGCTACCCTCTGTGATCGATAGACAAGAGGAAAGAATTGCATTTCCAATGATTGATACAAATTCATTTATGACAGAGCTTGAAGTTTTTTACTCGAGGTCAGAAATAACAGAAGAAAATATGGCTGGCTGCTTGAAAACATTAAATTTTATAACTTCTTTTGGATTGGACGTACATTTAAAAAAATCACAAAAGCATTGAATTTCTTCTAACTATTCCTATGACTACTTCGGAAAGTGAGCAGTGTTTCTCAACTCTGAAGTTAATCAAATCCTCCTTGAGAAACACCATGAGTGAAGACAGATTAACTGCTCTGGCTATGTTGTCTATTGAACAGCTGATGATTCGCGAGATACCAGACTTTAATGAACTAGTAATAGAAAAATTCATTTCAGACAAAAATGGAAGATTAGATTTTTCTTTCAAACGATAAACTTACTGATAAACTAATTCTTATAGTATATAGCATGTATAGTGCTCGATATAGTGTTAAAAACCTATTTTATATATTTTTTGTTTACTTATCTGTGTGTGTGTTTGGGTGGATTTCATGATGGACAGTCTTCGACTTCGAACCAAGTGAGTTTTTATACTTGTATAACTTTTATTAACTAACTTTATACTTTTTTAAGTGTACTTATCATGTTAAATACAGGGTGGTGTAAGGTTAAGAGAGAGATGGTGGTAAATTTTTAAGAGAGCGCCCTCCCTTAATGTTTACTCACGAGCCGCCACTGATCAACATCAATATGGTAGTAAATCAACTTATTTTTTATTATTTCGAATTTGCAAAATTAAATCGTCATACATTACAATGGCTGCCTTATCGTGACCAAGACAAAATGGCGGTCATATTCTTACTATTTTATTCATTAGTCATGACTTTAAATACTTCGTTATATTGTTTGATTAACTAGATAATTTTATTACTTTGCAGCTATTAACATACTTAAGTGTTTCCATTTGATTTATCTATAATCTTTAACACAAACCAACGCCTCAGTTTTGTTACCGGCATTGCTTGATACACTCTTCCTCTCTCTCTCACTCTCTCCCTCTCATCACAATATTATTCAAGATACATTTTTGTTTTAGGTATTATTAATTTTGAGCTCAATTATTTAAAAGAAATTTTGATTGCAATTTTGACTTTCCTGCTACTTCGTGCTATCCACATTGAACGGTCATCATCGTCCGGCCAGGTGTGCGGCGTAGTTTCCGTATTTGCTGGGTGTTTCTGTCACTGACTTTACATTGTTAACTAAATGATAATTGTGAAGCACTAACTCTTGTTAATTACATTTCTGTCACTGATTTTAACACATTTTATCTGTTTGACCTTTTGCCAGCAACATTGATAGCATCTTCACTCTATGATGGTATTCAACAGACTGAGACTGGATGCTATGTACATTTTGCGTAAGTGTGTGCGCATTGACGTAATTGTCTGGTATATCGAAATAGGAAAAGCCCTGATTATGCGTCATTGTTGTTACGTTCTGTATGTTTTTTAATGACGTTTCGTATTGTTGGCCAATGACAATTATATAACGCTGTGTGTCGCCGGTCATGTAGGCTTGACCTTGGAATCGTCCCGCACCGATGTAACTGCGTTGTTTTCATTAAACACAGGGAAAATTGCTCTACCCATTTACATGTGTGCAAAATACAATAAAATAATTCCTTTTGTACCATAAATATGAAAACAGGCTTTTGTCCTGTTACAAAACCCCCTCAATGAAAGGTTTTATGCCGAAGCATAAAAACTTTCATTGACCCATTCACACTTCCTAAAGGGATCAGCCCAGATATGTTGCCACAACCCCCTGTAGTGTTAATATAAAAAGAAATACAATCACTTACACCTTGGTCCGATGATGATGATCGACCCTGTCCGACCATACCGGACTTCTCTGACAAGATCCCAACACCATAAGGCCGGTCAGGCACTGAACGCTCCTGCTCTGATGCACCGGTCAGCTCAGGGCCGCAGTCACAACACCATCAAAATCTGAAACATGAATACAAAATTTAAAATAGTTGCCTTATCTATTCCCATATCCACAACTGATATGTCTCCCCTTAGATGCATTGGTTTGCTTAACTCTAAAAATCTCCTTCAACAATCAAAACAAACAAGATTTAGGACAGAGAAATCCATTTCCGCTTTTGACATTCCTACATTTATCAAAGCTTTCTGACTCCAGTCAATATTAACTTAATTCCCTCACCACAAGAAAACATATTATTATACTAAGCATAACACATAAAACAACTTTTTAATTTTCAAAGCAACAACCATTATCTCTATCATTTTATATAAAACCAAAAAATATACCTATTATGGCAAACACTTCAAATATTTTAAAATTTTCTTTACTCAGCTTTAATGATACTCATATTTCTTTGCAACAGAATCATAATTATATATTTTTATAACCAACACCAATATCGACATTATTTCTTTAACATTTAATATTTCAACGTAGTTACCGTTACTACCAATAACAATAAAACATAATAAAACATTGAACATCAAACATTAACATTGTTACATTTACATTACATAGTTCATATCTAAATAACTTGTACCAAAGCTTTATAACATTTTTATTATCAACTCTCTATTCAACTTTTAATTAGTTAACATTTATTGTATCATTAGATTCTATAAAAAATTTCAAATTTATTATTAACCTTTCTGTTACATCACCTACTATGAATTTTCTTTTTCTAACTTTTTCGTCAATACTTATCTAGTTTGGGTGACTCTCTATTATTCACTATTATCTATATCTTATTTTGGCATTTATCTATCTAACCTTATTCACCTTTCTTCTAACAACCACTACTACCAACCATTAACATATTACGACACTAATATCTCCATAACAACAACCCCCTTCAACCTTAATTCTATATATATACCGTTCACTTCTTTAAGTGAAATTTCTGTTACCTCTTTGTACTAAGATCTGTGTACCCTACCTGGCAATATACACGTTCATAACCTTTTGCCCTCCACCAAATATCGGCAAACACTCTTACCCTTCTCTAATTACGGGAACTGCCACAACGCCGCACGTTGACCATACCTTACCACCTCAACCTTACTACAAAATATCACCATCAACTATTTACTCTCCAATTACATATTACTCATCTTCTCTACACATAATCACCAACTACTGTGTCCCTAACATATCTAACACCCTCTTTGTGTATCATCTGTATCTCAACTCCTTATTCTCTCTAACTCCTAATAACTCTGTTTAACTAACTCAAATGCCTTTATTTTAATAATTATCACCCAGGCTCTATCCTTTTTTAACACTTTACATTACTTTGATCATTGATTCATCCCTCACCTACTAATAACAATACATCTCAATATCCAAATATATTACATGCTTAATCATTTATTATCCATTAAAATCTAAATCTCATAACTATTTAAAATCATCATCAAACTTTCTTCAATTATTTAAAATTCTACAGTACATGGTTTACATAAAATACACAACATCAAGAATACACAAATATATTGACATCAACACACAAAAATATACAATCCAAATTATCATTTAATCATTTACCATAAATCAGTTCATAAAACAGTCCCTCTTGAAATCACACTATCACATAATTAAATGTTCATTAACACAATAAAATAATTATCCTCCATCGTCAAACAATAGTCGAATCTTAGGTCTATACAACTTATTTTTTCTTGAAAACATTATGTTACTATCATTAATATAACACTCATTTAAATTCTTATATTCTACAAAACCGTCATAATTAATAGGGTTATTCCATATTTATTTATCATACAACTTGTAACGATCGGTTATGGTCCTGTCACCTCTGTATTATTAGTCACAATCAGGTAAGCTATCAAGTCATTATTTCCATCATCATCTCCTACTACTGCTATATCAGCTTCCACCCAAGGTAAGTATTTACTTTAATTATCAACCATCTCTACTCCTAACCTTTCCATAAACTCTTCATACTTTGTACTTATCTTAAAAATCTCTATTTCTCTCTTTCTCTCATAGTATCTCTCACTATACCTCTCTCTCTCTTTCTCAATATATCTCTCTCTATCACACCAGGCTACATTCTCTCTCTCTATATTTGCATAGGGCACTACTACTTCATAAAAACACCTCCTGGCTTCACCAGGTACATCAACACAAAAAACTAAGGGATCATTTGGAGACCACATGTCTCCCACATAAATTCTAGACGAACCTTCGTCCTCACACAACATTTGTGAAGTCTTTACTCCACTTCTACCACTGGGAAAATTTGCCCTTTGCCCACCATACTCACTTAAACTCTCCTTACCCCCTCTTTCAATCTCATCAACAACTATCTCCTCACCATTAACCTCTACTCTCATTAAAATCTCATTATCACTACCGCTATCCACACTATTATCTCCTATTACCATATTTTTATTTATTTTATCATAATTCTTACCACTACTTACCTTGTCAGCTTTGTTTATATCTAATTTGTCTATTTCCCTCTTATTTTCTAACTCTATTTTATCTAAATGTATCTCTGTTTCACTTATTCTTTTATCAATATGACAATTTTGTCTTTGTATTTCATTTTTCGTGTCACTGACTTTCTCATCAAATTGGTTAATCTTATCATTAAAATTGTCAAATCTTGTATTTTGCTCATGAAATTTATCGTCAAACTTAATACTCTGTTCTTTAAATTTTTCATCAAAAAGTAATCTCATCATTTTTATCACGTCATTCTCCTCAACTCTTTTTGTTGGGACTGGTGTCGAGTGAATACCTTCACTCGTTATTTCTCATTCTGTTACGCTTATTTAACTATTGTTTGCCATTGTTAAAAAATTTTAATGAACTGTTGCTTTCTACAGACGTCACAACATAACCTACAATTGTAATACCCCTCACTTCAATACTCACTCTGTCTTTATATTTGTGCTTATTATATAAATTTTTTGTTTTTTTTTCGCCAGTTCGGGCGCCATTTGTTAATATACAAATTTATAAACAATGAAGTCCCTAGTTCTGGGCGACATTTGTTAATATACAAATTTATACTATTTTTTGTGTATTTATTTATTATGTGAATTAATAATAATAACCATAATTATTAGAGCACATGTCATCATCACTATCTTTTTTTTCTTGTTGGGTCCAGTGTTCGTATTAAGTGTAAATAGAGACAGTTTGGTGATTGAAATGAAGTTGTCAACATGAGTGGCGGCTCATGAAGGAGGGCTCTGGGGCGCCGCCCTCCCTGAATAATAAAGCAAAAGAAGAAGTAAAAAATGTTTGAAATTCACACAAATTTTTTCATATTTTTTCGTTACATAATGAAAAACATAAATGAATAACATTTTTTCCATTACATAGTTTCCCCATTTTATTGAGGAAATTAGTAAAACCATAATCACATCAACGCGAAACAACAAGCGCGCCTACTAAAAATTAGTAGGCCGTCCCACTACAACAAGCGTTCTGTGATTGTGGGCGGCTGGTCACAGAGCCCAACTTCTGTACGCAGCACAGGTTGGTTGCCATGGCAACCTGACGTCACTGCTGCTGGCTGAGCGGCTGTTTGCAATGGAATGTGGACTCCGCTATTGAGAGTCCCTGATACGTGCAGTCAGTAGTGCATTTGAACTGTAGAGAGTGCGACGCTACCGGTTTCGGCTCGAGTTTTCGATTACTTGATTGAAAATGAAAGTTTCCGATCTTAAAAAACTTAATTTTTGTTCTTTATCATTAGAAGAAAAGCTTGAAATAAAAAATAATGCAAGACCAGTGCCCAATTTGAACTTCAGTCAGGTACAAAAAAAGTGCAAAGGAAAAGGAGAATTTACGCGCCGTTTTAATAGGAAAGTGTTTGGAAGATCTCCGTGGATATGTGGGTGTGAAGAAAGTAACTCTTTATTTTGTTTTGTGTGTTTGTTATTTGGTGGTGATGACAGTTGGACAAGAGATGATGTAAGTGACCTTAAGCATCTTATTTTGAAAATTAATAAGCACAAAAACTCTAAAAAGCATAAAAATAACTTCATCAGCTTTCAGCTGCTAGGAAAAACTAACATTTCTGCTAGTCTGAATACAGCATATGCGGAAAATATTCGCAAACATAATGAAAGTGAGGAGAAAAATCGACAGATTCTTTCTAAAGTGATAGACATTTTAAAATTTTGTGGTAACTGTAATCTTCCTCTTCGTGATCATAACGAAAAGGAAGGCTCTAGTAATAAAGGTGTATTTTTGGAGTTGGTAGATTATACCAGAAAAATTGATGCTGCTTTCAATAGCCATATGGAAGAAGCCCATGTTTTTAAAGGGACCTCCAAGACGGTACAAATTGAGCTTTTGCAGTACATGCTTGATGTGTGCCGAGAACATATTATAAAAGAGATTAAGAAAACCTCATTTTTATCTCTCATGGCGGACGATACAACCGACGTATCTGCAAAAACGCAAACGGTCTTGGTTTTTCGATATGAATTAAATGGTCGAATTCACGAACGCTTTTGGGACTTTTCGAACCCGGAAAAGCAAGACGCAGATGGATTGTCACAATGTATTTTGCAACAGGTTGATCCGATTTTAGAAAATAATTCAGATAAACTGGTTGTGCAGGCATACGATGGAGCTGCTGTTATGCGCGGACGTTTCGAAAATGTACAGACAGGCGTTCCGAAAATATATAACTCAGAAACGGTAACACTGGCTGCTGGGTTTGTTAACTGGCTTGAAAATAGCACTTTCTTGTTTTGGCTAAATTTTTACTAAAAAATAATGCCTCACGTTGGTATATTATTTAATTAGTTGCAAGTTCTGCCAACCGATGCAGTGAGAATTCATGCTGCTATTGACGACTTCGAAAAGGCGATAATCAAAATTAGAAATAAGCTACCCTCTGTGATCGATAGACAAGAGGAAAGAATTGCATTTCCAATGATTGATACAAATTCATTTATGACAGAGCTTGAAGTTTTTTACTCGAGGTCAGAAATAACAGAAGAAAATATGGCTGGCTGCTTGAAAACATTAAATTTTATAACTTCTTTTGGATTGGACGTACATTTAAAAAAATCACAAAAGCATTGAAATTCTTCTAACTATTCCTATGACTACTTCGGAAAGTGAGCGGTGTTTCTCAACTCTGAAGTTAATCAAATCCTACTTGAGAAACACCATGAGTGAAGACAGATTAACTGCTCTGGCTATGTTGTCTATTGAACAGCTGATGATTCGCGAGATACCAGACTTTAACGAACTAGTAATAGAAAAATTCATTTCAGACAAATATGGAAGATTAGATTTTTCTTTCAAACGATAAACTTACTGATAAACTAATTCTTATAGTATATAGCATGTATAGTGCTCGATATAGTGTTAAAAACCTATTTTATATATTTTTTGTTTACTTATGTGTGTGTGTGTTTGGGTGGATTTCATGATGGACAGTCTTCGACTTCGAACCAAGTGAGTTTTTATACTTGCATAACTTTTATTAACTAACTTTATACTTTTTTAATTGTACTTATCAAGTTAAATACAGGGTGGTATAAGGTTAAGAGAGAGATGGTGGTAAATTTTTAAGAGAGCGCCCTCCCTTAATGTTTACTCACGAGCCGCCACTGATCAACATCAATATGGTAGTAAATCAACTTATTTTTTATTATTTCGAATTTGCAAAATTAAATCGTCATACATTATAATGGCTGCCTTATCGTGACCAAGACAAAATGGCGGTCATATTCTTACTATTTTATTCATTAGTCATGACTTTAAATACTTCGTTATATTGTTTGATTAACTAGATAATTTTATTACTTTGCAGCTATTAACATACTTAAGTGTTTCCATTTGATTTATCTATAATCTTTAAAACAAACCAACGCCTCAGTTTTGTTACCGGCATTGCTTGATACACTCTTCCTCTCTCTCTCACTCTCTCCCTCTCATCACAATATTATTCAAGATACATTTTTGTTTTAGGTATTATTAATTTTGAGCTCAATTATTTAAAAGAAATTTTGATTGCAATTTTGACTTTCCTGCTACTTCGTGCTATCCACATTGAACGGTCATCATCGTCCGGCCAGGTGTGCGGCGTAGTTTCCGTATTTGCTGGGTGTTTCTGTCACTGACTTTACATTGTTAACTAAATGATAATTGTGAAGCACTAACTCTTGTTAATTACATTTCTGTCACTGATTTTAACACATTTTATCTGGCTGACCTTTTGCCAGCAACATTGATAGCATCTTCACTCTATGATGGTATTCAACAGACTGAGACTGGATGCTATGTACATTTTGCATAAGTGTGTGCGCATTGACGTAATTGTCTGGTATATCGAAATAGGAAAAGCCCTGATTATGCGTCATTGTTGTTACGTTCTGTATGTTTTTTAATGACGTTTCGTATTGTTGGCCAATGACAATTATATAACGCTGTGTGTCGCCGGTCATGTAGGCTTGACCTTGGAATCGTCCCGCACCGATGTAACTGCGTTGTTTTCATTAAACACAGGGAAAATTGCTCTACCCATTTACATGTGTGCAAAATACAATAAAATAATTCCTTTTGTACCATAAATATGAAAACAGGCTTTTGTCCTGTTACAAAACCCCCTCAATGAAAGGTTTTATGCCGAAGCATAAAAACTTTCATTGACCCATTCACACTTCCTAAAGGGATCAGCTCAGATATGTTGCCACAACCCCCTGTAGTGTTAATATAAAAAGAAATACAATCACTTACACCTTGGTCCGATGATGATGATCGTACCTGTCCGACCCTACCGGACTTCTCTGACAAGATCCCAACACCATAAGGCCGGTCAGGCACTGAACGCTCCTGCTCTGATGCACCGGTCAGCTCAGGGCCGCAGTCACAACACCATCAAACTCTGAAACATGAATACAAAATTTAAAATAGTTGCCTTATCTATTCCCATATCCACAACTGATATGTCTCCCCTTAGATGCATTGGTTTGCTTGACTCTAAAAATCTCCTTCAACAATCAAAACAAACAAGATTTAGGACAGAGAAATCCATTTCCGCTTTTGACATTCCTACATTTATCAAAGCTTTCTGACTCCAGTCAATATTAACTTAATTCCCTCACCACAAGAAAACATATTATTATACTAAGCATAACACATAAAACAACTTTTTAATTTTCAAAGCAACAACCATTATCTCTATCATTTTATATAAAACCAAAAAATATACCTATTATGGCAAACACTTCAAATATTTTAAAATTTTCTTTACTCAGCTTTAATGATACTCATATTTCTTTGCAACAGAATCATAATTATATATTTTTATAACCAACACCAATATCGACATTATTTCTTTAACATTTAATATTTCAACGTAGTTACCGTTACTACCAATAACAATAAAACATAATAAAACATTGAACATCAAACATTAACATTGTTACATTTACATTACATAGTTCATATCTAAATAACTTGTACCAAAGCTTTATAACATTTTTATTATCAACTCTCTATTCAACTTTTAATTAGTTAACATTTATTGTATCATTAGATTCTATAAAAAATTTCAAATTTATTATTAACCTTTCTGTTACATCACCTACTATGAATTTTCTTTTTCTAACTTTTTCGTCAATACTTATCTAGTTTGGGTGACTCTCTATTATTCACTATTATCTATATCTTATTTTGGCATTTATCTATCTAACCTTATTCACCTTTCTTCTAACAACCACTACTACCAACCATTAACATATTACGACACTAATATCTCCATAACAACAACCCCCTTCAACCTTAATTCTATATATATACCGTTCACTTCTTTAAGTGAAATTTCTGTTACCTCTTTGTACTAAGATGTGTGTACCCTACCTGGCAATATACACGTTCATAACCTTTTGCCCTCCAACAAATATCGGCAAACACTCTTACCCTTCTCTAATTACGGGAATTGCCACAACGCCGCACGTTGACCATACCTTACCACCTCAACCTTACTACAAAATATCACCATCAACTATTTACTCTCCAATTACATATTACTCATCTTCTCTACATATAATCACCAACTACTGTGTCCCTAACATATCTAACACCCTCTTTGTGTATCATCTGTATCTCAACTCCTTATTCTCTCTAACTCCTAATAACTCTGTTTAACTAACTCAAATGCCTTTATTTTAATAATTATCACCCAGGCTCTATCCTTTTTTAACACTTTACATTACTTTGATCATTGATTCATCCCTCACCTACTAATAACAATACATCTCAATATCCAAATATATTACATGCTTAATCATTTATTATCCATTAGAATCTAAATCTCATAACTATTTAAAATCATTTTCAAACTTTCTTCAATTATTTAAAATTCTACAGTACATGGTTTACATAAAATACACAACATCAAGAATACACAAATATATTGACATCAACACACAAAAATATACAATCCAAATTATCATTTAATCATTTACCATAAATCAGTTCATAAAACAGTCCCTCTTGAAATCACACTATCACATAATTAAATGTTCATTAACACAATAAAATAATTATCCTCCATCGTCAAACAATAGTCGAATCTTAGGTCTATACAACTTATTTTTTCTTGAAAACATTATGTTACTATCATTAATATAACACTCGTTTAAATTCTTATATTCTACAAAACCGTCATAATTAATAGGGTTATTCCATATTTATTTATCATACAACTTGTAACGATCGGTTATGGTCCTGTCACCTTCTGTATTATTAGTCACAATCAGGTAAGCTATCAAGTCATTATTTCCATCATCATCTCCTACTACTGCTATATCAGCTTCCACCCAAGGTAAGTATTTACTGTAATTATCAACCATCTCTACTCCTAACCTTTCCATAAACTCTTCATACTTTGTACTTATCTTAAAAATCTCTATTTCTCTCTTTCTCTCATAGTATCTCTCACTATACCTCTCTCTCTCTTTCTCAATATATCTCTCTCTATCACACCAGGCTACATTCTCTCTCTCTCTATATTTGCATAGGGCACTACTACTTCATAAAAACACCTCCTGGCTTCACCAGGTACATCAACACAAAAAACTAAGGGATCATTTGGAGACCACATGTCTCCCACATAAATTCTAGACGAACCTTCGTCCTCACACAACATTTGTGAAGTCTTTACTCCACTTCTACCACTGGGAAAATTTGCCCTTTGCCCACCATACTCACTTAAACTCTCCTTACCCCCTCTTTCAATCTCATCAACAACTATCTCCTCACCATTAACCTCTACTCTCATTAAAATCTCATTATCACTACCGCTATCCACACTATTATCTCCTATTACCATATTTTTATTTATTTTATCATAATTCTTACCACTACTTACCTTGTCAGCTTTGTTTATATCTAATTTGTCTATTTCCCTCTTATTTTCTAACTCTATTTTATCTAAATGTATCTCTATTTCACTTATTCTTTTATCAATATGACAATTTTGTCTTTGTATTTCATTTTTCGTGTCACTGACTTTCTCATCAAATTGGTTAATCTTATCATTAAAATTGTCAAATCTTGTATTTTGCTCATGAAATTTATCGTCAAACTTAATACTCTGTTCTTTAAATTTTTCATCAAAAAGTAATCTCATCATTTTTATCACGTCATTCTCCTCAACTCTTTTTGTTGGGACTGGTGTCGAGTGAATACCTTCACTCATTATTTCTGATTCTGTTACGCTTATTTCACTATTGTTTGCCATTGTTAAAAAATTTTAATGAACTGTTGCTTTCTACAGACGTCACAACATAACCTACAATTGTAATACCCCTCACTTCAATACTCACTCTGTCTTTATATTTGGGCTTATTATATAAATTTTTTGTTTTTTTCGCCAGTTCGGGCGCCATTTGTTAATATACAAATTTATAAACAATCAAGTCCCTAGTTCTGGGCGACATTTGTTAATATACAAATTTATACTATTTTTTGTGTATTTATTTATTATGTGAATTAATAATAATAACCATAATTATTAGAGCACATGTCATCATCACTATCTTTTTTTTCTTGTTGGGTCCAGTGTTCGTATTAAGTGTAAATAGAGACAGTTTGGTGATTGAAATGAAGTTGTCAACATGAGTGGCGGCTCATGAAGGAGGGCTCTGGGGCGCCGCCCTCCCTGCATAATAAAGCAAAAGAAGAAGTAAAAAATGTTTGAAATTCACACAAATTTTTTCATATTTTTTCGTTACATAATGAAAAACATAAATGAATAACATTTTTTCCATTACATAATTTCCCCATTTTATTGAGGAAATTAGTAGAACCATAATCACATCGACGCGAAACAACAAGCGCGCCTACTAAAAATTAGTAGGCCGTCCCACTACAACAAGCGTTCTGTGATTGTGGGCGGCTGGTCACAGAGCCCAACTTCTGTACGCAGCACAGGTTGGTTGCCATGGCAACCTGACGTCACTGCTGCTGGCTGAGCGGCTGTTTGCAATGGAATGTGGACTCCGCTATTGAGAGTCCCTGATACGTGCAGTCAGTAGTGCATTTGAACTGTAGAGAGTGCGACGCTACCGGTTTCTGCTCGAGTTTTCGATTACTTGATTGAAAATGAAAGTTTCCGATCTTAAAAAACTTAATTTTTGTTCTTTATCATTAGAAGAAAAGCTTGAAATAAAAAATAATGCAAGACCAGTGCCCAATTTGAACTTCAGTCAGGTACAAAAAAAGTGCAAAGGAAAAGGAGAATTTACGCGCCGTTTTAATAGGAAAGTGTTTGGAAGATCTCCGTGGATATGTGGGTGTGAAGAAAGTAACTCTTTATTTTGTTTTGTGTGTTTGTTATTTGGTGGTGATGACAGTTGGACAAGAGATGATGTAAGTGACCTTAAGCATCTTATTTTGAAAATTAATAAGCACAAAAACTCTAAAAAGCATAAAAATAACTTCATCAGCTTTCAGCTGCTAGGAAAAACTAACATTTCTGCTAGTCTGAATACAGCATATGCGGAAAATATTCGCAAACATAATGAAAGTGTGGAGAAAAATCGACAGATTCTTTCTAAAGTGATAGACATTTTAAAATTTTGTGGTAACTGTAATCTTCCTCTTCGTGATCATAACGAAAAGGAAGGCTCTAGTAATAAAGGTGTATTTTTGGAGTTGGTAGATTATACCAGAAAAATTGATGCTGCTTTCAATAGCCATATGGAAGAAGCCCATGTTTTTAAAGGGACCTCCAAGACGGTACAAATTGAGCTTTTGCAGTACATGCTTGATGTGTGCCGAGAACATATTATAAAAGAGATTAAGAAAACCTCATTTTTATCTCTCATGGCGGACGATACAACCGACGTATCTGCAAAAACGCAAACGGTCTTGGTTTTTCGATATGAATTAAATGGTCGAATTCACGAACGCTTTTGGGGCTTTTCGAACCCGGAAAAGCAAGACGCAGATGGATTGTCACAATGTATTTTGCAACAGGTTGATCCGATTTTAGAAAATAATTCAGATAAACTGGTTGCGCAGGCATACGATGGAGCTGCTGTTATGCGCGGACGTTTCGAAAATGTACAGACAGGCGTTCCGAAAATATATAACTCAGAAACGGTAACACTGGCTGCTGGGTTTGTTAACTGGCTTGAAAATAGCACTTTCTTGTTTTGGCTAAATTTTTACTCAAAAATAATGCCTCACGTTGGTATATTATTTAATTAGTTGCAAGTTCTGCAAACCGATGCAGTGAGAATTCATGCTGCTATTGACGGCTTCGAAAAGGCGATAATCAAAATTAGAAATAAGCTACCCTCTGTGATCGATAGACAAGAGGAAAGAATTGCATTTCCAATGATTGATACAAATTCATTTATGACAGAGCTTGAAGTTTTTTACTCGAGGTCAGAAATAACAGAAGAAAATATGGCTGGCTGCTTGAAAACATTAAATTTTATAACTTCTTTTGGATTGGACGTACATTTAAAAAAATCACAAAAGCATTGAAATTCTTCTAACTATTCCTATGACTACTTCGGAAAGTGAGCAGTGTTTCTCAACTCTGAAGTTAATCAAATCCTCCTTGAGAAACACCATGAGTGAAGACAGATTAACTGCTCTGGCTATGTTGTCTATTGAACAGCTGATGATTCGCGAGATACCAGACTTTAATGAACTAGTAATAGAAAAATTCATTTCAGACAAAAATGGAAGATTAGATTTTTCTTTCAAACGATAAACTTACTGATAAACTAATTCTTATAGTATATAGCATGTATAGTGCTCGATATAGTGTTAAAAACCTATTTTATATATTTTTTGTTTACTTATGTGTGTGTGTGTTTGGGTGGATTTCATGATGGACAGTCTTCGACTTCGAACCAAGTGAGTTTTTATACTTGTATAACTTTTATTAACTAACTTTATACTTTTTTAAGTGTACTTATCATGTTAAATACAGGGTGGTATAAGGTTAAGAGAGAGATGGTGGTAAATTTTTAAGAGAGCGCCCTCCCTTAATGTTTACTCACGAGCCGCCACTGATCAACATCAATATGGTAGTAAATCAACTTATTTTTTATTATTTCGAATTTGCAAAATTAAATCGTCATACATTACAATGGCTGCCTTATCGTAACCAAGACAAAATGGCGGTCATATTCTTACTATTTTATTCATTAGTCATGACTTTAAATACTTCGTTATATTGTTTGATTAACTAGATAATTTTATTACTTTGCAGCTATTAACATACTTAAGTGTTTCCATTTGATTTATCTATAATCTTTAACACAAACCAACGCCTCAGTTTTGTTACCGGCATTGCTTGATACACTCTTCCTCTCTCTCTCACTCTCTCCCTCTCATCACAATATTATTCAAGATACATTTTTGTTTTAGGTATTATTAATTTTGAGCTCAATTATTTAAAAGAAATTTTGATTGCAATTTTGACTTTCCTGCTACTTCGTGCTATCCACATTGAACGGTCATCATCGTCCGGCCAGGTGTGCGGCGTAGTTTCCGTATTTGCTGGGTGTTTCTGTCACTGACTTTACATTGTTAACTAAATGATAATTGTGAAGCACTAACTCTTGTTAATTACATTTCTGTCACTGATTTTAACACATTTTATCTGGCTGACCTTTTGCCAGCAACATTGATAGCATCTTCACTCTATGATGGTATTCAACAGACTGAGACTGGATGCTATGTACATTTTGCGTAAGTGTGTGCGCATTGACGTAATTGTCTGGTATATCGAAATAGGAAAAGCCCTGATTATGCGTCATTGTTGTTACGTTCTGTATGTTTTTTAATGACGTTTCGTATTGTTGGCCAATGACAATTATATAACGCTGTGTGTCGCCGGTCATGTAGGCTTGACCTTGGAATCGTCCCGCACCGATGTAACTGCGTTGTTTTCATTAAACACAGGGAAAATTGCTCTACCCATTTACATGTGTGCAAAATACAATAAAATAATTCCTTTTGTACCATAAATATGAAAACAGGCTTTTGTCCTGTTACAAAACCCCCTCAATGAAAGGTTTTATGCCGAAGCATAAAAACTTTCATTGACCCATTCACACTTCCTAAAGGGATCAGCCCAGATATGTTGCCACAAACCCCTGTAGTGTTAATATAAAAAGAAATACAATCACTTACACCTTGGTCCGATGATGATGATCGTACCTGTCCGACCCTACCGGACTTCTCTGACAAGATCCCAACACCATAAGGCCGGTCAGGCACTGAACGCTCCTGCTCTGATGCACCGGTCAGCTCAGGGCCGCAGTCACAACACCATCAAACTCTGAAACATGAATACAAAATTTAAAATAGTTGCCTTATCTATTCCCATATCCACAACTGATATGTCTCCCCTTAGATGCATTGGTTTGCTTAACTCTAAAAATCTCCTTCAACAATCAAAACAAACAAGATTTAGGACAGAGAAATCCATTTCCGCTTTTGACATTCCTACATTTATCAAAGCTTTCTGACTCCAGTCAATATTAACTTAATTCCCTCACCACAAGAAAACATATTATTATACTAAGCATAACACATAAAACAACTTTTTAATTTTCAAAGCAACAACCATTATCTCTATCATTTTATATAAAACCAAAAAATATACCTATTATGGCAAACACTTCAAATATTTTAAAATTTTCTTTACTCAGCTTTAATGATACTCATATTTCTTTGCAACAGAATCATAATTATATATTTTTATAACCAACACCAATATCGACATTATTTCTTTAACATTTAATATTTCAACTTAGTTACCATTACTACCAATAACAATAAAACATAATAAATCATTGAACATCAAACATTAACATTGTTACATTTACATTACATAGTTCATATCTAAATAACTTGTACCAAAGCTTTATAACATTTTTATTATCAACTCTCTATTCAACTTTTAATTAGTTAACATTTATTGTATCATTAGATTCTATAAAAAATTTCAAATTTATTATTAACCTTTCTGTTACATCACCTTTCTACTATGAATTTTCTTTTTCTAACCTTTTCGTCAATACTTATCTAGTTTGGGTGACTCTCTATTATTCACTATTATCTATATCTTATTTTGGCATTTATCTATCTAACCTTATTCACCTTTCTTCTAACAACCACTACTACCAACCATTAACATATTACGACACTAATATCTCCATAACAACAACCCCCTTCAACCTTAATTCTATATATATATACCGTTCACTTCTTTAAGTGAAATTTCTGTTACCTCTTTGTACTAAGATGTGTGTACCCTACCTGGCAATATACACGTTCATAACCTTTTGCCCTCCACCAAATATCGGCAAACACTCTTACCCTTCTCTAATTACGGGAACTGCCACAACGCCGCACGTTGACCATACCTTACCACCTCAACCTTACTACAAAATATCACCATCAACTATTTACTCTCCAATTACATATTACTCATCTTCTCTACACATAATCACCAACTACTGTGTCCCTAACATATCTAACACCCTCTTTGTGTATCATCTGTATCTCAACTCCTTATTCTCTATAACTCCTAATAACTCTGTTTAACTAACTCAAATGCCGTTATTTTAATAATTATCACCCAGGCTCTATCCTTTTTTAACACTTTACATTACTTTGATCATTGATTCATCCCTCACCTACTAATAACAATACATCTCAATATCCAAATATATTACATGCTTAATCATTTATTATCCATTAGAATCTAAATCTCATAACTATTTAAAATCATCATCAAACTTTCTTCAATTATTTAAAATTCTACAGTACATGGTTTACATAAAATACACAACATCAAGAATACACAAATATATTGACATCAACACACAAAAATATACAATCCAAATTATCATTTAATCATTTACCATAAATCAGTTCATAAAACAGTCCCTCTTGAAATCACACTATCACATAATTAAATGTTCATTAACACAATAAAATAATTATCCTCCATCGTCAAACAATAGTCGAATCTTAGGTCTATACAACTTATTTTTTCTTGAAAACATTATGTTACTATCATTAATATAACACTCATTTAAATTCTTATATTCTACAAAACCGTCATAATTAATAGGGTTATTCCATATTTATTTATCATACAACTTGTAACGATCGGTTATGGTCCTGTCACCTTCTGTATTATTAGTCACAATCAGGTAAGCTATCAAGTCATTATTTCCATCATCATCTCCTACTACTGCTATATCAGCTTCCACCCAAGGTAAGTATTTACTGTAATTATCAACCATCTCTACTCCTAACCTTTCCATAAACTCTTCATACTTTGTACTTATCTTAAAAATCTCTATTTCTCTCTTTCTCTCATAGTATCTCTCACTATACCTCTCTCTCTCTTTCTCAATATATCTCTCTCTATCACACCAGGCTACATTCTCTCTCTCTATATTTGCATAGGGCACTACTACTTCATAAAAACACCTCCTGGCTTCACCAGGTACATCAACACAAAAAACTAAGGGATCATTTGGAGACCACATGTCTCCCACATAAATTCTAGACGAACCTTCGTCCTCACACAACATTTGTGAAGTCTTTACTCCACTTCTACCACTGGGAAAATTTGCCCTTTGCCCACCATACTCACTTAAACTCTCCTTACCCCCTCTTTCAATCTCATCAACAACTATCTCCTCACCATTAACCTCTACTCTCATTAAAATCTCATTATCACTACCGCTATCCACACTATTATCTCCTATTACCATATTTTTATTTATTTTATCATAATTCTTACCACTACTTACCTTGTCAGCTTTGTTTATATCTAATTTGTCTATTTCCCTCTTATTTTCTAACTCTATTTTATCTAAATGTATCTCTATTTCACTTATTCTTTTATCAATATGACAATTTTGTCTTTGTATTTCATTTTTCGTGTCACTGACTTTCTCATCAAATTGGTTAATCTTATCATTAAAATTGTCAAATCTTGTATTTTGCTCATGAAATTTATCGTCAAACTTAATACTCTGTTCTTTAAATTTTTCATCAAAAAGTAATCTCATCATTTTTATCACGTCATTCTCCTCAACTCTTTTTGTTGGGACTGGTGTCGAGTGAATACCTTCACTCATTATTTCTGATTCTGTTACGCTTATTTCACTATTGTTTGCCATTGTTAAAAAATTTTAATGAACTGTTGCTTTCTACAGACGTCACAACATAACCTACAATTGTAATACCCCTCACTTCAATACTCACTCTGTCTTTATATTTGGGCTTATTATATAAATTGTTTGTTTTTTTCGCCAGTTCGGGCGCCATTTGTTAATATACAAATTTATAAACAATCAAGTCCCTAGTTCTGGGCGACATTTGTTAATATACAAATTTATACTATTTTTTGTGTATTTATTTATTATGTGAATTAATAATAATAACCATAATTATTAGAGCACATGTCATCATCACTATCTTTTTTTTCTTGTTGGGTCCAGTGTTCGTATTAAGTGTAAATAGAGACAGTTTGGTGATTGAAATGAAGTTGTCAACATCAGTGGCGGCTCATGAAGGAGGGCTCTGGGGCGCCGCCCTCCCTGCATAATAAAGCAAAAGAAGAAGTAAAAAAATGTATGAAATTCACACAAATTTTTTCATATTTTTTCATTACATAATGAAAAACATAAATGAATAACATTTTTTCCATTACATAGTTTCCCCATTTTATTGAGGAAATTAGTAAAACCATAATCACATCGACGCGAAACAACAAGCGCGCCTACTAAAAATTAGTAGGCCGTCCCACTACAACAAGCGTTCTGTGATTGTGGGCGGCTGGTCACAGAGCCCAACTTCTGTACGCAGCACAGGTTGGTTGCCATGGCAACCTGACATCACTGCTGCTGGCTGAGCGGCTGTTTGCAATGGAATGTGGACTCCGCTATTGAGAGTCCCTGATACGTGCAGTCAGTAGTGCATTTGAACTGTAGAGAGTGCGACGCTACCGGTTTCCGCTCGAGTTTTCGATTACTTGATTGAAAATGAAAGTTTCCGATCTTAAAAAACTTAATTTTTGTTCTTTATCATTAGAAGAAAAGCTTGAAATAAAAAATAATGCAAGACCAGTGCCCAATTTGAACTTCAGTCAGGTACAAAAAAAGTGCAAAGGAAAAGGAGAATTTACGCGCCGTTTTAATAGGAAAGTGTTTGGAAGATCTCCGTGGATATGTGGGTGTGAAGAAAGTAACTCTTTCTTTTGTTTTGTGTGTTTGTTATTTGGTGGTGATGACAGTTGGACAAGAGATGATGTAAGTGACCTTAAGCATCTTATTTTGAAAATTAATAAGCACAAAAACTCTAAAAAGCATAAAAATAACTTCATCAGCTTTCAGCTGCTAGGAAAAACTAACATTTCTGCTAGTCTGAATATAGCATATGCGGAAAATATTCGCAAACATAATGAAAGTGAGGAGAAAAATCGACAGATTCTTTCTAAAGTGATAGACATTTTAAAATTTTGTGGTAACTGTAATCTTCCTCTTCGTGATCATAACGAAAAGGAAGGCTCTAGTAATAAAGGTGTATTTTTGGAGTTGGTAGATTATACCAGAAAAATTGATGCTGCTTTCAATAGCCATATGGAAGAAGCCCATGTTTTTAAAGGGACCTCCAAGACGGTACAAATTGAGCTTTTGCAGTACATGCTTGATGTGTGCCGAGAACATATTATAAAAGAGATTAAGAAAACCTCATTTTTATCTCTCATGGCGGACGATACAACCGACGTATCTGCAAAAACGCAAACGGTCTTGGTTTTTCGATATGAATTAAATGGTCGAATTCACGAACGCTTTTGGGACTTTTCGAACCCGGAAAAGCAAGACGCAGATGGATTGTCACAATGTATTTTGCAACAGGTTGATCCGATTTTAGAAAATAATTCAGATAAACTGGTTGCGCAGGCATACGATGGAGCTGCTGTTATGCGCGGACGTTTCGAAAATGTACAGACAGGCGTTCCGAAAATATATAACTCAGAAACGGTAACACTGGCTGCTGGGTTTGTTAACTGGCTTGAAAATAGCACTTTCTTGTTTTGGCTAAATTTTTACTCAAAAATAATGCCTCACGTTGGTATATTATTTAATTAGTTGCAAGTTCTGCAAACCGATGCAGTGAGAATTCATGCTGCTATTGACGACTTCGAAAAGGCGATAATCAAAATTAGAAATAAGCTATCCTCTGTGGTCGATAGACAAGAGGAAAGAATTGCATTTCCAATGATTGATACAAATTCATTTATGACAGAGCTTGAAGTTTTTTACTCGAGGTCAGAAATAACAGAAGAAAATATGGCTGGCTGCTTGAAAACATTAAATTTTATAACTTCTTTTGGATTGGACGTACATTTAAAAAAATCACAAAAGCATTGAAATTCTTCTAACTATTCCTATGACTACTTCGGAAAGTGAGCAGTGTTTCTCAACTCTGAAGTTAATCAAATCCTACTTGAGAAACACCATGAGTGAAGACAGATTAACTGCTCTGGCTATGTTGTCTATTGAACAGCTGATGATTCGCGAGATACCAGACTTTAACGAACTAGTAATAGAAAAATTCATTTCAGACAAATATGGAAGATTAGATTTTTCTTTCAAACGATAAACTTACTGATAAACTAATTCTTATATTATATAGCATGTATAGTGCTCGATATAGTGTTAAAAACCTATTTTATATATTTTTTGTTTACTTATGTGTGTGTGTGTTTGGGTGGATTTCATGATGGACAGTCTTCGACTTCGAACCAAGTGAGTTTTTATACTTGTATAACTTTTATTAACTAACTTTATACTTTTTTAAGTGTACTTATCAAGTTAAATACAGGGTGGTATAAGGTTAAGAGAGAGATGGTGGTAAATTTTTAAGAGAGCGCCCTCCCTTAATGTTTACTCACGAGCCGCCACTGATCAACATCAATATGGTAGTAAATCAACTTATTTTTTATTATTTCGAATTTGCAAAATTAAATCGTCATACATTATAATGGCTGCCTTATCGTGACCAAGACAAAATGGCGGTCATATTCTTACTATTTTATTCATTAGTCATGACTTTAAATACTTCGTTATATTGTTTGATTAACTAGATAATTTTATTACTTTGCAGCTATTAACATACTTAAGTGTTTCCATTTGATTTATCTATAATCTTTAAAACAAACCAACGCCTCAGTTTTGTTACCGGCATTGCTTGATACACTCTTCCTCTCTCTCTCACTCTCTCCCTCTCATCACAATATTATTCAAGATACATTTTTGTTTTAGGTATTATTAATTTTGAGCTCAATTATTTAAAAGAAATTTTGATTGCAATTTTGACTTTCCTGCTACTTCGTGCTATCCACATTGAACGGTCATCATCGTCCGGCCAGGTGTGCGGCGTAGTTTCCGTATTTGCTGGGTGTTTCTGTCACTGACTTTACATTGTTAACTAAATGATAATTGTGAAGCACTAACTCTTGTTAATTACATTTCTGTCACTGATTTTAACACATTTTGTCTGGCTGACCTTTTGCCAGCAACATTGATAGCATCTTCACTCTATGATGGTATTCAACAGACTGAGACTGGATGCTATGTACATTTTGCGTAAGTGTGTGCGCATTGACGTAATTGTCTGGTCTATCGAAATAGGAAAAGCCCTGATTATGCGTCATTGTTGTTACGTTCTGTATGTTTTTTAATGACGTTTCGTATTGTTGGCCAATGACAATTATATAACGCTGTGTGTCGCCGGTCATGTAGGCTTGACCTTGGAATCGTCCCGCACCGATGCAACTGCGTTGTTTTCATTAAACACAGGGAAAATTGCTCTACCCATTTACATGTGTGCAAAATACAATAAAATAATTCCTTTTGTACCATAAATATGAAAACAGGCTTTTGTCCTGTTACAAAACCCCCTCAATGAAAGGTTTTATGCCGAAGCATAAAAACTTTCATTGACCCATTCACACTTCCTAAAGGGATCAGCTCAGATATGTTGCCACAACCCCCTGTAGTGTTAATATAAAAAGAAATACAATCACTTACACCTTGGTCCGATGATGATGATCGTACCTGTCCGACCCTACCGGACTTCTCTGACAAGATCCCAACACCATAAGGCCGGTCAGGCACTGAACGCTCCTGCTCTGATGCACCGGTCAGCTCAGGGCCGCAGTCACAACATCATCAAACTCTGAAACATGAATACAAAATTTAAAATAGTTGCCTTATCTATTCCCATATCCACAACTGATATGTCTCCCCTTAGATGCATTGGTTTGTGTTTTGAGGCATTGGTTTGCTTAACTCTAAAAATCTCCTTCAACAATCAAAACAAACAAGATTTAGGACAGAGAAATCCATTTCCGCTTTTGACATTCCTACATTTATCAAAGCTTTCTGACTCCAGTCAATATTAACTTAATTCCCTCACCACAAGAAAACATATTATTATACTAAGCATAACACATAAAACAACTTTTTAATTTTCAAAGCAACAACCATTATCTCTATCATTTTATATAAAACCAAAAAATATACCTATTATGGCAAACACTTCAAATATTTTAAAATTTTCTTTACTCAGCTTTAATGATACTCATATTTCTTTGCAACAGAATCATAATTATATATTTTTATAACCAACGCAATATCGACATTATTTCTTTAACATTTAATATTTCAACTTAGTTACCGTTACTACCAATAACAATAAAACATAATAAATCATTGAACATCAAACATTAACATTGTTACATTTACATTACATAGTTCATATCTAAATAACTTGTACCAAAGCTTTATAACATTTTTATTATCAACTCTCTATTCAACTTTTAATTAGTTAACATTTATTGTATCATTAGATTCTATAAAAAATTTCAAATTTATTATTAACCTTTCTGTTACATCACCTTTCTACTATGAATTTTCTTTTTCTAACCTTTTCGTCAATACTTATCTAGTTTGGGTGACTCTCTATTATTCACTATTATCTATATCTTATTTTGGCATTTATCTATCTAACCTTATTCACCTTTCTTCTAACAACCACTACTACCAACCATTAACATATTACGACACTAATATCTCCATAACAACAACCCCCTTCAACCTTAATTCTATATATATATACCGTTCACTTCTTTAAGTGAAATTTCTGTTACCTCTTTGTACTAAGATGTGTGTACCCTACCTGGCAATATACACGTTCATAACCTTTTGCCCTCCACCAAATATCGGCAAACACTCTTACCCTTCTCTAATTACGGGAACTGCCACAACGCCGCACGTTGACCATACCTTACCACCTCAACCTTACTACAAAATATCACCATCAACTATTTACTCTCCAATTACATATTACTCATCTTCTCTACACATAATCACCAACTACTGTGTCCCTAACATATCTAACACCCTCTTTGTGTATCATCTGTATCTCAACTCCTTATTCTCTATAACTCCTAATAACTCTGTTTAACTAACTCAAATGCCGTTATTTTAATAATTATCACCCAGGCTCTATCCTTTTTTAACACTTTACATTACTTTGATCATTGATTCATCCCTCACCTACTAATAACAATACATCTCAATATCCAAATATATTACATGCTTAATCATTTATTATCCATTAGAATCTAAATCTCATAACTATTTAAAATCATCATCAAACTTTCTTCAATTATTTAAAATTCTACAGTACATGGTTTACATAAAATACACAACATCAAGAATACACAAATATATTGACATCAACACACAAAAATATACAATCCAAATTATCATTTAATCATTTACCATAAATCAGTTCATAAAACAGTCCCTCTTGAAATCACACTATCACATAATTAAATGTTCATTAACACAATAAAATAATTATCCTCCATCGTCAAACAATAGTCGAATCTTAGGTCTATACAACTTATTTTTTCTTGAAAACATTATGTTACTATCATTAATATAACACTCATTTAAATTCTTATATTCTACAAAACCGTCATAATTAATAGGGTTATTCCATATTTATTTATCATACAACTTGTAACGATCGGTTATGGTCCTGTCACCTTCTGTATTATTAGTCACAATCAGGTAAGCTATCAAGTCATTATTTCCATCATCATCTCCTACTACTGCTATATCAGCTTCCACCCAAGGTAAGTATTTACTGTAATTATCAACCATCTCTACTCCTAACCTTTCCATAAACTCTTCATACTTTGTACTTATCTTAAAAATCTCTATTTCTCTCTTTCTCTCATAGTATCTCTCACTATACCTCTCTCTCTCTTTCTCAATATATCTCTCTCTATCACACCAGGCTACATTCTCTCTCTCTATATTTGCATAGGGCACTACTACTTCATAAAAACACCTCCTGGCTTCACCAGGTACATCAACACAAAAAACTAAGGGATCATTTGGAGACCACATGTCTCCCACATAAATTCTAGACGAACCTTCGTCCTCACACAACATTTGTGAAGTCTTTACTCCACTTCTACCACTGGGAAAATTTGCCCTTTGCCCACCATACTCACTTAAACTCTCCTTACCCCCTCTTTCAATCTCATCAACAACTATCTCCTCACCATTAACCTCTACTCTCATTAAAATCTCATTATCACTACCGCTATCCACACTATTATCTCCTATTACCATATTTTTATTTATTTTATCATAATTCTTACCACTACTTACCTTGTCAGCTTTGTTTATATCTAATTTGTCTATTTCCCTCTTATTTTCTAACTCTATTTTATCTAAATGTATCTCTATTTCACTTATTCTTTTATCACTATGACAATTTTGTCTTTGTATTTCATTTTTCGTGTCACTGACTTTCTCATCAAATTGGTTAATCTTATCATTAAAATTGTCAAATCTTGTATTTTGCTCATGAAATTTATCGTCAAACTTAATACTCTGTTCTTTAAATTTTTCATCAAAAAGTAATCTCATCATTTTTATCACGTCATTCTCCTCAACTCTTTTTGTTGGGACTGGTGTCGAGTGAATACCTTCACTCATTATTTCTGATTCTGTTACGCTTATTTCACTATTGTTTGCCATTGTTAAAAAATTTTAATGAACTGTTGCTTTCTACAGACGTCACAACATAACCTACAATTGTAATACCCCTCACTTCAATACTCACTCTGTCTTTACATTTGGGCTTATTATATAAATTTTTTGTTTTTTTCGCCAGTTCGGGCGCCATTTGTTAATATACAAATTTATAAACAATCAAGTCCCTAGTTCTGGGCGACATTTGTTAATATACAAATTTATACTATTTTTTGTGTATTTATTTATTATGTGAATTAATAATAATAACCATAATTATTAGAGCACATGTCATCATCACTATCTTTTTTTTCTTGTTGGGTCCAGTGTTCGTATTAAGTGTAAATAGAGACAGTTTGGTGATTGAAATGAAGTTGTCAACATGAGTGGCGGCTCATGAAGGAGGGCTCTGGGGCGCCGCCCTCCCTGCATAATAAAGCAAAAGAAGAAGTAAAAAAATGTATGAAATTCACACAAATTTTTTCATATTTTTTCATTACATAATGAAAAACAAATGAATAACATTTTTTCCATTACATAGTTTCCCCATTTTATTGAGGAAATTAGTAAAACCATAATCACATCGACGCGAAACAACAAGCGCGCCTACTAAAAATTAGTAGGCCGTCCCACTACAACAAGCGTTCTGTGATTGTGGGCGGCTGGTCACAGAGCCCAACTTCTGTACGCAGCACAGGTTGGTTGCCATGGCAACCTGACGTCACTGCTGCTGGCTGAGCGGCTGTTTGCAATGGAATGTGGACTCCGCTATTGAGAGTCCCTGATACGTGCAGTCAGTAGTGCATTTGAACTGTAGAGAGTGCGACGCTACCGGTTTCCGCTCGAGTTTTCGATTACTTGATTGAAAATGAAAGTTTCCGATCTTAAAAAACTTAATTTTTGTTCTTTATCATTAGAAGAAAAGCTTGAAATTAAAAATAATGCAAGACCAGTGCCCAATTTGAACTTCAGTCAGGTACAAAAAAAGTGCAAAGGAAAAGGAGAATTTACGCGCCGTTTTAATAGGAAAGTGTTTGGAAGATCTCCGTGGATATGTGGGTGTGAAGAAAGTAACTCTTTATTTTGTTTTGTGTGTTTGTTATTTGGTGGTGATGACAGTTGGACAAGAGATGATGTAAGTGACCTTAAGCATTTATTTTGAAAATTAATAAGCACAAAAACTCTAAAAAGCATAAAAATAACTTCATCAGCTTTCAGCTGCTAGGAAAAACTAACATTTCTGCTAGTCTGAATACAGCATATGCGGAAAATATTCGCAAACATAATGAAAGTGTGGAGAAAAATCGACAGATTCTTTCTAAAGTGATAGACATTTTAAAATTTTGTGGTAACTGTAATCTTCCTCTTCGTGATCATAACGAAAAGGAAGGCTCTAGTAATAAAGGTGTATTTTTGGAGTTGGTAGATTATACCAGAAAAATTGATGCTGCTTTCAATAGCCATATGGAAGAAGCCCATGTTTTTAAAGGGACCTCCAAGACGGTACAAATTGAGCTTTTGCAGTACATGCTTGATGTGTGCCGAGAACATATTATAAAAGAGATTAAGAAAACCTCATTTTTATCTCTCATGGCGGACGATACAACCGATGTATCTGCAAAAACGCAAACGGTCTTGGTTTTTCGATATGAATTAAATGGTCGAATTCACGAACGCTTTTGGGGCTTTTCGAACCCGGAAAAGCAAGACGCAGATGGATTGTCACAATGTATTTTGCAACAGGTTGATCCGATTTTAGAAAATAATTCAGATAAACTGGTTGCGCAGGCATACGATGGAGCTGCTGTTATGCGCGGACGTTTCGAAAATGTACAGACAGGCGTTCCGAAAATATATAACTCAGAAACGGTAACACTGGCTGCTGGGTTTGTTAACTGGCTTGAAAATAGCACTTTCTTGTTTTGGCTAAATTTTTACTCAAAAATAATGCCTCACGTTGGTATATTATTTAATTAGTTGCAATTTCTGCAAACCGATGCAGTGAGAATTCATGCTGCTATTGACGACTTCAAAAAGGCGATAATCAAAATTAGAAATAAGCTACCCTCTGTGATCGATAGACAAGAGGAAAGAATTGCATTTCCAATGATTGATACAAATTCATTTATGACAGAGCTTGAAGTTTTTTACTCGAGGTCAGAAATAACAGAAGAAAATATGGCTGGCTGCTTGAAAACATTAAATTTTATAACTTCTTTTGGATTGGACGTACATTTAAAAAAATCACAAAAGCATTGAAATTCTTCTAACTATTCCTATGACTACTTCGGAAAGTGAGCGGTGTTTCTCAACTCTGAAGTTAATCAAATCCTACTTGAGAAACACCATGAGTGAAGACAGATTAACTGCTCTGGCTATGTTGTCTATTGAACAGCTGATGATTCGCGAGATACCAGACTTTAACGAACTAGTAATAGAAAAATTCATTTCAGACAAAAATGGAAGATTAGATTTTTCTTTCAAACGATAAACTTACTGATAAACTAATTCTTATAGTATATAGCATGTATAGTGCTCGATATAGTGTTAAAAACCTATTTTATATATTTTTTGTTTACTTATGTGTGTGTGTGTTTGGGTGGATTTCATGATGGACAGTCTTCGACTTCGAACCAAGTGAGTTTTTATACTTGTATAACTTTTATTAACTAACTTTATACTTTTTTAAGTGTACTTATCAAGTTAAATACAGGGTGGTATAAGGTTAAGAGAGAGATGGTGGTAAATTTTTAAGAGAGCGCCCTCCCTTAATGTTTACTCACGAGCCGCCACTGATCAACATCAATATGGTAGTAAATCAACTTATTTTTTATTATTTCGAATTTGCAAAATTAAATCGTCATACATTACAATGGCTGCCTTATCGTGACCAAGACAAAATGGCGGTCATATTCTTACTATTTTATTCATTAGTCATGACTTTAAATACTTCGTTATATTGTTTGATTAACTAGATAATTTTATTACTTTGCAGCTATTAACATACTTAAGTGTTTCCATTTGATTTATCTATAATCTTTAACACAAACCAACGCCTCAGTTTTGTTACCGGCATTGCTTGATACACTCTTCCTCTCTCTCTCACTCTCTCCCTCTCATCACAATATTATTCAAGATACATTTTTGTTTTAGGTATTATTAATTTTGAGCTCAATTATTTAAAAGAAATTTTGATTGCAATTTTGACTTTCCTGCTACTTCGTGCTATCCACATTGAACGGTCATCATCGTCCGGCCAGGTGTGCGGCGTAGTTTCCGTATTTGCTGGGTGTTTCTGTCACTGACTTTACATTGTTAACTAAATGATAATTGTGAAGCACTAACTCTTGTTAATTACATTTCTGTCACTGATTTTAACACATTTTATCTGGCTGACCTTTTGCCAGAAACATTGATAGCATCTTCACTCTATGATGGTATTCAACAGTCTGAGACTGGATGCTATGTACATTTTGCGTAAGTGTGTGCGCATTGACGTAATTGTCTGGTATATCGAAATAGGAAAAGCCCTGATTATGCGTCATTGTTGTTACGTTCTGTATGTTTTTTAATGACGTTTCGTACTGTTGGCCAATGACAATTATATAACGCTGTGTGTCGCCGGTCATGTAGGCTTGACCTTGGAATCGTCCCGCACCGATGTAACTGCGTTGTTTTCATTAAACACAGGGAAAATTGCTCTACCCATTTACATGTGTGCAAAATACAATAAAATAATTCCTTTTGTACCATAAATATGAAAACAGGCTTTTGTCCTGTTACAAAACCCCCTCAATGAAAGGTTTTATGCCGAAGCATAAAAACTTTCATTGACCCATTCACACTTCCTAAAGGGATCAGCCCAGATATGTTGCCACAACCCCCTGTAGTGTTAATATAAAAAGAAATACAATCACTTACACCTTGGTCCGATGATGATGATCGTACCTGTCCGACCCTACCGGACTTCTATGACAAGATCCCAACACCATAAGGCCGGTCAAGCACTGAACGCTCCTGCTCTGATGCACCGGTCAGCTCAGGGCCGCAGTCACAACACCATCAAACTCTGAAACATGAATACAAAATTTAAAATAGTTGCCTTATCTATTCCCATATCCACAACTGATATGTCTCCCCTTAGATGCATTGGTTTGTGTTTTGAGGCATTGGTTTGCTTAACTCTAAAAATCTCCTTCAACAATCAAAACAAACAAGATTTAGGACAGAGAAATCCATTTCCACTTTTGACATTCCTACATTTATCAAAACTTTCTGACTCCAGTCAATATTAACTTAATTCCCTCAACACAAGAAAACATATTATTATACTAAGCATAACACATAAAACAACTTTTTAATTTTCAAAGCAACAACCATTATCTCTATCATTTTATATAAAACCAAAAAATATACCTATTATGGCAAACACTTCAAATATTTTAAAATTTTTTTTACTCAGCTTTAATGATACTCATATTTCTTTGCAACAGAATCATAATTATATATTTTTATAATCAACACCAATATCGACATTATTTCTTTAACATTTAATATTTCAACTTAGTTACCGTTACTACCAATAACAATAAAACATAATAAAACATTGAACATCAAACATTAACATTGTTACATTTACATCACATAGTTCATATCTAAATAACTTGTACCAAAGCTTTATAACATTTTTATTATCAACTCTCTATTCAACTTTTAATTAGTTAACATTTATTGTATCATTAGATTCTATAAAAAAATTTCTAATTTATTATTAACCTTTCTGTTACATCACCTTTCTACTATGAATTTTCTTTTTCTAACCTTTTAATCAATACTTATCTAGTTTGGGTGACTCTCTATTATTCACTATTATCTATATCTTATTTTGGCATTTATCTATCTAACCTTATTCACCTTTCTTCTAACAACCACTACTACCAACCATTAACATATTACGACACTAATATCTCCATAACAACAACCCCCTTCAACCTTAATTCTATATATATACCGTTCACTTCTTTAAGTGAAATTTCTGTTACCTCTTTGTACTAAGATGTGTGTACCCTACCTGGCAATATACACGTTCATAACCTTTAGCCCTCCACCAAATATCAGCAAACACTCTTATCCTTCTCTAATTACGGGAACTGCCACAACGCCGCACGTTGACCATACCTTACCACCTCAACCTTACTACAAAATATCACCATCAACTATTTACTCTCCAATTACATATTACTCATCTTCTCTACACATAATCACCAACTACTGTGTCCCTAACATATCTAACACCCTCTTTGTGTATCATCTGTATCTCAACTCCTTATTCTCTCTAACTCCTAATAACTCTGTTTAACTAACTCAAATGCCTTTATTTTAATAATTATCACCCAGGCTCTATCCTTTTTTAACACTTTACATTACTTTGATCATTTATTCATCCCTCACCTACTAATAACAATACATCTCAATATCCAAATATATTACATTCTTAATCATTTATTATCCATTAGAATCTAAATCTCATAACTATTTAAAATCATCATCAAACTTTCTTCAATTATTTAAAATTCTACAGTACATGGTTTACATAAAATACACAACATCAAGAATACACAAATATATTGACATCAACACACAAAAATATACAATCCAAATTATCATTTAATCATTTACCATAAATCAGTTCATAAAACAGTCCCTCTTGAAATCACACTATCACATAATTAAATGTTCATTAACGCAATAAAATAATTATCCTCCATCGTCAAACAATAGTCGAATCTTAGGTCTATACAACTTATTTTTTCTTGAAAACATTATGTTACTATCATTAATATAACACTCATTTAAATTCTTATATTCTACAAAACCGTCATAATTAATAGGGTTATTCCATATTTATTTATCATACAACTTGTAACGATCGGTTATGGTCCTGTCACCTTCTGTATTATTAGTCACAATCAGGTAAGCTATCAAGTCATTATTTCCATCATCATCTCCTACTACTGCTATATCAGCTTCCACCCAAGGTAAGTATTTACTGTAATTATCAACCATCTCTACTCCTAACCTTTCCATAAACTCTTCATACTTTGTACTTATCTTAAAAATCTCTATTTCTCTCTTTCTCTCATAGTATCTCTCACTATACCTCTCTCTCTCTTTCTCAATATATCTCTCTCTATCACACCAGGCTACATTCTCTCTCTCTATATTTGCATAGGGCACTACTACTTCATAAAAACACCTCCTGGCTTCACCAGGTACATCAACACAAAAAACTAAGGGATCATTTGGAGACCACATGTCTCCCACATAAATTCTAGACGAACCTTCGACCTCACACAACATTTGTGAAGTCTTTACTCCACTTCTACCACTGGGAAAATTTGCCCTTTGCCCACCATACTCACTTAAACTCTCCTTACCCCCTCTTTCAATCTCATCAACAACTATCTCCTCACCATTAACCTCTACTCTCATTAAAATCTCATTATCACTACCGCTATCCACACTATTATCTCCTATTACCATATTTTTATTTATTTTATCATAATTCTTACCACTACTTACCTTGTCAGCTTTGTTTATATCTAATTTGTCTATTTCCCTCTTATTTTCTAACTCTATTTTATCTAAATGTATCTCTATTTCACTTATTCTTTTATCAATATGACAATTTTGTCTTTGTATTTCATTTTTCGTGTCACTGACTTTCTCATCAAATTGGTTAATCTTATCATTAAAATTGTCAAAGCTTGTATTTTGCTCATGAAATTTATCGTCAAACTTAATACTCTGTTCTTTAAATTTTTCATCAAAAAGTAATCTCATCATTTTTATCACGTCATTCTCCTCAACTCTTTTTGTTGGGACTGGTGTCGAGTGAATACCTTCACTCATTATTTCTGATTCTGTTACGCTTATTTCACTATTGTTTGCCATTGTTAAAAAATTTTAATGAACTGTTGCTTTCTACAGACGTCACAACATAACCTACAATTGTAATACCCCTCACTTCAATACTCACTCTGTCTTTATATTTGGGCTTATTATATAAATTTTTTGTTTTTTTCGCCAGTTCGGGCGCCATTTGTTAATATACAAATTTATAAACAATCAAGTCCCTAGTTCTGGGCGACATTTGTTAATATACAAATTTATACTATTTTTTGTGTATTTATTTATTATGTGAATTAATAATAATAACCATAATTATTAGAGCACATGTCATCATCACTATCTTTTTTTTCTTGTTGGGTCCAGTGTTCGTATTAAGTGTAAATAGAGACAGTTTGGTGATTGAAATGAAGTTGTCAACATGAGTGGCGGCTCATGAAGGAGGGCTCTGGGGCACCGCCCTCCCTGCATAATAAAGCAAAAGAAGAAGTAAAAAATGTTTGAAATTCATACAAATTTTTTCATATTTTTTCGTTACATAATGAAAAACATAAATGAATAACATTTTTTCCATTACATAATTTCCCCATTTTATTGAGGAAATTAGTAAAACCATAATCACATCAACGCGAAACAACAAGCGCGCCTACTAAAAATTAGTAGGCCGTCCCACTACAACAAGCGTTCTGTGATTGTGGGCGGCTGGTCACAGAGCCCAACTTCTGTACGCAGCACAGGTTGGTTGCCATGGCAACCTGACATCACTGCTGCTGGCTGAGCGGCTGTTTGCAATGGAATGTGGACTCCGCTATTGAGAGTCCCTGATACGTGCAGTCAGTAGTGCATTTGAACTGTAGAGAGTGCGACGCTACCGGTTTCCGCTCGAGTTTTCGATTACTTGATTGAAAATGAAAGTTTCCGATCTTAAAAAACTTAATTTTTGTTCTTTATCATTAGAAGAAAAGCTTGAAATAAAAAATAATGCAAGACCAGTGCCCAATTTGAACTTCAGTCAGGTACAAAAAAAGTGCAAAGGAAAAGGAGAATTTACGCGCCGTTTTAATAGGAAAGTGTTTGGAAGATCTCCGTGGATATGTGGGTGTGAAGAAAGTAACTCTTTATTTTGTTTTGTGTGTTTGTTATTTGGTGGTGATGACAGTTGGACAAGAGATGATGTAAGTGACCTTAAGCATTTATTTTGAAAATTAATAAGCACAAAAACTCTAAAAAGCATAAAAATAACTTCATCAGCTTTCAGCTGCTAGGAAAAACTAACATTTCTGCTAGTCTGAATACAGCATATGCGGAAAATATTCGCAAACATAATGAAAGTGTGGAGAAAAATCGACAGATTCTTTCTAAAGTGATAGACATTTTAAAATTTTGTGGTAACTGTAATCTTCCTCTTCGTGATCATAACGAAAAGGAAGGCTCTAGTAATAAAGGTGTATTTTTGGAGTTGGTAGATTATACCAGAAAAATTGATGCTGCTTTCAATAGCCATATGGAAGAAGCCCATGTTTTTAAAGGGACCTCCAAGACGGTACAAATTGAGCTTTTGCAGTACATGCTTGATGTGTGCCGAGAACATATTATAAAAGAGATTAAGAAAACCTCATTTTTATCTCTCATGGCGGACGATACAACCGATGTATCTGCAAAAACGCAAACGGTCTTGGTTTTTCGATATGAATTAAATGGTCGAATTCACGAACGCTTTTGGGGCTTTTCGAACCCGGAAAAGCAAGACGCAGATGGATTGTCACAATGTATTTTGCAACAGGTTGATCCGATTTTAGAAAATAATTCAGATAAACTGGTTGCGCAGGCATACGATGGAGCTGCTGTTATGCGCGGACGTTTCGAAAATGTACAGACAGGCGTTCCGAAAATATATAACTCAGAAACGGTAACACTGGCTGCTGGGTTTGTTAACTGGCTTGAAAATAGCACTTTCTTGTTTTGGCTAAATTTTTACTAAAAAATAATGCCTCACGTTGGTATATTATTTAATTAGTTGCAAGTTCTGCAAACCGATGCAGTGAGAATTCATGCTGCTATTGACGACTTCAAAAAGGCGATAATCAAAATTAGAAATAAGCTACCCTCTGTGATCGATAGACAAGAGGAAAGAATTGCATTTCCAATGATTGATACAAATTCATTTATGACAGAGCTTGAAGTTTTTTACTCGAGGTCAGAAATAACAGAAGAAAATATGGCTGGCTGCTTGAAAACATTAAATTTTATAACTTCTTTTGGATTGGACGTACATTTAAAAAAATCACAAAAGCATTGAAATTCTTCTAACTATTCCTATGACTACTTCGGAAAGTGAGCGGTGTTTCTCAACTCTGAAGTTAATCAAATCCTACTTGAGAAACACCATGAGTGAAGACAGATTAACTGCTCTGGCTATGTTGTCTATTGAACAGCTGATGATTCGCGAGATACCAGACTTTAACGAACTAGTAATAGAAAAATTCATTTCAGACAAAAATGGAAGATTAGATTTTTCTTTCAAACGATAAACTTACTGATAAACTAATTCTTATAGTATATAGCATGTATAGTGCTCGGTATAGTGTTAAAAACCTATTTTATATATTTTTTGTTTACTTATGTGTGTGTGTGTTTGGGTGGATTTCATGATGGACAGTCTTCGACTTCGAACCAAGTGAGTTTTTATACTTGTATAACTTTTATTAACTAACTTTATACTTTTTTAAGTGTACTTATCAAGTTAAATACAGGGTGGTATAAGGTTAAGAGAGAGATGGTGGTAAATTTTTAAGAGAGCGCCCTCCCTTAATGTTTACTCACGAGCCGCCACTGATCAACATCAATATGGTAGTAAATCAACTTATTTTTTATTATTTCGAATTTGCAAAATTAAATCGTCATACATTACAATGGCTGCCTTATCGTGACCAAGACAAAATGGCGGTCATATTCTTACTATTTTATTCATTAGTCATGACTTTAAATACTTCGTTATATTGTTTGATTAACTAGATAATTTTATTACTTTGCAGCTATTAACATACTTAAGTGTTTCCATTTGATTTATCTATAATCTTTAACACAAACCAACGCCTCAGTTTTGTTACCGGCATTGCTTGATACACTCTTCCTCTCTCTCTCACTCTCTCCCTCTCATCACAATATTATTCAAGATACATTTTTGTTTTAGGTATTATTAATTTTGAGCTCAATTATTTAAAAGAAATTTTGATTGCAATTTTGACTTTCCTGCTACTTCGTGCTATCCACATTGAACGGTCATCATCGTCCGGCCAGGTGTGCGGCGTAGTTTCCGTATTTGCTGGGTGTTTCTGTCACTGACTTTACATTGTTAACTAAATGATAATTGTGAAGCACTAACTCTTGTTAATTACATTTCTGTCACTGATTTTAACACATTTTATCTGGCTGACCTTTTGCCAGCAACATTGATAGCATCTTCACTCTATGATGGTATTCAACAGACTGAGACTGGATGCTATGTATATTTTGCGTAAGTGTGTGCGCATTGACGTAATTGTCTGGTATATCGAAATAGGAAAAGCCCTGATTATGCGTCATTGTTGTTACGTTCTGTATGTTTTTTAATGACGTTTCGTATTGTTGGCCAATGACAATTATATAACGCTGTGTGTCGCCGGTCACGTAGGCTTGACCTTGGAATCGTCCCATACCGATGTAACTGCTTTGTTTTCGTTAAGCACAGGGAAAATTGCCCTACCCATTTACATGTGTGCAAAATACAATAAAATACAATAAAATAATTCCTTTTGTACCATAAATATGAAAACAGGCTTTTGTCCTGTTACAAAACAACTATGCAAGAAATATGTGTAATGAAAAATAAATTAAAAAACTAAAATAAAGTAAGGAAATACCCAGGTAGGATAGGAATAAGTAAGGAAGATACCCAGAACGAACCAACGTAGATGATAAAACAATATTGTAGTGAAGAAACCACGAATGAGGATCATGAAGTAAGACAAAACCTATAACAAACCGAAAAACCAAATAAACAGGAAGGATTTTGAAGATACAAGATAGTAGAAAGAAGGCTACCAGAATTACCCAAAAGAGACCCAGTAAGGAGAAAACAAAAACCCTAAAAGAAATTAAATGTCACAAATGAAAGTATAACACCCCAAAACAGAAACTCATGTAAAATACAGTAAATGTAAACAAAAGAGTTTCGAGGTATAAGTAAAAGTGCACCCATAAAAGTCATTTTATAATGAATTAAAAACAAATCTTAAGAGTCCTCCTTCATAAATAAATTTCTTGATAATATAAAACTATAAAACTGATTAGTGATAGTATCAAGAAATAACGGGACAAGTGCAAGTTATTATATTATAGTAAATAAACTTCAAGAAGGTGTATTAAATGCTTAAACTTAATAAATGTGTACTTTTAAACAACTTTAAAGTTTTAATTTAACTTAATAAATACTATTTGATAGAATAGTATTATGAAAAGCAAAACCTAAGATTTCTAAGAAAGTGCCACTCTTTATCTAAAAACATTCACTGAAATGAGAAGGATAAATAGAGAGCAGGTAGTTAATAAGTGAGGTGCTAAGGGATACATCCCTAATATAAAATAAAAACAGATAAGACTGCACACAAGTAATTTTAAGGAAGTTTAAAAAATGAAGTAACAGATGTGTTATGTTTCTAGTAAATAAGCAAATGACTCTATACCTAAATGTTGGAAGTAGAGTACAATGTTTTATTAGTCTAAAAGGTTTATTATGTTTAATAATGGTAATCAAGAATGAAATGTCTGAGTGTGGATACCATTCTTTTATTATAAAGTGTTTATTAGGTGTTACTAGAAATAATCAAGACTAGAATGTCTGAGCTTAAATACCACTTTTTTAATGTCAAATAATTGTTATGTATTAATAGTATGAATTCAATACTAAATGTTTTTAGTTGTCTTGATTATTCATCTCTTCTTTCACAGCACTAACACTTAACTAAAAATGAACTTTTTTCATGTGAAAAACTTACTAATTTTAATGGACGCGTTTTGGCTTAGTATCCGCCTTCTTCAGCTTTGGTAACAGACTGCCAGCATTTTGTAATGGTTGTGTGGAAGGTGAAGTGGGGGTGGTGTGTGGAGGAAGGGGATTGGCGCGGGGATTCAACTTACTGTTTGTTTTCTGTATAATTGTGTCAAAAAGTGTATGTGATTTATATTGTAATTGATCGTTGAGTATGTTGTTTGGTTGTGTTGTGTGGTGTTTATATATTTCGTATTGTTCAGTTGTGTTGAGTTTTTGACCTTTGGGTATGTAATGTAAAATTTCAAGATTAGTGTCTATGTTGGTGTAACTGTGGTTTTCTGTGTGTATGTGTGTGGCAAATGCAGAGTGTATATTGTTGTTGGTTAAAGCTTTTAAGTGTTCAGAATAACGGGATGAAAAAGATCTTCCCGTCTGGCCTATGTAAATGTAAATGTTTTTGTAGTAAAGTAAGAAATTGTTAATTAATATTGTATTAGAATAGAAGGTCAGAAGGGGTATAAACAAACTGTATTATTCAAAAACTTTGTATGTAAAAACAGATAAAATCTAGGCCAAAGGGTAAATCTCAACTACAGTACATTATAATTGATGAATCAAGTCCAGTAAACTAGTTAAACTGATGAAATTTATGTAAGGTAAATCAGTCACAGAGTAAAATAATGTAAATTATACTTTAGAAGGATATGGTAAAAAGATAGGAAGAATTAGAAGAAAAAATGCAAATGTACTAACTGTAAATTCAGAGTGGGGAGTCACAAAATAATGAATAATAATTAAAAAGATAACCATTGAATAAAATTACAATAAATTAAGGGAAGATAAACAATTTATGTCAATCTGAGATTTAGTACAATCATAAATATAACATATAAAATGGCAAACATTTGGGGAAGGACAGGAAGTAAATTTTAAAACCTACTTTTTCAAAATGAAAGAAATATAGCATTTTAGATAAAAAACTTTGTAAAACTATCTTATTTGGTATCAAATCAAGCAGAATGAACTAAAGAAAGAGATTATGTATTTAGTATTTCATAAAATTAAATAATAGCAAAAATATATTCAGTAATATAATGTAAATTTTCTGCATGTAGCGGAAGCCAAACAGATTTAAAACAATGTATTGCTAATATTAAATTGGCTAAGACGTTTTCAGGAAACGAAGGAAATGAGAACAGTTAATTATTGGACCTTGTCGAGCACACTTGAACGAGATTTTTGCTAATATTAACCTATATAGCAGACAAATATGGCGATTGGTCTGTAAGCCCAGTCTACAGTGAAAAATCGTAATTTTCTAAAAATTGAACTTAAACCTTAAACTCAGTGAGAACAGTTAATACCACAATTAAACTAAAGTAATACGGAACAGTAAAGGAGTGAAAAAATAAATTAAACCTATAAATAAAATAGTTCTTAATAACGAGACGAATAGTGTGAATTTCGACCTAATTGACCGAAGTGAATTTAAACATTAACACACACATTTTTCCAAAGTGAACCACAAAACACTTAACCAGGACCAATCCACTAACACCAGAAGGAATAATCACAACTGCGGAGACGAGGGAACTTGAAGGGACAACATTTATTGGAAGAAATTTTTGTCGAGCCGACTTCATTAAAACAGGAGTAATACGGAAGCCGCCATCTTGACTCCCACAATTCAAAGTGAGCTTTGCCTATACGATCGTCAAGACTTCAATGGTTCGAAATTTAATCTTTAATAAACATTATATATTAAATAATAACGTTGTAATTTTTAATTATTAAGCTTTTTACATGTAAGTGTTATACTTTCCTGACCTTACCCTTCTCTGACTATATAAAATAACCGTTCAAAGAACCTAATATTTAATATAAAATACTGATGTAAAAATTAATCGACGGCCCTGAGGAACGAGTCGATACTACTGTTGAATAATCGATTAACACTCGATACATTATACAAATAGTTAATAAATCTAATATTTCTGCAAATTGGTTTCTATTTATTTATAAATTTAATAAATAGAATTAAAAATAAAATAAATTTGAGATCACTGACTATCCGAAAGGCGGCTTTTACCAAAGTGGAAGGAGAATACCTAGTTAAGAAGAAGAACCGTCTATCGATTAGTGCTGGCGATAACACAATTAACTCAGAAATTAATTCTATAACTCAAAGTGATACAATACACTGGAAAATAAATAAAAGAGTTAAAATTTTGCAAGAATCAATTACGAAATTTATTTACTAAATACTGAACAACAAAAACAATATTTTACAAAAATACCAAAATTCTTTATTTTGGTAAACCACAAACAAATTATTATTATTTTGTAAACGAATTTTTTAGTTTGTTACAATATATACAGTATATTTTTTAGATTTATTGAAGCATTTTCAATGCCCTTCTCTGTGCATTGCATTTGTGTAATGACTGTAAATTTTTTCATATTGTTACAATTTTATAAACTTAGCTGAAGTTAAAATTAAAAAATATCACCGTGTAATTAAAACACTTAGTTTGTGCAACAAAGTTATTTGCCTAGTAAAGTCAAATTTCTTTTCAAGAATAAATTAGACATTATACCAAGTTTGTGTATACATGTAGTATGTTAAAACTACATATTATATAAGTGCTTTGCGTATAGTAATATAGTACCTAACAGGACTTTGCCTCTGCCGTGTCCTTAATCCTTAGATTAGCATTTAGCGCTTACAATCACAAGTTGTCATGTAATCTGTAGGCTTAGAGCTCTTAGTTGTCTTAGAACTTTCTAGCATGTAGATAGGCTTTACTTACTCTATGTCTAATAAGGCAAAGAGTAATAGCGCTCTACTCCCATATAAATCTTTAGATATGAAATATAAAATACTGTAGTTTCCTGACTCGATTATTATTAGTGTCTCTTGACTCAGTAGTTATCAGTGACTCAATTATAGGTGTGCAGACTATCGGCACTAATGTTCAGTAGAGCTGACAATTTTTTTCTAGGCCAGTGAAATTATTTTTAATAGTAATAATATTTTGAGCAGTAGGCATCGGAATTGTTCTTCAAGTTTATTGTTTGTATTATAGTACTGTACAGTCATTAATATCTTCATCATGGATGACTCACATGCATAGTACGTACTCACCATTGCTTTCCTCTCTTTAAAATGTGACTATGAAAGCTTGCTACAAGACAGTTCTATTAACTGCATTAGTGCACTACATTAATCTGTCTGATTTGTGTCTTTTATACAAGTTTTTAATAGAATGTGTGTCTAGCGTGTAGGCCTATTATAATTCTTACTTCCATGTTCCATAAGGAAACGGAAGTATGGTGATGGCGAAAAAAATCGTGTTCAACATAAGGGCTGATTCTGATTGTACTACCCTCAAAACATGAAGAAAAGTCATTTCTCAAAAAGCGTCTGTGTGTGTGTGTGTGTGTGTAGAATTTTTTCTGTGGCGAACGATAACTGCCGCAAATTCAAACAGAATCAAATACGTTTTTGCATACAGTTCTGAATTGAAGAGGACTTAAGGCCTGTTGATTTTGGTGAAGATCGGGGAAGGGGTAGTTTACCTGCAACGTTTTATGTTTTAACAAGAGTAATTTTTTCTATGGGGAACGATAACTACCGTAAATTCAAACAGAATCAAATAATTTTTTGCATATGTGCCTGAGTTGTAGAGGACTCAAGGCCTATTGATTTTGGTAAAGATCGGTTAAGGGGAAGTGGTAGTTGACCTGCAACGTTTTACGTTTTAACATGAGAAGTACTTGAAAATTCATTTAAACTATTTTAAACAATGGTAATTGTTAAAAATAAAATAATTTTGTTGCCAGGCAATAAACTTTTTCATTTTAATTTAAATCATGTATGAGTGAAAATATATCGTTCCTGCCAGGCAAGCATATCTCAACTATTGTAGCGGGTCAAATTTTGGGTGTTTTTATTTTAACCGTTTGGGGCATTTATATATTTGTATTCATTTCATTTTCGGGCGGGCTTGTATAAAATAATGTATTATTGTGCAACGTATTTGTCCGTATAATAGACCAGTGTTGAAAAGCAGTTGGAAACAAAGCAATAAGACGCAGGTTGTTGTTGAGTAATGCGGTGAAGAATTTACCACCCTAAAATTTCGCAGAACTCTGTACATGTGTTTCGACGCCCGTATGCAACTCAGCCGGGCGGGGTTCGGCAATGACGCCGTGAGAAACACCAAGGTTGAGGCAAACATGGCGCTGGGACGAAAAGTTGGTGGCTCCAAGTGATCGGCTACCGGAAAACAGCGTTAAACTCCGCCTACTGTTGGTGACATCACCAGAGCCAACTCCAATATTAAGCTCTGGTCACACACATATATCAGCTCCATTCCATATATAAAATGGTTACCCAACAGCAAATGAGCAATGAACGACGACGCAAAGCGGGCGGCAGTGACCAACAGCTTCCCTCCAAAGAAAGCAAGCTGTACCTGTTACGTTCTCGGTGACGGCCCAGTCGACTAACCACCCACGCCATGCGTGGCTGCTATCAGTTTTGTGCCCGGGCAAAATGTCCGTATTTCTTCTTAAGTCGGCCGACAAAATAACTATGTGAGTTCAAAAACATATACAACAGTGCCTATGGTGACGATGAATACCTATTGATCGTGATTAAATGTTACACGCTTGAAAAAATCCGAAGAATGAAAGACTTTGGTAAACGCAAAACGTGGTTGGGCAATACGACGCAACACACGTAATGTTACACACTAACGACTTATAGCGTTAATTTTACATAACAAGAGGGTGTTTTTATGAGTTTTTATATGAGGGGTTTTTAGAATGTGAGTAGCGCGTGTGCAGGCTGGGCTATTTTAAAGTAAGTAAATAATAGAAGTTAAGCATAGTACGTAAGTTATAGGAGTTACACAATTTTTAAAAAACCATGTAAACCTATAAATATGAAATTGGAAATTTTATAAATGGAAAACTAATAGATTCAATATTTCTGCTTAATAAACAAAAAATAATTTCTTTTCCAAGATGCATTGTATAAGTTCTTCACACAACCTTGAAAATTACGCTTGTATCCCAAAGTACGTATGAGATCCTGGACCCAAGAACACGCAAAACGGTAAGTGTAAGTTTTTTTTTATTATGGTATGGTTTTCTAAGTTATTTAAATGGTGATAAATTCGTAGCTTCACAGTTGGCGCAGCCGAAAGGGACAGTTTTTATAAGTTAAAATTTGATGTAAAAACCATACCTACAAATAAGATACAAGCGCAATTGAGAGGTTAAGTGAAAGACGTAAAGTTACGGAAAATAAGTAAAAAATATTTGTTCAGACAGATAAGAAATAAATTGCATATTTAAAAAAAAAAAAAAAAAAAAATAATAATAATAATAATGGAAAATACAGCAGAGAACGGAGTCGATTTGTCCGACTCGACTGTGATAAGTGAAACAGCTGAAGTTGACGAATCAGCTGTGATGAGTAGTCCTGAAATACATTCAACACCGAATGTAGGTCAAGACGATAAAAACATGAATGTGCATAACACAAATGAAAAAGATAATACAGAGGATTCAGGGATTCAAGCAACCCCGACCTCAACAAAATGTAACAAATTAGACGATGATATAATGAGTATATTAAGAACCATATCAATGGACATTCATGTACAGAATAACAAATTTAGCGAATTAAATAGTCGTTTTGACAGTAAGGATAGACAAAGTAGAGACTTAAATGAGAAATTCGAGGCTCAAAAGAACAGTTTTGATGAGCTAAAAAACAAAATTAACGAAATGAATGAATGTCTAGAAAATACCCATGAGACAATAATGACCAATCTAAATAAATTAGAACGGAGTGTTGAGCGAATGGGAGTACATGTGATGAGGACAGAGAAAGATAATACAAATGAAAATTGTAATGACAAATACAAAAATGTAGTACCAGATAAAGAGGTAACAAATAATAACAATGTTGAAAATAATGAATGTAATATTGAGAATAATAATGTGTTTGAGAAATTGGTATCAGAAAGTGATACGGTAAAAATAAATAATGAGAGTACTAATGAAAGTGTAGAATGCAGTGATTATGAGATGTTAATGTGTGTCAGTGAGTTAGAGAGAGAGAGAAGAAATAATGTTGTAGTAGAGTGGGGACAGAGGGGAAATTTTCCTTTTATTATCTATGATGATTTAATGTGCTCACAAGAGTTTTTGAAGGGCAAGGGTCCCGTGTTAGTAGAAGATTTGAGTTTATTTTATTTGTATAAGTTTATACCCTCTGTGTGGAATGATTTTATAAGTATGAGATGGTGTTATGATGAGAGAGAATTAGAAGTATATAATTTAAAGAGAGATTATGATGAGTTGAAAGAAATATTAGAAGTGTATTTAAACAAGAATAATTTAATTGATGAAAAAGTAACTAACCTGATATTGGAAATATTTACTGACGGAGATTTAACAGAATTACTTAACTTAGACTTGGTGAATGACTATTATGGTATAACGGATAAATTGAAATTGTTTGGTTATGACACACAAGAAAACAATATGTATGTCAATATAATTGAACAGTGCTATACAAAACCAAGATTAATCTTTGACGATGGAGGGTAGACTATAAAACAATAAAAGACAATTAAACATTATGTTTTATGGTTTGTTGACATGGCAGAATGGGACAATGAAGTGTGGAAAAACTGAACAATAAATAAGAGTGTGTAAATAAAATATAGTGAATTTATATGTGTGTATGCAAGATGAATGTTGTGATAATAATATTGAAATATTTGCAATTTAAACAAATAACCGAATTAATTTTGAAAACTAATTGGCTAATTGTAAATGTTTAATTAATTTAATTAAAATAATTTGAAATGTTTTAAATGTTTTGATTAAGTCAAAGATTATATAATTGAATTTTCTGATGAATTTAAATGGTTTAACGAGAAGTGAAGTTGGTAATTAAATGATGAATTGTTGATTTGAAATAACTTTTTGTTAAATGTTTCAGAGGTTACTTGGAGTAGTGGTGTATGGTGTATATAGTTGTGCATGTCAGTATATGAATTATGGACTGTAAGTATAAAATTTTTATGATACAAGTCAAAGATAATAAAATATACACAAATGTTTAACTTAATGGAACGAATTTTAACTTCAATAATGATTTAAAGGGTAATAATAACTGAGATATGATGAAAAATAAATATTAATAATGAATTTGAAAATTTTAAGTAATATAATTGTAGAAAGTATGAAGGATGATTAATGATTAATGATTGATGAAAATGTCACATTAGAATGTTGTATATAAAAAATTCTATTAATTAGCTAGTAAGTGGCTATTGAGGGGGTGGCCTGTGCTCTCTTAGATAGCGAAACGGGTTGGGGGTAGCAGTGAGTGTTACCTCCATCGGAGGCCAACCTGGCGATAAATGTGCGGCACACCTTATCCGTGTAGATAAAAAATTGTACACACAATACTAAATAATGTGTCGCACATAATGGTATTGATGCATAACAGGCAGTGAAATAAAAGTTTAGATTTCCTCGACTTTTCGGGCGGTTACTGCCTTACCAGCACTAACCGTGGTTTTGGCTAGCGGCCAGCTATGGTCATACCAAGTCCCTTGACCATAGCTGACTTGAAATTGGTATATATTTGAAATTCAATGGGGGGACATTAGAGGAAATCTCCTGGAAACTATGGAACAGCGGCTGCCACTCTGTTCGAGGAGGAACAGCAGAGCCAGGTGGCAGATCCGTTTTAAGGGTGTATGATTATAGAACAAGAACATGATGATGTTCACTACTTTAAACTTAATAGCGGAAGCAGAGACACGGAGAGGTAAAACCCTGCTCCAAAATATACAGTCTCTGTGGAAGCGAAAAGGCGCCACAGTCTTACATAATCTGAAATAGTGTGTGTGGCTGGGAGGTGACGCAAAGGAGTCACGAATTTAAAGTTTATGATAAAAGTTTTTGCTTATTTAAAGTTTAATTCAAATAAAACTGCTTGTGATCTGTTCAGGTAACTAGCTGCTTAGATATTTAAAAATAAGGTGTTCATGCTATAATCTTAAGTGTATTATTTTATTGTTGTCTATTAGATAAGCATTGATAAGAATATGTAATTTTATTATGTGTGTATTTGTTTAAGCCAGTAAGTAAATCGTCTGGCAGGCTAACATAAATAACCAGAATCAGAGAAATGGGAAACAATGAGGTGAGAAGGGAGAATAAATAAAAATAAATATGTATATTCCATGTAATTTGTTCAATTTTAAGATGTATTTTCATTGTGTTAGGAGGATCAGCTGATCAGCAATAACGTCACTGGTATATTGGTTTGTAAATGTTACAAGTAATTAATGTTTAATGTACTACAGATATTTTGAAGTAAAGATAAAAAGAATATGAGAAATAAAATAACAATAATTTATGCAAATTAATAAAAGATAATTCATGGGTGATAAATGTTTTATGGGACACGTAGACCTGTCCAAATTGAATTAAAAGTTGAATTTGAAATAGTAGAGATGAATATGATGTAATGTTTTTGAGTTAATGTAATGTAACAGAGTTGGTGAAGTATTAACGTTGACACAGTGGTAATGGAGACTTTATGTAGATTTTGAGTGACATATTGTTGTTTTTATAGTTAATGAGGTTATTTTGTGTATTTGTAGTAATGTAATGAGATTGAGAATTTTGGGGATGGCAATTTTGTATTAGAGGGTAGTGTCATGTAGGAGTCCGCAACAAGGGTTGGGACGGGATAGGGATAGATTTTAGTGGGGAAGGGGCCGCCTTAGGTAAAATCCAGGGGCCAGATAAGGGAATTGAGTTTTTTGGGGGCGGGGAAACACGTATCCTATATACAAAGGGTTAGAGAGTATTTTATAATGGGAGAAGGTGGCGAATTGTGTTAAATGATAAGTTGGGGTTTAGAGTGTTCTGATTAGTAGATATTTTGATAGAGATGGGTGTCATGATAATTGAAGTTGATTAATATTAGAGTCAGAGGGAGAAAGTTCATATATGTATACAGATCTAATACAGAAAAACGAGGATAGATAATTTATATCACCCACAGTAAAGTATAGTGAGATTGTTAAATGAAGAGTAAGATTGTTAAGCAAAAAGAGAGATTCATAATAAAGAATATACAATTGTTTATTTTTTTCAACCAGTGACAGAATTTTGATAAAATTTGAAGATGATGTAAAGTCAAGAATTGTTTATTTTAAATAATTTAAATGCCAATTTGATTATCATTAATATTAATATTTTGTAATTTTAAATATTTTATGTTAGTATGTTTTGTATTTCAAGTTAGGATATTACAGATGTTCAATGTGTTTTCAGAATTTATGTATAACATATGTAGGTCAAGGATCTTGGACTTGACCTACTTTCGATCAGCTGATGAGGTCATACACCTACTAAGCTTGTATAGTAGGGAGCTAATTTTAATTTGTTTGTTTAATTAATTCAAACCAATATTTGAATAATTTTAATAAATATGTTATTTAATAAATAAATTTAATAAAATTTTTTAATAAATAAATTTAAATTTTTTTTTGAATTTTAAAAATTTTGAAAATTTTAATTTAAAAAAAAAAAAAAAAACTTGATTTTTCGCCTGCCAGCGAGTGAATGTTTTTGAGTAATGATTATTTTATTATGTGTGCATTAACCATGTTTATTTTATTGTATTGCATTGTATTGGTAGAATATAAGTGGTTCTCATGTTAGAGTAAGGATGTGTTTATATTATTAGAAATGTCTAGGTTAAGTCATTTGAAACAAAAATTAGAAAAACCAGGAAGAGAATTTTTGATAAAAGATTATTTTTTTTTGAATTTTGAATTTTTTTTAAATTTTTGATAAATTTTAAAAGAAAGTTTTATTTTTTATGTGTTATGGTAACCTGTAACGTGAGTGTGTGTGAGCCCAGTATCTGCTAAAGGCAGCCCAGCTTGCAAAAAGGGGAAACATATCGGCGGAGGAGCTGGAATAATTTTAGCCAGGGATTGAGGATTTTTGGGGGTAGCATGTTAGAAGGCGAGGCGCGCTGTGGTGCGAGTCTGTTCGATTTCTCGGTGTTGGGATCTCTTACGGAGAAGTCCAGTGATCTCGTTCAGATGAGTCCATAGTCGCTGAGCCAGGGGGGTCGTGTACCCATGAGATTAAGAACCAGGGGGTTGTTGGCACCAGTTCCTCACCGGTCCTCTTCGGGGTTATCGATGAGATTTCTTCTGTTATGAACAGCAGAATTCTCATCGAGGGGGTATTGTAGCGGGTCAAATTTTGGGTGTTTTTATTTTAACCGTTTGGGGCATTTATATATTTGCATTCATTTCATTTTCGGGCGGGCTTGTATAAAATAATGTATTATTGTGCAACGTATTTGTCCGTATAATAGACCAGTGTTGAGAAACAGTTGGAAACAAAGCAATAAGACGCAGGTTGTTGTTGAGTAATGCGGTGAAGAATTTACCACCCTAAAATTTTGCAGAACTCTGTACATGTGTTTCGACGCCCGTATGCAACTCAGCCGGGCGGGGTTCGGCAATGACGCCGTGAGAAACACCAAGGTTGAGGCAAACATGGCGCTGGGACGAAAAGTTGGTGGCTCCAAGTGATCGGCTACCGGAAAACAGCGTTAAACTCCGCCTACTGTTGGTGACATCACCAGAGCCAACTCCAATATTAAGCTCTGGTCACACACATATATCAGCTCCATTCCATATATAAAATGGTTACCCAACAGCAAATGAGCAATGAACAACGACGCAAAGCGGGCGGCAGTGACCAACAGCTTCCCTCCAAAGAAAGCAAGCTGTACCTGTTACGTTCTCGGTGACGGCCCAGTCGACTAACCACCCACGCCATGCGTGGCTGCTATCAGTTTTGTGCCCGGGCAAAATGTCCGTATTTCTTCTTAAGTCGGCCGACAAAATAACTATGTGAGTTCAAAAACATATACAACAGTGCCTATGGTGACGATGAATACCTATTGATCGTGATTAAATGTTACACGCTTGAAAAAATCCGAAGAATGAAAGACTTTGGTAAACGCAAAACGTGGTTGGGCAATACGACGCAACACACGTAATGTTACACACTAACGACTTATAGCGTTAATTTTACATAACAAGAGGGTGTTTTTATGAGTTTTTATATGAGGGGTTTTTAGAATGTGAGTAGCGCGTGTGCAGGCTGGGCTATTTTAAAGTAAGTAAATAATAGAAGTTAAGCATAGTACGTAAGTTATAGGAGTTACACAATTTTTAAAAAACCATGTAAACCTATAAATATGAAATTGGAAATTTTATAAATGGAAAACTAATAGATTCAATATTTCTGCTTAATAAACAAAAAATAATTTCTTTTCCAAGATGCATTGTATAAGTTCTTCACACAACCTTGAAAATTACGCTTGTATCCCAAAGTACGTATGAGATCCTGGACCCAAGAACACGCAAAACGGTAAGTGTAAGTTTTTTTTTATTATGGTATGGTTTTCTAAGTTATTTAAATGGTGATAAATTCGTAGCTTCACACTATGTAATGATTAAATTTCCAAAGTTTTATTATTGTGAATACCGCAATAAAAAGGCAGGCAGGACACACACACACACACACACATACAATTCACGTTATTTCTGGCCTCACTCATGTTTATTTTCTTACGTTTGGACGCTTTTTAAATGGAAAGTGCCGAAACCCACACCAACACAATGCATGCAAGCTGAAATGATGTCCAGCATGGACAGCGATTTGCTTCCTGTTGATTGCTGGCCAGTGTAACTGCACGTGTTTACAAAGGAACGGTTCATAGACAGACTTTTCGTCTTCAGGGAATCAATCCTCTGCAAAATGCTCAGGGTCCATGAGAGACTTCGGAGCGCTCCTTCCTTTCCACGTGTTTGTTCTGTGAAACATACACTGTAGATTCCCAGCTTTACTCTGAGCAACACTCCATAGGGAATGTTGACAATTTTTTTCCATGGTGTACCCTCATACACACTAAAACCTTCTCTGATGTTTTGATTACGGACATCATAATATTAAAACTTTGGAAACTTGAGCACTGCTTAATGGAGATCAAACATTAACTTTTACAAACCATTAATTTTATGCGTATTTTGAATCAATAAATGTTTTAATAAATTAATATAATCTGTGTACTTATTTCTATTAGGATATAAGAATTACAAACTAATATTATGTGCATGTGTTGTAACCCCTCTTTAAAATTTTTATGCTTTATAAAGTTTCCAAAAAAAAATTTAACACCCCCTTTTTTTTTTTTTTAAGAGGAGCCACTAGATATTTAAAACTAGGCAGAAGGCCTAGAGAAGCAAAAAATGCACTGGGTCCAGTGAGACGGGACTTGCAATTAAACTCTCTGGTAATCAACAATAACAGCATTTATTGAGTGAAATTACATGTATCAGAATTACAAAACCCCGTAATAACCCATAATGTCCAAAATCACATAAGTATACACATATAGCCCCTGTTTATAACACATTGATAACAAACATAAAAGTCAAACATAATACATTTATATATATATTATAACTAATTAACTTTGTTAACTTCGGGAAGCCCCAAGTTCAGGGCGACATTTATAACTTTACTGAACTTGCAAACTTTACAAATTATGGTGTGTGAACTGACCTACCTGCTGTGCGTTCTTGCGTCTTCTTCTTCCGACTAGGGCCGTAGGAATTTGTGATTTGAATTTGCAAGTAGGTTAATTCAAAAGTACAAGCACAAAGTGTATCGTTATAATAATTGTGAATAGTTTTGTCATGTTGGTAGATTTTGGAGTACAGCAATAACAAAACAGTGTTGGGTATAAAATTGGGGTTTATTATTCTAGTAGCACATAAAATGAAAACTTACATCTAGCGTAATTCTTATGTACTAAAGAGTAATGAGTAATTTGATCAATGTTTTTAGAATGAATATTAGCTTTCAAAAGGAAAGCTTATAAATACGAATTTATATGAACTTGTTTCTTATTGTTTTTTAAAGTTAAATTTTCAAATAATTTAGTTAATGATTTTTCAAGACTTTAATACTGATTTTACTACTTCAGAATGCTTTTTAAAAATACTCTTAAATAAATTAACCGTGAATCTTGTTCTACGTGCTTTTTATTTACTTTGCGATTGGTTTCACGTATACTGCAGTATAAGTTTCTTAAGTGATTTAATATTAAGATTTGTATAGCGCTTTTTATCTACTCTACTTCTTATCTATTTCTTCTTAATTACTTATACTTGTTCTACAGATTATCACAATATTGAAGTTCTTATTAACTTAGAGTCTCTGTTTTTATAGGCATCTGAATGGAATTGACTTTACAATTGATTTTAACAAAAGAAAGAAAATGGTTTTTTCTATATAAAAAGTATAAATGATTTTTGACTTTCCTGGTACTGAAGTTCTCAAAGATGTCCTCTGGGGTCCCTCGATGTCCTAGTCCAATCAGCTAGTGGCGATGATTTCCGCTGCGTCCTGGGTTCCAACGAAGAGTTCAGGGATCAGCAACTCCGGTCCTTCAGCAACTGTTGATGGATTTAACGTCAGTGGTTTAACTGCTGCAACTGCTTCTCTGCAACCGGCCCTCGATCCGGATACTCTGCACTGTGTGTGTGTGTGTGTGTGTGTACCTCGTCTCGGGTGTTGCTCTGCGTCATCAGTTCTTCAGCTCGTACCACGTTGTAGACGGCCTCGCTCTGTTGTAGTCTGGACATGACTTCTCGTAGTATATGGTCGATCTCTTATGTGCGTACGCCAACAGTTTGGGTGTATTGAGCAGTATGCTTATTTGTTGATGAATAAGACTATCGCACGTAGACGCAGTCACAGTCCAGTCGTTGTAGAAGAGTGTCTGAGTTATTCAGAAGTTGAAACTTTACAGAAGTGTGTGTGTGTTTACTGCTTGAGTTCTAACAGAAGAGAGAGTGAAACACTACAAGTTACTTCAATTTATATTAAGACTCTTACCTTAGGTTCTTCCCAGGATTGTACAAACGGAAACAGCTGCAGAAAGGATGATTTGGATTTGATGTGTGCAATAATTACGTTAACACATTTGATACTGTCTAAATCACATACTTATTTTTATTTATCAAACATTCACGCCTTTCTTTTACGTTTTACAAACGATAGTACAACTGGTTGAAATTATTTCTTATCTCTATTGAGTTTTGCTTTGACTACTATTATGAGTGATATTACTAAATAAATAAAACATTGAAAATGAACCAGTGTGTAACCTCTATATTACCACACACACTCATTCTGTTACATTGATCTTTAAATAAACTCCACCCCTTAGAGAACTCTATCGTATAAAGTATTTTATATTTTCCTTTTATAGCGAACAATCACCGGTTAGTTGGAATTGGTTTTAATATGCATATTAAGTGTTTCTAGTTACCCATACGCTGCGTGCTTATGTGGTTGGTTGCACGAACTGGTGTTGAATACTTGCATCGATCTCACGCACTCCGGCACTCGTTTATTGCGTTTACTGTTTGTGTTTAAAGGTTCTTACTGTTTTATTGGTTCCACATTATACAACATGATAAAGTCGGCCAACATAATTTTATTTGCACTAATATGTTGTAGACTGGCCGCACTATGTTATTTGAAAACTTTTTTATAAAGGTTTTAATACTTTAATAGATAGGCCGATTGTAATAGTTTCGGCCTATCTTACACCCGAGGCCACTGTTTTTCTTAACACTGTATGCTGCTGCTGACTGTCTGATGTTAATCTGCATACTGGTGAAGAACTCTGCTTACTGTGATTCACAAAGCCTGCTGCTGGCCAAGTATTACGTAATGCGTCTAGTCTGTTTATCAGTTGTTTATGCTAACAGTGTGTTGCTGGTTAAACTGGGGCACCTCACAGGTTGATACTGACAATTAAAACTGATTTAAATTAAAACTATGGGATCACAGAATTCTGTACCGTTACAATACCCCCCCCCCCAATAAGAGATTGGATGCCGAAGCATACAAACTCTTATTGCCTAAAACCTAAGAGGATCAGTGAGGATATGGCGCCGCAACCCCCCTGAACTCTCTACTAAAATAATGGGTACTTACCCCCCTAGTCTGGCGACTGTGTCAGCACCCCTCCGATCTTACGGGACTTCTCTACTCGAGATCCCACCACCATAAGCTCGGACAGATACCCGCCCCAGTATCGCCTGACTCTATAACATTTAATTAAAAAATTAACAAACGGCCTTCCATCACTCCATATCCACAACTGATTTGTATCCTCTTAGTAATACTGGTTCATGTTTATTTTGACAATATAAACTTACTGTATAATGTTAATCCCTTAACAAAAAATTATTCCCCACCAAAAGTACAAGTATATTACTTAAAATACAAGTATTATAATAACACTAACATTAAATCAACCTTCGGTAAAACTTCAATTATTATTACCTTATTATTATACACAATGCAAAACAAAGTAAATATGAATTCATCCCAAACCAAAAATAAATTTACATTCATTATTAAAATTCGCCTTTTCAATTAATTTGATTACCAAATTAATTTGATTTTATTTAATTAACAGTTTCAAAATTACATTTTTTTTTCAAAATGATTCTCCATTAACAAAATCCTATCACACAAATGTTACAATCAAAACATTAAGTCATTTCCTTATTATTTAAGAAATTTACCTTCATTTCTTCACATCTGGCATTTCTTTTTATTTCATAATAAACTGCTCATGGCAATGATTCAGCAGAATAAAACAGTTATCAACTTCAACACCTGGCTGTAAACATTAGTCAAAACATACAACACACCTGTTTACGTCAACAAAAGTCTGCAAGGCTTGGTTTTATAAACACCATCTCAGTCTCAACATTCTGATTACAACACGTACTGACACATGTACTTACTTCAATTTTCAATTTCTATACATCTTTTAATGTTAACATATTTATCAATTACTATTTGTTACAGTTAGAATCAAATTTAATTTTACTTCATTCATAAAATTGACCCTTTTTAAATTATTTTACTAACCTCCACTCAAAACAATTTATCTTTAGTTATATTATTTAAAGCACTTTGAATATAGACACACAATGCAAAATTAAATTCATTAATACCTCCTGTTAATTATTATTGTTAATTAACAAAATAAAATAATATTATTAAAATCAATTTCTACTACATACACACATGGTTTACATAAAACATTTTACAATACACACACAATTAATTTCACTATAATGTATTTACAAATCTTCATCATTAATTGTTCAATTTTACCACACTTCATTTCCTAAATCAGCAAGGTCATTACCATAAACTAAGGTATTTAACATGTCCATTCATTGAGTTTATATTCAACCTCCATCATCAAAAATTAGTCTTGTTTTCACATAGCATTTTTCAATTTTATTTGTACACATCATATGGCTATCATTTGTGTAATAACCATACAATTTTATATATTCCATTGTACCAAAATAATAATACATAGGGTTACCCCCCAATATTACCTTATCATAAATCATGTCTACATTAGTACTTTTTATCAAGTCTCCGTCAGTATTTTTTGTCATTACAATCACATCATTGAAATTTTTATTCCAATAAACATCAGCTGTTACTAATACGCTGACCCTTTCTACAGGTAATTGTATATTATTATCATCAATATACTCATTATTTATCAAACAAAGTAAGTCTCTACAATTTTTACTATAATCATTTCTTTCAATATTTATTCCCACTACTAAACTTTCATAATCTCTACTTAATCTGAACAACTCTATCACTTTATCTCGCTCATAATTACTTTCAATACCACAACATTTTATAATCTCACTCCATACAGAGGGCAATACCACTTTATTATTGAAACACCATCTGGCCCTACCAGATAAACATAAACAACTTATTTGACATTCTGAAGACCTTTTGTCTTCTACAAAAACTATTGAGGAACTCTTGTCCTCCATCAACACTTGTGAAGTCTCTGCTTCACATTTAACCCCATAAAAATTTGCCCCCTGTTCACCCTCTACATTTAAACTACCTCTATACTCCCTTTCATTATGATCACTAAATACTCTAACCTCAACTACATTTCTATTCTCAATATCACTGCTACTATCTACTGTATCACTTTTTGATACCCCATTTTCAAATTTATTACCCGCTTTACTTGTAAAGCTTTTTAAATTGTCATTTATTACTTGTTGTCCAAGTTCATTTTGGTTAGATTCTAACATGTTTGTTTTACTGTCTACCACACACACACACTCTCCTAACTCATCTGTTTTTCTTTTTGTTTCACTACATTGTTCCCTAACTGGTACTTTGATATTATCTGCTACTTGTGTATTTACATTATTTATTTTACTTTCAAAATTTTCCTTAATTATGTTAAACTGTTCGTTCACTAATTCTATCACTCTATTATTATTAATGACATTTATACGCTCATCGAGCTGTTGTATTAGCTTAACATTTATTTCATTCAGTTTCTCGTCAATATTCTTTTGTGACTCAGTCACTTTTATATTTATTTCATTAAATTTGTCATCAAACATATTATTCTGTTCATCAAAACGATTATTTATGTCGCTACTCAATTTGTCAAATTTTATATTTTGTGCATCAAATTTATGATTTTGTTCATTGAATTTTTCATCAAAAATACTCTTTTGCTCATGAATATCCCTTGATATTGTTCGTAACATACTCATTATATCGTTATAAAATATGTTATTACATTTTGTTGAGGTTGGAGTTAACTGGACTCCAGAGTCCTCTGTTATATTTGTTTCATCTGTGCCACTTGTTTTTATTTTATTGTCCTGACTCACGTTTGGAGTCGAGTGGACCTCAATATTATTCATAACAGCTGACTCATCGAAATTGTCAACATTCGTTATTTCATTAACATCGTCATTATTCCCTGCCATTTTTTATAAGTTTATAAAATGTTACATAAAAATTTTAATCTTATCCAATATTAACTTAACCCTTTTAATATTTCACTATGTTTATGTAATTTACCAAAACATCCTCCCTCTCAAATAACCCGTTCTGCAGCTTACGTAGGTCTGGCGAATGTAATAACAAACCACACTCGCCGTCCCTGTATCGGGGGCCAATGAAACAATATAAGTTATTGCAAATAATAAAATACTCCTCGAGTCCCTAGTTCGGGGCCAATGAAACATTACAAGTTACTTCAAATACTAAAATACTCTTACCTTAGCGTTCTTCCCAGGATCGTACAAACGAAAACAGCTGCAGAAAGGATTATTTGGATTTGATATGTGCGATAATTACGTTAACACATTTGATACTGTCTAAATCACATACTTATTTTTATTTATCAAACATTCACGCCTTTCTTTTACGTTTTACAAACGATAGTACAACTGGTTGAAATTATTTCTTATCTCTATTGAGTTTTGCTTTGACTACTATTATGAGTGATATTACTAAATAAATAAAACATTGAAAATGAACCAGTGTGTAACCTCTATATTACCACACACACTCATTCTGTTACATTGATCTTTAAATAAACTCCACCCCTTAGAGAACTCTATCGTATAAAGTATTTTATATTTTCCTTTTATAGCGAACAATCACCGGTTAGTTGGAATTGGTTTTAATATGCATATTAAGTGTTTCTAGTTACCCATACGCTGCGTGCTTATGTGGTTGGTTGCACGAACTGGTGTTGAATACTTGCATCGATCTCACGCACTCCGGCACTCGTTTATTGCGTTTACTGTTTGTGTTTAAAGGTTCTTACTGTTTTATTGGTTCCACATTATACAACATGAAAAGTCGGCCAACATAATTTTATTTGCACTAATATGTTGTAGACTGGCCGCACTATGTTATTTGAAAACTTTTTTATAAAGGTTTTAATGCTTTAATAGATAGGCCGATTGTAATAGTTTCGGCCTATCTTACACCCGAGGCCACTGTTTTTCTTAACACTGTATGCTGCTGCTGACTGTCTGATGTTAATCTGCATACTGGTGAAGAACTCTGCTTACTGTGATTCACAAAGCCTGCTGCTGGCCAAGTATTACGTAATGCGTCTAGTCTGTTTATCAGTTGTTTATGCTAACAGTGTGTTGCTGGTTAAACTGGGGCACCTCACAGGTTGATACTGACAATTAAAACTGATTTAAATTAAAACTATGGGATCACACAATTCTGTACCATTACAAGAGTGTGTGTACTGGTTGATCGCCAACAGAGGAGTATGTGTTGACTGCGTGAATGTTAACAGAAGAGTGAAGAGAGTTCAGCCCGAAACCAACGGTTTTTCAAAATTTTTAGAATGATCTGATTGGCTGAAACATTCTCCCTTCTACTTAAAATCGAGTCACCTCATTCCGTGAGAACGAAAAATAATTCCCACAGTCCGAGAATTATTATTATTTTTAATATTCTGGAATACACCGGAACCAATTGTCGGTCGGATGTCCGGTTGCAATTTGTATTGCGATTATCTTGGCCGCAAGCCAAGTTATGCTTAATCTAACATATAAATTTGATTCATAATTTTTACAATTATAACATATTCAAATCTGAACTCCCTAGCTCACTTACTATCGAAGTTATTTAAATAAAATGAATTAGCTCATTAACTCTTTAATTATATTTATTGAAATTTGCACACCGTATTCTTAATATTTAGGCAAACATTTTGGCTATTTTGGATTTTGCCTATATTTATTTGTTCCGAAATATTAATGTTTTAAAGTTAGGGCGTGTCTCTAATTTATAACGGTGCGTGTGCGTGGTTACATAACGCCAACGGAACATATCCGCTGTGCGTTTACAATTGTTTGGAATGCTCACTACAGCGCGAGATATGGTTCTATCGATTTAAATTTATTTTATACTTGATTTTTAAAACTTTCTACATATAACCCCAAATCTATGGGATTTGGTACATTATAATATATATATATATATATATCCCTTCAATCTGAACTGATCATGATCATAACTCAACCAAATTTTTTTTTTTTTTTTGACATTATAAAAAGGTACTTTTATGTATATATTTATCACTCCCTCTCCAGAACACATAACAGCCTCAGACATCACAATTAATTTTCACAAAATCACAGTTACAACTGTCATCATACTCAACGCCCCACGGCCCGCCTGTATATTATTCCTTTATCGCCCCGTGATATAGAAAACTCATAATAACTGACCCGCCAATATCTAGTAAATAAATGGAAAGAATGTCATTGACCAAGACCACCCCTTATACATTGTTATAATGTCGGCAGTCCGCATAATTAACTACAAAACGTAACAATTCCATGTCAGATACAAATACACATTATAAATTGAGAAAACATTTGGAATGGCTGGTAATTAAAAAAATATAATGATAAGTAAAGCTTGCTATAATGATAGGCAAAATGTGAAAATTGTTGATCTATATAATGCACACAACCTTTCTAAAAATCTGTCATAAGAATGTTAAATGTTTAGAAATTATTCATTTATTTAATTATATTTTAATAATATATATAAACTTTCACTAATGAACTTACTGTTGTCACTTCCCAAACGTTTCAAAGTGACAACAGTAAGTTCATTAGTGAAAGTTTATATATATTATTAAATTAATAAAGTGAACGAAGAGGATGCAACAACAAGATGATTTAATTATATACCTAGTCATTATTTAACCATAAGGATTTGATAATAACAAAATTAACAAAACCGGTTTAGCATACAATGGCCAGAAAATCTAAGTTACAAAAATATAAGTACCACCTGTACAATTTCATTCCATGTAAAATTTTATAATCTCCAAAATATTAAATATATAGACCTTAAAGAAATAGAAAATGTTAATTTCAGCCATCTGTGCATATTGTAACGAGATGTTCGAGGCGTTCGTCTTGTTTAAGCCCCGCGATGGAAGCCAATCTGTAACGAGAGAATGTTGTTGTCTCTGTTGAATGTGTAGACGTGTATATGGTGTTAGTGCGTTCGTCTCGCATTGGGGTCGTTACATCTATTTTGTGCTAACGATGTTCGTAGCGATGCTGCAATTACCAGTACAACAAAGCAGTAACCTTACCTGTTCTTAAATAGGGGTGTGTTAATCCCGGGTGGCGCCAAATTTTTTATTAAAACAATTAAACTTATTAATTAATAGTTGTCTTGTTTGTTCATCATCTTCTTTCACTGCACTACACTTTATATAATATTGAAAACTTTCTCAAGTGAAACTTACTTGTCTGTTTTGTATGTAGAACGCGTTTCGGAGTCGTGTTCGCCTTCTTCAGCTTTGCGACAGACTGCCAGTACCTAGTAACATTTGTTGGTTGGAAGGTATAGTGGGGGTGGTGTATAGAGGAAGGGGATTGGCGCGGGGATCCGAATTATTGTTTGTTTTGTGTATAACTGTGTCGAAAAGTGTATGTGATTTATATTGCAATTGGTCGTTTAGTATGTTGTTTGGTTGTGTTGTGTGGTGTTTGTATATTTCATACTGTTCAGCTGTGTTGAGTTTTCGCCCTTTGGGTAAGAGGTGTACTATTTCAAGATTAGTATCTATGTTGGTGTAGCTATGGTTATGTGTGTGTATGTGTGTGGCAAACGCAGAATGTATATTGTTGTTGGAAAGGGCCTTTAAGTGTTCAGAGTAATGGGATGAAAAAGATCTTCCCGTCTGGCCTATGTAGAAACTATTGCAGTTATTACAATTTAATTTGTAGACACCTGTTCTATTGTATTTGTCTATGTCCTTGTTTGTATCGTTGATGTGTTTTTTGATGGTATTGTTGGTTCTGAATGCTATTTTGTAATTGTGTTTTCTGAAAGTGTTGGCAAGTTTGTGTGTGCTGGAGTTATGGTATGTGAGTGTGATGTATTTCTTGTGTTGTGTGTATTATTGTGTGTATTGTTGTGTGTGTTATTGGTATTTTGTGTTTTGTTATTTTTGTTTTTGATGCGTTTGTGTAGTTTGTTTATTAAATTGGGGTTATAACCGTTTTTCATTGCTATGTATTTGATTGTGTTGAGTTCGTCAGTATAATCTTGTTTACTTAAGGGTATTTTGGTTAGTCTATGGAGCATATGGTTGAAGGCTGCATGTTTATGTTGGGTTGGGTGGTTTGATGTGTTGTGTATAACCATGTCAGTTGTGGTAGGTTTCCTGTATATTTTGTACGTGTGTGTATTGTTAGTTTTGTTAATTGTCAGGTCAAGAAAATTTATACTATTGTTTTGTTCAATTTCCAAAGTAAATTTTAATTTGTGGTGTATTGTGTTTATGTATTTATGGAAGTTTTCAACTTGTCTTATGTTGCTTTTGAATAAAAGTAGTATGTCATCAACATATCTGTGCCAGTAAATGATCATGTTGGTGTATTTGTTGTTGTTTATTATGTGGTTCTGTTCTATGTTGTGTATATATATTTCTGCCAGTATTCCTGATATGGGGGATCCCATCGGGAGACCGTCTGTTTGTGTCTATTGTATGAAATCAAGAATATCTTGACAAAATAATCAGAGAAAACATTAATCTCAGTAACAACACATCTATCAAAAACAACATCAACCTAGTCAAGAAAACTGAACACATTCACATCCCACACAACTCAACACTAGCATCTTTTGATATCACCAATGTATACACCAATGTCCCAGTTCAAGAAACCATACTAACACTATAAAATTTACTCAGACAAAACAACACACCTGAAACACACATACAAGAGATCACACACTTACCAAAATAATAACTGAGCAAAATTACTTTACGTACAATAACAAGATATACACACAAACAAACAATAATTCGGATCCCCGCGCCAATCCCCTTCCTCTATACACCACCCCCACTATACCTTCCAACCAACAAACGTTACTAGGTACTGGCAGTCTGTTGCAAAGCTGAAGAAGGCGAACACGACGCTGAAACGCGTTCTACATACAAAACAGACAAGTAAGTTTCACTTGAGAAAGTTTTCAATATTATATTAATTAATATCTTAATAGGGTGTTCTCAGCGATGACGGCCGGGGCGTTCAAATAATTCCCGCTCGTTCAGCCTCCTGAATTGAGTAGGTAGTTGTTCGAATTGCAACTTGAGCGCTGGTCGTCAAATCTAGCTTTCGTAAACAAACACGAGTAATACAATACACTCCCTATGAAATAATAACAACGGTTACTCCCTGTACTAGTTGTTTTAATGGTTGATAAGTAAAATTTTTCAATTTGACAATTAAATTATATTGGTTGATTAATAAATTTGCACCGACTTTTTACATGAAACAATATTTCTCAGGATGACGAATCGATTATGGTAACGATGTGTTCACATCAGCATGGCTGCTGAACGGTTTAGTTATTATAATTAATTTCGTTCCAAAATCGGGGATTCTTTTGATTACAAGACAAAGAATTCCTATGATTACAATAAAAGTACTTTACCTTACTCTATGTGTACATTGTTAGTAGACGAGACTCTCTCGTTTCTAATTATTATTCTCAGGGTTATTTATTTAATATGGGGTCTTGTAGTTCATTTATTATTATTATTCGAAAGCTCATTCTTTATTATTAAGTTGTGGGTTAGTGATTTATTCCACCCAATTCAACCTATTGTTGAATCTGGTAGTGAATAAATCGGTTACTTACACTTTTTATCGTCATTTTAATTATCAGTTTATTTGGTTTAAAAATGTTTTTAATTCACTTCTTCGAGTTGATTCGCTTGAAGTTCCGTTGGCTCTTCGAATATCAGCGGTGGTGAGATGATCAGTAATGTCCTGCCTATACACTAACATAAACATACACAAACATGATATTTACTATAATTTATACTGAGTAATAATATATATAGGATGGTGCGGTTGGAAAAAATCATTCCATTTGAATGTCCGCTCTGAAAGTCTGGTACCAACCGTCTCGGTTTTCTCACTAAGCTGTATCTACTGATTACAATAAAAGCCAACTCTTTTAAAGGTTCATATGACAATAATGGTTTATTCAACTCTAGAACAATAAAATTTAGTACAATAATATAATTTACTTTCCTTTTAGTTAACAGTTAAATTAGAACATGGACTCTAAAACATTTAAAAATCTCAGGTTGGTATGACTTCATTTGGCTAGTCGAATAATTTTTGTTGGTAAACAAATAGGTTATAATGTGTTATTAAACTTGTAATGTTAGTAATAGTAGTGGTAGTAGTAGTAGGTTCTTTGAGTCTGCAAAATACACATATCTAATAAAATTGCTACTGTTATAATAAGTAGATAAAACATAAACTCATTGATTATTAATTTGAAATAATACAAAATATGAACAACTGTTCATGGTTAATCATTGAAATTAATACAGGTTCATGTAACCTTGTTTCTTTAAAATTTATTAATTATTTTTTATTGACGCATTAATTAGTTAACAAGTGATAATAATTATTAGAATCCAGTGTCATGGATTAGTATCATCTCCTAGACTGGATGTACATAACACAGGTATTTGTAATTCATTTGATATATTTATGTCACCCTCTGGTGTAACTCTTAGTTAATTATTGAAATAAAATATAGAACATTCTTATCTTCCTAATGGTTAGGGCACATGTTCCCTTCATTGGTTATACAATGTCTTTGCTTATACTAATACATTAGAATCATATAAATAGTTAAAATTGTCGTTAATGAAAGTGTTCAATTTTACCATTGTTTATCTATATTACAGAGTTGCCTTCCTTTTGGAATTGGGCATTTAATCGATTAACTGATGTTAATTCAATTCGCTATTAGCGTTCTGTTACTTATATATTACTAGACAATCATAATATAATAGTTGTGGGTATTTGATACTTGCATAACTGGTCGTTCGTAGGGTTTACACTTTTTCGTAAATTTTTCAATTAATTAAAATTCTTTAATTAATTAATTAAACTTTTATAACTGCACTACACTCACTCCTATGCGCATATACTCCGAATTAAATATACTGCACTATTTTCTTCAGTAGTTATAACCTCCACTCATGGTTTGAGGTTAGTGTATGTTTACAGCTGACCGCTGTCAAACACACGTTTTTCTGGATGAACGGTGTGCATGTAGGTCGTCTCGTTGCTGGTAAAAGACTGTTGTTGCTTCCTCTATCGGAATGATGCATTTCGTATTTTTTATGGGATCTGATTGGTCAATATTTTTTAATTCGTCTATTCTCGGCGGGCTTCGTTAAAATAGACGCTTACAACCGCGTCACTTGCTGGTTTTGAGATTATGAATCTGTGCTCTACATACCCACGTGCAAGGGCTAAGCATCACACAATTATTTTTATAAGTCAAATATCTTACTTATAACTGCACTGGTGTCATTTTAATTACCCTTATCATTTCTAAATTTTAATGACAATTATTTCGAATCCCCTCATCATATATTTCGGATTCGGGGTTGCTGAAATCGCACTTGGTATACACACTTAGTGTCCATTAAGCTATTAATTATTTTTAATACATTGTTTTTATTCCATATTTGATGGTAATAATGTATTCTTATCTTACTATACACTTTTCCCTTAAAACTATGCCTTAATATTAACACTATGTCTGTTTTCATAGGTTCAATCCTAGGTCTATGGCTATACATATTGGTTTTTACTTATATTTTAATAATACTAACATTTAACTAATTTCTAATAGGGCCTATTTACACATTATTGGTTTTAGTCACTATTGATAGCGTTCTTTTTCCCTATATTATGGGTTTATTGCCTTAATTATAGTTTGTCAAGTAGGTTTGCCATACTTCATGGAGTTATCTTATTGTATGCTTGGTACTCTATCCTTATTATTCTTATTGTTATTTAAATGTCAATTATAATGGTTTCAATGACATTGTTATCAATGTGTTGCAGTTAATTCTGCATTTGTACTGGTTATCACCTTGGTTTAGTAGTTATCAAAATTGCTTGCAGCTAGTTGTTACTATAGTTTTGTTGTCATTATTGTTATTTTGATTATTTAGATAGTTATCTTGGTTGAATTTATTCATTTGAACAGTATTCTGTCCCACTTCAAGTTGTTAGTTGAGTTACTACTTTTGTATAATAAGTTTATAACATAATTTGGTTGCATCATGCATCTTTGTTATTACAAGCATATAGTTATATTGGATTACATTAATATAGCTTTTATATTCATTTATCATATCATATATTGTGTACAAAATGTTCCTTATATCATCTAGTTACTTCCCAGCTTAATACATTTTGGTTGGATATTATTTTGGCTTTGTTTTTCTTAAGTTTTAGTGAAAACTGGTTGCCCAGATTAGGTTATGTTGCATATTGGGTAAGCAGTAATGTGTTGCTGCTGGCTTTGTATTTCTGCATTAATCTGGTTGTTTGGCTTTCATTCAATGTTGGTACATTGGTTGTTGGTTATTATTATTGTACTTTTGGTTTACTCTTTTATTGTCTTAATTATTGTTAATTAGTGGGTTATTACTAACATCAATCCCACTGTACAACTGGTCATTTATATTTTGGAACCTAGTCTTCTTTTTATGTCTACACATCGTTTAGCTAAAATAAACTTATCCTATTCTTATTCAGTTTCTTGGTGATTCTTTATTTACAATACTTAGTCCTTATTGATTACAGTTTATTTTACATGGACAAGGAATGTATTCATCAAAATGAGTTGTGGTCAGTGTTGACTTTACCATACAGCTTAGGGATTTATATCATGTAATTAATTACCATTTCTTCTTTCTTCTTGGTACAATTATTCCTTCATAGGTTTATGTTAGTTTGTTATACTTCGATTCCTTTCCCTGTTTTCTTGTGTCTGGTCTGGATATCTTCCTTCTTCTTTTCTTCACTGATCTCTTTCTCACTCTTATTTATTTTATACATGATGGTGTTTTCACTTGTCTCCTTCGCATTGTTTCTTCTTTCTTCTTTCTTGTGGTCATTATCGTTGTGTTCTTCTCACTGATTCTTCATTCTTCTTTTGTTGGGTTTTCATTGTGTTCTTCTCACTGATTCTTCATTCTTCTTTTGTTTCCGTTGTGTTCTTCTCACTGATCTATTGGGTAAGGTATGTCAGTCGTCTCATCTTTAGTCTTCTTTTCTTCTTTATTGGTATATTTACTAGTAATTACTCTTTCATGATACTTCACTTATTTTAACATATGATACTTTCTCCTTCTGTATCCATGGTGGTATTCTTGACCTTTTATGTATTCTTAATAGTAGTGGCTTTCAGATTAATTTTCGGTACATTGGTGGATGTAGTGTTATATGTACCATTACATATTGCCTCCTTATTAGAATTGATTATTTCTGATATCCTTATTTTATGATTGAAGAAATTATCAATTTTTTTTTTATTTCACTTTTAAGTCACATATGATGTTTTCATATTTTGTATTTACTTTTACACTTGTCTTCAGTTCATTATATTTTCTACATTTCCTCCCTCTTCATAATTCTGGAATCTTGTTTATTTATATTCTTGGCTGTTGTGTTTTCCCTTAAATATTTAATTTCCCTAACATTTTTCCCTAACATGTGAGCTGGGGCAGTCCAGAGTGGCACTTGTGGCTACGTTCTCTGCTGGCCATACTACAACTTCTTTGAGTTCAGAGGCACTTCATCTCTGCTCATAAAAATGATTGCTGGAATATTTCTTCAGTCAATTCATTAAATAACAATACTTATAAGTAGTCTCTTTCGACTAATAATAAACACTCTAGGGGTTATTTACTCTTTTGCCTTTTATATTTGGTTATACACTCTCTTCTGGATTCCTTCTTCTCTTCTGTAGATCTTTATTAGTTAATGTTGTTGACAAATAGCACGTGTAAATATTCTTCATATTGATTTTTTCTTTCTTCTTTTTCTTGATCAATTCTCCTTCTCACTATCTCCTCTACATAATACTCTCTTTAATGGTCTTCTCCTCTCTTCTATTAAATATCATGTTTTTTAGCATTTTATTCTGGATAATACAAAATTTTTCTCAAAGTGATAGTAAATATTGTTTAAAATATCTTAAGTGCGTTCACTAGTTGCTTGTTTTGTCATGGTTTATGTATTAGATAATCGTTATTTCATTCTGTCTTCTTATTGCAATAGCCTTCTCTTGTATTACTCGCTTTGTTGGTTTTCTCCTCTACTCCTTCAAATGATAGTTGTTTAAATCATTTATTCTGGACTGTTATATTTTTTTCTTTTCTTGTGGTATACAATATTTGATAAACAGTCTTCTTTCTCTTCTTTCCTTTATAATAGCCTTCTCTTGTATTACTCGCTTTGGTGGTTTGCTCCTCTACTCCTTCAAGTGTTTGATTTTTGAACACTTATTCTGGATTGTTATATCTTTTCCTTTTCTTGTAGACAATGTTATTTGATAAATATTTTTCTTTCGTATTCGTCGTTTACCCAATAGTCGTTGGTCTCATTTTTGTTTATTTATTATTGTTGTACACTCATTTATTGCATTTGGTAAACAATTTTGTTTGCTTGTTTTGGTTATGCGTTCCATCGGTCGGCCGTTTCCTCTTCTTCATCTATTTCGTGTCTCCCTCCCTGAGGTGTGTTGGATTGGTTTCCATTGCTTCTTGAGGGAATCCAGCATTCTGGTGGATTACGTTTATTGTATGCTATTCTGAAGTTCTCTACAGGATTGTCGCTGAATGGTATCCAGTCATAATTTTCTTCTTCTGGTCGGTTACTTCCGGATGGTGCGTCCCTTCTCTGGTTATTGCTTCTGGATCGGACTCCTTCAATATTATGAACCCGTCGTACATTTTCGGTATCCTCCCTTCCTTCGGGTCTATTTGCATTGTTACTCTGAGGTCCACCATTATGGTTTCTATTTGTATCTTCGCTACTGCGGCTCCTTCGTGAGTCGTACCCAGATTTTCTACTCCTTACATCTTGGCTATACTGATTACTATTTTCATTAAAACTTCGACGTCCCTGATAGAAGTATCTCCTCCCATTTCCGTCGTCAGCACGAACATAATTTGCTCTCCTAAAATTGCTTTGGTTTTGGTTGTTCCCGTTGTTCGGTCGGTACTGGTGATAATTATTATTTGGCCGATATGGAGTGTTACCATTTGTTGGCCGATACTGATTTCTGCCGTTATAATTAGGACGGTGGTTGTTGTTAGGAGGTTCTGATTATAATTATTATTATAATTTGGTCTGTAATTCGGGTTGTTCCTATTTGGTGGATAATTATTTCCGTTACTATTTGGTCTTGGATTTTGGTCGGCATTATCTCTGTTCGTGTTATTCTAATTTCCCCGATAATTATTCCGGTATCCGGTCTGACTGTTTCTGTCAAAGTATGGGTCTTGTCTCTGTCGACTCCTCCGATAATATTTCTCTTGTTCATAATTTTCCAACAATGCGGACATAGTTTGGATTGTGCGTATCTGTCCGTTCAGTCTCGCTCTAGCCACGCCCTCATCGAAATGGTATGCCAATTTAGTAACAAGGCATTCTTCAGGTATTTTCGGTTCAAGATTTCTGGCCATGCACACTTTGGCCAGGAAATACGCTGTGAGTGTTGTTCCTCTACTACGGTCATACTTTCCATTACAGATGTCATCACGCACTATATTCTGTGTCGATTCGGACCAGTATTTTGTTTTAAATAGTGTCTTGAAGTCGGCATAATTTTGTACCTCGTGTCGGGTAGCCGTCCACCAATTATCGTACACATCTTTAAAATACTCGTCTAACATGCTTCTGATAGTTGACCATCTTGTTTCACGGGTACGGGCGATATTTTCTTCCACTCTTTCTATGAATTCCATGGGATTCTTTTTATAATTTTTGAAGTTTATTATTTCACGGTTGTCCACGTTCGTTACTCCTGTCACTTGTATTGGTTGACTTCGGAATAAATTAATTTCTTCTCTAAAATTATTGAGCTCTCGCCATTGCACCTCGGCCATTTTCTCTTTGTCGGTGTGTACTTGTTCCCGAACATCGTTCACTGTGGTGGTGATTTCTTCACACCTCGTTCCCAAGTCTTCTTGTTTCTTTGTAATGGATTCGAATTTTTTAAGTGATATTCTTCAACGTTATTAATTTGGGTTTGAAGTGTCTCCTTCGTTTTCTGTATTTCTTGTTGGTTTTCCTCACACCTTTCGCTAATTTCGGAAACTTCTCGTCTGACTTCGGTTATTTCCTCTTCTATTTTCATATTCAATTTCTCACTACTGTCTTCGATTCTTCGGCTGATAATTTCAATCTTCTTGTTACTATCTTCGATTCTGTCATCAATATTCTTACTCAATTCTTGGGTATCTTCCTTCAATGAAACTATGATTTTATTTGTCTCTTCCGTTTTCTTGTTCAATTCCCCTTTGAAATCTTCCCTTAACAATTACAAGTTTATGTTATGGACAACATTACATTCGGTGTCATGGACAATGAAATCCAAGAATTTAACTCAGCAAGACGAGCCACAGTCCAAGCGTACAAATACACAACTTTGAAGGTTAGAAAGATCATAGCTCACATAACATTCAACAAAACATGCATAAACAAATCATTAACACCTAAATATGCCCAAATCAAAATTAAACACAACAACCAGGCCGCCCGAATAACACAAAACATTGCACAAAGGACATACATAAAAGAATCCATTAAACAACTATATAAGAAAAAAGACGTCCTCAACCGCAAAGCACTAACACTACACCTACAAATCGCCAACACATACGGACACAGTTACATGACTGAACTAATACATCACACAAATGAATGGACAAAAAAACAAATACATAACATACAGACAAAACACGACAGAAAAATAAAAAACCTGACACCAATCACACAGATATAATTCCCTCGCACAAATTCTACCCACATACAGTAAACCTCACTAACGTCACACTCACAAAATACGAACAAACACTCCTTGATAAAGGCCTAAAACATAACATACATTACAAACATAACAACCAAACACTAACAAAGCTCATAATTGACACAGAAACAAATATACAAAACACAGCACCAGAACATCAAGACACCCTAAGACATAATATAAACAACATAATAGGAGTACATAAGACACCCGACAACAACAACCACAACTCAGAAATACACACAGCCATTAAACGGAGGGAAAAGGCACACAAACACAACATCACATTTGTAAAAGCAGACAAAGGCAACACGACTGTAATTATCCCCACAGACAACCTACACAAAAAAGTACAAAACTTCATGGAACAGAACAACATCACAGAACTAAAACACGACCCCACCGACAGATACCAAAACTCAGTAAAACAACTAGTCAACAAAGCCAAACACATAATGACACATAAACAAAAGCCCTACATGAAACAAATCCGACCATCAGCACCTACCCTCCAAGCGCTTTCCAAAATCCATAAAGAAGACATTCCGATCCGCCCCATTATCAACTACCGTAATTCCCCTGCACACAAACTCGCAAAATATCTAGACAAAATTAGCAGACAACACACACAAATAGACAACAACATTGCAGTAAAAAACAACACTGACCTAGTAACAAAAATAAAGACATACACATCCCCCATAATGCCACATTAGCCTCCTTTGACATTAAACACCTGTACACAAACATCCCCATCTCTGAAACAATCACCATCCTACAAAACAAACTCAAACAAAACAACACACCAGACGAACTTATCAACGAAATAACAGAAACTCTGAACATTATCACAAAACAAAACTACTTTACTTATAACAATAAATACTACACACAGAACGATGGCTTACCCATGGGCTCCCCCATATCCAGCATTCTAGCAGAAGTCTTCCTCCAACACTTAGAAAAAACAAAAATACTCACAAACAATGACAGACACTCACATAAAATACTATATTGGCACAGATACGTTGATGACATTCTAATACTACACAGGGGGAACAAAAGACAATGTGAACAGTTACTTACGCACATAAACAAAATACATAAAAACATAACCTTCACTGCCGAACACGAACACAACAATACCATAAACTTCTTAGACCTCTCCATCACAAAACTAGAACACAAGCACAAATTCAGTATATACAGAAAACCAACTACAACTGACACACTAATACACAACACCTCCAATCACCCAACACAACACAAACTAGCTGCTTTTAGAACCATGATACATAGACTTAACAACATCCCCTTAGATGAAAAAGACTACAAAGACGAACTAAACACGATAAAATATCTAGCAGAATCTAACGGATATGACAGAACAATAGTCAGTAAACTCCTACACAAAACACAAAACAAACAACAGACAAAGACAGAAAACAACAAATTCATAACACTAACATACATCAACAAACAAACTGAAAAAATTGCCCACAAATTCAAAAAAGCAGGATACAGAATCGCTTACAAAACTACTAACAAAACAGAACACACACTGTCAAAACGCACGCACAAAACACAAAACAAATTCGATCTACCCGGTGTATACAAGCTAAATTGCTCAAATTGCAATAAGTTCTACATAGGCCAGACAGGACGTAGCTTCAAACAGAGATACACTGAACACACAAAGGCACTCCACACCACTACAGAATCCACCTTTGCAAACCACCTCATTGAAGCAAACCACACATATAAAAACATCGACAATAACATGAACATTCTACACGTACACACAAAAGGCCGAAAACTAGACACTCTAGAAAAATTAGAAATATACAAACACACAAAAACAAATAAAAACGACATCCTAAACGAACAGACACAATTCAAATCACACGCATTATTCGAACACATCTCACCACACACACATAGCATCGATCTTTCAAAAAACTATCCCGTCGCCAACAACAAGACGGACAGCGCTACCTACGGCAGCCTCTGATGAAGCCTTCTAAAGGTGAAAGCCGGTTTAGGCTGTAAGGTAAATCTTTACGGTTTTACTTATAAAAAACTTAGTGTGCCGAGTCGTCAAACAATAGTGATATTTAGTTAAGTAACGGACACGTCATGGACAACGAAATCCAAGAATTTGGTCATTTATATTTTGGAACCTAGTCTTCTTTTTATGTCTACACATCATTTAGCTAAAATAAAATTATCCTATTCTTATTCAGTTTCTTGGTGATTCCTTATTTACAATACTTAGTCCTTATTGATTACAGTTTATTTTACATGGACAAGGAATGTATTCATCAAATGAGTTGTGGTCAGTGTTGACTTTACCATACAGCTTAGGGATTTATATCATGTAATTAATTAACATTTCTTCTTTCTTCTTGGTACAATTATTCCTTCATAGGTTTATGTTAGTTTGTTATACTTCAATTCCTTTCCCTTTTTCTTGTGTCTGGTCTGGATATCTTCATTCTTATTTTCTTCACTGATCTCTTTCTCACTCTTATTTATTTTATACATGATGTTGTTTTCACTTGTCTCCTTCGCATTGTTTCTTCTTCCTTCTTTCTTGAGGTCGTTATCATTGTGTTCTTCTCACTGATTTTTCATTCTTCTTTTGTTGGGTTTTCATTGTGTTCTTCTCACTGATCTATTGGGTAAGGTATGTCAGTCGTCTCGTCTTTAGTCTTCTTTTCTTCTTTATTGTTATATTTACTAGTAATTGCTCCTTCATGATACTTCACTTATTTTAACATATGATACTTTCTCCTTCTGTATCCATGGTGGTATTCTTGACCTTTTATGTATTCTTAATAGTAGTGGCTTTCAGATTAATTTTCGGTACGTTGGTGGATGTAGTGTTATATGTACCGTTACAACATAAATAATAAGGTGTGTGGTTACAATCTGTTCTGTAGTGTCGTTAAATGTGTTTCTAATGTTCGTATTCAAACAACAGGTTAGATTTTATGTTAACAAATTTTCAGTGTGTTTATTTTTCTTAATTAATCTTTGAAAGAGAATATTCGGATTATAGTGAGAGATCAAATTACTTTTAGTAATATTTAAAGTGAGTTTATTTTTGGAAATAAGGTAATTCAAGGGTACTTAACACATCAGATGACTTGGTGTTATCATTCATTGATTCGGAAGAGGATTGGGCTGCAATAGTTTCTATTTTCATTGATCTTTGGACTTAAGTAGGTCGGGCGTCCTTTTCATATTGGATGTGGTAATATTTTTCTTTTATTTTCCTGGTAATATGGTCCTTGGCCTTTAGTTAACTGCTTCAGTGGTTCGTCTGCTTCTTATTCAATCATGGTTTTGAATTTTGTTCACTGTTTTTACATTTTTTGATTAAAATTTAGTCTTCCAAAATTCGGCTTCTGTTCTGTTAGAGTGACGCTTTACGAGTAACGATATTCAAGGGTAATTTTGCCACCAACGTTCGTTTCTATGGTTACCAATTAAATCTGATTGGCTTAGATTGACATAAATCCATTTTTATCAAAATTTGAATTCTTTTCAAAATCCTTGTATATCTTCTGATTGCTGTTATTCCACTATCTTCCTTTCTAAGTATCAAATATTGTCACTATAGTATGTATTTCCTTTCAAAGATTATTTTGATATCCCTCAAGGTGGGATTATTTTATGTTTTTACAATTATTTTCATATTTGCTAATTACATTTCTCTTCTAATTTAAATCCTTATTCTAATATTTTGCTTTTATTATGATTTACAAATTATCCTTGGTTTTTTTGTTCACCTTGGATTAACTAGTTTCTTTGTTAATTTGTTACAATTTGTAGTTGTTTGTTTTTGACAGTTAGGCATTTTCATAGGCCTAAGTAGCCATTATGGTATTTTACTTATTTCATTCAAATTACATCTCATTTTAGCCTAATGGGCTTTATTTTGTTATTATAATTGGTTGTGTTATTTATTGTTGTGTTTTGGGTCTGTTTATGTGTTATTATTATGTCATTATTATTTTATACATTATGAATTGCTAATTGTTTACCATCTGCTTTCCTCGTTTTCTATGTCATACATTTCTTAACTTTCTTACTTATTTAGTTTGCCAATAATAACAATGTGGCTATTATTTACTATTTTTTGATCACATTAAATACAACCTGTAGGCTTATGGTCTGTATAATTCTTCCAGACATATCTCCTATTCATAAACTTGCTTAAATAATTATTTAACAATTATTTGATAATATTTGTTTACAGTTCATCTCATTTTATATCATTTTTTGAGTGATAATTAACATCACTTTTTATGAACTTACTTTAATAATGATCCCTTATAACATGGGTGTTTATTGATTTGTTTTAACTCCTTAATTTTTAAACAATCTTTACTTTCACTCCATGGTAACACTATCTATTTTCTCTTTCATGGTATACTCCCTTTTAATTATAATTGTATTCAATTAAACTTAACAATAATATTCTTTCTTAACTAATACTGTCTTCATCACTTTTCAGCATTCATTATACCTTAATTAACTGTTTACACTTACTACTATTCTTAATTACTAATATTCTTCACTGTTAATCATTTAGTGTTTCCTTTTGATTTATTAAGTGTTTATGCTTTTATCCTTCACTATTTTTCACTATATTAACATTCTTTATTTTACACTATTCTCATTTAATCATCACCTTCACTTTTAAATTATTTATTGTTTATTATAATTTATTTAGTGTTTTTTCTTTATCACTATACTCTGGGGTTTTTACACTTTCATTTTGCACTTCACAAATGTTTTTGTTTTTAAGTGTTTCTAAATGGGTAATCCCTCTAATTACTATCTCACTACCGTACTATCTCTTTCATTACAAAATCATTAATAATATTAACAATTTTAAGTCTCTATATTTTATCATTACATCTAACTCTAATTTGTGGGTTAGTTTGCTTTTTTATATTTAACATTGTTTAATTGGGTTTCTTTCAATTGTCATTTACTTTTTTATCCATTAATTGATAATAATATTTACTTTGTTACATAGGTTAATTATTGGTCTCTTTTCCAATATTACATTTGAGTGTATCATTTCTCCTGCTCATATTCTTTATTACTTGATTGTGTCTTATCATTTGTTTTCATTTTTATTTATTTCTCTTTATCTTGGGTTTGTTTCTTTTTCATTTCCCTCCTTCTTCATTTTCATTGTATTTGGTTAATACCTTGGTTTTCCACCTTCTCCTTTGGGTTCATTTTAATATATTGCATTGAGTCATTCAATTCCTTTACTTTGTTTCATTCTTGTTTGGTTTCGGGTTTTTCTCTTCTTCATTTGGTTTGGGTCAATCACTTTCTTCTTCATTTGGTTTTATTCTCGTTTGTTTTTTTGTGGTTCCCTTCTTCTTTTGTTTCCTTTTGTTGGGTCAATCACTTTCTTCTTCATTTGGTTTTATTCTCGTTTGTTTTTTGTGGTTCCCTTCTTCTTTTGTTTCCTTTTGTTGTGTCAATCACTTGGGTTAGGTCATGTCGTCATTTGTCGTGTCATTGTCTTTTTGTTTTCTTTATATTAAACATTTTATTTTATATGAAGTATTATTTTATATTCAGAATCATCTTTTTTATCCCTGGTATTGGGGTGGCTTATTTGTGTTGTAACAATATATAAAATAAAACATGATGTATTCGTCCGGCTGCATGAGTGTACCAGAGCAAACCTGACCTGACCAAATATGACCCGTAGAAAACCTGCATGAAATGGCACCAACAGGTGCCTACCTTGTGAACAGAAAACATATTTATAAAATAACACCCGGAAACAGAATAAAAAAAAACTCCAGCCCCTGCATACAGGAAAAATAATTAATGTGAAACCCCAGTAATAATCTAAGAAAGACATCCGAACCAGCCGGTTCGGAATCACGGAAATCATACCTTTATACTTAATTTAAAAAAAATTTTCCCTTACAACTTTTGCACCCATAATACATATGAAAACAGCTCTGGTACCCTCCCACAGGTCAGCTTACAATTGCAGTGGTTGTACTGTATTATCAAGTTTAATTTACATTAAAATTGTCTTGCTGACACACCCTCGATTTAACCATTTCGCTGAATAAAGTTAAACTGTTATAGCACAAACACCTCATATGGGATGTTCCACGGGCCAGGATAAAATAAAAAAGAGTTTATATCACCTCATATGAAGCGGGCGATTCCATCATGTTGGTGACAGCTAGTCCTCCCTCCTCGGTTGCAGACGAAGCTTCAGTGGTTTATAGCTGGTGACGGTGGCAGCACACCAAGCTGTGGTCAGATCTCCATTCTTGGGCGAGAACCCTAAATATTCAAAATGATTAATGAACTGTCCACTAATGCTTGCACACTTGTCATGTATACCAAACACCTGAACTAGCATTCCCAACCAACTCAAAATAATGCATAAACAAATTTTAAATTTGTATTTGATTTATATGTTACTAAATGATTACTATTAACTCATAACCAAGCACAGTAATGAGGACGTACACCGGCTTTGACCAGCCTCAACCTATCTTGCCATGCTCCCAGCCCCCTGGCCATGTGGCGTTACATTCGATCACAATTTTTGCAAATAACGAATACATTAAAGGCCCATCATCTACAGACAATTAATAGATACACAGTACTTCATCTAGGGCGGTCTTAAATTTTACAATTAAATGATTTACTCAAAGTACATCCACACTTCTGGTTTCCCGTGTGCGTTCATACATGGTTAACAAGATACAGTTTTCCCTAAATTACTTAATTCGGTTACGTCTTTATACCAGGCTGAATGAACAATAGTTAATAAATTACAGGCAGTATTCAAATAACACAACATTAATTAAATATCTCACCATACTCACACACATCTGATTGACACCACGTGCCTTGTACCTGTTCGCATCTGGATTGAATAAGTTTTGAATTTAAATTTTCTTACAACCAAATTATTGTGTATATATATATATATATATATATATATATATAATGCACTTACCGGTGAGTCTTAAGCAATTAGGCCTGCCATAAAGATGAGGAAGATGACACACAAAAAGAACTGCTACCGAGGAAGACGGGCTGAGTTGTTTATTCAGTGAGAGCAGGGCCGGAACTGACCATTTGGCATGTGCTCAAAACCAAAACCCGAACTCGCCGCTAGATCGCGTTCACAGTCGAAACAGTGCAACCGAAATTGCGCTTGCCAACTAATACTTCGACACTTATCTGAATCAGAAAGAAAACTAGGATTGCATTTCCTCGAACACCGGATTGTGCAACTCCGGCACACCCCCACCCCAAAAGGGCAACCTGGTTGCCCCACACTTGAACTCAGGGGTACCCTGCAATGTACCCCTATAGTCCTTTAAAACACGGGTATTCAATGGTAATCTCAGTGGTCCTTGCTCTCAGGAGAACAGAGGCTCAGAAGGAAAACGAAAGAGCAGAAAGAAGACATGTAGAGTGTAAGTGTGCTGGCACTGCACGCTGACCTGATCAGGGCCAACTCACAGCAAGAAGGGATAGAGAAGAAATGAAGAAAGAAAAGTTTGGGAGCTCCCTGAGTTCTGACCTCCTGAGGCTTGTCCACTCACGCTTGAGACACCAATGCCACCTTAACAGGGCCACCTGCCCTATATTTACACGGAGGGTATAACCCAGAAACCAACAACCATATTATCTCAAATACAACCTACATCCCCAGGACAAGGGGGGAGGATGGCCTCCATGATGCGATACTCCAAAATCTCGATAGCACGCAAATGCAATGCAACTTATGAATATGTTATTTACCTAACCTACAACAAAATTACATGTGTGCTCCAAGGGCATGCCAAAACATATTGCGTTGATGAGGACCCCAACCGGCCCCGTCAACGCGGTAGGTTTCACTCCACTCTCGAACTCCTTTTTTTATTTTTTTTTTATTCCTAATCTAATTTTTTTTGAAAATTTTTTTGATACGGTATTTTATGTTTTTCTAAGGGGAAAGTTAGGAAAATCAGGAAGAAGGAAAGGGGCAAGGATCGCTGAAAGGTCAAGAGCTGGGACTAAATGTAAGGACCTGGCTCTCTCCAGAAATAAGGAAGAATGGAGAAAACCAAGGCTCACGCAGGCAGGGGCGCATCCCTGAAGTAGACGAAACCCACCGGGACTGTGAGGAACATCTACCCGCTACCTTAACATTCTCTTACACACCCCCAGAGCACACCCCTTTATAGTGACACAATCCCCCATATGTCTGGAGAACACCAATTTTTGCCCCCCTTCCCTACATCAGCCCGTCTACCCCTTCCGACAGAGCTTCAGCTTCGAAGTATGTGTTGTGATTTCCTTGGAATCACTTCCCGGTTTGCCCAACCGAGCCGTCACCGGCGACGAGAACCCCAGGATACGATATGGCCCCGACCAGCGATAGCATAACTTAGCGGCTCTCTTGTCCACAGCTGAGCTGATCGGATGGCTTTGACAGTAGACCCAGTCTCCGGTCTGAAAGGGGTTAGGAATTCGCCCCTGATTATATCGTCGACGGACCCGCTCGTGCGCTCACAGCAAATTCTTCCGAGCCTCCTTCCACCTCTCTGCTGTTCCATTATCTGGCTCCCGTGGTAGAAGATCCTCAATGTTCCACAAGTTAGTCAATGGAAGTGCGGGCAAGAATCCAAACATAATTTCAAAGGGAACGGCCTGATGACTATCATGTAGGATCGTATTAAAGGCTAGCTGTAACCACTTCAGATTCTGGTCCCAGGTGGTCTGTTGCTCAGCATGATAAGCAATGAGTGCGGACCTGAGATTCATATTGAATCTCTCCGCGTGGGACGGCTGTGGGTAATAAGGAGAAGTGGTTATGTGTTTGATCCCACTGGCAAAACACATCCACCGGAACTCACCCGAAATGAACTGGGGGCCATTGTCAGAGACAATGATGGTCGGAAGACCGAAATGCTGAAAAATATGATTCTGGAGCGCGCTTATGGTCAAACGAGCCGTTGCCTGCCGTAAGGGCAATAGCCAGGCAAACTTTGAAAAAGCATCCACACAAACAAGCAGGTAAGATTTACCTGACTTGCTACGCAGGAGAGGTCCCACGTAGTCTATGAATAACTTCTCCATCGGTCTGCTCGCCACGTCCAATGACAACAACCATAACTTGGTGTTCTGGGCAGGCTTGCTCAAGCCACATAGATGACAACTCTTAACCCTCATTGCGATGTCCCTATCCATGCCCTTCCAGATGAAGTGTCGCCTAATGCTGGAAATGGTCTTAGAAATTCCCTTGTTGTCTCCTACTGGGGAATTATGGTAATAACTGAAGACCATGGGCACTAACTTGCTAGGCAGCACGATCTTAGGGGCACGTCCCTTTCTCTCTCTACAGCACAGGATGCCCTTGGACAAGAAGTAAGGGGCCTGTACGTTACCCTCCTTTATGTTCTGGATGGTAGGACCCAGCTCTTCGTCATTCAACTGATGGGGTAACACATCAGTGAAGGATAACGGAAAGTCTAGCAGAACGGAACAGGGTTGCTCAGATTGGACTTCACTGGGCTGGGAAAACATGCGTGACAAAGCATCTGCAACCACATTTTGAGTTCCCCTAATGTGTTGCACCTTGAACTTGAAGGATGAGATCTTGACCACCCATCTACCAATTTTACCCAGTTGCCGGGGATGAGCAAGAAGCCAAGAGAGAGCCTGATTGTCGGTGTCGAGCAGGAACTCAGCATGTTCCAAGAAACGCCTGAACTTGTCTAGAGCGTACACCACATCTAAACACTCTAGCTCATACACTGAAGACTTTTGTTCTTGCTGGGTCAACGTTCGGGAAATAAAAGCCACAGGCTGCCTAGCACCATCAACGACTTGGGACATAACCGCCCCGAGCGCCACCGAACTCGCGTCCGTCTGCAGGATAAACGGTTGTGAAAAATCTGGCATCCGTAGCACCGGTGGGAAGATGATAGCTTCCTTCAAGGTCTCAAAGACCTTCTGCTGTCTCTCACCCCACACAAATTTGGTCCCTTTCTTTCTCAATTCATTCAATGGTGCAGCTATTTCTGCTGCATTCGGAATAAACCTCCTGTAAAAGTTTACCGTGCCGACAAACCTAGCAATGCCTTTGGCATCCCTAGGAGGTGGAAAGTCCCAGATGCCCTGTGTCCTTTCAGGGTCCACTGTGACACCCCGGTGCGAGCCCAGATGCCCCAAAAATGAAATACTCTCCTGTGCGAACCGCACTTTCTCAGGATTAACCGTGAGGCCCACGCTTCTCAATCTGCACATCACCTCCCTTAGATGACATAGGTGTTCTTCATACGTCTTGCTGTACACTAGCAAGTCATCTAAGTAATTGAAAATGAATTTAAATTTAACATCCTGAAATACCCGGTCGAGTAGACGCATGAGGGTTTGGGCACCCACTGCCAGACCTATAGGAACTCGAGTATACTGATATAAATTCCACGGCACATAGAACGCCGTGTAAAGTCTACTTTCCTTGGATAAAGGGCTCTGGTGATATGCAGCATTGAGGTCAATCACGGTGAAGTACTTAGCCTCACTAAACCAGTCAAAAGCCGAGTGGAGAACCGGAAGGGGAACCGAATCCACTTCAATGTTTGCATTTAATTTTCTGTAATCTATCACCATGTTGTGCTTACCCCCAGGCTTGGGTACCAGAAACGCTGGACTTGCATAACTAGAATTGGAAGGTTCAATGACCCCTTGCTCTAACAGCTCTTGAACCTTCTCCCTTAGAATGGCCATTTTCGGAGGGGCGAATTTATAAGGGTGGGACCTCACTATTTTGGAGACATTAAGACGAATTTTGTACTCCAACAAATGTGTGAGTCCCAAGGTAGGAGTTAACACCGAGGGAAATTCCTCACACAGTTGGTCTAAGGCTTTCTGCTGGGACGGAGTGAGATGGTCTCGTGCAGAATCGGGACAAGCCACCTCTTGGATACCTCCCTTGGCTCCCTGGTATCCAAGGAACGGAATAACGACTCCCCGATTAAACTTGAAATAACATTGGTGCCCGTGGATGTCCAACACGAGACCACTTTTAGCGATGAAGTCTGCACCAACGATACAATCAACTCCCAGAGCCGGAGAAACTAGAAAAGGCCATACCCAAGAAAACCGTCGATTTTGAACTTAAAGGAAATCACCTGGGAGATGGGCAGGATTTCCCATGACACAGTCCAGCATACTACGGACGACCGATCCGACCCCTTTATTAAGCCCTGCTTCTCAAGGTCCGCACACACTCGAGATGAGATAATAGATCGGGCTGAACCGGAGTCAACTAGTGCATAAAAAAATTTTAAATTTGTATTTGATTTATATGTTACTAAATGATTATCATTAACTCATAACCAAGCACAGTAATGAGGATGCACACCGGCTTTGACCAGCCTCAACCTATCTTGACATGCTCCCAGCCCCCTGGCCACGTGGCGTTACATTCGATCACAATTTTTGCAAATAACAAATACATTAAAGGCCCATCAGCTACAGACAATTAATAGATACACAGTACTTCATCTAGGGCGGTCTTAAATTTTACAATTAAATGATTTACTCAAAGTACATCCACACTTCTGGTTTCCCGTGTGCGTTCATACATGGTTAACAAGATACAGTTTTCCCTAAATTACTTAATTCGGTTACGTCTTTATACCAGGCTGAATGAACAATAGTTAATACAATTACAGGCAGTATTCAAATAACACAACATTAATTAAATATCTCACCATACTCACACACATCTGATTGACACCACGTGCCTTGTACCTGTTCGCATCTGGATTGAATAAGTTTTGAATTTAAATTTTCTTACAACCGAATTATTGTGTATATGTATATAATGCACTTACCGGTGAGTCTTAAGCAATTAGCCTGCCATAAAGATGAGGAAGATGACACACAAAAAGAACTGCTACCGAGGAAGACGGGCTGAGTTGTTTATTCAGTGAGAGCAGGGCCGGAACTGACCATTTGGCATGTGCTCAAAACCGAAACCCGAACTCGCCGCTAGATCGCGTTCACAGTCGAAACAGTGCCACCAAAATTGTGCTTGCCAACTAATACTTCGACACTTATCCGAACCAGAAAAAAAACTAGGATTGCATTTCCTCGAACGCCGGATTGTGCAACTCCGGCACAGTGTGTATGTATGAAAAATATATAAATATTTTTCTCCTCTGGAAAATTGTTTGCCCCTCCTGGAAAATATTTTGACCTCCCTGATGGCTAGTTACTAGCCTGTGTGGAATATAGCGTTATCACATGGATCAGAGTGATGGGTGTTAAACAGAGGACACAAACGTATTAAGGAAGAAATGTTTTGCTGAGAAATTTATAATTATACGGATGAACAGAATTGTTCAGGAAATCAGGACGAATGGAAAGAAAGAAAGACTTGATTAAAAAAAAAAAAAAAAAGACTAGTATAGTATTGACAGGAAAGACTTTGATAACAATATACACATCATTCACCAACATAGACATAAATAACTCGGAGCGAGAGACCAATTTCATTACAGGAATCAGATCACAGCTCCCTTTGGCCAGCTCTTCGTTCGACCTACAAGCATTTTATTAGAAATTATCAAACTGAATTCAAGTAAATTATTTTAAATATAAATCTTAGAACATGGCAGTCATATGTATGGTTCTCCGTACCGATTTTTTATGTAGTGAGTTGTAGCCTATTATATTGTAGTGAGTTGCTACAGTTTCTGTATGTTCTAACATAAGAAACGTACATGTGCTGTCCTCTCTGTTGAAGAAAGACTATAAATTATTATTAATCAGCATGAAAAGAGTGCAACTAGTAAGGGCTTCAAAGAACAATGAATCAAAAGGAGCAACTGCCATCTTTCTCTTCATTGTCAGACAATTCTGAAATATGATGAACTGTGAAGCTGTCTATTTTTGAAGACCTTAATAAGGCTGTTCATGATTGGTTTCTACCAAAGAGCACAGGGTACTCAAGTTTCACAGTCAACAATTTCTAAATCAAGCAAACATATTTTTCAAACAGCTAGGTTTATAAAAAGAGATTGATACATCTTCAGGTTGGCTTTTGCGATTTAACTAAAGACGTGGTATAGGGAAATTAATATTCAAAGCAAAAAACTAGTGGCGACACTAGCTAACTGTAATAAATTTTGTTATGTGTTTTGTAAACTCATATTGTCTAAAACTTTGTTGCCAGAAGATATTTTTATAACACAGATGAGACTAGGCTAAATTGGAAGTGTTTTTATTCGTATTGTTTTATTCACAGTAGCATTTTGTATGGAAATTCATGCTTCTGGTGATAAAAGAAGTAAGGAATTAATCAATTTTTTTCATATGAACATTGTTGGCAACAATAAATTAAAACTGATAGTCATTGGGAAGGTAAAAAAGCCATGATCGTTTAAGGGATTATAAAGTAGATAATCTGCCAGTGCACTACTACAAACAAAAAGACGGGTGGATGGATAGGGAGGTGGTTGGCAACAGTGAGCAGTGGGTAATAGCGCCAAGAATGTGCAGACTTACGCTTGTTTTTTTAATTGTTGTTTCGATAAGTAAGTAGGAAATGCATGTATCCATTAAAGTAAGTATGTAATTACTAAGTTTATAGCATGCAAAGGTGTTAAACCAGCTGGAATTTTGTGCAGATTGTGTGTGCAATTTGGCAGTGATACATTTTCAAAGACTCAAGTGTACAAATGGCATACTTTTTTCTGGAAAGGTCAGAAAGAAGTTTCTAAACTCACTCACGAACAACATCCTAAAAGCAGAATTATGCTGCAGAACATCTTGCAAGTCCAAAACCATATTCAGGATGATTGATGAATGCAATGCAGTAACTTCAATAAGATATGGAATTAAGAAAAATAGAGTTACAGTTATGCAAAATCTGCAAGATGGGAGTCAAAAATTCTGAATGCCTATCAAAAGACTGTAAGAGGTGAAATTTCTCAGACGGAGGCTTTTGGGCCGTTCAGCAGAGGGAGAGTCATTTTTATATATATTCTTAAATATGATCAATTTTGGATACAGCATTGTCCTCCTACATTGGATCACAGCATTGTGATCAAGTATGGAGTTGCGTGCAAAAAATGAAAAAACTCCAGTGAAGGCGAAACATGTTTGTCTACTGCCAATGTTCTCATGACTGTCTTTTGGGATGCTAAAGATGTTTAAGTCAGTTGTGTACTTGATCAAATAACAATGAATGTTGCATACTACTTTGAGCTCTTGGCAAAGATTAGATACTTATCAGGCCAAAAGATACAAAATTCCAATCCACACCATTTTGTTTCTTCACAAGAACACCTGTCCACACACTGCTGCTACTGCTAAGCAAGAAAAAGTGGAATAACTTCACTGAACAGTTTGGATCACCCGTTTATAGTCTAGATTTATCACCCTGTAATTTTCATTTGTTTGGACCTCTCAAAAAAAAAAAAAAAAAAAAAAATTAGAATGGACAAATTTTTCAGTGACAAAAAGGTGTAAGACTTCATGTGCAGTTGGTTAAGAACATGTCCAACATATTTTTATGAAGACAGAATTAACTGACAGTGCAACAGAAAAAAATGTATATATTGTTATGACATCACAAATCTACGTGTTTATCGAAAGTTCCAGATGAATCCAGCGGAATCTGTGTGGCATACGTCATTCTCGACGCATTCACGAGACTTTTCTGGAAGCCGCCAGCTGTGTGACTGTGTTCTGGCTGAGGAACGTCAGAAAGCATTAATGCTAGAAACAGAAGAAAGACAAAAAGAAGAACGAAGACAAGAAAGGGAAGAAACAGAGGAACGACGTAAGCAGGAAGCAGAGGAACGTAAATGTGAAACAAAAGACATCAAGGAGTTAATACAGGAGCAAAAGCAGACACAAGAACAAACCGTTACAGAGTTGGGTCTCCTACGAGGTGAGCTTAATAAGCAAGTTACTAAAATATCGGAGGTACACGAATCAATGACATTAAAAATAGCTGAAGTAGAAAAACCTGTCTCAATTGTTAAAGAAACAATGTCTACAAAAATATCTGTCAAAGAAGAATCTGTGTCAAATAAGATATCTGCAGTAGAAAACACAATGGCAAACATGAGAGAACAAATTAAAAGTGAAGTTGAGCAGTGCCTGAAGATGCAACCAAACCAATTTTCTGAACAGACTGTACCAATGATAAAGACGGAAAAAGACACAGAAAATAAGTTAATAGAGAAAGTCACTTTCCCTGCAGTAGGGACAGTTCATGTCACACCGACATACGCACGACGGAAGCAGTCGATTTGAACGATGGGAAAAAGACATAAGACCGAAATGTTACAACTGTGGAAAACATGGTCATCTATAGGTAGACTGTTGGGAGAAGAAGATACCGAGAGAAGAGAGTGATCGCACCAGTTGGAGAAGTAAAACCCCAGAACAGCACACAGTTTACATGCTACATAAGACCAGTGGAAACTTGATTGTCAGTGGATTTGCGGAAGGCAAACCAACATCATTTACAGTTGACACGGGCGCAACGGTGTCCATTGTGCGCCCTGACTTAGTCAGCAACCGCCAGCCTCTAATTAGCTCTTGTACAATACAGACTGTGACTGGAAGCCCCATCAAGTTGCTAGGAAAGGTAGACGTACATGTAAGCCTAGTTCTTCTTGAGTTTAGCCATCAAATGATCGCTGCAGACATTGTCAATGAAGTGATCTTGGCACGGACATTATGAACGCCTACGGACTCGTTATGGACTTAAGAGAGAATGTCCTGAAGGTTGGCCAAGAGAAGATAAAGCTTTGCATGGCTAATATGACAGGGTCTACCAACCATTCGATTAAGCAAGTGGCATTAGTCGAAGAAAAAGTCAACAGGTCTGGTCAAGAGGAACCCTCCCTATTGCAAGCGGAAATGGAGGAAGAACTAGCAGAGAAAGTATAAATAAGTGAAATAACAAAAGAAGTGATTGGAAAGCCAACTATGGGTATTGTGACAAGACTCTTGCTTGTTCCTGAGCTGTTAGAAGCGCCTGGGGGAAAAGTTGGTGAAGATGAAGTTACGCAAGATGTTATTGACGAGAACCAAACAGACTTGGATCAGCCAGTGGTGTTTAGGTCATCAGTACATGTTGCAATGGGAGTGATTCCAGCAAAACTTGTGATTGAGCGGAAGACTCGCATTCCTGGGAACTTGATGTTCGGATCACACGAGACTGAATCCGAAGAACCGGAGAACTATTTTTGCAAAAAATAGGTGGACGTCCACCTAGATCGTCTCGTTGAGTATTACTTCAGAGACGGTTTGCCAGTTCGGGATGAACAGGCTTAAGAAGGGGGCAGTGTTACATCACAGAACAATCTATGTGTTTATCGAATGTTCCAGATGAATCCAGCAGAATCTGTGTGGCGTATGTGATTCTCGACGCATTCGTGAGACTTTTCTGGAAGCCGCCAGCCGCGCGGACTGTGTTAAGGCTGCAATTAATTACATCGTACACACTGGCGCTAACGTCAGCGTCAGCGGCCTTATAGTTTTCAGTTATAACTGCGATATATTTTGTGCGGTTCGAGTTATTATCGGGCAATATTACTCTGTGCGTTCAAGTGGTTATTAGTTAAGTGTTGTGTTTTATAATCGGACGGTATAATTGTAATACAATTGTGTTTTATATTAGTTGACATTCTGTTGCGTGTGAACAATTTTTATTTGATTTGTTGTAAGAGACTGTGTTGTTAATTACAAACTGTTTAACTGCGAAAATTAAAGCTGGTGATTAGTGGCTTAATTGGTGTGTTGTATTTTGTTTTCCATTGTACCTACGACAATCAAGTAGACCGACGTAACAATATAATAGGGGAAGCTAAGTAGAAAAATACAGTAGTTTTGTATTTATTTCCACATATATTAATCCAATAAAATGTTTTTTCAAAAAGTCTTGTTGATATTTGATCAACCCTTGTATTTCTGTTTGCTAAACATTATATTGGTGATGGACCATCCACTCCTGGTTTTCAGGGCGTGTGACAATACAGAAATCATACATAAATTGCATGGCTATAATAAGAACAAAGAAATTCAAAAGAGTCATAGTAAAATGAAGTAACAGAAATAAATTGTGGAAAAAATGGGTGTACTAAAAAAAGTGTAGATAAACTGTGTACAGTAGCGCGATAATTTTACTTTATAGGTTGGCTAATCTGCGCTTTAATTTTTACGGTAATCTGATCATTCATGTCGGTGCTCTGCACAGTTCGTCTCAGACGCTCGTCAGCAGCGTTCGGCTCGCTCTCGCAGCCTTACTGTCATTTAAAATACTTGCACTCAAGTATTCTAGTGCCGCGTATTCGCGGATATCGTATTCCTTACGACGTTAATGTAGGCCTTAGGCCACACTTCATATGGCCCATTAGGCCCTTTCATCAGAACAATTTAATACGAATTGTATTCTATGCTTATTAGCCAACCTATCATTCAAAACAACTTCTAACTGCTTAACAATGAATTAACTACAGTCCACTCGCTTCATCATTTCTGCATCCTGGCGAATCAACTATAAGTAGAAACTTTCACACTCAACATTCTTCAACAAAACATTATTCGGTCCACTCGGGCCGCATCATTAACACTTTTGGCCCTCACGGTACGGATCAACATTCTTCTTACTTAACATTTTTTGGTCGCTCCGGACCTGGATTTCCGACGTATCATTCATAATTATTATTTTTCTGCCACTATTTCTGACCATCACGGGCGAATCAGCATATCCGCTGATACGACCGTGGCGTGATTCCATCGGCATTTCGCTCGTCGCCTTTGAGCCTCCTGACAACATCATCGCAAGAGCCTGCTAGCTACAGTGCTTCAAACAAGGCTGTCATCTCTCCGAGCTGTGTTTGCCATCTTCTCCACGGCGTCGACGCTGCAGGACATCGCCTACAAGGTATCACCTCAATAACATCATATCAAGGTTGTAACTGAACTTTTACAAGTGTAGATATCGTACGATAAGTAGTAGATTTGTGGTGGTGTAGTAGTGTGAGTGCAGATACGCACCGGTATCTACGATAATGTTGTTTTTTATAAAAAAATGTCGTAATTGTAACTATTATGGTTATTAGTATGACTGTATTGTTTAATGGGTGCGTATTAATATTCCACTTCTTTGATTTAAAATGTTTCGCGCACTTTGTTATATACCTCCCTCACTTACCACACGTGGATATTTCAGTCCTGTTCAGTGACGGTTCCGCTGAAATACATACACTTTACATACAAGTAAATATTCAGATCGAATATTCAATATAGTTATCACACACAATATAAATGAAATAATATCTAAATAATATTCTGAATTATTATTAGATCTTTTTAAACTCTTCCGCCACCTTTGGTAGAACTGATTAAACATAAATGAACTAATTTAGAATTGAAATGATACTCTTTTTCACTGGTAATAAAAGTGGAGGTTTATTAACAATTCGATAAATTATAAAATCCTTGAACAATGAACAATCAATAGCTAACAACCTTTTCGTTAATAATTACAATTAAAAATTTCAAAATAAGACTCTGTTCAGCCTCAAGGCTGGTAAACCTGTTATTTGTACAATAATTTAATTTCAAGAGGTTATGTTCTCTTGTATCAGTGAATTACCATATTCGTAAGGTTCTTTTAGGTAACATGATACCAGGCACAAGATGTAATATTAATAACGATATAAAATGAACAATAATTAATAATAAACAAACAAATATAAAAATCGAAAATTAATACCATATATCTGATATTTATGGTACTATCGTACGCGGGAATGCGCACGCAACTTATAGTACTCGTTGACAATTATCAAGCTCGATGGCTTGTACAGTTAAAATGTATCACTTTATTTTAATAATTCAACTTGAGAATTATCTATTTGCAAGAGAAAAATTTATCAAAAAACTCTTGTTATTATTTCTATCTGGTTTGGATTTTACTTGAACTTGAGAACAGACTGGTAACAGTGAAATTGGCAAGTTACCGTTACGATTCTGAGGTTATGTTATAACGTGTATTGTTATAATGGTTAATTATTTCTTAACATTTATTATTTCTTAATCTAGATATAAACAAATTATTCGTAATATTTTGATATGTTATTATCAGGATTACATTTATTCTTTCGTATGAAAGTGTATAGCATTTACTTTAAAACATCGAGAAATCAAGAAAATAATTTTAGTCAATTGAGTGACTATTGTGATTACTCGTATTTAGTAATAAATGTTTCAAACATAATTTTTTAAATTAGGATAAATAATTAAAATATTTTTTCAATATTTTAATAATTGTGAATTAATTTTTTCTTTAATTCTGATAATTCAATCATAGTTTTTTAATACTTCGCCTTTTCTGACTTGCGTAGTATCGAAATTAGTTGTTTACGAATTTATTATTTCTGTTTCAGTATTTTAAATAAAATTGTACTCCCTGTTTTTTATTCTTTCACAACACTCGCGAGTACGATTGACATTATACACTAACCGTACTCGTTTAAATAAATAACTCCGCACTTTTCACTCGTATATATTGGTGTAGTGTTAAGGTTATGTATGTTGATTACTTAATGTCACTGCCGCGCACAAATTCAAAATTAAAACTTTTTCATGTTGTCGAGTGGCGTGGCCTCTCCGTCGAAAGACTGATCGTGAACTGTGATGCTTCCTCGAAGCGTCTGCTGCTTGTCTGACTAATGTTTATTCATTCTATTGGTTGAAAACACTATACTCTCAAACCCAAAAGCCTTTGTTTTCTTAAAATATTTAATTTTTTAACAAATTCGATTTTGAGGTTGAGGCTTTGTGACGTCAGCACTGGTACAAAAATTTAATTGAAAAGTTTAAAATCACAATAACTTTCTTAATCTATGTCCTATCGTTAAATGGTTGATGTCAGTGAATTGCGGACATCCTGCTCTTTAATTTAAGTCTAAGAATGATTATTTTCCGTCCATCACTTCTCTCACTATAACGATTTTATTAATTATTTCTGGTGTATCTTATTTTTATAAGTCTATTACACCAAATTTTACTTATTTATATTAAAACACTTTTTAAATAAACACTCTGAGTCCATATCTCAATTGGTTTGATTCAAAATTTGGGAATAATTGTTCCCTAAACAATATCTCGTTATGGCGTCTTTAGGCGTCCATGTTTGATTTTTCATAAATGTGCTTAAAACTAATTTTTCTTATTTAAAACAGTAATATTGCAATCTAATAATACTAGTAACATCTATTTACATAATTCTACACTAGAATATTGTTATATGCCTGTGTTTAATCTATTATTTACATTGTTTTAGTCCCCTCCTATCTCTCTTATACACTTGTTACCTTATTTCTGGTTTTCTCTATATAAATTATATCATGTAATAATTGTAATTAGTGCACACACATTGTACCTAATTCATTACACATAATGGTTAGCTTTTAGCTAGTTCAGAACCCTTCAATTTTTCAGTAATGGGCCTGTTTATGTTGTGTCATTTCATGGTAGTCATTTATTTTTGTTAATACAATAACTAAATTGTTATTGTTACACTTGGTTTGGGTTTCCAAAGTAGTATTAGACATTATTCTAACTCTTGATAAAGTTTTCATTTACTTCTAAACAAGTTTATATGTTATATTTTTCATAAATAACTTGCTCCTCATGGTTTGTTTACATCTGGGTTCTTTCATTATAGTCATTTGGTTTTTAATTATTTGTATATAAAATGACTGTTTTTATGGTCATAGTCTGTTCTCGAAGTAGCATTGGGATTCCCTCTTACTACTGGTAACAACTTTAACAATCTGTGTTCCATCTTTAATACAGTATTTTTCTTAACTAGTTGGTCATACAATGGTTTAGCTTACTTCTGGTTATATGTACATAGTTAGTTAGTTTACAATATTTTGGTTACAATACTGTTATTATTATGTTCAGAATCTGTTCTCAAGGTAGCACCAGATATTTATCTCACTACTGGTAATACTTTTATTAGCATTGGCATTTGTTTTGATATTGTATTTTGCCTAACTAAATTGGCATATTTGTTCCATCTCTACTATCTCTGTGTGCCATCATATTTGATTTGTTTAATTTGCATTGTGCTGCAATATAATACACTGTCTCTTAGGATTTATTATTATTTATAACAAATTCTTGATTGATATCATAGTTGATGAGCATTTATTTACATTAACATGTATGATTTTCTGTTTCATAGGTGTCTTCCCTATGGGGTTATGTAACAAATGTACCACATGTCTTAATGTATTTTTCTACTACTAACATGACTTCAGTATGGTATCTTACTATAATATTTTAATTATTTTATTACACATGTTTATACAGCTCCTTCTTAAACACTAACACAAATCTTTTTGTATTATTTACAATATTGTTCTGGTCATTGTTGGAATTTAATTCCTGTCACTTTGTTTGATACATAACAAAGGTTTTTTATTTGTTGTCAGTTCTCTGTGAACAATAACATAATTGTTCTATTTTATTCTATTCTGGTGGTATTATGATTATCTGTATTGATCACAACTTTATTAAATCAGTCACACTCATTGTCTGTGTTTATTTGACTATTTTAATTCTTGCTGTTTCATTATGAAATTAACATATTTCTTACACTATAAACTTCATCACTGTGATTGTTTGTGTGGTTTATTCAGTTGAAATTAGTTAACTATTCATAGGTTTCACATCTATATTAAGTACACACTGTAATTGTTTGTGGTTCCTTAAATGTTAAACACTGGTTTTATTCTCATTTTTGATAATCATCATTTCTTTTGTCACTTATATAGTCTTTGGTACACGTGGTTTATGTTGAGTCCTTGTATGATCTACCCATCTTCTTCTCTCTTCATGGTATTCTTCCTGGTCCTTCTTCTTTCTTCTTCTTCTTCAATATTTTCACTGTAGTCGCTTTCTTTATTTGTTTCTCTCGCTATTGGAGTTTGTTGCTCCTTATTTTGTTGGTTCCCCTCACTGTTGGATCCTATTGGGTCTGGTTACTGATATTTTGTTTTGGCTCATGGCATTTTCTTTCTTCATTTTGTATTTGATGTTGCTATGTTAATATTATCTTCTTCATCGTTGGATTTTTATATTAATATTTTTGTAGATACACACTTTTATACACTTAGGTTTATTGATCTAGACATACTTCCATGCTTTTCTCTTCCTTGACGTTATATTAGCTTATATTATGTAACTACCATATTTGGTAACGTTACAAGGTGCGTACAATGGCTGAAGAAGGCCTCAAAGTGTTAACCAGAAAGAGAGGTGGCTTAAAGTCCGCAATAGTGCGCATACAATCAGCCGTAAATAACTTTGATATAAATTCCAATACGAAACATTTTTTAACAGTAAGGCTTGAAAGTCTGAAAAGCTGGGCATCGAAGTACGACGAGGTGCAGTCTGAAATCGAGCTTATTTGTAAAGACATAACCGCGGCTCAAGAAGACCGAGTTGAGGTCGAAGAAATGCTATATTCGACTGAAGCAAATATTTTACAATTAATTGATACATTTAATATTCAGACTGTACCTCCCGTATTATCGACCCACATGCAATTAAAACCAATAAGTTTGCCCTGCTTCACAGGCAACATATTGGAATGGCAGCATTTTCATTCAATTTTTACGGACTTGGTGCATACAAGATCCGATTTAACGCCAGTGCAGAAGTTACATTATTTACACTCTTCTTTAAAAAATGAACCTTTAGATTTAATTAAGTCACTACCTATTTGTAAGGAAAATTACTCAATAGCGTTGAGTTTGCTGTCCGCAAGGTATGACAACAAGTTCATACTAGCAAAATACTATGTTCAAAATTTACTTCAAGTCAAGTCGACAATTAAGGACTCTGTCCAAAGTTTGGCAGAATTCACGAACATGATAACGTCTTCCGTTAATTCACTGGCGGCAATACAACTGTCAGTGAATTCATTTGAATTTATTACTATACAATTATTATCAACTAAACTCGACCCTACTACTTTTAAACTATGGAAGGAGTCTATCGACCCTGATAATTTTCCTAATTTTCAAGATTTCACTCATTTTTTAAACTCACGTAGACAGCTGTTAGAAAATACACTGCCTATCGATGCCGGACAGCAACTCAACAAGCCGAATTTAAGACTCAACAATAAATATGATAAATATAAATCAAGAAACGCTGCTGGCAGTACTACATTCAAGAGTTATCACTCAGCGTCAAGCAATTATTCATGTTTGTGTTGTAAATCTAATCACTCGCTTTACGCATGTGATAAATTTCGTGCATTAAGCACCGCTGAGCGGGGACAATTTGTATCAGGTCACAAATGTTGTACCAATTGTCTTAGATCAGATCATTTTATATCTAATTGTAAGAATAAGCAGGTATGCAAGATCTGTTCAAAACGACACCACACATTGTTGCACGCTAACAATGTGCCGAACTCAATATCTGCCAGCAGTAGTAACTATTGCTCACTTAAATTACAATCCACGAACAATGTTCTTTTATCAACAGCAATTGTATTTGTCATTGACCAGGCTGGCAACAGACATAGGGCAAGAGTTCTTTTAGACGCCGGGTCACAAATAAATTTTTGCACCAAATCATTTGCAAGGAAATTACGGCTTAATTTAACTAAATCCAACATACCAATTACGGGTATAAACAATACAGCGTGTTACGCCACTAATCTTGCGTCTATACGCATTATGTCTCGTTATCAGAGAGTTAGCTTCGAGGCAAAATGTGCTATCTTATTTGCATTAACCCACAATCTGCCGGCACAATCGTTTGACAAATCAATTCCACATTCCGGACAACATTTTTCTGGCTGACCCAAATTCCAATATATCCTCTGAAATCGACATACTCTTGGGGGCGCAATTTTACCTGGATTTAATTTTAGCTAATAAATACGTACGCGGCCCTCATTTTCCCATCATTCAGGAAACAAAGCTAGGCTACATTTTGGCTGGCAATCTGCCCAAACACTGCCGCTACAAGGGTCCTGCTGTTTCGTTCCTAGCTAGGAACAACGACAGTCAAATTCTGCAGTCTCTCGAAAGATTTTGGGAAGCAGAAACTATCCCTGACAACACACCTGATAACGAGTCAGCCTGTGAAGAGCATTTCGTGCGCTCTACTCATCGCAACCATGAGGGTAGGTTCGTGGTTTCACTGCCATTTAAGCCCGATCATCTCCCGTTGGGGGAATCTTACACCAATGCTCAAGCAAGATTTTTGAATTTAGAACGTCGATTCAGGCGTGATGCTAAGCTCGCGCGCGATTACTCAGACTTTATTAACGAATATAAGGATCTTGGACACATGACGCTTATCGATAATTGCGCTATCAATTCAGCAGCGTCAAATACTTACTATCTGCCTCACCATGCCGTATTTAAACAGTCTAGCTTGACCACAAAACTGCGCGTCGTTTTTGATGGTTCGTCCAAAACTACCAATGGCCTTTCTCTCAATGACATATTGTTGGTAGGCCCGAATGTTCAACAAGACCTTTTTTCTATTCTTTTACGTTTCCGCATGCATAAATATGTTCTCATCGCCGACATCGAGAAGATGTATCGACAAATTCGCGTAGCTGAAGGGGATTGTCACTATCAACGTATTCTGTGGCGTGATTCTCCTCTCGAACCATTTAAACACTTTGCATTGCGAACGGTAACCTACGGCACGGCTAGCGCTTCGTTTTTGGCCACTCGCTGTCTTATTCAAATTGGTAGGGACCATCGAGCTTCATTTCCTGATGCGGCGTTAGCTATAACGAATGATTTCTATGTCGACGATCTGCTTACCGGTTCTGACACCATCTCTGATCTGACCAAGCTGAAATCTGATCTAGGTGCGTTATTGAGCCAATACGGTCTCACGTTGCATAAATGGGCATCTAATGAACCCAGAGTGGTCGCAAATCATGACAATTTATCACGCCCCTTAAACAAACAGGACAATGTGCATACCCTGGGCATTCTCTGGAATAATACTGCCGATTCATTTCTGTTTGACATTAAATCATTCCCAGTTGAATCAAGCATCTCCAAGAGGAGAATTCTTTCGATTATTGCAGGCATATACGATCCTCTTGGACTGATCGGTCCCGTTGTCTTTTTTGTACAAACAGTTTATGCAGCAACTCTGGCTTTGCAAGCTTGGTTGGGATGAACCGATCTCCGGGCAATTACGTTTGGCTTGGCATTCATTATGCGATAAATTGTGTCTGATTAGCAAAATTGTTGTCCCACGTTCTATTCGTTGCAAGTCTGAGGCAAGTATAGTTGAATTACATGGTTTTTCGGATGCTTCTGAAAAGGGGTTTGGGTGCTGTATTTATATTAAAGTCATTTATCAAGATTCATCGGCCTCTTGTCATCTCCTGTGTTCTAAATCTCGCGTGGCTCCCCTACGACAGGTGTCATTACCTCGCATCGAACTCTGCGCTTGTTTGTTGTTATCGCGACTCGTATTTAAGGTCGTTCCTGCGCTTTATTCGTTCATTAATAGTGTTCATTTGTATTCTGACTCTATGGTGTCTCTTTACTGGATTCATGCCCAGTCAACGAGGTGGAAAACATACGTCGCTAATCGTGTTGCTGAAATTCAGCGTCTTACGCAAACCTATACTTGGCATCACATCAATTCTAGACACAATCCTGCTGATATTATCTCCAGGGGGTGTCTCCCTGACGTTTTGCGCGATTGTTCGCTTTGGTGGCACGGTCCCACTTGTTTGTCCCAATCTTCAGAGTCCAATCCTTTTCCACCCTTTTTACCTTCTAATCCGTCGTCTTCTGAAGTCACTGCGGAAGAGAAACATACCCATAATCTTTCTCTAATGTCTACACTGGCTATCGACCTTTCTAAGGACTTTTCCTCGTTGCATCGTCTAACGCGCGTATATGCTTACTGTTTTCGGTTCATCAAAAATATTAGACTCTCCAGTGCTGACAAATTTACGGGCGATCTTACCCCTGTCGAAATTCATCATGCTCTCAATTTCTTCATAAAACAATCTCAGTCGATCCACTTCGCAGCCGAAATTAATTGTCTTCGTAACGGATCTTCTGTTTCCATTAGGAGTAAGTTGGCTTCTCTCGACCCGTTTCTTGATGTTTCTGGAGTGATACGCGTAGGCGGGCGATTACAGCAGTCGCAATTACCTTACGAAGCTAAACATCCTATTGTCTTACATCCATCGGCGCATATTACTCGCCTCCTCATTGAACGCGAACACATTCGTCTACTTCACGCTGGTGCTCAACTCGTGCATCACTCACTGCGTCAACGTTTGTGGATTGTTAATGCCAGGATAGTCATTCGCTCCATCATTCGTAAATGTGTCAAGTGTCTCAGGTTTAGTGCCAAACAGCAGGTTCAGAGGCTTGGTATTTTACCATCTCCTAGAGTCACTCCTTCACGGCCGTTTCTATTCTGCGCGGTTGATTATGGTGGTCCCTTCATGATTCGTCATGGCGGGCAGAAATCCAAAACTCTCTCTAAGGCATACGTGTCTTTGTTTATTTGCTTAGCAACCAGGGCCATTCACTTGGAATTGGTTTCCGACCTTACAGCCAGTGCGTTTATAGCTGCCTTACGTCGTTTCATGGCCCGCAGGGGCATACCCAGTCAGTTATACTCGGATAATGGCACAAACTTTAGGAAGGCCCGCAATATTTTACACGATCTCTACAACCTTTGGCATAATAAGGATGCCATCTCATCACTCAAATCATTCACGTCCTCTCAGGGGATCTCATGGTCATTTATTCCGCCCTCGTCACCTCATTTCGGTGGCCTTTGGGAGAGCGGCATAAAGAGTTTGAAGTTTCATCTGCGCCGCGTGGTAGGCAAGTCTATACTCACCTTCGAGGAGGTTACGACAGTTTTGTCTCAGATAGAGGCATGTCTGAACTCTCGACCTTTATTTGCCATCTCTTCGGATGTAAATGATCCGGTGCCACTTACACCTGGCCATTTTTTGATTTGCGCACCATTAACGGCGATACCGGACCCAGACTTATCTCATATTCGTATCTCTCGTCTTGGGCGTTGCAACTTCTACAGAAGTTTGTCCAAGGCATTTGGAAGGCGTGGTCTCGCGACTATTTACACCAGTTACAACAGCGTCACAAATGGAAATTCGCTAAGGATAATGTTTCCATTGGGGACCTAGTTTTACTTATTGAGGATAATCTACCTCCATTAGCCTGGAAATTTTGTGTAATTACCGCCACATTTCCCGGCCCAGATAACTTAATTCGAGTCGTAGACATTCGCACACCTACTGGTGTTTTGCGCAGACCAATCCATAAATTATGTTTGGTCCCTACTAGGGACGAACAATAAGGAAAAGGGATTTATTTTCCTTTGTATAATTTCTAAAGACACATAAATCAAATGTTCAAGAAGACTTGTTAGTTATAAGCACTTTTGTTTTTAGCATAAGCTTTAATTGTATATTTTTGAGTCAGCAACTTTTTGTTTTACTCAAGCAAGTGTTAGTTTAGTTAATATGCAAGGCTTTCATTATTATTTTGTATTTTCGTATATGCAACATTTGATTTATGCCTCATGTTTTACTTACTATTGTGTAAAAATTTTGTTATTCTCTGAACTTACTTTTCACGATTGTTCAATATATGTATTCATATTGTAATTAACTAAATTGTTGTTTATTATATTTATTGTATAACTTGTACTTTTGTAAAACATATCGTTTTTTGCGTCTACTGTATGTAACCATGCCACATCTAGATTTATTTTATATTGTATTGTTATATTGTATTTGTATTTTGTGATTAAGCATTGCACAATTATTATTTCTGTTTAAATTATGACATACATGTCATTATATATGTGCTTGCATTCAGTCAGCTATCTATAGCTTGTTCTCACACGACAACATATTGTAAGTTCCTGAAACTTCAGGAATAGCATGACTTGGTCAATACATGACGCCATGCTAAATTTACGCTTAAACATGTAATTTGTGGCATTTTGTTCATGTAAACAATACTCTGTACAGGTCTACTGGCCTCAACTATTTTACGGTAACCATCTATAACTTGCATAGGGTTTCAAGCTATCGGGCCATCATGTGATGAGCTTCCGATCATACATTATTAAACATTGTCTAATTATGTATTTTTCATGTTTCATAACGTTCGATATTGTACACATACAATCTATTACGGCAATTACTTTGCCAACGCATACATTTTTATTCATGCTTGAAATCAGTTTGTTCGCCAACCTTGGCTTACAAACGCTTATCTTTAAAGCTTATCTTTATTCATGCTTATCGCTAAACCATTAACGTACAGCTGTTATGTAATATTACAACTCAAGGTTCAATTCAGCCTTGAAATTAACTTTTATTATTAAGATCACTGTATGTTATAAACTAAGTTACCAAAATGAATAATAATTTACTAAAATTTAGTAAAAAAATCTATTGATTTTTGACGGGCAGCCTTATGTACAGTAGCGCGATAATTTTACTTTATAGGTTGGCTAATCTGCGCTTTAATTTTTACGGTAATCTGATCATTCATGTCGGTGCTCTGCACAGTTCGTCTCAGACGCTCGTCAGCAGCGTTCGGCTCGCTCTCGCAGCCTTACTGTCATTTAAAATACTTGCACTCAAGAATTCTAGTGCCGCGTATTCGCGGATATCGTATTCCTTACGACTTTAATGTAGGCCTTAGGCCACACTTCATATGGCCCATTAGGCCCTTTCATCAGAACAATTTAATACGAATTGTATTCTATGCTTATTAGCCAACCTATCATTCAAAACAACTTCTAACTGTTTAACAATTTCTAATGTATTTGTGAATATCAAATAAATGAATTAACTACAGTCCACTCGCTTCATCATTTCTGCATCCTGGCGAATCAACTATAAGTAGAAACTTTCACACTCAACATTCTTCAACAAAATATTATTCGGTCCACTCGGGCCGCATCATTAACATTTTTGGTCCTCACGGTACGGATCAACATTCTTCTTACTTAACAAACTGAGTAACAATTAATTAATATCAAAGTATGAATTATACTGAAAACTTCAAAAAGTAATCTCAAGAAACAAACACGATTCATTATGCACAGGAAAGTTAAATATTTGATTGGGGGGAGAGCAGATACGAGTGCAAGATGAAATACTCAACACTGCTGTGCTGCAATGAATGACAGCTAGTCTTTAAAAAATGATTGACATAGCACAGATGAGGGCAGTCTGAAAAGTTCTTGGCCTCGACGACCATAGGTGGCAGCGCTATCGCAAATGGGTTTTTGTTTATGTTGGTACTACATATATTGTTAGCATGCGTGTACAATTTCAAAAAATGCGTCAGATATATTTACATGATGCACTGCAAATGAAAAAGCTTTATACTAGGTGAATGCCGTGCTTGCTCACAGCAGACCAAAAATGCATGTGCATGAAAATATCTGAATAGTGCTTGGAACATTTTAATAATAACAAAGCAGATTTTGTGCATCAGTTTATTTTTACGATGGAAAAGGGTGCAACAATAACTGGGGGATATTATTCCAACTGTTTATCAAAACTAGATGAAAAAATTTATGAAAAAAGACCCGGTTTCCAAAGAAAAAAATAATTTTTCACCAAGACTGCACCAGCCCACAAAAGTGTTTTGGCAATGGGAAAATTAAGATATCTCTGGTATGAATTGTTGGTACATCCTCCCTATTTCCTGGATTTGGCTTCCTCAGAATTCCATCGTTCCTGAAACACAAATTCTTTCTTGCTGGTCATCGTTTTTCATCGGATCAAGAGGTGATTTCAGTTGTAGAGGGGTATTTTGCAGACCTTACAGAAAACCATTTTAAGGACAGGATATTGGCATTGGCCATTGCTGGAATAAATGTGTTAGGCTGACAGGAGATTCTGTTGAAAAATAAAAATATTTTTGAAATTATAAATTTGTTTTTTTGTAGTTAGGTCGAGAACTTTTCAGACCACCCTCGTATGGTTGCTGGCATAATAGTACAGCATATGTGTGTGTGTGTGTGTGTGTGTGTGTGTGTGATAGTTAGATGGGTAAAATGTTATACACCACTGTCTTTCAGAAGATGCAAAAGGACACTGAATTGAACAGTGAATTGAAAAATTCCTATTATTTGCTAACAGTGATTAAACAATCCTTCAAATACTGTAAATTTGTCTGAATTGAATATTTAAAGTAGGTATGCTTTTGTACTTGTATGATTTGTCTGCTACACAGTCATCTTTAAATTGTATAGAAATAATAATAAAAAGAAGAAAAAAATGTGTTTAAGGAGGAGAGAAAATGCATTACGGCATATCATGGGACATAATTTCCTTTGGTATGAGGGACTGTTATGTACTAAAAATACTCTCCTATTTTGAGGCATATAGAACCCATCCTAGAACCACATACTATATTATATCAGGATAGGTCCTCATCTGGCTTCTTAATCCAATTCTTATAAGAATTGTAAGGGACTTTGAGTCAATTGTAGATGAGACTGTAACAAGAAAAATGGGAAACATTAGTCAAATTCATACAAAACTGTACACAGATAAAAAAGAAAGGTGAATTAGAGACTCAGTTTTTTACTACAACACAAACTTTTTGTGAGTAAAGTAGTCGAGACTGTCAGCATAGAGGTTGGCAGTCTCAATTCATCTCTCAGTCAGCCTACATGAACCTTATGTGGTTGCCTGTGAATCTAGGCTTTGCTTAAATCAAGTAGCTGAGTACTATTATTCATGGGCTATCTCTTTACTGTTTGAAGGAGTCTATGAAACAAGACAAGATCAGTGTGAATTCTTCTAGTCAAGAGTAGAGTGAGACTGAAAGTTTTGTGGCTCATCAAGTACTTTTGGGTCATACATGACAAAAAGCTGCTATGGACTCCCTCAGTAGATTTCTTAGTGTTCATTACTCCTGTTTCAGATGACAGAAGTGGCTCCTTAGAAGTTAATAGTCTGAGAAGTTGCTACTTATAGTCTCAGCACAAGTGATAGTAGTGACTAATATAAACTAAACAGATTATTTCATTTCCTAGGCAAGAGAATGTTACTACATATGGACTACAAGAGTATGTTACTAGAATGGACTATTTATTTAGAATGTTTGTGTACGTGTGCCAATGGTTTTACATGATGCCATTATGTAAAGAAGGCATAAGCAAGGACAATGATAATAATGCTTCAAAAACAAGTATTGCATACTTGGGCTTGGACTGTTATTTTCATTGTTCATATCTTTAAACACACTTGGCAAAGGAAGTGAGACAAATACTTCACATTGCTGAATATGAAAGCCTTACTTCACAAGGATCTGGAGTACGTAAGCTCACTGTGTTGTGTGTTGTGCTGTTGTGCATATTGTATATTAACGTTTACTGGGTTATTGTTTGAATGTCACCCATTGTAATCGTCTAATTCATAATATAACTGTGTTATTGTGGGTTGATTATTTTGTATTAATATGTTAATTACTTTTGTTAAAATTAATTGTGTATAGCGAGCCGGTTTCTACCTTTTCTCAATACTTACTGGCTAACCATATCTTTCGTCGCTCAATTCAAATTTCACCGCCTCGCCACCTGATTGGCTCACGCTGCCTTGCAGAGTCGAATTCGCTAACTGTAGTATGTTGATGGTTTGTTTTCATAAAATTTTTTATATTACCTTTTTTATAAGAATCAAACATACAGCAGTTCAGGAATATTAAAATTTATTGAACCCTTCTTTCTATTACCTGTTCAATTACAGTGGATGAATAATATATACATTTATGTTAATTCCGGCATTTACAAATTGCTCGGTTGGCATCGCTTGGCTTGCTCAGTCGTATGTAAGGAAACCATTATGGCGTACATATTTTGTTTACAAATAATAATTTTTCTCTCAGGGAATAAGTCCTTTGGACTACAGAAGTTGAATTATCGGCTAATAAATGCACAAAATTATAACATTCCTTAAAACTAAATATACAATAGTTGATATATTGAAACATACAAAGTAAGTTATTGGCAATGAGAATTGGAATAGGTTTGGTTAAACTCCTGTCAGCAAGTTATGTTTTTTGAAAATTATTATACTTTAAAATCAAGAATTATTGATTGATTATGTTTTATTAAGAGTGATATATTGATTAAGTTCAGTTATAGAGTTAATTTTGTGATCTGTGAAGTGAAAAATAATATAGTTCGTTAGAATGGGTAATTGAAAATTTATTTTGAAGTGAAGTTGTTATTTCATACTCATCGATTTCTTGACGTGGCTTCTCCGATGATCATCTTCTTCTTCAGGAAACCTCTAGGAGTCCTTTCTTCTTTGGATTGTCCAAAATTGCCGTTCAAATGGTTCTAATTCGAAGTTCGACTTCCATCAGTTCTCATAGATGTTCGATGTCCTCAGGTTGAGTTAGGTAAATTTACTTCTTCCTTCAGAATAGGTCGTGTATTACGTTAATTTGATGTCTTCATAGTTTTTTCCATTATTTTTATGGTATAATTACTTTAATAGTTGTTCATCTCATCAGCTGTAGTTTAGAACGTTTCTCTTATACTTCTTCTTTTAAAATTTTGTAAAATTTATAGTTTTTAAAGTTAATTTTGGGTCGAGAGCTTCATACATCCACCCTCCGCGTTAGTCAATAATGAATTAATTAGAATTCCAACGGTAATTTATGTAATAAGTGTCAGTTGTCATGGTTACCTTTCAAATTATGCCATTTCTCATTGGTCAGTATCTTATGACATTGTTATATTCTAACGTTTTATTTTGGTTTAAATTTATAAAATTTCTTCAAATTATGATTTCTTTCTTATATGAGTAGTAACATCAATTATATGAACACCAATTTTTTTCTTTTTTGTTAAAGATTATTTTGATATCCCTCATGATTACTTTTGAATAGTTAATATAATTTTCCTTATTTTCTTATTTATATTTCTTATGTAGTTATCTTTAAACTGAATATTATTTATACATTTTTGTACTTGATACACTTATTTAACTGCTTAAACATTTGATATACTCTAATTGATACTGGGTTATTGTTTTCTTTTTAAATTTACAAAGTTCCTGCACTAAATGTTAGGCCTAGAGCCTAGACTTCCCCATACTACTATTTAACATTCTTTATAACTCATTAACTTTATATATTGGTCCATTGAACAATTTTTTTTTTATAGAAACAGATAATAAAACAATGGTGCTTCTAACAACACACCTCTTATTATAAAAAAACATTTTCTTACCAGGCTCAAACCTGAAATTCAACTTCTAACTGTTTTTGGTTTCTTATTTCTATCTTGCTTATCTTATCAGTTATTAAATTCTATGGTTTTTTAAACAATAACGAAACTCTTGTAATAATAATTTTAAACAGTACCTTACACATTATAATTCACTTACAAATTCCTTCACTAAAATACAGTGTCTGTCTCTCTTATCTTCCATTCTAATAACTTAATGTTCATCTTATTTTTTGGGCATCCTTACTTACTATTACTGAAATTGCTAATGGTACAATTAGTTCATTCTTATTTGATAACATAAAGTTCTATCAAAGGCTGTTTAGCTATACTTACTACAGTCTGCTTCTTAAGTACTTTATACTGTACACTCACTGCACTTTTCCCTTCATAGAAGGTTTCTTTATTTATTAACACTTTCACTTTTATAATATGCTATTTACACAGCTTGTTATCACTTAATTATATTTATCCACTTATTTATATCATTCACTTGATATTTCCTACACTGTTTGTCTAATTATTTTAATATCACTGTGTGGTTATTTGTCATTAATAATGGTTTTTATTTTCATTTCACATTGATCACTTTTTGTTATTAATTATTGCCTTTATTTGGCTCAATGTAATTTTTTACTTGCTTTGACTATGTTTATAATTAATTGGGTATTGTTATTTTTAGCTTCCTACCCTATATTTATAAATTCATGTTTCTTCTCCTTTCATATAATATACATAATATCTCTATCTTACTTTTTATTGTTTACATGGTTACATTTTATTTATGCCCTAATTATTTTAGTGCATTGGTTTACATACATATATTAGTCATATTTTGGGGATTACAATGATTGTTGTTTTACTCTTGGTTACATTTGGTTTCTTGTTCCTTCTTTCTTGTTCCATTCTATTTTTCTTGTTTTTCTCCAATCTATTGGGTCAAGTCATCGTCATTTCGTAATTTGGCCATTAATCTTTGAGTTATAAGTTTTTTAACATTTCTACCTACCTTCAGCTTTTTTGTTTATTAATCATTAGTGTATTTTGCGCTATCTTATGTCATGTTACATAATGCATCGCCGCCAAAATTGATTATTTCGAAAATAAAGATTATATTTTCTGAAATCATCAATGTAGTTTATTAAATCAAGTTGTTATTATTATGGAATTCCTCAATCGCTACTTTCTTCTTTATTTTATTTTTATTAATTCATGGTTCATGATACTGTACATGGTATTGTTCTCCTTCTTTACTCTTTCATTACGAGTGTTATCCCTTGTATGTTCTATCTCCCTAAAATTTTCTTCTCTCCTATTCATATAAATTGGTACTAGCCAGAGGGCACGTGTGGCTCTATTACTCTGCTATCCATTTATACACATTTTGAGTTCAGAGGTCATGCCTATCTGCTCAAGAACATAAAATAATTGTTGGACGTATCTCAACATAAAAATCATCATATAATAATATTAATAGTCGTCTATTTTCGACTCATATAATATAAATATAATAAAACATTCTTGGGATTATTTATTCTCTTTCTTCCTCATATCATGACCTTCTCTTCTCATTGATTTATTTGGATTCCTTCTCTAAGTCAGTGGCGATGTTCAATTCACATTTTTGCATTGTTTCTTTAATATGTTTCTTATGATAGTTGGTTTATTTGTTATCACTTTCCTTCTCATTTATAATTAATATTAACATTGTAGCTGGTTTCTGGTTTACTTATATTTTTCATCATTGATTGTCCATTTAGTATGTCATTGTCATTCTTTATTTGATTGTCTTGTCTTTTCTTTTTGTGAAATGTTAATTCTTTGTGATTCCCTTTTGTAATAGGGTTAGTTAATGATGTTATGTAACGTCATCATTATTTGTTTAATATTTTATTATTTTATGTCAGTTTTTTATGGTGCTTCATTATATATATATATATATTTTTTTTTCTTCAAAATTACATTGTTTCACACATTTTGTTTCACACACTTGGTTGTAAGGTGTTCTTACTTTTATTTTGAATTTTGATAATATTTTTTATTCTCAAAATTCTTCCTTTTGTTCATACGTTAATTGTTTCAAATATACTTGTAGTAAGTTGTTCTTATTTTTATTTTGGATTTGGATAATATTTTTTTTTTTCTCAAATCATTGCTGTGTCGGTTATCTCTAATATCAGTCCCTTTTCTCGCAATAATGTTCACATTTGGTTTACCCATGGTCCATAGGTTGATCTGCACTTGTTGTTCAAGACTACTTTGGTGTTCATCATTAATTCTGTTCTTGTGATATAAGTCTGTTTCCTTGTACAACAACTCTTCTAATACTATATGTCTATTAGTATTCATTATTACATTAACCACTTTACCATTTCTTTTGTAGAATAGATAATTCAATGGTACATTTATTATTTGTTGTTTCATTGATAGTTTAGTATACCTTTCTAATTTTGGTATATTCCATTTATTAATTGATTTTTTAAAGTTGTTTCTGGTGGTTTTATAGTACCGGTAAGTCATTTCTAAAATTTTGATTGACCTTCTCCTATAATCTTGGACATTTATGATTTCTTCATGGTCGGTAATTGGTAGACTAAACACGTTTATTAATCCATTCTTCATCATCTCCACTCCTTCTCTTGTATTGATTATTTTCTTTCTATATATTTTTCTTATTTTCTTGGTCTTCATTTCCGAGTATTTATTATTCCCTTTGTTGTTATTTTTATTCTCAGTTAATAGTATACTTTTGTATTCTATACTTTCTATTTCCTTCCTACTATCTTCTATTTTCTTATTCCCGGTTTCCCGTTCTCATTCGATGTTTCTTTAATACCTTCAGAAACTCTTTCTAGTGTTTCATTCACCTTCTTGAAACCATTATCTAATGTTTCCTTGATCTGATCGGTTTTGTCATTTGTTTCTTCCCATCTCTGATTCATCTCCATTTTTGTCTGCTTTACTTCTTTACGATACGCTATTAATTGTCGTTGTATAGTTTCACTGTTACTATCGATTTTATTGTTCAATTTTTCAATATCCTTTTTCATTAGTCTCAATGTTTTGCTGGTTTCCTCATTACTTCTCTCTATTTTTTTCACTTATCAATTTGTTCTCCTCCTTCATTTTCTGTGTCAAGGTTTCATTTAATGACTCAAACTTCTTATCTAGTTTTTCATCTATTTTCTCCTCCTGTTTCTTAAAATTGTCATTCATTGACTCAAATTGCTTATTCAATTCTTCTTTGTCTTCTCTTCTCCTTCTCTCACTGTCCTCATTAATTTCTTCCTTCTGCTTCCTAGAGTTTTCTTTAATTAATTCCCATAGTTGTAGTAAGTCCATGTCTTCTCTGGCTTCCTCCTGTTGTGTGGGTTTCGTAAGTTCCGCTGGAATTAATAATTCTTCTACATCTTCCACCGATGTTATTTCCCTTTCTTCCATTCTGACGTCTTTCTCGGTCTCCTTTTCTAACATCTCTGCTTCCTTTTCAGCCTCCTTCTCGCGCAGCTTACTCCAGTATCTTGTGTCGTGCTTTGCCGGTTCCATTTTCTGCAGCCGCCGCTAGAATCTGTAGGGTTTAATGGTATAATTTTGTGATTATTCTAGCCCTACAAGTTGGCGCGCCACTTTGTATAGTAATGTTTCATGTGACAAGCGATTTTTGTCACCCGTTTACTGGGTGTTATTGTTTGAATGCCAGCCATTGTAATCGTCTAATTCATAATATAACTGTGTTATTGTGGGTTGATTATTTTGTATTAATATGTTAATTACTTTTGTTAAAATTAATCGTGTATAGCGAGCCGGTTTCTACCTTTTCTCAATACTTACTGGCTAACCGTATCTCTCGTCGCTCAATTCAAATTTCACCGCCTCGCCACCTGATTGGCTCACACTGTCTTGCAGAGTCGAATTCGCTAACTGTAGTATGTTGATGGTTTGTTTTCATAAAATTTTTTATATTACCTTTTTTATAAGAATCAAACATACAGCAGTTCAGGAATATTAAAATTTATTGAACCCTTCTTTCTATTACCTGTTCAGTTACAGTGGATGAATAATACATACATTTATGTTAATTCCGGCGTTTACAAATTGCTCGGTTGGCATCGCTTGGCTTGCTCAGTAGTACGTAAGGAAATCATTATGGTGTACATATTTTGTTTACAAATAATAATTTTTCTCTCAGGGAATAAGTCCTTTGGACTACAGAAGTTGGATTATCGGCTAATAAATGCACAAAATTATAACATTCCTTAAAACTAAATACACAATAGTTGATATATTGAAACATACAAAGTAAGTTATTGGCAATGAGAATTGGAATAGGTTTGGTTAAACTCCTGTCAGCAAGTTATGTTTTTTTGAAAATTATTATACTTTAAAATCAAGATTTATTGATTGATTGTGTTTTATTTATATAAGTGATATATTGATTAAGTTCAGTTATAGAGTTAATTTTGTGATCTGTGAAGTGAAAAATAATATAGTTCGTTAGTATGGGCAATTGAAAATTTATTTTGAAGTGAAGTTGTTATTTTATACTTATCGATTTCTTGACGTGGCTTCTCCGATGATCATCTTCTTCTTCAGGAAACCTCTAGGAGTCCTTTCTTCTTTGGATTGTCCGAAATTCCCGTTCAAATGGTTCTAATTCGAAGTTCAACTTCCATCAGTTCTCATAGATGTTCGATGTCCTCAGGTTGAGTTAGGTAAATTTACTTCTTCCTTCAGAATAGGTCGTGTATTACGTTAATTTGATGTCTTCATAGTTTTTTCCATTATTTTTATGGTATAATTACTTTAATAGTTGTTCATCTCATCAGCTGTAGTTTAGAACGTTTCTCTTATACTTCTTCTTTTAAAATTTTGTAAAATTTATAGTTTTTAAAGTTAATTTTGGTCGAGAGCTTCATACATCCGCCCTCCGCGTTAGTCAATAATGAATTAATTAGAATTCCAACGGTAATTTATGTAATAAGTGTCAGTTGTCATGGTTACCTTTCAAATTATGCCATTTCTCATTGGTCAGTATCTTATGACATTGTTATATTCTAACGTTTTATTTTGGTTTAAATTTATAAAATTTCTTCAAATTATGATTTCTTTCTTATATGAGTAGTAACATCAATTATATGAACACCATTGTTTTCCTTTTTTGTTAAAGATTATTTTGATATCCCTCATGATTACTTTTGAATAGTTAATAACATTTTCCTTATTTTCTTATTTATATTTCTTATGTAGTTATCTTTAAACTGAATATTATTTATACATTTTTGTACTTGATACACTTATTTAACTGCTTAAACATTTGATATACTCTAATTGATACTGGGTTATTGTTTTATTTTTAAATTTACAGAGTTCCTGCACTAAATGTTAGGCCTAGAGCCTAGACTTCCCCATACTACTATTTAACATTCTTTATAACTCATTAACTTTATATATTGGTCCATTGAACAATTTTTTTTTATAGAAACAGATATTAAAACAATGGTGCTTCTAACAACACACCTCTTATTATGAAAAAACATTTTCTTACCAGGCTCAAACCTGAAATTCAACTTCTAACTGTTTTTGGTTTCTTATTTCTATCTTGCTTATCTTATCAGTTATTAAATTCTATGGTTTTTTAAACAATAACGAAACCCTTGTAATAATAATTTTAAACAGTACCTTACACATTATAATTCACTTACAAATTCTTTCACTAAAATACAGTGTCTGTCTCTCTTATCTTCCACTGTAATAACTTAATGTTCATCTTATTTTTTGGGCATTCTTACTTACTATTACTGAAATTGCTAATGGTACAATTAGTTCATTCTTATTTGATAACATAAAGTTCTATCAAAGGCTGTTTAGCTATACTTACTACAGTCTGCTTCTTAAGTACTTTATACTGTACACTCACTGCACTTTTCCCTTCATAGAAGGTTTCTTTATTTATTAACACTTTCACTTTTATAATATGCTATTTACATAGCTTGTTATCACTTAATTATATTTATCCACTTATTTATATCATTCACTTGATATTTCCTACACTGTTTGTCTAATTATTTTAATATCACATTGATCACTTTTTGTTATTAATTATTGCCTTTATTTGGCTCAATGTAATTTTTTACTTGCTTTGACTATGTTTATAATTAATTGGGTATTGTTATTTTTAGCTTCCTACCCTATATTTATAAATTCATGTTTCTTCTCCTTTCATATAATATACATAATATCTCTATCTTACTTTTTATTGTTTACATGGTTACATTTAATTTATGCCCTAACTATTTTAGTGCATTGTTTTACATACATATATTAGTCATATTTTGGGGATTACAATGATTGTTGTTATACTCTTGGTTACATTTGGTTTCTTGTTCCTTCTTTCTTGTTCCATTCTATTTTTCTCCAATCTATTGGGTCAAGTCATCGACATTTCCTTAGTCAATTGTCATTTCGTAATTTGGTCATTAATCTTTGAGTTATAAGTTTTTTAACATTTCTTCCTACCTTCAGCTTTTTTGTTTATTAATCATTAGTGTATTTTGTGCTATCTTATGTCATGTTACAATATGTATTGATTGAGGCAACAAAGTCATGTTAAGTATTTCTGTCTTGTAGAAAACACACTAGGCCTCCAAAGAAAATTTCAACATCAACGACTTTCTGAAGGATTTTGTAGGTATAAATTTTATATAAAGTATTATCAAGTAATAAATTAATTCTGCAAGTGTATAATTTTATTTTTTATCACTATGTGTATTGTGTGTCAATGTGTGTGTGTGTGTGTGTGTGTGTGGGAGTACATATATGCACGCTCTTTATATAAGAAATAATTTGCTCCAGTGGTGTGCCCAAGCTGCATAGTTGTAAAAATGTTGGCCATCACTGCCATAAATGTTTGACAGCATGGTTACTGCCTTTCTTCAGTGCTAGAGTGAATGTGGTGTAGGTAGGGAGGGGGGTGTTAACACCAAAGCAGGCAGAATTACAATGTCATGCTGTAAGTAAAAAGTGGAGAGAATGCACACACTGATACATCATTGACTGTTAGCCAAACAGCTTCCTGTATGAAAAAAGATCTGAGTCTTTCACATATACATGTTTATTTTAGTTTTCTAAAAATTAAGAGATATAAAATTTCTCTGCGCAAGCTCTGCAGACTCGTTTATCACTACTGAAGAGCAATATGATCTTCCATATTGCTGATGGACAGTCCAATTTTAACATCATCTGCAGACAGTTCCATTCACAACTAAGGACAGATGGTATGTTATTTGTGAAGGTTGTACAAAAGGGAGGTCCTAAATTGGAACCCTGCAGAACTCCAGTATTGATATCATTCTGATTAGACTTCTGATAAACAGATGAAAGTACTGGTACTCCCCAGATCTGTTACAAAGATCAGACACCATAGAACCAAACACCACAACAGTGTTCAGTGTTTCCAGAAACTATTAATGCATTTTCAGAAATATTCAGGGTTAGACCATAAATCCTCTTCAGCTTTCTGAGTGTGATTCTTCTTGCACTGATCCAGTTCCTTTCTGGCCACTTTTCTAAGATAGTCTTTTTCTATACTGGATCTCAAATTTTATATGTGCATTCCTTTCTTTCTTTTTAGAAGGAAATCAGTTCTCAGAGTACCATCTTGGAAGCTTTGATAATTTATTCCTTTTCAATACATTATTATAACATATAGCCTCAATTACTGCAACACAATGAATTCAGCTGCTGAATTAATGACTTATGTTACTGTTCAGAAGAACACTGGATCAATTAAAGTGCAACAGCTGGACAGAAAATTTTCATAATTTTTACCAAGCAAGATGATGGACTTGATGTAATAATAATAACAACAACATTAACTTTCATCAACATAAAGCCACACACAGAAATGTGCAACCTTGCTACAATACAAATGAGTATTGCTGCCGCTTTTAAGTTTGTGGCTTTTTATGAACATGCTTACTCTGAATTTATTACGAATCTCAGAAATTTAAAATTCATTATAGTGATACTTTATTTTTCCCAGAAAATCATTTTCTGAGTGTTTACAAACAGCATTTTTTAATTCTTTAAGGAGTTAAGAAATTGCCAGATCCTTGAGAAATCCTGTCAACTTTTAGTAACTTTCCAATTATATCATTTATGATTCTATCAATCATTACACTGGCTGGATTTATCTGTAAAGCCAACATCCTATATACTCAACACATTTATCACATAATCGCATACTGTCTTGACCCTAACAAACACACAAACAATCATATGTGTTTGTGTGTGTGTGTGTGTATGTGCGCACATGCATATATAAATGTATTTACGTAATACAAATATGGTTTACTTCATGCATACATTTATATCATTGCTGTTATATATGACATTAAGCTAACAGTTCTATTTTCAGTAAAAAAAATTTAAATGTAGTTTTTGTAGTGTAACTTACACTTTCATTAAACCCAGAAAGGTTTAGAAAAGTACAATGTAGGTTAACAGTTAACACCTGTTCTTGACTTTTATAAGGTTTTAGTGAACTGATAGAGCTTCACTAGTTTGCCTGCTTTTGTACTTGTATAACATTTGTGTCTTTATCCACTATTACTCAGGATAGCACAATGAATGAAGGTAAGAAAATTATTATTCTTTGATGCGTTTTTCATGAAAAATGTTAACTTTAATTTTTGTGTTGATGTAGCACATCTTTTATAGTAAAGAATGCTTTTGTTATCTTTATGAATAATTATTATTTAAAGACGATTCATTTAATAGAAATTGTAAGAATATAGACTAATTGAAAACCATCTAATTATATTGATCTAATGTTCACACTTCCTAGGAAGCATTCATAATTAGTTCATACAGCTGATAGCAATACTTATCATTATCATACATGATTAGTACATGTAGTTTCCTCAGAATAATTGTAAAAGTAGCTTAATGGTTTCTGTAGTTCATTTTTTTTGTATTTTGTATTGATCCTATTCGTAAGAAATCTTGCTACCTTCCTAAAGATTTTGTTAGTTCACATGAAACAAAGATTACAGAACAGAATAGTAATTTAAATTATTAAAGTTTATCAGTGTAAATTTTGTTTTATATTATAAACTAGTGTACTTAGATTTCCCAATTTAATATTAATTATATTTTTTCCTTAGAAAGTAGCTATAAAATGTCAGTTAGAAACATTATACAACAGTGTTTAAAGTTGATGATATAATCACAAATAATAAATATTACGTATGTGATTACTTTAATATGTGTATATAAATTAATGTATTTGACTATGATACTTTTGCACTTGTTTTAAAATCAGAGTTGTTTAACACTTTTAAACTTTAAAATCAATTATTTTTAAACCCTTAATTAATTTTTAGTATATCCAGGAGTTGTAAAAACGGGAGGATATCGTTATGAAGATGGGACAAGATATGTTGGTGACTGGAATGAACGTGGGCAAAAACATGGAGTTGGTCACCTTAGTTTCCCTGATGGTACTCAATATCATGGTACCTTTCACAATGGACTTTGTTCAGGACTGGGAGTCATGAATTTTCCAGATGGTGCTAAGTAATAGGCTACTAATTTATCTGATTTATCAAGTTTATATAATTTGATAAGTTCATAATACTAAATATTGCTTGTTATTAAAATTATGTAGGTATTTTATTAACACCTTGTAGTCAATTACAATATATTTTGTTAATTTACATTGTACTCAAGTGAGTTAACCACTGTCATAGTATCTATTTTATAAGAATGACCAGTTTTTATAATACTCAAAATTTAATCTGTTTACCAGTGTCTTAAAAATATTTGTATTTTAATAGGACATGTTGAACTCCCAAAATTATATAAATTATTTCTTTATATTTGAATCTTTATATTATAATTTTCATAGCTTAAATAACATATGATATACTGTGCTGTATAAAAGAAACTATACTGTACCAGCCACTCAACAACAGTAGGCCTACTGTTGTTTAAACTGTTGTAAACTTACAAAAGAAATGTAGTATAATAGAATAATAAGTTTGGGATATCAATAACAAACGTACTAATAAAAATTTAAATAATATTATTTAAAATTTTTGTGATGGCCTCCCCTTATAGCCACCCAAACCTTCTTGAAGAATTCTATCTAACGGGGAAACAGAATGACTTTATTCTGATTTGAAGAGAGTACATCGAACTGTGTAAATACCTTCATGCATGTGCTCTACCTAACTGGGATGTACACATTTCAGGGGTAATGTCATCAGAGGCGGCTCACTCATAAGGGCACATGGTCACGTGCCCCACCAGAAAATCACGATATAAATAAATATTGTAGAAACGTCCTCGTTTCAAATGATAGCAATAGTTTGTAACAGTGAGAAATCTGGAGAAATGTGGCAACGCGAAAACAAATGTGGCAACATAGCGATGGTCACAGAGATGTTGTGACCCAATAGTATTACTCCCTTCCACTTCTCAACTCTCTTGTGGTGGGAGAGCGTAATGCTAAATTCCCATAGCGTTCGGTCACACTAGACTATGTGACCATAGACCAAAAATTAACAGTCTTCAAGTAGTAAACTCTGAATCCTGTAGGTGCGCCACATTACTGCAACTAACGGATATGAATTGGAGCTATTTAGTAGACTATTACATTTTACGGCCATCTGAGCTGTCCTATAGGCTAATACTAATAATTACTGTTACTTTCTTAGTATATATTGTTATGAAATAATGTTATTATAATGTTTCTATCATGAATATGATTATAATAATTTTTGCGATTTTATATAATTTTAAATTATATTCTCATTGAAGGAAATATTAAAATAGAATGTGTACCTAGAACGGTTATGTTATGTGCTACACGATAATTGAGGTGGCAGTGCTTATAGTAATTGTATAAATTATAGTGTTACAAGTGATTTTCAGTAATCAGTGTTACGCACGCGTGTAAATAACAGTGTTGAAAATATTCAAGTGTCGGTATTTTGTGTGCTTGTGTAAATCTCTGAGACAAAATAAATGATGTCAAGTATTTACAGAGTAAAAATTTGTGCTATGAAGATAGGTTAATAGCAAATTCAGTTGGGTCCACCAAGACCGCAGTTGTCTATCAACCAAGTGTTTAAGGACAAAAGCAGAACCTATAATAGAACTTTCAATACCACAGTGTACGAAAAATGGGAATGGATGTGCAGATGCCCCACAATCAATGCTTTATCAATGCTTTGCTTGTCTTCTGTTTGGCGGTGAAGACACATGGACTAAGTCAGGCGTTAAAGATCTGAAACATTTACCAGAAAAGAGTAAGAAGCATTCGCTGTCTAAATGTCATTTAGACAATGAAATGAGTTTAGCTGTGCTAGGTATTGTAAATATTAGGTTGAAACTCGGTGATGGTTACAGAATTTCTGTTCATAAACATAACAAACTTGTAGACAAGAACAGATACATCTTGTCTCGGTTAATTGATGTGATTAAATTTTGTGGGGAATTTGAATTAGCTTTACATGGCCACGATGAAACGGAAGAAGCAGACAACAACCCAGGGATTTTTAAAAGACTAATCAATTATACTGCAGCACTTGACAGTGATTTGAAAGATCATTTAGAAAAATCAACAGTGTTTAAAGGAACCTCGAAAACAATTCAGAACGAACTTTTAGATGCCATTTTGTCAGTGTGTCGAAAAAATATTGTGACTGAAATTTCTACGATAGACTTCATATCACTTCAGGCTGATGAAACAACTGACAGTTCGTGCAAAACACAGATGGCACTGATTTTGAGATATCTCATTGAAGGGAGAATAATTGAAAGGTTTTGGGGTTTTTTTGAAGTCCCTTTTGATAAAAGTGCTCGAAGTTTAGCCTCGACAATTTTAGGACAGTTGGGAGAAATAGGAGTAGACAAGTCCCCGGAAAAACTAATTTGTCACACTTACGATGGTGCATCTTTTATGAGTGGTCAGAAAGGAGGGGTCCAGTGTTTGGTTAAAGAGAAGTATCCAAATGCAAATTTTATTCATTGTTATGCCCATCAAGGGAATCTGATTCTTCAAAACTCAACATCGTCTGCCTCCCAGAGTAGAATATTTTTTCAAAACCTGCAAGGAATAGGACCATATTTTTCAAGATCTCCAAAGAGGATGGATTATTTAGTAGAAATTGTAAAAAAAAAAATTGGGTCTGTGCCTCCTACAAGATGGTACTTTCAACACAGGGCTGTTAATACTGTGTTTAACATAAAGATAATCTAATAAAATGTTTTGAACACATTAGGGACATAGAGATTTCTGACAAAAGTGCTTCTAGCCAGGCTGCAGGATTTGTACGAACTTTGAGGGATCCTCAGTTCATTTTCTGGTTGACTTTTTTCCACAAAATTATGCCTCATGTGGCGATTTTCTTTGATTGCATTCAACAAAGAAACATTGATGCAATAAAAATGAGAACATTTGTTAAAAATTTTGTGAGTGCAGTGGTTAATATTCATAAGACCTATGAAGACAGTGAAGTGTCTGTAAGTGAGCCTGTGACTAAGAGACAGTGTGTTGAACAATTAAGTAATAGGAGCAACCGTGTGGCCGCTTTGGAAGTATGTGATATGATTGTGAACAATATTAATGAAAGATTTCAATTTTCAGATCATTTATGTGTTTCCAAATTGTTTTTAGTTGAAAAGTTCCCACAGTACTGTGTTGAGTTCCGGAAAATGATTTTCAGACTACAATTAAATTTTATCCCACAATAAATGGTCCGAAACTGAGAACCGCACTAGAAGTATTATACAGTCATGTAGATTTACGTATTGCTTCTGGTGCAACACCCTTATTACAGTTTTTCCTTGATAATAACATGTTTCGTACCTTCTCAGAGTGTGTGACTATTTTAAAGATAATTGTTACCATACCGATGACAACTGTTGAAAGTGAAAGGTGCTTTTCTACATTGAAAAGAATAAAAACATTTTAAAGAAATTCCATGGGCACTGATAGACTGAATGCATTAGCTATGCTATCCACAGAAAAAAAATGATTCATGGAATTCAAGATTTCAACAAACAAGTGATAGAGGAATTCGCTACATCTAAAAACAGGAGAATGGAATTGTTATACAAAAAGTGAAATACCAGGTAAGACATTCTATATTTTTTTACCTAAGTACTAATTACCGCGAATGGTGTCCCACCTTAGATCCTCCCCACTGTGTGCCCCTCCCATTTCATTACTCACGAGCCGCCACTGAATGTCATTACTATAGAGGAAAGAGAGATATTCTACAACCATATAAAACACAATAAGTAACATGAATTTATACACATACACATTTCTAAAAATGAGTAGATGTCCTAGTCAAATTCTTGCTCTAGTATCTTCATAACGTTTTTCCTAAAGGCATTAATATTCTGATTGAAACAGTCAGTGTCTTCACTGTCACACACTCTATTATTTTGATGGCTCTCGCTAATGGACCCAACACACTCTGCTGCAAGTATGCCACAATGCACGGTAGAGAGATACACCTTCTGTGTCTTATGTAAGACAATCTGTAATCAATATGCAAGACATTTATCTCAATAAGGCCATGAATACTCTTATACATAAATAACAACAACAACAGCAACCACTATAATAATAAATAAGAACAAAAAAGATAATTGTGGAACCTTGAGTAACAGAAATCATACCACTTCATGTGTTTTTGGTGTGACTGGTTTATGTTAATTTTATAACATTTTAAGTGAAACTAGAAAACAATGGTCATTAAGAAGGGCATTCAAGAAGGACAAAACAGCATAGTATCCTAACAAATATCAAATTAATTTTACAGCTCATTTAGTGGTCACGACATGACTATCTTTTCAGACTTTGGCATTTTGGGGATTTCAGTTTGAAGACCTTGAACAATCCTCATGAATAATTAAACATATGGATCTCGATCTTTAATTAGAAGGATCAGTAGTTTCAAAAACATTCATCAGCAGGGTAATGAATACCCAACTGTTCCATCAAGATGTGCTAAGTGTTGGGTTTACAGCTACAAACTGAAGATAAAACAGAGTCATTTGAATGGAAGTACACAATAACCTAAGGCATAAGAAGGTACAACAAATCAGCACTGCAAAGACGATGTTGATTTTTTATTATATTAAGAGGGTTATGATCTTTTTGAATAAATTCCCCTTTGTAGTTTGTAGTCACACACTCAGATGACAAACTGTTGTATGACCACAACTGACTCCCCTTCACCAAAAAACATTACTGCCACTTTACTTTCAAAACTACGTATTTAATAGCCAACTCCATGATTCTCATCCCACACCAGATCTCATCTGTAATCATCAAATGTAACATTAGTGACTTTCTTAATTTTCCCAAAATAAAATTAAAGCTTAGTTGAATTGGAGGCAATCTAAAACAAAAATATTTCTGTACAATGTTTGAAGCATAACCAAAGTGGTAGGATCACTGAATGGTGGAACTGAAAGAAGTATTTAAATCAGTAAAATTTGTAAATGTTTATAAGCTTGTCTGATTTTTTCCAGTACCACTGTTTGCTTGTGAAGTTCTTAAACAGGTTATTATTAGTCAGAGAAAATGTTATAAATTTATTCTTATCACAAAGTATTTCACAACTTTTCTAAAGTAATAAATGCTGTTTCTTAAATACAGGGTCCACCAGTGAAGCGGGAAATTTTGAAAGTCCAATAGTTCATTTTCTGCTCACGAGAGGGCGTGGAGGTTTTCGATTGTTGTTTTACATTTAATGCCATTTGTTATTATATGTTTTAAAACATGGAGCAGTGGTCCGGTGCACAGCGTGCTTTCTGCGTAAAATCGTTTTATAAGAATGGTGACTGTGTGACTTCTGTACAACGATTGTTTCGTAATCATTTCAATATTCCACGACATGGAAGAGTGCCGTCCGCTCATGCAATTATGTCATGGGTGAAAAAGTTTGAAGAAACTGGTTCCACATTAAACTTAAAGCATAGAGGAGCAACAAGGTCTGTAAGAACAGAGGAAAACATTGAAAGAGTTCGAGTAGCATTGACGCGTAGTCCACAACGTTCTGCAATGAAACATGCATCCGCACTAAACATTAGTGACATATCGTTACGACGAATTTTGCATAAAGACTTATCTTTTCATCCTTACAAAATTCAAGTAATCCAGGAGTTGAAAGATGGCGATATGCTGGCTCGCAGAATTTTCAGCGAAGAAATACTGCGACATATAAATGATGATGAAAACTTTATTTACCACATGTTTATGTCAGACGAAGCACATTTTCACTTGAATGGATATGTAAACAAACAAAATAGTCGATATTGGAATGATGAAAACCCAGGTGAGTTGCATGAAAAGCCATTACGTAGTCCGAAAGTTACGGTGTGGTGTGCAGTTTCATCATCTGGCATTATTGGGCCATATTTTTTCCAAGACGATAGAGGAAACACCACAACTGTCAATCCAGACCGCTACACACACATGGTCAGAACATTTTTGATGCAACAGCTCCCTAGGTTTCCGGAAATTAATTTTTTCCAGCAGGATGGACACAAGTCATACTGCTCTTGTGTCCATGGCTGCTTTAAGAGAACTCTTCCCGGACGGACTCATATCCAGATATGGCGACATCTCGTGGCCTGCAAGATCCCCAGATTTGTCCGCATGCGACTTTTTTCTTTGGGGATTTCTGAAGAGCAGGGTGTACATTGATAGACCGCACACCATACCAGAATTAAAAATGAATGTCAGACAAGAAATTGCACAGATTCAACCTGACCTGCTTCGTCGAGTGATGGAAAATTTTCGAACAAGATTAGAAGAATGTTTACACAGAAATGGCTCTCACTTGAGCGGCGTTATTTTTAAAAAGTAAAATAATGACATACTTTACTCAACTAAAATCTGTAAAAAAAATTCTGATAATAAATGTTTCATGAAAGAATTGGGTACTTTAAATTTTCCCACTTCACTGGCGGACCCTGTATAAGTGAAACTAGTTTCATGAAGCTTCATGAGGTTTTTATATAGGTATCGTGTAAAAGTAATTTTTTATAGTAGAATATGTTAGAAAATTTTTATGAACCATTGCTGATCCTTTAGATGTAGTCATGGTGGGCCTGGTCCTCCCCCCCAAAATTTTCTTAATGTAATAATATAATGTGCATAGTTACAGTGTGTATGCCACACACCCTTGTTGCTAAAGCATGTGGTATAGCTTGTAATTCTAAGATATAGAAAAATCTTATGGAATGGACCACCCTCGCCCCCCACCTTTGAAATTGTGAATGTAGTGTCACTTAACTGAAATCACTCACTTTTTATAATAAGATGACTAAAACTACTACATATTTTCAGGTATGAGGGAGAATTAATGCAAGGATGGTTTCATGGCCATGGGGTATTTTGGAGATCAGATGGCATGAAATTTGAGGGTGAATTCAGAGGAGGACGCATTTGGGGCTTAGGTAATTATCAGTATTTTTTTTCTAATAAGAATTGTTTGTTTCCACCTTTAACAGATACAGATAGTTTAAAAATGTTAATAATATTAAATTAAAATGTTTAGAGTAGTTATATACTGCATACTTAAAAATATCATTTCACTCTTAAGTCTTCTACAATGTCTCCAATTAATCTTCCTCTTTTTTCTTTTTTAATAATTGGATCTTCCTTGTTGTATACTCTTTTACATTAAAAAGAAGATTCCTGCAGCTTTTAATAAATAAGGATTAACGAATAAATAAATTTTCCTCTCTCTGTGTGTGTGTGTGTGTGTGTGTGTGTGTGTGTGTGTATGTGTGTGTGTGTGTGTGTGTGTGTGTGTGTGTGTGTGTGTGTGTGTGTGTGTGTGTGTGTGTGTGTGTGTAAGAGAGAGAGAGAGAGAGAGAGAGAGAGAGAGAGAGAGAGAGAGAGAGAGAGAGAGAGAGAGAGAGATACTCTGTGTCTGTATATGAACTGAACTAGATGTGTGTAAAGACATTTGTGATAGTTGATTTATTTTGTCAGTGTTAGTTACTGAAAATAATTCTTGATCATAACATACGTTTCATCCCTAATGTTTTAAATCACAGTTTAAATTACAATCCATTCTGGACATTTGAGGGTACTGTGTAAGTGTGATTCATTTTTTAAATTTCTGGATGATCTTTAAAAGCTCTTCACATGTGCAGTAACTTAGGACAATGCATATTTACTTACTGTCTCTTCAATGTCTTTATGCCTATTTAAATTTATAAAAGTTAACAAACTGTATGGTGCTATAATCTTGTCATGTAATTTCTCTCTGCTGAGCTCTGAGTAAATTATAATATACATTTGTCCAGGCAGTTTTAAGCAATTACCAGTAAATAAATGTATTAATGAGTATAATAAGTACAATTTAAAGTATAATTATATGTTATTTAGGTATGGTGACATTTAGTGATGGAAGTCATGGGTTTCCGAGGAACGAAGGCTTCTTCCAGGACTGTAGACTTGTTCGTAAGAAGCGTTGTCCTGAAGTTTTTCAGAAAGCCCAGAAAGTAGCACTTTTGGCCAGAGCTCAGTGTGACAAAGAGTGATTATATTATACACATGTGTATGTGTGTGTGTGAGTTTACCATACATGTGGGTCTTAAATCATTTGATAAAAACATGTTTTTTGATCATTTTTAGTTATGAAAGGTTTTATGAGGTTTTGTCTCTGACTGCGAAATATTTGAAATGATTCATTTATGGGCACGTATAGGCCAATACAAAATAGTTACTGCACACATAATGAATATTAATATGTGTAGAATATAATAACTACATTTTATTAACATAAGAATAATAATGTATATGTGGGAGTTATTATTATTATATTACTTTGTATGTAGGCCTAATATATACATACATACACATTCACACAAAGCACTCATTGTAATTCTAAATGTTTTAGCCTTATAGGTGTGATAATTATTTTTGTAGTGTACATGTATAGTTCCTGATGATGGCAATGAATTTTGTCAAAACATCTACACAAAATGTTGTAAAAAGTGTGTAATTAATGACTGACTCTCATAAAACCTTTCGATATTGTTAATTTACTGTTACCACTTAAGCATAAATTGTAGTGCAATTACATCTTCACACATGTATACATATAGTTACATTATTATGATTAACTAACGATTTATGAAATATTCAGTATTGTTCTTTAATAAAACTAATTCAGTGTTAAACATATAGATCAAATTCATTGTGTTCTTAAAACGAAAAATCTCTGATTTTAATTTTTCAATCAGCTATTCATCAGAGTTTCGGATAATTTTGAAGTCTATTCTGCTTGAGGACAGAACCAATGTGAGGACTACTTGACTTTAAATTTGTCAATTTTTTTTCTTTATAACACTTAAGTTGACAAATAAAGTACTGAAAATAAAATACTGTGGCTGTGTTTCCATATTGTTTTATTGAATTAATTATTCCATGACTTCTATTTAAATAAAACAGGATAAAAATACATGTGTGTGCGTGTGTACACATTTGTGTGAATGTACATCTGAAGGTTTTTTTATGGCCAACCTATGTAATTAGCCCTTCTAAGGGTATCTTGTCATTGGGCGATGTATAAGGAAAATGAAGTAAGAGTTATAATGGAAATGATGGCATTGAAGGAGAGTGTAGGTGAAATAGTCAGGAAGGACAAGTGGATCTAGCATAAGTTAATGTTCACTAGTAAGTTGGTATGCCCTACAGAGTTAAGTGAGATGAAGGGGAAAAAGGGAAAAGAAAGGTTCTTTGTGAAGTTTGCCAAATTGTTGAAGCGTGTGCTGGGCCAAATGTACAATGCAGTAGGAACTGATTTATTACAAAAGAAGACAATGCAATGAATGAGCTACAGTTGATGTGTGGATAATTATTGGTTGTGAAACTACAGGATAAGATACAGAGATGAAAACTGAAACAAGGACTGCAAAGTTCTCATATAGGTTTCCACGGCCGGTGTCCATTATGTTTTTAAAATCTTCTTCCGGTATGGACCACATCAAAAATGTCTTGTATGACAATGTTTCACTCATATCACTTAGACCTGAGGATACTCATTGTAATATGAGTGAAACGTCATGCAAGACATTTTTGACGCGGTCCATACCGGAAGAAGATTTTAAAAACATAAAGGACTGCAAAGGTTTTGGACAAAACAATGGAGCAGAATTGGCGGGGGTGGAGTCATAAGTTATGTTATAAAATGAGAGGTTATGTCAAAGAAATGATGAGTGTTGATTGTTGTTGGTAGTAGGGGAGTATAACTGAACCTAGAATGACATGAAAAGTGTGTAGAAATATGGAGACAGTAAATTACAGGAATATTGTAGAAATATGGAGAGGCCAGATGAGTACAGGAAAATGGAAAACAAACCTCCAATACCATTAACGTTATGTAAAAAGAAAAAATAATTATAAGTGACCTAAAAGGTGTTGGTTTTTCTGAGATGGTTTCTGTTACTATATGGACAAATGATTATTCTTTTGATTTTGTTGTTTTTATTGAATTAATATGGTAAAATATGGCTCTAGTGTGTTCATACCAGATTTAAAAATTGAATATCTCATTCCACTGTTGGCATCATCGAGCCTGGAAACAGAATTACTGGCCATCTACACAGCTTTACAGTTCTGCACTGAATTAGAGGCCATGCGGGTTTGCATTTTTACTGATTCCAAGTCATCATTGCAGGCGATTGCATCTTATGGACCAACACATTATTTTCACTATATACACAGCATTCAACACTTACTTCAAGGCTTAAAGAAAGAAATATGCTTCCAGTGGATTCCGGGTCATATAGACATAATGGGGAATGAGAGAGCAGATGAACTCACAAAGTTGGCGGCTAGTATGGAACCTAAACCACAAAAGGTGGAAATTCTTACATCCAGCATAGACTACATCAAGCAAACATATAAAGACGTGTGGACACATGAATGGAAAACATCGTCAGTCGCACGAAAACTTTACGAGATTCAACAAACACCCAGTGATCTCGAGACGTATAAAAATACCAACAGCCAAATCCAGACTTTCATTTCTAGAGCCAGAACAGGGCACATAATCACAGAACACTACCTTCACCGATTCAACCTGACTGAGTCCCCCTTGTGCAGGAGGTGTGGCACTGGGATTGAGATACTGCAACACATACTCCTGGAATGTACGCATCACCAGACATGCAAGAAAATAAGGGTGAAGGAGCAACTTAGTAAATTGGACCAAGACACAAAAATGAAAACAATTTTGAGAGATAAAAAACTACTGGTTCTGGCTGCTCAAGTGTACGAGGTGCATCGTGCCATCGATTGCGGATGAATTGGACGCACGTACCAAGAAGGAAGGAATATGGTAAAGACAAGAAAAACTGTAAACTACTACATTTTTAACATTTTTGGCTGCCACTTTGAAACTATAAGAGATATTGACATACATTCTTAATAAATGCTGAGTTTCAAAAACTGCTTATCTGAAAATATTGGAACTTTACAAAACCACTTTAGTTTTTTAAAAGAGTGTTCTGTTATTTTGTGTCACTTTCTGACATAACTACTTGGTATACATTACAAATGAAAATATTATTCATTCATTATTTTTGTGTATAGACTTTAGCAATGTATTAATTTTTTTGTTGATCGAGCATATCCCCTAGCACTACCATGTCTACACCTACAGTAAGGTCATATCGTACTTGTTTTTATTTCTGCTATGTGGTGTCTAGTGTTTGGGGCAAACGTAAACACACAGCTATTGTACAACAGCCAGATTCCCAACAGTTATAATTCATTATAAGTTTTCATGTGTCCTAAAAATATACAGCTTTGAGAAACATAGCTACAATATGGAAATAAATAAAAACGAAGAATTATTTTTAACGATATGCATCTTTATCTTCACTAAAAACAGAATGTAAAGGTGCGTTTAGATCTTTCTAAAAATACCACCAGATGTGAATCTAATATGTTTTTAGGACAGACTTGTGAACAGTTAAGATGTTCTTTGTGTTCTTTGGTTAGAGTATCACTTGCTGGTAGGCCAGTATTTTACAGACAGAAAAGAGAGGAAAGTGACAAGAGAGAGAGAGAGAGAGAGAGAGAGAGATATGGGGGGATGACATTTAAAACTGGCTTTCCACTGGCTTACAGTGAAAATATATTCATGTTACATCATATTAAATCGTAGATTTGCCATCTACTTTAATTATTTTGTTTTCTCATTATGATCGCTTGAATATATCTTCCAACAATGAAAACATTCTTTGTGACAACTACTTTCCTGTTGCACTCTTTTTCTGCCAATACTTCGGTACTTCTCTTGGTACTGTAGATAGTATGATTTGAGGTATTTTGGACAGAAGCTGCAAATATTCTGTTCCTATCCCTTGTTCTTCTAACACATTCACTGTAGCTTTTGTACAGAATAAATCTAAGTTTTATTTGTTATTGATAGATACCATACAAAATAGATTTTCATACTTATTTCAGCATTCTTTAAACATGTATATTGTAACGCAACAGAAATGCTGGCATCCATGTTACATAAATATTATATTAACAAAATAATAAGCAAGTCAATATCTAACCCCATGATAAAACAAAAGTCTAATAATTACATTTATAATTATAGATAAAGATAAATAAGGATGCAAGGTAGAAATAACGAGAATAAACAAACCTGTAAGTTAGATAATAGTTAATGATCTATGTTCAGTGAAAAGTAAATCAATATGATACTGATGAGAAGTGTAAGAAGTAGAATAGTACAGAAATTGTCAAAGTAAATGACCATGAAAGTAAACAAAAATGAAACAATAATTTACCTTATAGCAATAGCAAGTAAGGATTCTGAATTAAATGATATTATTTTGTGACAACGAATGTTATGATAAAGTTTATGTTATGTTATACTAATTACTTGTTGAGTTAATGAAAGGTAATGAAACAAGCTGTATTATTCAATTACTGTTGTAGAATGATGTGGGAAGCAGCTAGTTAGCGTTAATAGATTTCAATTTTCTTATATGTGATCCATAGATCAAGATAAAATTGTCATTAGATATGAAAAGAATAATTGTTTATGTAAATATTAATAGTTAAGATTTGATTATATGTATGAATTTATGTAAAAGGGCTATAGTTGTTCACCAGTTATAAACACAGGTAGGTCCGTATACAATAAAAGGCCTAACAGCCAAAAACACTATATAACCACTCATAACATAAAGGTTAGGTACATAAATTAATAATAATTAATGAATACGGTTCGAAGAGCTAGGAAAAAACATTAAATTAGTAATGATATATAATAAACCATATCAATTTATACAAATTATGATAATGCCACAATGCCATGATATCGATTGATAACGTTTGATATCGAAAAAGTAGTAAATATAAAAGAAACAGGCTCATATCAAAAAACCAGCAGAATATGTGTAGAAAATAATAGACCAACTATCGGTAAAGTTATATTCCGATATGATAGAAAATTAATAAGGAATAGACAAAAAATATATGAAATAAACACTATATACAAAACATGTAGAAGGAAGAAAAATAATGGGTTGCTATGGACTACAGGAAATGAAGAGTTGTTGATTTTCAATTATTGCCTTTTATGATCTGAATGGGATGAGATTAAAAAACCTAAGAAATATCTAATATAATCAGAATATACTAAAGTATTTGATACTCTTATAATACACCAAAATACTAAAGATAATATTATTGACTCTTGCCAGTACAGTTTAACCAAACGAGGCTATAGTATGATAGCACAATAAAAAATAAATAACTGGGTTCTACAAGGAAGGACTTGGATTGTCCCATATCCGAAAGGAGTTGACGATATATTAAACCCAATATAAAGAGTTAACTGCATCACAACCAATAATATACACTACACTGGAACTCATAACCTTTCAAATACACGGAACATCACTAATTGCTTCAACCGAGAGAAGAACGTATTTGGATCCAGAAATTGCAGAAGGAGCATCAATCGGGCTGCAAATCAATCCAGAGAGCTGTATTTCCGAGGTGGACAGGACAAGAATTCCATTTTATTAAACCGAAGAAAGAATATCGTACGGCATACTCATCCAGAACAGTAAAGTTATCAAACAACCGCCTACACGATTCGCTTCGTTCCAGTCTGGTAAATTATTATTGTGTAAATCATATTAACTACACAACACTTCAAACTTGTAAATCTTGCATTCTTATCTATGTATTTTTAATCTTCCCCACAGTTACAAGAACCTTCACACCCTGAATTAAGTTAATTACAAACTAAAACACATTATATAACCGAATCTAAATAAAGTATAGGACTGATCAATAATCGATTCACGCAATCTATAGCCTTTGTGTATGCCAGTTGGAACATATCTTATTCAATGTTGAAGAAGTAAACAAATAAAGAACCTTTGTATAGTTGCAAAATCTTGTCATTTGGAGTATTATTTAATGAGTTGGGAATAAAAAAGTAACTGACTAAGTATAGAATAATTGGTTAACCTAAACCGTGAATTAACCTCTAAGTTTCGTTGCCCCAGTACTACAGCGCTTATAGCGGAATTCTCCGACACCAAAGAGAGAGCGTTAAAATACAAAATTATACATAATTCTCTTCAAGGTATAATAGGGTTGAACGAAATTACAGAATAACACATTAATTATTTAAGTTTCAAGTACACTAACACTGATATTCTTTAGAAAGATAAGTTAATATTAGTTAATTAAATCACTATATCCCACAACTCTAAATATCTCAGATATTTGAAAAATTGAAGTAAATTAAAACGACCTAAGAGAGTAAAGACAGGGGAACATACCCGTTCATAGCAACGAATTGGCTTATATTGTGTGACACATTTGAAGACGCAAGTCATCTTATAACAATATACAAAGTATAAGCTGAAAGACAAAGACAGTAATCCATCTATTCAGATGGTTCTGTACAAATGTTCTGCACTTAATTAGACTTACAAATGTGAATAAATAAAGAAGGCAAATTTATGGGAGACTTTAATAAACAGCAAGAAGATGAAGACCATAGTGGTTTGTGAGATATTATGGTTTTGAGGAGAGAAGTAAAAGAATGACCAGGTGGAGTGGTGATATTTAAATAAGTTTTATATTTACCATATATGGTAATATAATGGTCGGACAAGTATTAAGAAAGTTCAGGACGCCCAGTCTCTTTCACTATTGATGCCATTATTGAAAAGTTTATGCCATGATTCAGACCAACCGAAGAGTGACTATCAGATTTGTAATGTTGTTATAATAAATTATAAAAATTGTTTTCGGATACTTATTGACTTACCCTCATAAAATTTAATAATCCTTTTTTACATGTGAGTGGAGAGAAAGACCCTTTTGAAAGACCTAACAATGGCTGGACAGCTGTTTTCTTTCATATTTTTTTCAGCTACCCCATTCTACATGCTACCTCCCCTACTTCTCCTTCATAAAATGAACATTCTAAGCCCACACAGAAATTTCTAACCCCCAATGGAAATTTCTGACCTACTAACTCCTGTCCCCACTGTCATGGCCTTTCATCACATTCCTCAAAATATTAAAACAAATTTGAGGAATGTCCTTGCTTGCTTGGCTCAAACAGTTCTCATTAACCATGATAAAAGACGCGTCCTTGAATTTGCATTGTCTAATCTTAGCCTTATGCTGCCCACTTTTACTCCAAATTGTGGCAGAACCAGCTGTAATATAAAGCAACTTCAAATAAGAACTTACATTCATACATTTTTGCACATTTCCACTGATGAATGTCACTGACTCAGAAATAAAAAACTCTCAGAGTGACTTTCTCATGACACAACTTTAAAATATTTAAAGTATTTTAATTTTGTAATTTAAATTTATGTTAAGGGGATGTAACTATAATTTTTAAACAATACTAATGCCTTATTCTTTCTGTTATAATGTATGAACGTTCAAGGTTTTACCACAATTATAAGGGAAAGCTGATGCCTTCTTGACCTGATATGTACTGACATCAAAGTACATTTGAAGCTCATACATTTGAATATTTCACATTTTCATTGCTGACTCTATAGTTCTGTGACTAACTAATAAGGTGGATCTGGTTTCAGTCCCTTGCATACAGTTAACAGGAATGTCATCTATCTTATTCTGTGTCCACTAGATAATACATTGTCATTGTTGCCTTAATTTAGGGAAGGTTAAAGAAACAGTTGATTACAAATTCATTGTTTTCATTACTTTTTGAAGACCTATGAAATGTCTTTTATTTTGCATGATTTAGGGAGTAAATATAATGTTCTTATTCACTCATGCACATAGGTGTGCATGGTCACCAGTGGCGGCTCGTGGTTCTGACAGTTGGGGGTTCAATATCTGAATGTTTCTACCAAGATATGAGCAATTATCCCATTTCAAATAACACATGGGGTGGGTCACAACATGAAGACATAATTATTGACAACTTTTAGTAGGCCTAATATTAAGTTGTGTTTATGCTATTTGCAAATTATTCTAAAAATGTATATTTAAAATAAAAGGATAGTTAAATATTTCTGCTTAATATTTAAAACAGGAAGTGGCCTACCAAGTTCCTTAATTTTGCATTTATCTTTAATAGAAAGAGAAGAAAAAATTGTTTTAAAATAGATTGAACACTTCATTTTACCAAATCAATGAGCTGAACACAAAACTAAAAAATACACTTAACACACAAAATTACCAGCAAACACTTTGAAGGTTATACATGCTTCGGTCAGCTTAACATTACTATAATCATTTAATGACTACATTAAACACACTTTATTTTCGGAATACAAATACTTCACTATTTTTGTTGATTTTAAGACTTTACTGCACACATTTTCATTGCATTCTAAATGAAATAGAGAAATCTCACAAAAAACTTAAGGTAAATGGACAAATCATGTGGTAAAAATCATACTAATAGCGAATGGCGGTATTATGAAAACCGCCCCATCACATTAACAAGTGCTTGCTGCAAGGTTGCCGAAAGAATGGTCGTGCGGCGTCTGAACCAGTTCTTTGAAATGAATGCGGTTATTGATGAATGCCAAGCAGGTTTCCAAGTTTCCAAGTGATGCACCATGGACCAAGTCGTCTACTTTCCACAAAGTGTTAAGGATGGGTACCACAAGAAAATGTCCTCCCTGGCAGTAATGGTTGACCTAAAAAACGCGTACGACACAGTCTGGAGACCCATGTTGCTTCACAAACTTGCTTTGAGTGGCGTCGCAGGTAACCTTTTTAACTGGATAGCGGCCTTCCTGACACAAGATAAATTTGTGTCCGCTATAATGATTGCCTTTCAGAGTACCGAATTCAACGCCAAGGGCTACCCCAAGGTGCCGTTATCAGTTGCAGCCTATTTAACCTTATGGTCAATGACATTCTGGTGGCTGTTCGGTGTGTGCCGGGAGTACAAGCGCTCCTGTATGCCGATGACTTTATCATCTGGGCAACTAGCAGCCATATCATGGGTCTTGAAGCAACTATTAATAGTGCACTTGTTAAACTAGAAGAGTGGGCCAAACTAAATGCCATGACGGTAAATACCACCAAGACGACATACCAACTTTTCTCTCTATCAACAAGGCGGCCTACGGTCAATCTGCGCTACTGTGGATCGGAACTCGAAGAAGTAAACATATCTAAATACCTGGGTGTTAATATAGACACCAGAATGACGTGGAAGCACCATATAGAATAGTCCGCGAACAGTGCGTCTAGGCGCTGCCGGCTACTTAAACGACTCACTGTGACTACATGGGGAGCAAATCAAGATGTTCTGACAACTGCATATAAGAGCTACATTCGGCCGCTATTGGAATATGGCGCAGAAGCAACTATTACTGCCTCCAATGCAGCACGCCAGAAACTGCACTTGGTCCAAAATGCAGTTCTTAGAACGATAACTGGTGCGCCGAAATCAACTCCTATACTTGCCATGGAGTCACAACTGCAAGTCGAACCTATCCAAGTAAGACGGGAAAAGCTGTGCCTCATATCCTGGGAGAGATGTAAAAGAGCCTACCAACAACGGCGGAATAACTATAAAACAGCGACAGAAAGGCTGAAAACTCAGAAATGCCCGATAGCGATCTATGAAGAACTCCAACGCAAATATGACATTGAACCAAATGAGGCAGCACCATTTATACATCACCGTGAATTCTTTAGCCAACTCCCAAATGCTAACCTGAAACTCTTCGACCATAATAAGACAAAAACAGAGTCGAATGAAGCCGAGCTTCGTCAGGCAGCCTTACACACTGTACAAAAACGTTTTCCCGCTGAGCAGTGGATACGAATCTACACAGACGGATCCTCTATACCATCTACAGGGGCAACAGGGGCTGGTTTCTACAGCTCTCTATTTGAAGGCCACCTCACTGTAGGAGGCCGGCTAAGCAACTATGACGGAGAGGTAGCAGCCATAAAGGCAGCATCTATTGAGCTTGCCAAGATCTCACCACCTAACAAAGCCGTCTTCCTCATTGATTCGACTGCAGCGATTCAAAACGTGACCTCAAATGGTGACACAAACTGCTCCCTGACAATTGAGTGTAGGCGAGAACTGCAGAACCTTGTACAATTAGGCTGGCAGATTGAACTGCAATGGGTACCCAGCCATGTCAACATCATGGGAAATGAAAAAGCCGACATCCTCGCCAAAATGGGCGCAGCACTACCTCAGCCGGAGACCCCCAGCTCATATGCATCTGCGAAAGCAAGAATAAACTCCTCAATAAGCCTATGGCTAAAAGAAAAACAATTAAGAGCCTATGTGGGAAAAAGATGGGCAACATTGGTTACGGACGGCCCCATCAACAGTACTCTACCCCGAGCAACTAGTGTTGCTTTTTTTAGAACAACAACCGGTCATGACTACCTGGCCTCCCACCTGCACCGCATTGGCGTGTTGTCGTCTCCTGAATGTGTTCTCTGTGGATACGCTTCCATGAATGCGGATCACCTAATTGCATGTCCAGCCTTGATCTCAGACACGCAAGTCCAAGATGAAGATGGTACGGCAAGGCTCTCACGTCTCTACTGGTCAGCGCGCCGCCTAATGGCCCAACAGCCAAGGGTGGGCGTTGGCTAGTAAGTAAGTAAGGTATTATGAAAATGTTAAAATTCCCGGTCAGTGCGGTTCGGCCCTTGTCGGAATTACTCATCTCTGTTGCCAACACTCGGCTTTAGCGATAGTTGAATGTAATTCTGTGTATACTGATTTCCCCCTCCAAAGCTGTTGCTGAGAGCTACTTTGAACCTCAACCAATAATAGCGAGCAATTTGCTTATTACGCGAATCCATTACTGTTCAGTCAACAAGATTATTCTTGCAAATCTTGTTATTTAAATATGAAACCATCAGTGGCGACAGGTTTTGAAAAAAAGTGGGGGTGCTCTAACTCACAGTCCACAACCGGGGGGGGGGGGGGGGTCCGGTTGAATTTTGAAAAATTGACTCTCTTGAAAATGCAATTTTAGGTCTTTTTGAATGAACAACACTTGATGGTAAACATAAAATATCGTTTTACTAGGTGCTTTTCCCCAATAATGAATGAGTACAAAAGCTAATCCACATAAAAGGTATACAGTTGTTTTCTTTTTTAAATCATTAAATCATAGAAATAGTGAAAGTAATGATAAAAAAAGTAAGAAATATTACATTGTGACGGTACAAAAGTCCGTCTTAGGAGTCATTGGTACAGAGAGAATAATTTTATTGTATTTCTATATATATTTAAAAGTGGTTAGGTTAGCTTTCCCAAATGTATTACACACGACGCAGTTTTGCCAGTACAACTCTACTTCAAGGTCATGGTGTACGTGGTGTCCGGCACACATATTTGTACAAAGCCAGTTAAAAACACTGGTGAAATGTCATTAATCATGTAAAACGTAACAACTGTGACGCAGAACAATGGTGTCATCCGCTTAAAACAATAGAACGATGACAAGATAATCCCTTCCACCTGTGGAAATTATGCAAATATGGCGTTCTCAGTCTGCAGAATACCTTCATGGCGTTAACACGCTAAAATTTCGCTGGCGTATTTTTACCAGCTAAAGTGTTTTTGAATCATCAATAAAATGTAACTACAAGTAGACAGTGTTATTAAAGTAATAATCAGCATAATGTAAATTCAGTGCACAGAGGACAGACAAAACTGGAGAGTACACCGACCATCTAAGTACGCCGAACACCGGGCCTGCCATGGAGAGTGTCTGAACCGCAACACTCCCAATAATTCAGGAAAGTCAAAATTTACAGTAATATCCTTTTATAAAAATCGAGCTCGAAATTATGATAAACAAAATAAAATGTACCATTGATAAAGTATGTAATGAGAGAAGGAGAGAGAGAGAGAGAGAGAGAGAGAGAGCGAATACCAGCATTTACCAAACCGAGGCATTGGTTTATGTTTTAAAATTTTATATGAAACAGAGTGAACAATTTAAATTACAACTGCAGTATATTAAATGTTTTGTGTCTAATGACATAACAAAAAGAAATAATGAGAAGTAATTAATAGCTAGTGGAGCGGAACTGCAAAGCCGCCATCTTGTTGAGTATATGACTCTATTTTGATTTTGCATTTTGTAACTTTGATCATGATACTTGAAAAATATTAAAACTAGAGTTCTATTGAATATACATGTGTGCGAATCTTTATTTCGACAATCCCAATTGTTTCTGTCTCTCGCTTAACGATACCTTGGACCCAGATAAGATAACTAATGTTGGTGATAGAGCCACGTGGCAAACCGGAAGCTGCATGTGAACTGCATGGTGAGTACAGGTTAAATAGTATAATTAAAAATATAATAAAATGTGCAAAGATAGTGTTAAGTAACAATGCCGCCCAGAACAGGGACTATTGCTTATAAATTTAGAGTTAATTAACAATGCCGCCCAGAACAGGGACTTTATTGTTTATATAAATAGTGTTAATTAACAATGGCTACCCGAACAGCGACTTTATATAAAAAATTATTTTTATATATATATAAATAAGCCAGAGTACAGAAACAGAGTGGGTATATAATGGTATATAACATAACACGTAAACATAATATTACGAGTGTTAGGTTATGTTGTTATTAGGTTACGGAGATATAAAGTAACAATAAAAGAAATAGAATTTGCTTTTCTCTCTATTTAAAATGGCAAACGACAATGAAAATATCAGCCTCACTGTAAATGAAAGTCAAACAAGTGTAACCGAATCACAAATTATGAGTGAAAATCACAAATCACTCAACGCAAGTCCCGACTAAAAGGGCTGAAGAGAATGAAATAGTGAAAATGATGCAAACACTTTTTAATATACAGAATGCTAAATTTGATGAAAAATTTAACGAACAGAAAAGTGAGATTAGAGAAATCAAAAATAATTTTAATAATAAATTTCATGAGCAAAATGTAAGGTTTGATAACTTTGATGAAAAATTTGACCAAATTGATGAGAAGTTCAATGAAATGAAAAATGAAATCAAAAGACAAAACTTTAATTTTGATAAACGAATTGATGAAATGCATGCACGTTTCGATAAAATGGAAGAGGAAATAGTAGCATTAGTTATTGAGAAATTTGGTAGACAAAAGAATAAAGTAGACGAAAAGTGCGAGAGTAAAATCGGGGTAGAGAATAGTAGAGAGTCAAATAAATTAAATGAAAATAAAGACGACAAGGTAAGTAGTGGAGAGAATTATGATAATAGAAGTAAAAATATGGTATTAGAAAATAATTGTGTGGATATTGATAGTGATAATGAAATTTTAGAGAGAGTAGAATATAATGTTGGAATGTTAGTATGTGTTGATGAGGGAGAGAGAAAATGGAGAAAGAATATACAGGTAGAGGGATTGCAGGGGGTAAATTTTTCCCATATTGTTGTAGTTGGGGGTGAAGAAAAGGCTTCACGTGAGTATTTGGAAGACAAAAGGTCTGCAAATTGAGTTCGCTGGATTTTTTGTGCACTTCATAGGTGGTGCAGTAATTATGAGTTAGTATCCCCTGCATATATTGAGAGAGAGAGTGCAACTTGGTGTTGTGGTGAGAGATATTTTGAGAGAGAGAGGTATTATGATGAGAAAGAGAGAGATAGAGATTTTTAAAGTAAATAGGAATTATAGAGAATTTGTGGAAAAGTTAGGTGTAGAGATGGTGTACAATTATATTCAAATTTTACCTTGCATTGAAACTGAGAAAGCAGTAGATGATGTTATAAAAGATGATAATATGAATTACCAGAGTGTGACAGACAATACTAAAGGTGACAGGACCATACCCGATCATGACAAATTATATGAGATTGTGGAAAATTATAAAAAATTGAATAGTCTGTACATTTATGATACTAACATAATGTATTCAATGATAAAGAATGTATGTAGACCTAAGATTAGATTAATATTTGATGATGGTGGATAAATTGTTTTATTGTGTTATGAACATTTAATTGTGTGGACAGTGTTTTTAAAAATGGATTGTTTATGAACTGATTAATTGTCAATGATAAAGAATAAAAAGTTGGATTGTATATATTTTTGTGTGTCAATGTTAAATGTAATTTTGTATTACAATATGTTGTGTATTATGTGTATTTTTATGTAAACCAGGTATGTAATAGGAATGATTAGTAGCAGCGTTAACAAATGTTAAGTATTAAATAAATGATGTTAATAATGGTATTGAACACAAAAATAGTTCTGATTCTGTGGTAAAGAAATATTGAAATCAGGAAAGCTGATAGATAAAATTTTAAAAGCTAGTTGGTTTGCCATGATAAAAGTTATGTTTTGAATTTTATATAATAGAGATAGATAGGTTGTTGTTGCTTTTGAAAACTTAAGAAATTGTTTTACATGTTATGATAATAGTAAAAGTATATATTTTCTTGTGGTAAAAGGAGTAAAGTAGTGTTGACTGGAGTCCAGTCTTGGTAAAGATAGTAATGTAAAAGGAGAAGGCATTCTGTCTTAAATCTTGTTTGTTATTTGAAACTTAGGGGTAAGAAAACCAATGCCTCTGAACATAAACCAATGTAGCTAAGGGGAGACATATCAGTTATGGATATGGGATTATACAAGGCCACTATTTTAAATTTTTTACTCAATATTTCAGCGTTTGGTGATGCTGTGACGGCGGTCCTGAGCTGGCCAGCGTGTCAGAGCAGGAACGTTGAATGCCTAAATGGCCTTGCGGTGTTGGGATCTCACCTGAGAAGTCCAGTAAGGTCATACAGGTACTGTCCTCATCATTGGACCAAGGGTAAGTTATTGTATTTTTTTTTATGTAAACACTACAGCGGGTTGTGGCGCCATATCTGGGCTGATCCTTTTAGAAAGTGTGAATGAGTCAATGAGAGTTTTTATGTTTCGACATAAAACCTCTCATTGAGGGGGTTTTGTGACGGTACAAAAGTCCGTCTTAGGAGTCATTGGTACAGAGAGAATAATTTTATTGTATTTCTATATATATTTAAAAGTGGTTAGGTTAGCTTTCCCAAATGTATTACACACGACGCAGTTTTGCCAGTACAACTCTACTTCAAGGTCATGGCGTACGTGATGTTCGGCACACATATTTGTACAAAGCCAGTTAAAAACACTGGTGAAACGTCATTAATCATGTAAAACGTAACAACTTTGACGCAGAACAATGGCGTCATCCGCTTAAAACAATAGAACGATGACGAGATAATCCCTTCCACCTGTGGAAATTATGCAAATATGGCGTTCTCAGTCTGCAGAATACCTTGTAATAAATTTTATTACAAATTATAAAATAAAATAAAATAAAATATTGATGTATGATAATAAGAATTGTGCTTTGCTGTAAGCCCCACTGTTTGGGCTAGTCAATTTGTAATATATTTTACAAATATAAAATAAATAAAATATAATATGTGTAGATATTATATATGTGTAGTTAACAAGAATTATGTATGTTGTCTGGATCTCGGTGTTGAACTCGCCGATGATACGGCTCCACTTTGGATTCACCAATTACAAAGAATAAATTAAATATAAATATGTTTTATAATTAAGTGTGATTGATTGATAAAACAAAAATAAAATTTTGTAGGTTGTGAAATTTTTACTGATATTGAGTTTTGGTTTAATTATTTAATTTAATTAATTAATAATTAATTAATTAATTGAGTGTGCAATTTTATTAGATATTTATTCTATCACTGTAAATTAATTTTGTTTAAAAAAAATAGTTAACATTAATTATAGAAATAAAAACAACTCTTGTAACTGAATAATGATGTTCATTTATTAACATTCAAAATTATGCGCCAGTCAAACTGCGCATGACCCAGGCATTGGCTAATATGTGCTCCAGTCGGTAGCGAACAAAATCAACAAAATATATTTTTTACAAGGTTAGAAGTTATGGTTCTTTTAACGAGTCGAAATGGTCAGAGGGCAAGGAACAAGATACATTCTTACAGGTATTCTTAAACTAAATTATTTTGGCTGAAATAAAACAAGATTATTATTTAAATTGTCAATTAAAAAAATGAATAGCGAACCAAATCGACGAAATGACGTCACTCCCTTCAAGCTGGCAGTGCAACCCGTGCTGGTGAGTAAATCCAGTATGGCCGACGTCTCCTCGATTTTAGCTGCTATACGGCTGGAACTGGCTGAGATTCTCCCGCAGAAATAAAATGATATTCCCTTCTCTGCGAAGTAGTGTTGGTCCAGGAATATAGTGTAGAGTGTCCTCTCGTCTCCTGCGATGTCGTTTTCGTGATGGGTTTCTTGTGAAGTGTCTGATGTTCAAATATGTGTAATTGTGTTCTGCGAATATGGTCCAAAATTGTCTCAAAATGGCTGTTGATTTCTTGTGTTTGAGTTTGATGGTGTTATTACTGTTGTTTGTAATTTGTGAAGTGTTAGAAATTGATAGTTAAGGTTATTTTCACTTTTAGATCATCTCTGTTACATGCCGCATAACCACACTCGGTTTTACACAAATTATTCTGTTTTCAGTATTCTGCTAACACATTTCCAACTAGTCGTCTTCACAATTAACAATAGACTAATAGACTCAACGTCGTCGTTTTAGGGTAATTTGTGCTATGTCTTTTTCCTCTTTATATTGTTTAACTATAAAAATATCTGTCTAAGACTTGGTTCACCATCTAAATATACATAATAAGTTTTCTTATTTTTTACTGTAATTCAAATATTTCTTAATTTTACATAAATCTAACTACTCAGTAATATTGATTAATTAATTTTACATCTTTGGATATATAGCTGGGTTTGTTTCAAGCTCATTTAAGCCCAAAAATTACAATTTTTTATAATGATTGTGTGCCTCATATTTTGTACAAATTTATTGTTTAAATGGTTTTTAATTGTTATTTCTGATAATATTTCCATGGAATATACTTAATAACTCCGTGATTATCTTTGTTGTTAATAATTTTGTTGTTAAAACACTTCAATATTGATTAATTTACTGTTTAGTCTGATTTGATTACCATTATAGGCCTAGTATTATTTGTTTCAAAAAGAAGTTAATTTTCTTTCCTTTGTCATTCTATTCGCTATTAATTGTATCTGTATTAATTGTATTTTCAATTTCTGTATTGTCTGTATTTAATTCTATTCCTATTGTATATCTTGATTCTCTGATAGATAGTTTTGGTTTAATTATACTAGTCTGTGTTTTCTAAAATGGTGTCTTAGCTAGTCTGCTTGTACATTATATATGGTTTACTGTTTTGAATAAAACTATTACATTTCTATATCCTACTTGCCTCTCTGCCATACACACTGGAAAATTAAATAACATGGTTTTAAAATACAATGAAATACCTTATATCTACTAAACTTTTTTTTTTTTTTTTTTTTTTTTTAACCATAACATAAACATCTTATGCCTATTATCTTCTATATATTTAGCATTATAATGGAAACATATTATTATCAGCACTATTATCAGTTGTTGGCTGTCCTTTGTTTTTATGTTTCCTTTTATCACAAACCTTATCCTATTAAAACATCTTATTCCTAATAACAACTTCAGTTATTAACTGTCTCTTTTAATTACTATAACTAACTTGATAACACATTAACATAAAAACATCTTATAACTAATGACACTATCAGTTATTAACTGTCTCTTGTGTTCCCCATACCTAATTTGCTAATTCAACAAAATAAAAACATCTTATTCCTAATATATTGTTATTATGCCTAATCACTAAAACACTTTTATTATCCAAATTGCACTCAGTCATTAGACTGTCTCTTTAGTTTTTATTTAGTATTTCCTACACTAATGGTAGTCTTTTTTAATAGATTTTTCATACTACACTTTATTATAAGGTGTCATTTATTTTGGCTACATTAATGGTAGTCCTTTTAATAATTTTTTCCACATATTATGCTTACAACTAGTATACAATTCGGTTTTCTTTGGGATTGTATCTTGTAACTTGTTATTGGGTCTACATATATTAGTTTTAATTTTGTTTAAAGGTATATTCCATGATTACCATTTTTTGGAATAACTCTTCTTGGTTCTAGTCTCTGTGTGGGAATCTTGACATATTTTGTCCCTTCTTCATTATTATATTAGTAATTTCTGGTCTTGTGGTTTCTCTGCATCTTGACTTTATACGTTTCCCTTATTAATATGGTTTCATCCTTTTATTTCCTTTTTCTTGTATTTCCTTTTTACTGCTTCCCCAATCTACTGGGTTTACTGCTGGTTTATTGGGTTTTTACATAGTAAGTTATTTTGATCAATGGTTTTCTTTGTTATTTTTCATTCTTATTAATATTTTATTGACTTAATATACAGTTTCTAATGTAATTCTTAAAACAATTCATTCTTCTCACTCACTATGGAACTTTTCTTCCTTATTTATGTTGCATTAAATTAAATGTTTAGCGTAATATTTTGTTATGCTACATATGCTCTCCTGTGAAAGTGATTAGTTCAGATCATACTCTTAGTATGGATGAAATAATTACTACTAATTCTTTTGTATTCACCATATTTTCTTCGTGATTACATGGTTTCACCTTATATACATTCTTTTTCCACCATTGCTTCCTCTCAGATGATGTGTATCTCCTTCATTAGTTTCTTTCTTCTTTAATAAGTGATCTTCAATCTTGTGTATAACATTATCATTTTATATTCTTTCTTATTTGGTGCTTCCTCACCAGTATGTTTACTCCCTAACATTCCCTAACAAATTAATTGGAACAGTTCAGAGTGGCACTTTTGGCTTCTATCCCTGCTGTCCAACACTTCAATTAATTGAGTCCAGAGGTATTATCATCTCTGCTCAAAATATAAGACTGATAGCATTTTCTACATCCAGTCATAAAAATAAATAAACAGTAAAAGTAGTCATTTTTGACTAAAATAAACATCTTTAGATTCTTCACTTCATAATACGTTATATTAATTAATACTTTTATACACTTGACTCTTCTTCTCTCTTAAAACTTATTCCATATTATGTGGTTTAGGTATGTGGTATAATATACATTTCGTCATGTTTACATAGTAATTAGCATTTATATTTATACTTTCTACCATCTGGTATTAAATGAGTTATTTTTTATTGCTCATGATATAACATGAATTAATTCTTTATCACTTTCACTATAACAGTGGTTATTGCAACGACATTATCATTAATAGTATCAGAGTTTTTGGTTTCTGGTCTCACTATTTGGTCTTTACTGAGTTGGTCCTTCTTCATTGTTCCATTTTTATTAAATTATTTTCTATGTGAGTTTGGTTAAGTTGTTTCGATTAAGTCATATGATATTCTGGTTTCCTTTCTCCTTTAGAATTTTGTATCTCTTTCTTACAAATTCTTTTTTTTTCATATTGATGAGTTATTTCTCATCATTTGTATGAGTAATGATATGAGCTTACTATTTTTTTAACTTTAGATATTTTTATTCAACTACATTCTTTCTTATTCATAGTTGTTTTTTCAAATATTTTGGTGTAAGTTGTACTTATTATTGGTTTTGAATTTTGAACATATTTATTCATCAAAATTCTTTTTTCATCATTCATAATAGTCTTCGAATGATCAGTGTAAGTTGTACTTACTAATGTTTGAATTTTGGAATTATTTTTTATTCATCAAAATTCTTTTCACATTCATAATAGTCTTTCAAATGTTTTGTGTAAGTTGTACTTACTAATTTTTTGGACTTTTGAAATTATTATTCCATCAAAATTCTTTTCTCATTCATAATAGTCTTTCAAATGTTTTGTGTAAGTTGTCCTTACTAATTTTTGGAATTTTGAAATTTATTTGTTCTTTATTTCTCCTCCAAATATTTTTTAATGGATAACTGATTATAAGTTCCTTTTACTTTATTTGTAATGATATCCTTTAGTACATACGTATTGTTATTATTGTTTTTAATAATCAGGTATGGGCCGGTATACAGCAGTAACAATTTTTTGGTAATGCCTTCCAAAGTACTGGGTAATTCCCTGTTTTTTAGCAGTACCTTTTCTCCGACTTCATAGCTTATTATTTTCTTAATCGCCTTTTGATATTTGTTCTTGCGCCTTTCCTGGTCTTCTGCCAATTTATTGTAGAATCTGATTCGATTGAATTTGTATTCTTGACTCCTGGGGAACTCTATTATGTCTTGTATTTCTCTTGGAGGCGGTTTTTCATACATTGCCGTGTATGGCGTGGTACCTATAGCGGGGTGATATGACAAATTAAGGAATTCTTCAGTAGCTAATAAATATTCTTGCCACTTCTTTTGTTGATTATAGCAATAAGTCCGTAATATTCTTCCGACTTCTCGCAGTACCCTCTCCGCTGGATTGCTGTTGGGGTGGTAGACAGATGTCTTGTATGTCTTAATGCCCAATGTATTCAGAGTGTTTCTCCACCTCCAACCCTTAAATTGCGTTCCATGGTCTGTGATTATGGATGCCGGGCTCCCTATCTCTGGAATGTAATGATTTGTTATTATTCCTAGAGTCTTCAAAGTGGTGGCTCTATTCACAGGGTACAGTTTTGTAAATTTGGTGAAATGATCCATCATGATAATAATATATTTGTATCGATGGCGTCCGCCACTGCGGGGAAATGGACCACATATGTCCAGAAAGACCTTTTCCAGTTTGGCTTGTGAGGTAATTGGTATCATCATACCCTCCTTTCTCTCATTATTGGTTTTCACCAATTGACATATCAGACAGGTTTTGAGGTAGTTTCTCGTCTTTCTATTGATACTTTTTATATGACAATTCTCTTCTATCGCCTTGATCACCTTCATGGCTCCCATGTGACCGTATCGTAGATGATAGTCCAGGATGATATCCTTTTCGATTGTAGTAGGGATCATGATCTTCCATATGTCTTCATCAAGGGATGTTTTGATGAATACAATTCCATTATGTATACAATAAAATTTGTTTATTGTGTCATCTTGGTTGGAGAGACGAAGTTTAATGTGGTTTAACTTCGGGTCGGACTGCTGGTGTTTGCTGATGTCCTGCACTATCTTTTCTAAATCGGATCTGTCCTTAATAATATTATAGATTTTCAAGATGCTCTCCTTTTCGCCTTCGAACGTTTGTTCTTCCAGATTCACTCTCGACAATACGTCAGCTACTACATTTTTACTTCCAGGAACATACTCCCACTGTATATCGTATTCCTGCAGGGCGAGTACCCATCTGGTCAATCTACCATGGCTTAACTTGCATCTCCTCAGAAATGATATTGATTTGTGATCTGTTCGAACGGTCACTGGATATCCGAGGATATACATCCGAAACTTCCCGCAGGCAAAGACTACACTTAGCAGTTCTTTTTCCGTCACATTATAGTTCTTTTCACACTGGTTAAGGGTTCTGCTAGCAAAGCTCACTACTAGATGGTTTCCACTTTCATCTTCTTGGTACAGTGTTGACCCCAAGCTAATGTTACTAGCGTCACAGTTTAGAAAGAAGGGTCGGTTAAAATCCGGATGGTTGAGCATTACTGCTTCTAAGAACTTCTCCTTAATTGATTTGAAGGTTTCGTCTTGTTCTTGACCCCATCGCCATTTATTCTTGGACGATAACTGGTACTGAAACTGGGCCGTCAGTTCGGAATAATTATTTTGGAACTTCCTATAATAGTTACACAGGCCTAAAAATGATTGTAGTTGCCTTCTGTTTTTTGGTGTAGGGAATCGTTGTATGGCGTCTACCTTTTCTGTTGATGGTGTTATTCCTTGACTGTTTAGCTGGAAACCCAAGAATTGTACTTCTTTAGCTATAAGCTTGGACTTGTCTAGTTTAAGGGTAACATTATTTTCAGCAAGCTTCTTCAAGACATGCTCCACACGGTAACAGTGTTCTTCCCAGTTGGTTGATGTTATTAGGAGATCATCAACATAGACAGTCGTGAATTGGAGCGCTTCTGGTCCTAGTATATGATCCATACAGGCGACAAAAACAGCTACTGAGTTCACCAACCCGAAGGGCAACCTCTTAAACTGATAATTGCGCCCTTCGAAGATGAACGCCATGTATTGCCGGCTTGCTGGGTGTAACTCCACTTGCCAATAGCCGCAGACGGTATCCCACGTGGTAATGAATCGTGTTCCGTGGAACCTCTTCAAAATCTCATCAATTTCGCCAGGTGAGGTACGATCGTTAATTATCATTTTATTTATCTCACGTGCGTCAAGGCAAAGCCTTACCTTTCCATTTTTCTTTTGTATAGCCACAATTGGGCTAGTGTATGGCGATTGACTGCTCTCGATGATATCTCTACTGATCATATTCTGGATCTCTGTGCGTACGGCTTCCTTCAAAGATTGTGCTATAGGATACGACTTTCGGTTAAATTCTACCGGTTCTCTGAATCGTATGGAACATTGGTAGTTCCGGATCTTTCCAGGTTCGTCCAAAAATACAGCTCGATATTTTTCGTATATGTTGACCAATTGATTCAGCTGGTTTTCCTTTAATTGTTCGTTAGTATTGTGGCACTGGAAGTTACGTATCTCCTGAATCTTTTGTTGCCATAGGTCATCCTCCGAATCCTGATGTACTGGCTTATTGTTTGTTGAGTAATTGGACAAGTAATTCACCTTATTTTGGTGGTCGAGAAGTTGTCTGGAGTCTAACGTCTTGTTATTAGTTAAATTGGCTACCCAGGTCGAACCTTCAGAAAAGAGTGATACCTTTCCTCGGCACAAGTCGATAACTGCTGAGTTTCTGCGCAATATGTCACATCCTATCATGATGTTGAAGGGTAATCCGGCTGCAACAAGAAATATCATATCCACACTAATGCCCTGACTGTTGACACTTAGGGATACTTGTTTTCTTATGGTCTTGTTCTGTCGGCCGGTAGCTCCTACAAGTACAATATTATTAATAGGTAGTACCGGTAAGTTTTTGTGGCATTCCTGCTGTATCCGGTCCAACTCATTACGATTTATGATAGAGACATTGGCTCCAGTGTCTATCATTATAGGAACAGAAATACCCTCAATTTCTGCAATTATATATATTATTTCATTATCATTATTATCAATGTTAATTTCGCTTTCTTCTAGCAGGTCCTTATGGATATCTTTCAAATAATTACTGTATATTATAGTAAAATTTTTTCTGTTTTTCTTCGAATTTCTTTCTCGGTTAAACCCAGCAAATTGGAGCAGTAAAGGGTTATCGGGGTTTATTACTGCCTCCGTTCGTTTAAATGTTCCGCATCATTATGGATTAGGCCATTGGAAGCATCAGCTTGGAGTCCTGAAACTGCTTCGTTTGGTTCAGCACGATCGTCCTGTTGGGCTTCTGTTACAGGTAGTCTTCGCTGATTGTCCAGGCTGGAACTACGTCTGGGCTCGTATTCTCTGTAACGATTACTTCCCTGACTTCCTTGAAAGGTCTCGTACTCGTAGTATCGGCTCCTTCGTTGAGGCTGGTACCTCCTCTGTCCACTGCCTTCCGCTCTGATGTAGTTAATATTGGGTCGATATGTCCTGTAATTATCGTTATTACCCCCATTCGGGTAATTCCGGTTATAATTACCATGATAATTGTTATTAGGGAGGTTGGGGTTCCTCTGACCATTTGGAACATAGTTACGATTATTATTATAATAACCGTTGTTATTTTGTGGACGGTTATTATTATTATTATTATTATTATTGTTGTTGTGGTTGTCATTATTATTAATGCGAGGAACATGATTATTATTATTGTTGTTAAATCTAGGTAAATTATTGTTATTTCGGGTGTTATAATTGTATTCGGCATTATTCCGATTTGCGGAATTATAATTATTATTGTTACCCACATTCTGCCGATTATTATTACTTGAATTATTGGTGTTATTTCTTGGTTCCGGCTTCTCATATCTCCTGCGACTTTGGCGGTAATAGTCTTCATGCTCATACATTTCTAAGAGCTCGGTCATAGCTTGCACAGTCTTTATTTGACTGTTTCTCCTAGCTCTTATTATATCTTCCTCATAATGGTATGAGAGCTTGCTGACCAGGCATTCTTCCGGTATTCTGGGCTCTAGATGTTTGGCCACGCACACCTTTCCCAAAAAGTACGCCGTTAGAGTCTGGTTTCCATACGGGTTGTATTTTCCATGACAGATCCCGTCTCTGGTGATATTTTGTGTTGATTCAGACCAATATTTGGCTTTGAATAGCCTTCTGAATTGTTGGTAGTCGGTCACTTCGTCTCTTATCGCCATCCACCAATTATCTGCTATCTCCTTGAACGATTCGTCAAGCACTTCTTTATTCTCCCTCCAGCGATTACCTCTGTGTTTGGTGAAGTACTCTTCGATTCTGGCTAGGAACTCCATTGGTTTGTTTTTATAAAACCTGAAGTTAATTCCTTCACGATTCTCGCTGTTAGGACAACTGGTAATGCTTGTCGGTCGACTATGGAACAGGTCTATATCTGTTTGGTTCTGTCGCACCTGACTGTTGATACTGGTCACAGTAGCTTCAATGCCGTCACATTTTTCTGTGAATCGGTCCTGCACTCGCTCCCAGTCTTCACGTGTTTCTTTTAGTCTTTCCTCCAACGTCTTCCTAGTCGTTTCTTCAATGTTGTTAACTTTAGCGTTTATTTCTGTCTTGATACTCTGTACTTCTCGTTCAGTTTGACTCCATCTTTCATCAGCTCTTGTAACCTTTTGTTCGATTACTGTTAATTCCTCTTCTACTTTCTTGCTGATTGTTTCATTATTTTCAGCTATCTTTTGCCCCAGTTCTTCCTTCAATGCTTCCATCTTTCCATCTAATCGGTTCATATTCTCTTGGTTCGTCTCTTTCAATTCTTCCCTCAATTGCTGATTACTGATTTCCATTTTTTGACTTGTTTCTTCCATCCTCTTGTTGGTTTCTTCCAGTTTTTGGCTTATCTGGGTTAATTCCTCTTTTGACTGTTTATTGTCAGTCTTTATTTCCTCCATTTTCTCCTCAATTTTCTGAATATTTTCTTCCATTTTCTCCTCGATCTTCTTAATATTTTCCTCCATTAATAATTTATTTTCGTTTTTTATTTCGTCCACTTTCTCCTCCATCTTCTTACTGGTATCTCCAATTTTATTACTTAATTCCTCCTTCAATTGTTGGTTATCATTTTCCAGCTTCTTACTGTTTTCTTCCATCTTCTCCTCCATCTTCTTACTATTTTCTTCGATTTTCTTATTGGTATCTCCGATTTTATTACCTAACTCTTCTTTTGTCGTTTTAAATTCTCTGAGTAACATCTCCATCATTCTATCCAATTTTGTATCTTCCTTTGTGGTGGATTTCTCCGGCTGTTCCTCCTGTGGTGCAGGCTTATTTGGTTCTGCTGGCGGTAACATCGACTCCACATCTTCCACTGGTGTCGCCTCTTTATCCTCCATGTCTACCTCCTGCTCGGCCTCCATAGCCCTTTTTCTTGATGTAGCTCTCCTGTGCATCTCGCTCCCTCTTCCGACCTATTGACCGCTGCCAAGCTAAAAATAGGAAATTGGACACTCGTCCTTATTTTATAACACTATTACCTCCTATTTAAAGCCCTTTAGTTGGACGCCAATTTGTAATATAAATAATTACAAATTATATAATAAAATAAAATAAAATATTGATGTATGATAATAAGAATTGTGCTCTGCTGTAAGCCCCACTGTTTGGGCTAGTCAATTTGTAATATATTTTACAAATATAAAATAAATAAAATATAATATGTGTAGATATTATATATGTGTAGTTAACAAGAATTATGTATGTTGTCTGGATCTCGGTGTTGAACTCGCCGATGATACGGCTCCACTTTGGATTCACCAATTACAAAGAATAAATTAAATATAAATATGTTTTATAATTAAGTGTGATTGATTGATAAAACAAAAATAAAATTTTGTAGGTTGTGAAATTTTTACTGATATTGAGTTTTGGTTTAATTATTTAATTTAATTAATTAATAATTAATTAATTAATTGAGTGTGCAATTTTATTAGATATTTATTCTATCACTGTAAATTAATTTTGTTTAAAAAAAATAGTTAACATTAATTATAGAAATAAAAACAACTCTTGTAACTGAATAATGATGTTCATTTATTAACATTCAAAATTATGCGCCAGTCAAACTGCGCATGACCCAGGCATTGGCTAATATGTGCTCCAGTCGGTAGCGAACAAAATCAACAAAATATATTTTTTACAAGGTTAGAAGTTATGGTTCTTTTAACGAGTCGAAATGGTCAGAGGGCAAGGAACAAGATACATTCTTACAGGTATTCTTAAACTAAATTATTTTGGCTGAAATAAAACAAGATTATTATTTAAATTGTCAATTAAAAAAATGAATAGCGAACCAAATCGACGAAATGACGTCACTCCCTTCAAGCTGGCAGTGCAACCCGTGCTGGTGAGTAAATCCAGTATGGCCGACGTCTCCTCGATTTTAGCTGCTATACGGCTGGAACTGGCTGAGATTCTCCCGCAGAAATAAAATGATATTCCCTTCTCAGCGAAGTAGTGTTGGTCCAGGAATATAGTGTAGAGTGTCCTCTCGTCTCCTGCGATGTCGTTTTCGTGATGGGTTTCTTGTGAAGTGTCTGATGTTCAAATATGTGTAATTGTGTTCTGCGAATATGGTCCAAAATTGTCTCAAAATGGCTGTTGATTTCTTGTGTTTGAGTTTGATGGTGTTATTACTGTTGTTTGTAATTTGTGAAGTGTTAGAAATTGATAGTTAAGGTTATTTTCACTTTTAGATCATCTCTGTTACATGCCGCATAACCACACTCGGTTTTACACAAATTATTCTGTTTTCAGTATTCTGCTAACACATTTCCAACTAGTCGTCTTCACGATTAACAATAGACTAATAGACTCAACGTCGTCGTTTTAGGGTAATTTGTGCTATGTCTTTTTCCTCTTTATATTGTTTAACTATAAAAATATCTGTCTAAGACTTGGTTCACCATCTAAATATACATAATAAGTTTTCTTATTTTTTACTGTAATTCAAATATTTCTTAATTTTACATAAATCTAACTACTCAGTAATATTGATTAATTAATTTTACATCTTTGGATATATAGCTGGGTTTGTTTCAAGCTCATTTAAGCCCAAAAATTACAATTTTTTATAATGATTGTGTGCCTCATATTTTGTACAAATTTATTGTTTAAATGGTTTTTAATTGTTATTTCTGATAATATTTCCATGGAATATACTTAATAACTCCGTGATTATCTTTGTTGTTAATAATTTTGTTGTTAAAACACTTCAATATTGATTAATTTACTGTTTAGTCTGATTTGATTACCATTATAGGCCTAGTATTATTTAAATATCACTATAATATTGACGACTCGGAACACAAGTTTTTTATAAGTAAAAACGTAAAGTTTTACCTTACAGCCTAAACCGGCTTTCACCTATAGAAGGCTTCATCAGAGGCTGTCGTTAGTAGCGCTGCTCGTCTTGTTGTTGGCGACGAGAAAGTGTTTCGAAAGATTGAAGCTGTGTGTGTGTGGTGAGATGTGTTCGAATAATGCGTGCGATTTGAATTGTGTCTGTTCGTTTAGGATGTCGTTTTTATTTGTTTTTGTGTGTTTGTATATTTCTAATTGTTCTAGAGTGTCTAGTTTTCGGCCTTTTGTGTGTACGTGTAGTATGTTCATGTAATTGTCGATGTTTTTATATGTGTGGTTTGCTTCAATGAGGTGGTTTGCGAAGGTAGATTCTGTAGTGGTGTGGAGTGCTTTTGTGTGTTCAATGTATCTCTGTTTGAAGCTACGTCCTGTCTGGCCTATGTAGAATTTACTGCAATTTGAACAATTTAGTTTATATACACCGGGTAGATCGAATTTGTTTTGTGCTTTGGGCATGCGTTTTGATAGTGTGTGTTCTGTTTTGTTAGTAGTTTTGTAAGCGATTCTGTATCCTGCTTTTTTGAATTTGTGGGCAATTTTTTCTGTTTGTTTGTTGATGTATGTTAGTGTTATGAATTTGTTGTTTTCTGTCTTTGTCTGTTGTTTGTTTTGTGTTTTGTGTAGGAGTTTACTGACTATTGTTCTGTCATAATCGTTAGATTCTGCTAGATATTTTATCGTGTTTAGTTCGTCTTTGTAGTCTATTTCATCTAAGGGGATGTTGTTAAGTCTATGTATCATGGTTCTAAAAGCAGCTAGTTTGTGTTGTATTGGGTGATTGGAGGTGTTGTGTATTAGTGTGTCAGTTGTAGTTGGTTTTCTGTATATACTGAATTTGTGCCTGTGTTCTAGTTTTGTGATGGAGAGGTCTAAGAAGTTTATGGTATTGTTGTGTTCGTATTCGGCAGTGAAGGTTATGTTTTTATGTATTTTGTTTATGTGCGTTAGTAACTGTTCACATTGTCTTTTGTTTCCCCTGTATAGTATTAGAATGTCATCAACGTATCTGTGCCAATATAGTATTTTATGTGAGTGTCTGTCATTGTTTGTGAGTATTTTTGTTTTTTCTAAGTGTTGGAGGAAGACTTCTGCTAGAATGCTGGATATGGGGGAGCCCATGGGTAGGCCATCGTTCTGTGTGTAGTATTTATTGTTATAAGTAAAGTAGTTTTGTTTTGTGATAATGTTCAGAGTTTCTGTTATTTCATTGATAAGTTCGTCTGGTGTGTTGTTCTGTTTGAGTTTGTTTTGTAGGATGGTGATTGTTTCAGAGATAGGGATGTTTGTGTACAGGTTTTTAATGTCAAAGGAGGCTAATGTGGCGTTATGGGGGATGTGTATGTCTTTTATTTTTGTTACTAGGTCAGTGTTGTTTTTTACTGCAATGTTGTTGTCTATTTGTGTGTGTTGTCTAATAATTTTGTCTAGATATTTTGCCAGTTTGTGTGCAGGGGCATTACGGTAGTTGATAATGGGGCGGATCGGAATGTCTTCTTTATGGATTTTGGGAAGCGCTTGGAGTGTAGGTGCTGATGGTCGGATTTGTTTCATGTAGGGCTTTTGTTTATGTGTCATAATGTGTTTGGCTTTGTTGACTATTTGTTTTACTGAGTTTTGGTATCTGTCGGTGGGGTCGTGTTTTAGTTCTGTGATGTTGTTCTGTTCTATGAAGTCTTGTACTTTTTTGTGTAGGTTGTCTGTGGGGATAATTACAGTCGTGTTGCCTTTGTCAGCTTTTACAAATGTGATGTTGTGTTTGTGTGCCTTTTCCCTCAGTTTGATGGCGGTGTGTATTTCTGAGTTGTGGTTGTTGTTGTCTGGTGTCTTATGTACTCCTATTGTGTTGTTTATATTATGTCTTAATGTGTCTTGATGTTCTGGTGCTGTGTTTTGTATATTTGTTTCTGTGTGAATTATGAGCTTTGTTAGTGTTTGGTTGTTATGTTTGTAATGTATGTTATGTTTTAGGCCTTTATCAAGGAGTGTTTGTTCGTTTTTTGTGAGTGTGACATTCGTGAGGTTTACTGTACGTGGGTAGAATTTGTGCGAGGGAATTATATCTGTTTTGATTGGTGTCAGGTTTTTTATTTTTCTGTCGTGTTTTGTCTGTATGATATGTATTTGTTTTTTTGTCCATTCATTTGTGTGATGTATTAGTTCAGTCATGTAATTGTGTCCGTATGTGTTGGCGATCTGTGTATTGACGCAGAAACAAATATACAAAACACAGCACCAGAACATCAAGACACATTAAGACATAATATAAACAACACAATAGGAGTACATAAGACACCAGACAACAACAACCACAACTCAGAAATACACACAGCCATCAAACTGAGGGAAAAGGCACACAAACACAACATCACATTTGTAAAAGCTGACAAAGGCAACACGACTGTAATTATCCCCACAGACAACCTACACAAAAAAGTACAAGACTTCATAGAACAGAACAACATCACAGAACTAAAACACAACCCCACCGACAGATACCAAAACTCAGTAAAACAAATGGTCAACAAAGCCAAACACATTATGACACATAAACAAAAGCCCTACATGAAACAAATCCGACCATCAGCATCTACACTCCAAGCGCTTCCCAAAATCCATAAAGAAGACATTCCGATCCGCCCCATTATCAACTACCGTAATGCCCCTGCACACAAACTGGCAAAATATCTAGACAAAATTATTAGACAACACACACAAATAGACAACAACATTGCAGTAAAAAACAACACTGACCTAGTAACAAAAATAAAAGACATACACATCCCCCATAACGCCACATTAGCCTCCTTTGACATTAAAAACCTGTACACAAACATCCCCATCTCTGAAACAATCACCATCCTACAAAACAAACTCAAACAGAACAACACACCAGACGAACTAATCAATGAAATAACAGAAACTCTGAACATTATCACAAAACAAAACTACTTTACTTATAACAATAAATACTACACACAGAACGATGGCCTACCCATGGGCTCCCCCATATCCAGCATTCTAGCAGAAGTCTTCCTCCAACACTTAGAAAAAACAAAAATACTCACAAACAATGACAGACACTCACATAAAATACTATATTGGCACAGATACGTTGATGACATTCTAATACTATACAGGGGAGACAAAAGACAATGTGAACAGTTACTAACGCACATAAACAAAATACATAAAAACATAACCTTCACTGCCGAATACGAACACAACAATACCATAAACTTCTTAGACCTCTCCATCACAAAACTAGAACACAGGCACAAATTCAGTATATACAGAAAACCAACTACAACTGACACACTAATACACAACACCTCCAATCACCCAATACAACACAAACTAGCTGCTTTTAGAACCATGATACATAGACTTAACAACATCCCCTTAGATGAAATAGACTACAAAGACGAACTAAACACGATAAAATATCTAGCAGAATCTAACGGTTATGACAGAACAATAGTCAGTAAACTCCTACACAAAACACAAAACAAACAACAGACAAAGACAGAAAACAACAAATTCATAACACTAACATACATCAACAAACAAACAGAAAAAATTGCCCACAAATTCAAAAAAGCAGGATACAGAATTGCTTACAAAACTACTAACAAAACAGAACACACACTATCAAAATGCATGCCCAAAGCACAAAACAAATTCGATCTACCCGGTGTATATAAACTAAATTGTTCAAATTGCAGTAAATTCTACATAGGCCAGACAGGACGTAGCTTCAAACAGAGATACATTGAACACACAAAAGCACTCCACACCACTACAGAATCTACCTTCACAAACCACCTCATTGAAGCAAACCACACATATAAAAACATCGACAATAACATGAACATACTACACGTACACACAAAAGGCCGAAAACTAGACACTCTAGAACAATTAGAAATATACAAACACACAAAAACAAATAAAAACGACATCCTAAACGAACAGACACAATTCAAATCGCACGCATTATTCGAACACATCTCACCACACACACACAGCTTCAATCTTTCGAAACACTTTCTCGTCGCCAACAACAAGACGAGCAGCGCTACTAACGACAGCCTCTGATGAAGCCTTCTATAGGTGAAAGCCGGTTTAGGCTGTAAGGTAAAACTTTACGTTTTTACTTATAAAAAACTTGTGTTCCGAGTCGTCAATATTATAGTGATATTTAGTTAAGTAACGGACACGTCATGGACAACGAAATCCAAGAATTTAGTATTATTTGTGTCAAAAAGAAGTTAATTTTCTTTCCTTTGTCATTCTATTCGCTATTAATTGTATCTGTATTAATTATATTTTCAATTTCTGTATTGTCTGTATTTAATTCTATTCCTATTGTATATCTTGATTCTCTGATAGATAGTTTTGGTTTAATTATACTAGTCTGTGTTTTCTAAAATGGTGTCTTAGCTAGTCTGCTTGTACATTATATATGGTTTACTGTTTTGAATAAAACTATTACATTTCTATATCCTACTTGCCTCTCTGCCATACACACTAGAAAATTAAATAACATGGTTTTAAAATACAATGAAATATCTTATATCTACTAAACTTTTTTTTTTTTTTTTTTTTTTTTTAACCATAACATAAACATCTTATGCCTATTATCTTCTATATATTTAGCATTATAATGGAAACATATTATTATCAGCACTATTATCAGTTGTTGGCTGTCCTTTGTTTTTATGTTTCCTTTTATCACAAACCTTATCCTATTAAAACATCTTATTCCTAATAACAACTTCAGTTATTAACTGTCTCTTTTAATTACTATAACTAACTTGATAACACATTAACATAAAAACATCTTATAACTAATGACACTATCAGTTATTAACTGTCTCTTGTGTTCCCCATACCTAATTTGCTAATACAACAAAATAAAAACATCTTATTCCTAATATATTGTTATTATGCCTAATCACTAAAACACTTTTATTATCCAAATTGCACTCAGTCATTAGACTGTCTCTTTAGTTTTTATTTAGTATTTCCTACACTAATGGTAGTCTTTTTTAATAGATTTTTCATACTACACTTTATTATAAGGTGTCATTTATTTTGGCTACATTAATGGTAGTCCTTTTAATAATTTTTTCCACATATTATGCTTACAACTAGTATACAATTCGGTTTTCTTTGGGATTGTATCTTGTAACTTGTTATTGGGTCTACATATATTAGTTTTAATTTTGTTTAAAGGTATGTATTCCATGATTACCATTTTTTGGAATAACTCTTCTTGGTTCTAGTCTCTGTGTGGGAATCTTGACATATTTTGTCCCTTCTTCATTATTATATTAGTAATTTCTGGTCTTGTGGTTTCTCTGCATCTTGACCTTATACGTTTCCCTTATTAATTTGGTTTCATCCTTTTATTTCCTTTTTCTTGTATTTCCTTTTTACTGCTTCCCCAATCTACTGGGTATACTGCTGGTTTATTGGGTTTTTACATAGTAAGTTATTTTGATCAATGGTTTTCTTTGTTATTTTTCATTCGTATTAATATTTTATTGACTTAATATACAGTTTCTAATGTAATTCTTAAAACAATTCATTCTTCTCACTCACTATGGAACTTTTCTTCCTTATTTATGTTGCATTAAATTAAATGTTTAGCGTAATATTTTGTTATGCTACAACCTTCATGGCGTTAACACGCTAAAATTTCGCTGGCGTATTTTTACCAGCTAAAGTGTTTTTGAATCATCAATAAAATGTAACTACAAGTAGACAGTGTTATTAAAGTAATAATCAGCATAATGTAAATTCAGTGCACAGAGGACAGACAAAACTGGAGAGTACACCGACCATCTAAGTACGCTGAACACCGGGCCTGCCATGGAGAACGTCTGAACCGCAACACTCCCAATAATTCAGGAAAGTCAAAATTTACAGTAATATCCTTTTATAAAAATCGAGCTCGAAATTATGATAAACAAAATAAAATGTACCATTGATAAAGTATGTAATGAGAGAGAGAGAGAGAGAGAGAGAGTGTGTGTGTGTGTGTGTGAGAGAGAGAGAGAGAGTGAATACCGGCATTTACCAAACTGAGGCATTGGTTTATGTTTTAAAATTTTATATGAAACAGAGTGAACAATTTAAATTACAACTGCAGTATATTAAATGTTTTGTGTCTAATGACATAACAAAAAGAAATAATGAGAAGTAATTAATAGCTAGTGGAGCGGAACTGCAAAGCCGCCATCTTGTTGAGTATATGACTCCATTTTGATTTTGCATTTTGTAACTTTGATCATGATACTTGAAAAATATTAAAACTAGAGTTCTATTGAATATACATGTGTGCGAATCTTTATTTCGACAATCCCAACTGTTTCTGTCTCTCGCTTAACGATACCTTGGACCCAGATAAGATAACTAATGTTGGTGATAGAGCCACGTGGCAAACCGGAAGCTCCATGTGAACCGCATGGTGAGTACGGGTTAAATAGTATAATTAAAAATATAATAAAATGTGCAAAGATAGTGTTAATTAACAACATTTTGCATTATTGTGAATTAAAAGGAGGGAAGCTAAACAAATAAAAATTGTATAGCCTCTATTTGGTCTTAAGTTAGAAAACATAATAGTCTTTACGAGAATGTTCCTTCTCTCTTGGAATGATGCCAAACTGAGTAAAAAGGAAAAAAATAGTTCATTTAAATTAATAAATGATAGCCTCAAATTTGTCGCTTATTGTTAGTTTAAAAATAAAAGAGAAACTGAAAGTCTTTAGTTCAGAAATTAAAGTCTTTGCGGAATTTATAATTCTCACTACTCACTCATAAAGAAAGTGTTCCTACGAACAGTCGATCGTTTGATGAAAATTTTCGCCACAGTTTCGAGGTTCAATTTATTTTTCACTTCTTCCTTATGGACATGCATGATTGCGTTGTCGTTCAATTTTCCTTGCATCATGGTGTTGCACAGGTAAGTTTTTAATCTTCTCAGGGCGGAGAAAGAATGTTCTGCTGTACATGTAGAAACGGGTATAGTTAAAGCGATCTTTATCAACTTAACCACCTCTGGAATCAATTCGTCGACACGTTTGTTTGAGGAAAAGAAGCGCACTAAGTCTTCTGTACTTTCAACGACAAAATGTTTAGATTCACACACATCTAACATCATATTTCTGTGCAAAATTAATCTTTCAGGGTCAAAGTCATCCTTATAAAATTCTACTACAGAACTGCAATCTTTAGTTTTGGAAAGAAGGAATGTTTCAATTTCTTTGAAGTGAGTCATAGCAGCTTTCGAAAATCGATCATCGAAACAGTTGATCACAATATCTAAAACCTCGAAATAAATTTTCCGGTAACAATCACGGGGGCTGGAAAAAGTAAAGGGCTGAGCGCTGTCATCAAGTCTTCGAGGAATTTTTCGAACTTTTGGAAGTTTCGGCTCTTCGACATCACATTTTTTGGTCAATCCCAAGCAAGAGCTCCAAACTGCATCGAAACGTTCATCAGTTCGAGATAACTTCAAAACCTCTAGGACACTATGAATATTGTCAATGGCTTTTTGCAGCTGTAAGAAGGAATTTTGCAGAAAGGCATTCAAAATTTCAACTGGCTCCTAAATTTGCGTAAAAAGCATAGTGACAAATATAATGTCAAAAGATCACAGAAATTTTAAGAAACCTTTAGCTTTAGCACTGGCATCAGATTTTTTGAGCTCGATTTCCTCAAAGAACAATATTAACTCTTCGTAATTCTGCAAATCGTTTTCAACGAACTCATTCTGCAAAACCACCTGGTAGGGCAAAAAGGCCGAAGAGCTACAGGGTGAATGGACCTACCATCTTGGGCAGCTTGCAAAGACTCAAATATTGCTAGTCGGTTGGGGGACCCACCTACAAAATTGATCATTTCTTTGATATTTGCAAGATTGTCTCTCACCACGATCTCATTTTGCATTGCCTCTTGGGTCACAAGGTTCAAAGAATGTGCCAAACAGTGAACATGCATAACTCACAGCTCAATTTCTCTGATTTTTGCTTGCAATCCTGAAAAAGCGCCTGTCATATTTGCCGCTCCGTCAGTAGCAATACCTCTGCATGACTGGATATCCACAGAAAAACGAGTGAGAACATCCATTAAAATTTTCATCAAGACTTCAGCTGTGACTTCAGCTGTAATAGATTAAGTTTTATAGAGACCAAAAAATAATTCATTAATTTGAAAATACTCACCACTGACAAATAGAAAAGAAATTGAAACTTGCTCGTGTTGACATGCGTTGCTAGTTTCATCCATAATTATCGAATAGTATTGGGAGTCTTTTAGAAACTTGATCAAATTTTGTAAGACTTCGTTAGCCATAATAGAACCTAGTTCATTTGTTATATCGTGTAAAAGCCATCTGTACTTTGTACGTTGAAGCCAAGAGGACAAATCTGAGTTATCTTCAGCAACTAACTCTAACAATGCATGATAATTAGAATTTTCATCTGTGTGACAACTGGTTGCTAACCCCTGAACCATGAGATAACGCAGTGAAGATAACATTCTTAAGAGAGCTACTCTTGCAGATTGCATATCTCTCTCCTTACCTTTAGACATAAAAGACTGCACGTCCACACCTTTATCCATTTCACTTTTCCTAGTACAGCAGGACATATGAAAATCCGATTTTTCATGAGAAGCGAATCTTTGTAAGGCTTTGTTCCAAGAAGAAAACCCGACTTCCACGAATGCTTTTATCACGTCTTCGTCTTGTTTAGTTTTTTCGCAAAAGGTCCACTGGAGGAAATTATTTCCTTTCACACAGAACAAAACACTTTATCACACTTCTCGTCGTATAAGATCCACTTATATTTGTCTTTCCACTGTTTTTGAAAAGAACGCCCACCAGCACCAGTTTTGTTTGTTTCTTTAGATGCAGCAGTTGAATCCGAGTCACCTGAAGCACTATCTGCTGATGACGTCGTAGCCGAATCACTTTTTTTCATTGATGAGCCAACAATGTATTTATCCATTATAATAAAACGAATAGAGCAAACAAACACTTTTAACTAATACTAAAACTAATTTACACTTTTCTGTGTATTTAAACATATATGTGATATGTGAGGAGCGGTAGTTTCTGGAGGGGAGGAGTCACGAGGCTGTGATTGCATGGGCCGACGCGAGAGCGCGCCGTCAAAATTTGGTATAATCCTTTTTAACCCTTTGAAGAGTATGGAAAAATATGCTAAAGGAGTAAGGCCGTACCGGTACGACATATGTAATGTCTTGCGACAGCTGTTGTTTTTTTTTTTTAATATATTTGCTCTGCGATCTCATTCACCTGTTTATGATGACGGACAAGTGTTGTGGGGAGGATGGTCAGAGCCTGGAATGGCTTTGTGGGCAGAGCGACCTGCCACAGCTGTCTTATCGCGGGAAACGCAAGTCCTCTCCGCTCTAAGAAAAAATCATTTAAGAAATACGACGAAAGATTAGAATTTTTCCCCCATTTCTTCTTTCTTTATTTTTCTTATCTTCTTTTTTATTTTCTTATTTTCTTTTTTTATTTTTCTTCTCCCTTTTATGCTGAGCACCCCCACAAAAATTCTGGGGCGTGCTCGAGCACCGGAGCACCCCCGGAGTCAGCGCCCCTGGAAACCATTATATCAACAAATCCTTAAACATATTTAATTATTTATGGGGTCTCACTGAACCATTGAACCTTATGGACAAGCCGCCACTGATTTTCACACACACACACATGTATATGTAACTCGAGTTCTATTTACTTAATTGGATTTATCTGTTTCCAAAGCTAGAATAATTAGAGTATATAAAACAATATTTATAACCATATCCAATTAATTTTCAAAATATTATGTGTTATGATGGGTAACTAACATAAGTTAAGGGTTTTTAGTGTATTTTCACATTCAGATTGTTTACTACACATGTACACATACACCCCCTTCCCATACAAAGTAATTTCACAAGATACTACTGTCTGGCCGTAACTTGAAGATCGAGCAGTGGGTAAGGTGGGAGAAGCAGGCCGGGCACTACGGTTGGCTAAGTGGGGGTGTTGTAATCTCTAAGCTGAGAACATTACCTCGTCAAACTAGTCCCTCACCCCTCCCGTCAATTAGCGCGTCTCTTGATCTCTTAATGGGTTCACGCATTTCTCGCGTGGATTTCACTAGAGAAATTTGTTTGCGCTCATATCATATCATATCATAATCATATTTTCAAGATAAAGGTTGTGTCAAGAAATAAAATCATACTACAATCACATGAACAATGCGTGTGTCAACGTATACGTTACTTGTCATATGCGTTACGCTTATAATGCGATGACGTACACGTTGATGTTAGGGAATGTGAAGAAACATTATCATATAAAATTAATTATATGTTACAAGAGAGACTACACACACTGCAGACGTCGGAAAAAATTCCTAGTGTATAATGTAATTACATTAATTTTGCATTAATTAAATATATATATATATATCATAAACAATGATATAAAATAAATACAATATGAAATAGTAATATTTTGTCATTGTAAGATTGCAAGATACAACACGTGTGCGTGTACTATGTAAATTGTTTGTACATCAATGAATAATATAATCACACTAGTTTTAATGTATTGCTGTAGTTATTCTTCACTATTATGTTTTCAATTGTAACGAGGCATTATACTTGACTACAACACCAGCTTAAGTCAAGTGGTCATTGACCGTGGTGGTAGAAAGCTTTTAAGAAGTTAGCAATACTGAAAATATTTTTATACATTAACCAAATTAAGGAAATAATCGAACCGTCAAAACATTAATCCAAGAATTTACATTTTCAGCACCCTACACATTGATTCGTACATAGATTTCAATCTACATAGATGTATACAGATAAATGAAATACATATTTTACATTAAATACATTTCTGATTACTATACATAGAATTACATATTGTTATCTGCTCGTACGCAAGGGGTATATCCTTACACGTACGTTGATAGTATTGACTGGTTCATGAAACAAGTCTACCCGTTCGTGAACACTTTGATAACCTGTTGATTGAACATAACACATTTGAATGTAAGTAACTATGCGGTCATTGATGTACACTCACACACACACACATACACACACACACACACATGTACAAACACATTAGCGAGCACGGAGTTCCCATATTTTGTGTCCACATTTGTTTAAGACCACGATTCTGACCACCTGATATTACGTAAACGTGTTTGCTCTACCTAAATATCTTCATACAATAAAGGCTCTCAGTCATTACGAATAATGTTTATACAAAAGTTATATTTTAATATATGAAACAGGAATAATCATACATATTAGAGTTTGCTTAGTTTTTCATAAAGTATTATTTTAATAATTGATGGCTTACATTTTATGTAAGTACAGTATCTATTTTATTGTCATATAAAATTGTAGTAGTGATATTTACAAATACAAATGATGTTAGTAATGTATGATTTAAAGACAACTTCATCACTAGCAATCTTCAATACACTCTTCTTCTTCATTTGGTAAAGTAAAATTAAACAGACATGAAACAGCGGTCAGGTTGTAGTGGGGAGAAGTCGGGGGCAGTGGAAGCCACGAGAGAGGAAAATGTATACTAACGCAGTTGAAAATATTGGTCTATATAACTTACTTTTTACTAACTTACCTAAATTTTTACTAACAAATTATTCTTATAATTTTAAAATTCTTTTGTTATACTTTTAATGGGTTTTTACAGTTTAGTACGTTTTATATTTAATTCTCTACTTTTTTACTAAGTTACTAAATAGCCTACTAAAAAATTGGTTGTAGGTAAGTTTTGATTTCAATTACGACAGTAAACGTGGACATTTTGTAAGACGAAACAAGCGTCAGACACAACAGAAAGAGACAATGTAATAAAGATTTCACACAGTTATAAAATGTTTAATACTGTCATTATTTTGTAAACAGTGACTTAGTGTATTGTGTCTGTTGCAATGTTTCTCAAAAGTCGAGCCTAGACATCAACAATCGTTGTATATTTTGGAATGTGTACACTTTCTGTTACGATTCACGAAAAAACGTAGTAATATATGATCCACATTGCTCTGGCATCTTAATTTGTTTGAATAAGTAACATTAATAACAGCCTCGTACGTGAAATGATTGTGTGTGTGTGTGTGTGTGTGTGTGTGTGTGTGTGTGTGTGTGTGTGTGTGTGTGTGTGTGTGTGTGTGTTTAAAAAACAAGCATATGTAAACTATCCGTAAAGAACAGGAGAGACAATATTAATGCAACAATTACACTGAAACTATTTAAGTACCATAGACCACATTTGCTTACATGCAATTACAATAATTATTTAGGTCAGTTCTTCACCCTACTAATATTTCCGTCACTGTTATCACCACTGTTATCTCGTCTTACAATACTTTATAAACGATCTGTTACAGTATCCCTTATTTGGTCCGATCTAACGTATTCATTTTCAATTTTCATGACGTCACGCCTTGATCTCTAGTCTGCACGAGAAATACAATAAAATTCCTTTGACACTGTCTACAGAAAAATGAACGTTTTTTCTATCAACACGCTTCTTCACGGTTGCCCAAGTCAGTTCCAAAGGATTAAAATCCGGCTGATAGAGTGGAAGTCGTAAAACAGAATGTCCATGGTTTGCCAAAATAGCATCTATTTTAAAAGTTTTTTAAGTTGGTTTGTTATGTTTAATTAGTGCATACAGCGCAGGCTTTAACATAGATGGACTTTGATGGACTTTAACAGTTTGATGCTTTATGATTTTTGTGCAAATTATGAGCTATGTAAAAAATGTCTATATATATATATATATATATTGTAACGTTACATAATCCAGTCCCAATAAAGTAACTCATGATAATAAAAGTCAGAAATGGGTAAACTAAAGCTCGCTCAAAATTTAATTATATCACTCAACATAATAAACAATTCGAGTGGTATATAGTGCGAAGTGAGTTCTAGTGTACCCATTGAGGTGAAAAACCAAAGTGAAATTAATGTATTACTAAACTGTGCTGTATGTTTTGGATAGGATAAAACTATGGAAGTAGTATGTCATAATACTAATTGATTTTTGTAATTTTATTTATTTATTGTAATTTATATTGTATGAACCACAATTTGTTATACCCAAGTTAATATTATATTGTTTCAAATAATTGTTTTAGATTGTAAGAAAACCCAGGGTTAATTTTAAAAGACATAAAAATTTTAACTACCAAAGATAATATAAAATTAAAATAATCCTATGAAGGAAATGGCAACAGGAAGTAGTACCGGGTATGAACACTATTCGAGACTAAATAAATAATATATAAATTTATTTAATGATAATAAAATGATAAAATATTTATATACAATGTCATAAAAAAATTAACCAAAACATATTATGTAAATTAAATTAGTAAAGAAACCAGAATGGAAGGGAATTATTTTTCTATAAATAAAATATAAATTTATAATAATCACAAACTGCCTACATAATAAAAATACTATGTGTTACTAAGAGTGATGAAAAATAACAAGTATTGTTAATAAGATAAAAAATTTTGAACTAAACCGGAGAGTTGAAGAAACGATGTGACAAAAATTATAAAAAATAACCTTTTTTGGACGTTGGAGGAGGCGAAATTCACGCAAGAGTAATAAACAAAGTGAATACTAACTAATTATACCTGAGGAATCCAAATTAAATGGTGATATACATTAAAAACCAGTGGATGAAAACATTCTGAGGATCCAATATAGTTCGGCCTACTTCCAGTAGACAATTAGAAAATACTCCCAACGAAAAGGAAATAATAACGCAAGACGTACCTCATCACAGAATAAAACTTCAATCCAGTAAGGACAACACGGAGCGAGGTAATATAAACATTTTTTCGTAATAAGTCCAGAAGAAAACTCGTTTTTCAACAGTGAAATAGAACAAAAAATATTCATTTTATCATATGTTTCTTTCAAAGTAAACAAATACATGCTGCTCTCTTACGGCAATTCCGAAAACTACGTAATATTTGAAAAATAAACAAAATTATTTATTAATTTTTTGATATTTGTAAAGCGTAGCAATTATCCATTTCTGACACTCTCATAACACAAAGAATTCACCCTGAACCCTGGGGAATTACTAAGAATTATGTAATAACTGATGTTTTTTATTATAGCGTAATATTGGGTAAATAACAACATATATGTTTTGTTCCTTAGACAGATCTATGTTTACTCGGTAAAGTCGAGATGATGTTTTTTTTTAAAATAAGATTAATTGTGATACCTATATTTTGGTGGCAGGAGACAAAAGTCAATAATCAATAAAGCAATGTTATTGAAAATTAATATTGAATTATAACGTGTTATAATTTATTGTAGTGGGTAGTTAATGAAAATTTCAGCACAACATACAGAAGAAATCGTCACAACTGAGGGGCAATAATGATACTTACTCTCTCTTCTGCATAAGGCTGAACAAATTACCTCCTTGACCCCAAATCACACACTCTCGATTTCTTTTAGATTGAGTAAAACAAGATAAAAAAAATCCTTTATTTATACCTTTTAAAATGTCAGTTAGTATAATTCAAAAGTGACGCATACTGCGTGAGGCATATAATAACACTTTCGCAAGTGCACACCTCACATTAAACCGTACGTTACAGAATTGGCGTACAACTGTGGGGCGGAATTAACAAAGCTTGTAATTGCAATATACTCGTAAGTGGTGAATGCCTCTATTTAAGCGGTACGTTACAGAATTGGCGCTCAACGTAAAAGGGCGGTAATTAGAAAAGAATTTTGATATTTAATATAAAATATATATCAAAAAATCTAATTATCGTTGGCAGTTATGAGAAAACAAGAAATGCCTAATACCCGAGTAAAATCGAAGAAGAGGGCAGAAGAAAAGGAGATTGAAGAAGGTGGACAGGAACAAGAAATAGAGTTAGTCACGGACAGTGAAATGGACCAACAGACAGGTGATACAGAAGAAACCGAAGTAGTTATGGATACGGAAAAGGAAATAGTGGAAGAGGATGCCCAAGGGGACCAACCAGATAAATCCACCCAAAAAGAAGACATGAGCATGCAGGAGATGTTGAGAATTATTATGGAAAGTAATAAACAAACCAATGATAAAATAGACGAAAAATTTAGGAAACAGGAGGAACAAAATAAGGAGAATTTTAAGAAACAGGAGGAACAAAATAGACAAACCAATGAGGAAAATAAGGAGAATTTTAAGAAACAGGAGGAACAAAATAGACAGACCAATGAGAAAATAGATAGCATTCAGGAAATTTTAGTCAAACAACTAAATGAAAAAATAGAAACCATTCATTGAAATATCAAACAAACCATGAATGAACAATACAATGAACTGAAAGAAACTGTTGAAGGACAAAGAGAAGAGATGAATGCAAAATTTGAAGAGAATAATAAGAATTTAAAACAATTTGAGTGTAAAATGGAGAATGTCAATAAGGAGATATGGAAAACTTTCGGAGAGAAGTTTGAAAATGTTAATACGCGTATCCAAAAAGCAGATACATACAAAGAGGAGACAAATAAACAAATGGACCATAGTTCCAATAATTTGGATGAAACATTGGACAGCACTTCAGAAGGTATTAAAGTAAGTACGAATACAGAAGAGAGGAGGAAGGAAATAGAAATTACAGAATACCAAGGTGTAATGCCATCTGAAAATAAAAATAGCCACAACAAAAAGGATGTTCAAACCGTGGAAAAGAAGACCAAGGAAATAATAAAAACAAGTAGAAAGAAAATAATAAATACCAAGGAAGAATGGGAGATGATTACAGGTGGATTAATTAATGTATTCAACCTTCCAATTAACGAACAGAGGGAGTTAATTAAGTTTACATCTCAGTTAAAGGTGTCAACGATGGAAGTGTATCAGACAATATCTTCAAGACGGAAGACAACATTCAAATATTTGGTAAATAATCCAGAGGTAAAAGGGAATGGAATGAGATTAAATATGAGCAACTATGTTGTGTTAGAGGAGGTACAATACTGGTCAGTTAAAAAGGAACGAATTATGACGGAAGATCGGTACTTAAGTGAAAGTTTCATAGCAGCAAAGTGGGAGAGCCGGATGGTAAGAAGATTATCAAGGAGAGAATTAATTACGAACACCCCAGCAATCCGAGAACATGGAGTACCTGAAATAATGGACCACGGTTAAACAGACTCCAAACAAACCAGAAAAAGGGACGGATTTTATGGATACAGGACCAAGCAACCCATTGTAAATAAAAACCCCAAAATTCAAAAAGTGTGTAAGTACAACTTACTTAAGATATTTTGCAACCATTAGAATTAATAAAAAGTATGTAAGAACATCTTACTCAAGTTATTTTGAAACCATATAATTTAAAATAAAAAGACAAAACACCAAGAAAATGTAAGAGCAGATTATATAATTTAGTTATGAAGAATTGATTTAAAATGAGATAATAGGAAAAAATAATATTTTGATGGTAACAAAAGAAGAATAAATAAATAAACAATTGATGGTAATGTGCTCAGATAAGAAGGTACAATAAGAAGAATAAAAATAATTTAATGACTCCAATGAAACTGAAGGAGGATGATAATTAATACAATGATTAGAATTTCTCGGAATTGAAGATTATATAAGAAGAAGTGATACGGAGAAATATGTCACAAGAAGTAAAGTCAAAAGAATTTTAACATAAGGCCTATCAATGATGTTATATGCTATTAGTCAATGGAAAAGAAGAAGGAATCCAGGAGAAGAAGAAATATATAAATAAATACAAACAGCTACAGTATGAAGAATCCCAAAAGTGTTTGGTACTAGTCGCTAATTGACTACTACTTATAATTTTTTTATTTTTATGTATTGACCGTAGAAATGTTCCGGCAATAATTTTTATGAGCAGGGATGATGTTCCCCTGGTCTCGGAAGGTGTAAGGATGGACAGCGGTGTATGGACCCAGAGTGGCCACCCGACTGGAACCACCGCACAAGATAGGGAAAAATGTTAGGGAAATTGAATATTTAAGGGATAATAATTATAAAATAGCTGAAAGGATTGATATTAGATTCCAGAAGTATAGATAAAGAAAATAGAAGGAAGATAGCAGACAGAAGATTAATTGATAAAGCGAGTGTATAAAAGTAAATAGAAATGAGTGTTAAAACAAGTTTAATGTAATTAGTGTGACCAGTCCTTATCAAATAAAATGTGGAACTACCGCTAACCCCGAGAAATAATTGATGAATTTGCCTCCAAGAGAGAGAGAGAGTAAAGTAAGAAAATAGCAATCACCACCAGTCGGAATTACCAGAGAGTATAATCAGTCGGAAATGAAACACTATTATGAAAACAAAGTCAAGACCATTAGGAGACTTGAACAAAACAACAATTTATTTCTATCAACAAGTTGAACTAAAATAAATTTGTTCTAGTGGGGGGGCTTTATGTAACGTTACATAATCCAGTCCCAATAAAGTAACTCATGATAATAAAAGTCAGAAATGGGTAAACTAAAGCTCGCTCAAAATTTAATTATATCACTCAACATAATAAACAATTCGAGTGGTATATAGTGCGAAGTGAGTTCTAGTGTACCCATTGAGGTGAAAAACCAAAGTGAAATTAATGTATTACTAAACTGTGCTGTATGTTTTGGATAGGATAAAACTATGGAAGTAGTATGTCATAATACTAATTGATTTTTGTAATTTTATTTATTTATTGTAATTTATATTGTATGAACCACAATTTGTTATACCCAAGTTAATATTATATTGTTTCAAATAATTGTGTTAGATTGTAAGAAAACCCAGGGTTAATTTTAAAAGACATAAAAATTTTAACTACCAAAGATAATATAAAATTAAAATAATCCTATGAAGGAAATGGCAACAGGAAGTAGTACCGGGTATGAACACTATTCGAGACTAAATAAATAATATATAAATTTATTTAATGATAATAAAATGATAAAATATTTATATACAATGTCATAAAAAAATTAACCAAAACATATTATGTAAATTAAATTAGTAAAGAAACCGGAATGGAAGGGAATTATTTTTCCATAAATAAAATATAAATTTATAATAATCACAAACTGCCTACATAATAAAAATACTATGTGTTACTAAGAGTGATGAAAAATAACAAGTATTGTTAATAAGATAAAAAAATTTTGAACTAAACCGGAGAGTTGAAGAAACGATGCGACAAAAATTATAAAAAATAACCTTTTTTGGACGTTGGAGGAGGCGAAATTCACGCAAGAGTAATAAACAAAGTGAATACTAACTAATTATACCTGAGGAATCCAAATTAAATGGTGATATACATTAAAAACCAGTGGATGAAAACATTCTGAGGATCCAATATAGTTCGGCCTACTTCCAGTAGACAATTAGAAAATACTCCCAACGAAAAGGAAATAATAACGCAAGACGTACCTCATCACAGAATAAAACTTCAATCCAGTAAGGACAACACGGAGCGAGGTAATATAAACATTTTTTCGTAATAAGTCCAGAAGAAAACTCGTTTTTCAACAGTGAAATAGAACAAAAAAATATTCATTTTATCATATGTTTCTTTCAAAGTAAACAAATCCATGCTGCTCTCTTACGGCAATTCCGGAAACTATCTAATATTTGAAAAATAAACAAAATTATTTATTAATTTTTTGATATTTGTAAAGCGTAGCAATTATCCATTTCTGACACTCTCATAACACAAAGAATTCACCCTGAACCCTGGGGAATTACTAAGAATTATGTAGTAACTGATGTTTTTTATTATAGCGTAATATTGGGTAAATAACAACATATATGTTTTGTTCCTTAGACAGATCTATGTTTACTCGGTAAAGTCGAGATGATGTTTTTTTTTTAAATAAGATTAATTGTGATACCTATATTTTGGTGGCAGGAGACAAAAGTCAATAATCAATAAAGCAATGTTATTGAAAATTAATATTGAATTATAACGTGTTATAATTTATTGTAGTGGGTAGTTAATGAAAATTTCAGCACAACATACAGAAGAAATCGTCACAACTGAGGGGCAATAATGATACTTACTCTCTCTTCTGCATAAGGCTGAACAAATTACCTCCTTGACCCCAAATCACACACTCTCGATTTCTTTTAGATTGAGTAAAACAAGATAAACAAAATCCTTTATTTATACCTTTTAAAACGTCAGTTAGTATAATTCAAAAGTGACGCATACTGCGTGAGACATATAATAACACTTTCGCAAGTGCACACCTCACATTAAACCGTACGTTACAGAATTGGCGTACAACTGTGGGGCGGAATTAACAAAGCTTGTAATTGCAATATACTCGTAAGTGGTGAATGCCTCTATTAAAGCAGGACGTTACAATATATATATATATATATATACAAATAATAATATTATGAAAATAAAATTGTCTATGAGCATGAATTTACAGGCTTCTCACGAACGAGATGCATAATTTTGGCTAATGTACGAAATACTTTCATATCGCTAATTTTTTAAGACATAATCGTGGAGAAAGCTTTCCAGCACGGACAATGACCCCTTGAGTTAAGCTGTTGTTATAATCATATATTGTTTGCAACTCTGTTCTTCACCCTCCACTTGAATAATAATAATTACAAACCAACAAAGGGATATACAGTTTGATGCTTATGATTTTTGTAAAATGTCTATATATGCAAATAATATTATGAAAATAAAATTGTCTACGAGCATGAAATTGCTGGCTTCCAACGAGTGGAATTCATAATGTTTACTGGTTCGTTTGTTTTCCTAATTTTGACTAATATATGAAAATAAAAGCTTTCCATCACGGACAATGACCCCTCGGGTATATGACTTACATCAACTTTCAAACGTGTACGCAAGCTACCCCCTACCCTACCCTACCGTCGTATGATATATATACACAAAGAAGACCTGTCACTATTTCTCATTTGCATGATACACTGCACTCATCGTGAAATCGACTATTGTGTGTATATAACAGCATTTAAGAGGTAAGTAAAAAGATTTGAATATGTTAATAAGTGAACATAATTTTATTGAATATACAGATTTTATTTAAATTGAGCTTATAGTCGTCTATTTTGATTTTGGTCTGTTGCCTAATGAAGCACTTGTGCTTAGGTCGGTTACTGATGTCTCTTGATAAGAACAGGGTTTCTGTTGGATACAGTGTTTGATAGGGTTTGATGGATATTTTTTATGTGTTTGTGGATTTCCAATTCTAAGTGTTCTAAATACGCCGTCCTGTTTTTTAAAATTTATTCAGGTATTAATCTGTTTTGTTTTAAACGTTTGGTCTGTGTGTGTGTGTGTCCATACGTACACGTTTTCGTAATGTTTGTAATAATACCTTTTCATGTTCTAGATTTATGGTATGTGCTGTGTGTGTGTGTGTGTGTGTGTGTGTGTGTGTGTGTGTGTGGTCACATTTGGTTGTGTGTGTGTGTGTGTGTGTGTGTGTGTGTGTGTGTGTATGTGTGTGTGTGTGTGTGTGTGTGTGTGTGTGTGTGTGTGTGTGTGTGTGTGTGTGTGTGTGTGTGTGTGTGTGTGTGTGTGTGTGTGTGTGTGTGTGTTGAAAGCCTTATGTATATATATATAGCACATAATGTATATGATACTGAAGCAGGTACTGTTATTATTATAGGAACAAGAAGATGATGAATACTTCTCAGAACATTGAATGGTTAACTGTACCCAAACATACCGTCAGTAAACGAGAGGGAGACGAGCAGAATGTTAACAACAAGAAGATGAATATGCGTACTTCTCAGAACATGGAATTTAAATCGTTAATTGTACCCAAACACGCTGCTAGTACATGTGAGGGTGATGAGCTGAAGACTAACTACAAAAATTTCAAGAAATTCCGTAAAGTATGTCTTTTCTCTTATTTGTCAATCATAGACAATTATACAGTATTTTAAATTAATAAAACAGTGATATTTATATCATTAATACTGATTGCATGTTTTATTTAATGCTTTGTCTTAGGTTTTACCATTGAACAGAAGTATTGTACCACAAATTATGTTTATGAAGACCTCATAAAGTAATATAGCATAGTCAACATACAGCTAAATACAGATTATAGGGATGTTCAATTATGTAAATTATTAAAAGTTATTTTTATTATGTTTCGCTGACTACTGGTATTGAAAACACCGTCATTAATTTAGAAAATTCTAAATTACACAATAACTGTAGAACTTTAGAAACTTACATAAGAGAATTTACATAATATTACAAACACAAGTTTATGGTACACCTATCTATCAAGTGAAAATGGATAATACTTATAATCATATTGTTGTAACTTATTATTTTCCGACAACTATGTATGTACAGAGTACTATAGAATATTTTTAAAATTATGTCAACAATCACACCCATTCTCCCTCCACCTCGTATTGTTCAACTAATTCACATATACAATAATACACACGCGCGCGCACACACACAAACACGTTCACTCAAATAATTGATCTGTTGTGTTTGATATTTCTTTGTATTCATACACAGTCCTGATGATGACAATAAATATTGTATAGTATAATTTAATACTCATGTTACTTTAATTATTATTATACGAGGTTAAACTTTATTTTTACATGGGTCATCAATCGTTTAACACGAACATCAATCGCGTAACACAAGTAGTTATGTCGAGTTTAATAATGACTACGACCCAAGAAGCGATTAAAGGTTTTGTCAGGTTCGTTTATTTACCAGACATTTGAGTTGACGTTTAGACAAAATTTACTGTCATCACGAGTAGGTCTACTTAAATACGCTCAATACAAAAGGGATTAATTGCCCTACACCTGAGTGCTGTATTTTGTGAATGTGTGCGTATTTGCTACATAAAGTTTAATATAATTACTCACACGTAATGAGTTACTCATACCATTGTTATTATACGTATTCATATTGTACAATTGTAACATCCGACACATGTTAATTAATTTTGCCCGTATACGCGACACCGCACATGGTGGTGATGGTGTATGTAGAGAGACAATTTATTAATTCAGTCACATGTTTCGTCCAACCACAACAGATTTTCTTGAGGAATATATATGTTTCCTTTAATTGAAACAATTACAACAAAATGTTTATTAGTGTAAGAAAATTAATTATTGTTTGTAGCTGTTGAAATACAAACAACTTTTGTTATTGACGAGATTTTGTTTGCCAAAAGTATGACTTTGTACTGTTTTGAGCTCTGGTAAATTTATCTTTAGGAGGACGTTGTTCTCTGATAATATTTATTCGATCATATAATTGTTTTCTGACAACAAATTGGGCTCTAACAAACTGATCAATAAGATCTTTTGTAAAACTTAATGATTCCGACTGGGTGACTGTAGATTTATTCTGTACTCAGTTTCCAAAATGTATCAATGAAAATACTAGAAGAGTAGAATATATCGAGTACCAAATCCATCAATTTTTTCAAATGTTACTGAAACTGAACGATTGCAGCTGTAGTTAGAGAACAATTCTGTAATTTACAAATATAAAAAAATTTAGAAATGCAATTTCTCATAACAAAATACAACGTTCCATTTCATTTTATATTCAAACTATTATTATCTGAAACAGAACGTTATATAGATTGTAACGTTCAAATTTCGAATGTTATGTAGGACCATAATCACTCAGCACTGTGTGGTCATGAGAATACATTAAAGTGATAAACACCGTGAATGTCTTTGTTTTAGTCGAGTATAATGAAACCCCTACTTCATTTTGAGTAGTTAAAACAAAAAGAATATTTCTTTTTGTAAAGAGGGGCTACAAGTTAATTAAAACTAGGCTAAGGCCTAGAGAAGCTAAAAATTGCGCTGGATCCAGTAAGACGGAACTTGCAATAAAAACTCAAGAATTAAATAATTAACAATCCCATTTTATTATTCTATCTCATAATAAAAACAACAAAAAAAAACAACAGTGATTTAGAATTCCCCTTTAAATGGTTAAATAAAGAAGTATACCCTCTCAACAAGGCCACCTGAAAAATATTAACTGAATCCACGGAAATAATTGCTATGTCACCATTAATGAATTGAAAATTTAAAATAATCATTAACCTCAAAATAAAACTCCCATTAAACTATTTATTAAAATATAAAATTTATATCATGTGTTCCTTTTAAAAATGCAGAATATAAATTAATGAAGATAAATGATTTCATTCCCAGTTACTATTAATAATTAAATAATTACTCATCCAAATAAATGAACTTTAAAGGTGACACTTCCTATACGTGTTAAATAAAATAATTAATTTAAAGAAATGATCAGCCACGATTATTGAGATAGAATACTCGTCTACTGGTGTATATAAATTCTAATAATAAATCCCTATATCCCACCAAAAGTACAGCAATGCATAATATTTATATATATATATATATATCCCCCAAAATGTACACAGAAATATACAGACATAACATGTTCCACAAGACAAATTACATATACAATAGTATACAAATACATAAAGGTCTCTTGCCACGCCCTTTTTTATATTACCCTTCTGGTGTATATAAATTCTAAACTTCTTCTTTATAGGAATCCCAATTAGGATTAAAGATTTATTTCTATAAATGTACCCCCATGGTGTGGGTTAATTGCACGTCATGTGTATCATAAAGTATTGCATACAAATGTCCCCAGGACATTAAAATTTAAAACCAAGTGCCTAAGTGGCTAAGTGCTAAAATACTTAATTAAGGTGAGAAATAAAAATTGTTTAAAATAATTAACGCCCCCCAGTTACCATGATTAATATAAAGAATTTATATAGACTAAAATAGGGCCAATTAATGTAAGAGAAAAATTGCACAATATTAGCACCTTATATAAAAAAATACATTTGTGTGTCAGAGACGGACATGTTTCTTCAACTTATGACCAGTCTCAACAAATTTGTCTCAACAACCTTGTTTCGACAAACAAGTTGAAAAGTGTTTCGACATGCACAGCTTGGTTGAAACTAATTAAAAATTCACCTACCTCCCCAGTAATCCTTTTATACAAATGACATAACCTGATTTTAAAAATAAGAGAAAATATATGTTTTTATGCCTAGTAAATTAAACTTGAGAAAATTACTAATAACAAAACTGACTTTAAATCTGTAGCGAAAGCTCTATAAAGAAATGAGTGGAAATCTAAGTTGGATGCTGTGTTGTAGACATGTCAGTCTCTGAACTGACAATTTACTATACATATATTGAAATTTTACAATTAATTCTTAGTGTTCACACTAAACTGTCCCATCAATTGGGGATCCAAATGAATGTATACTTGAACGGTAAAAACTGATGATTATGTATATCTGGTGCCATGTTGATTCTACGTGTGAATTATAAATGGTTATTTTTCACCTGCTTATATGGCCAGAAGGATGATCTCTTATTTGTAACGTGGCGATCTTATGATTGGCATGTTGTTGTGGTCTTATTCTCTTCGGTGTCGAGTGTGGAGCTTTTAAGATGTCATTCTTTCAGTCGTGTAGCAGGACTTGTCTCTGTTCGGTGAACCCTGTTCACACATTACATTTTTAGTGAGAGACCACACACAAATGCCCCCACTGTTTGGACACCCTCCAAAATCATAAATAAAAACAACACCTAGTTATGTTGTACATAATAAAACTTGGTAACATTATTTTGGCCAACATGCCTTACTTAAAAAGTTCTCTAACAATGATTCTTTATAACGCTTTATAACTTGAACCTCACTGAATGTGAGTTGCTTTTGCAATATAATAATTTATCTTGGCTCTGTAACATCTTATGAACTTATTACTTTGAGTGAAATTGAGGTTACCACGTGGTACAGAATTTATTTAAAACACATAGTTTTTTACTCCATAGAATCTGAGAATACTATTACTTTGAATGAGACATAATTTACGTTTAAAACGTGCCTGAGTAAGTTCCCAATTATATATGTATAAAGTTTTACTGTCATTGTAGCAAAACTTTATACCACTTAATGACGACACATTGTGTAATAGGTTAAGTGCTCAACACAATCTCGTTACATCGGTGTTAATGAAAGTGCAAAATTAAATATATTGTGGTTATTGTACTTTAGGTATTAAAGCCGAGATTCTGACACTCCAATAATCAAGTTTTATTGGTTTATAAAAACTTTACGAACAATCACGTATCTCACAATGCATGCTCCGACAAGTGGGGGCTTACTCAAGCTTACTAAAAAAAACGTTTTCTCCTTTAAAAATTTAGTATATAATTAATATAATGAAATCAAAACTCACCGCAGTCGTTTAAGAAACTTATCTCATAGTTATAAGAAGTAGATGCTAGATTTTCACACTTCTCTCCACCGAAGAGATTTTCCACGAGGCCCTGAGTTAGGCTTCCATGTTGAGACAAGGCCTTAACAGAAATTTCCGTTCGTTGTCCGTTTGTAAGGAAACTCTCACCAGGACGCAGCACTGTTTAAAACTGCTGCAAAAACTCAGCAGATGGCAACACCGATCAAACAGTGAAAAATCGAAAACGGTAGCCTCTCCTATCCGCGGGTAGAGAGCAGCACTCATTATTACTTTAAATTTCGTACTGCCAATAACGTCAAAACTGCCGATAAAATTACTGACTTCGCGCTGAATCTTTTGACTCAGCACACCCTCACCCCAAAAGGGCAACATAGTTGCCCCAACGTTAAAGGCCAGGAGGGTACCCTGCAGTGTACCTCTCCCCAAAAGATACCAGTGGACGTCGTGGTTGGGTTGGCTCAGCTGAGCTTGCTCTCAGGAGAACAGAAATCAAAAAGGAAAATGAAAGAGACGAAAGAAGATATGTATTATGTAAGTGTGCGGGTGCTGCATGCTGACCTGATCAGAGTCCGCATACAGCACAAGAGAGAGAGACAGCAAAAGGCAAAAGAAAGAATTCTACCTAGGTAGATCTTCCGATCTCCTGAGGCTCGCCCCATTCGCCTGAACACGACCTCCACATTTAACATGGACCTCCGTCCTATCTTTACGGGGACTATCCCCCTTCGAACGTTTTGGATAGCCCCCGACAACGTTTAAGTTTGGAAATGTGGCTTGTCATCAACTTTTGTTTGTCTCCCGGTACGCCCAGCCGGGCCGTCACCGGTGACGTAAATCCTATGATTCGGTATGGCCCCGACCAACGGTAGCATAGCTTCGCAGCACGTTTGTCGGCGGCAGAGCTGAGTGGGTGGCTTTGGCAATAGACCCAGTCGCCAATCCGGAAGGGGTTTGGAATACGCCCCTGATTATAACGCCGACGGACCCGCTCGTGCGCTCGCAGCAAATTCTTCCGAGCCATTTTCCATCTCTCCGCAGTTTTATTATTGGGCTCCCGCGGCAGAAGATCTTCAATATCCCATAGGTTGGTCAACGGGAGTGCGGGCGAGAATCCAAACAAAATTTCAAAGGGCACGGCCTGATGACTGTCGTGTCTGGCCGTGTTGAAGGCTAATTGTAACCACTTCAGATTCTGATCCCAGGTGGTTTGTTGCTCAGCGTGATAAGCAATCAAAGCGGACCGGAGATTCCGATTGAATCTCTCTGCATGGGACGGTTGTGGGTAATAAGGGGAAGTGGTTACGTGTTTGATGCCACTGGCGAAACACATACGCCTGAATTCGTTTGAAATAAATTGCGGGCCATTGTCCAAGACAATGATGGTCGGAAGACCGAAATGCTGAAAAACGTGGTTCTGTAAAGCGTTGATGGTCAAACGAGCGGTTGTCTGCCGTAAGGGCAGTAGCCAGGCAAACTTTGAAAAAGCATCTACACAAACAAGCAGGTAAGCATTACCTGACTTGCTACGGGGGAACGGCCCCACGTAGTCAATAAATAACTTTTCCATTGGTCTGCTCGCCACCTCAGAAGATAACAACCCTAGTTTGGTGTTCTGGGCAGGCTTGCTCAAGCCACACAGATGACAGTTTTTTACTCTCGTCGCGATGTCTCTATCCATGCCCTTCCAGATAAAATGTTTCCTAATACTGGAAATGGTCTTCGAAATTCCCTTGTGGCCTCCGATTGGGGAATCATGGTAATAACTGAAGACCATGGGCACTAATTTGCTAGGCAGCACGATTTTAGGTGCTCGTCCTTTTCTTTCTCGACAACAAAGGACTCCCTTGGACAAGAAATAAGGGGCCTGTACGTTACCCTGCTTAATATTTTGGATGACTTGACCCAGCACTTCGTCGTTTAACTGATGGGGTAACACATCAGTGAAGGCTAATGGAAAATCGAGAAGAACGGAACAGGGTTGCTCAGCTTGGGCATCACTGGGTTGGGAAAACATACGGGATAAGGCATCTGCAACCACATTCTGGGATCCCCTGATGTGTTGCACGGTGAACTTAAAGGATGAGATTTTCACCACCCATCTACCAATTTTACCCAGTTGCCGGGGATGAGCTAGAAGCCATGAGAGAGCCTGATTGTCGGTGTCGAGCAGGAACTCAGCATGTTCCAGGAAACGCCTGAACTTATCTAGAGCGTATACAAGAGCTAAACACTCTAGCTCATAAACGGATGATTTACGTTCTTGCTGGGTCAACGTGCGTGAGATAAAAGCCACAGGCTGCCTAGCGTCGTCAATAACCTGGGAAAGGACCGCTCCGAGCGCAACCGAACTCGCGTCCGTCTCCAAAATGAACGGCTTTGAAAAGTCGGGCATCCGCAACACCGGTGGGGAAATGATGGCTTCCTTTAAGGTATCAAAAGCCTTCTGTTGGTTTTCCCCCCATGCAAACTTTGCCCCCTTCTTCCTCAGTTCATTCAAGGGAGCGGCAATTTCAGCGATATTCGGTATGAAACGCCGATAAAAATTTATCATACCGACGAATCTCGCTATGCCTTTCGCATCCCTTGGCGGAGGAAAGTCACGGATGCCTTGTGTCCTCTCTGGGTCTACCGTCACGCCCTTGTATGAAATTAAATGGCCCAAGAAAGAAATACTCTCTTGGGCGAAACGAACCTTTTCGGGATTGACAGTGAGGCCAGCCTCTCTTAAACGACCCAACACCTCTCTTAAATGCCGCAGATGATCTTCGAAAGTCTCACTATACACCAACAGGTCGTCAAGATAATTATAGACAAAACGGAATTTGACGTCGTGAAAGACAGTGTCAAGAAGGCGAGTAAGTGTCTGGGCCCCCACAGCCAAACCCATGGGAACCCTTGTGTACTGGTACAAATTCCAGGGTACACAAAAAGCTGTGTATGGTTTACTTTCTTTGGCAAGAGGTATCTGATGATAGGCCGCGTTCAGATCGATAATGGTATAAAATCTGGCCCCACTGAACCAATCAAAGGCCGAATGTAAATCCGGGAGGGGAACAGAATCCACCTCGATATTGGCGTTCAACTTCCTGTAATCAATAACCATTCGTTGTTTGCCACCAGGCTTTGGCACTAAAAATGCTGGACTGGCATAGCTGGAATGAGAAGGTTCAATCACCCCTTGGTCCAATAATTCTTGAACCTTCTCTCGCAGAATGGTCATCTTAGGAGGGGCAAACTTGTAAGGGTGTGACCTCACTATTTTCGTATCTGTAAGACTGATTTTATATTCCAGCAGGTGTGTGAGTCCCAAAGTAGGAGTTAACACCTCGGGAAATTCCTCACACAAATGATCTAAGGCCGTCTGCTGGGATGGAGTGAGATGGTCTCGTGCAGAATCGGGACAAGCTACTTCTTGGATACCCGGCTTAGCGCCCTGGTACCCAAGGAACGGAATTAAAACCTCCCGATTAAATTTAAAAAAACATTGGTGCGCTTGGATGTCCAGCACGAGACCACTTTTTGCGATAAAATCGTCACCAATGATACAATCCACTCCCAGAGCAGGAGAAACCAGAAAAGACCACACCCAAGAAAACCCATCGATCTTGATCTTAAAGGAAGTAACCCGGGAGATAGGCAAGATTTCCCGGGATGCCGTCCAGCATATAGCAGATGACTTTTCTGACCTTTGAATTAAACCCTGTCGTTCAAGGTCCGCATGTACCCGAGATGAAATGATGGATCGGGCTGAACCGGAGTCAACTAAGGCTCTGAGCTGACCCCCTTTTACCTCGAGCGACAGAAAGGGGCATACAGAAAGTTGTTGCGAGGTAGCGGACTGGACCTTGATATTTGAAGATGGGGCTTTTAACGACTGCCTGGAGGTCGACGGAAGTTGAACAGAATTGAAGCGGGGGGAAGACATCCTCCGAAATATCTTCCCCTGTCTACTTAGTTTTTTGGCGCTGGTCTAGACCTAGGTGGTGCTGGTCGCGCGCGCCCTCGCATACAATTTCTCGCCACGTGTCCCGGGCGGTTACAATTATAACAAATCACCGAATTTGAATTTGTTTGCTGACGATTTCGAGCTGGCTGGGCCTGTCGGGGGAAGGTAGGCTCTCTGGCCCCTTCCGATGTCTGAGGTCTTGGTTCGGCTCGTCTACTGTTTCCGCTCGCCTGGTCGGTCATCTGCATGGTCTCCGTCATAACGCAGAGTCGCTCCAGGTCGGTAAACCACTGCGGCCGCTGTGCAAAAACTAGTCGCAGACGGTCGTCGGCAGAGACGCCGTCGAGGATGTGTTGGACTACCTCTTCCTCCGACATGCCCATTCCCAGAATACGCGCTACCTGGCGCATTCGCAGCACGTACTGGGCCAATGTTTCGCCCCGTGCCTGTACTTTATAAAAATGCCGATGGCGCAATTGCTCCGTCAGTCTACTGGGTACGAACGCCCTCAGCACCACCCGGTGGAACTCATCCACACCTTCCTTGCGTCGCATTACCTCCGCCACCCTGTCAGCCATGGTACCGCGACAGTAGGGGAAGATGAGTTCGAGCACCGTTCGCTCCAGCATACCCGGATAGTCCTTCAATTCAAAGACTATCTTGAAAAAAGGTAGTAGTTTATCTGCTTCCAGTCCGTCCACGACTGGCAGTTGTTGAATAATATTGGCAAGTGGGTTGGGCAGGTGGTTGTACGTTGCCGCCCCCGAACCAGTCCGTACAGGCTCCACTTCTCTGTATGAAGAAGTGTTCACCGCTGAGATCACGGACTCCTCAACAACCGGAATTGGGGTGGATGCTCTTACCGGTGGTGACCCTTGGAGGGTCGAGGTAATCTCCTGTATAATCTCTGTTATATTATATGGTGGCGGTATTATATATGGCGGTTCACTGACTTGTGCCAGTAAATTCTGCAGCCGATGAATCAAGTGCTGCATACGTTGCCGGATCCGCCGGACAACGAGAGAGCATCCCGGTCCCTCCTCCAAACTTTCGACGGATTGAGCCAACTCCTGCAGCTCACCCCACTTTTCCGTACACCGTTCCCACTCACTCTCGGGGTCAGTGATAGTGACCCTGGAGATCGCATCACCCGCGGTCAGCGCTTCACGGAGCAGCCGCCGTAAGGTTTGGACATTGCCTCGGGTTTCTTTACCCCGGGCCCGGAGCTCGAACTCAATTTCCTCCCTTAAAAACAACTCAGGATTTATCGAAGTCATCCTCACTTCGCGGTCGGCACTCTTAACAAAAACTTTAAAACTTATTCTAAATAACCAGAATCTGAAAAACCCAAGTACTGTTCTTCCAAAGAGTAGACTGCGGGTCCACCTAACGATGCGAGAACTAGCCCACTACCTGAACAGCTCACACTCGATTACACCAGACAAAAGGAACGCGACACACACACAACACACACAACACACACAACACGAAAAACAAAATACCGACCAACGAAAATTTATTTTAACCATTTCTTAGGTTACCTCCGGCTACCATTTATCGGCAGAAACCGACTGCCGATCGGGCCATACCGCATAATAACAAAAAAAACCGCAACACCTCCCCAAACATGGGCAAGGTAAACTCAAACTAACCAAGCACCGACTGCGATAAGTCTTGCCCAGGGATTTCCCCTTCTAAAATTTCCTACCACGTGGCACTATTCACTATGCAAGGCGGGCAAGTACATATACATATGTTTCAAACCTTAAAACTAACAAAATATTTTCAACCTTGGGATATAGGGCCTTTAAAATTTTTCTAAGTTCTATTTGAACTAAACCTTGTGAAAATTCCAAAATATTTCCTAAGTTTGCAAGCCCCGTCACACCCACAGGACCCTTGTCGTAAGCGCGCTCTGCTACCAAATGAAACCCCTACTTCATTTTGAGTAGTTAAAACAAAAAGAATATTTCTTTTTGTAAAGAGGGGCTACAAGTTAATTAAAACTAGGCTAAGGCCTAGAGAAGCTAAAAATTGCGCTGGATCCAGTAAGACGGAACTTGCAATAAAAACTCAAGAATTAAATAATTAACAATCCCATTTTATTATTCTATCTTATAATAAAAACAACAACAAAAAACAACAGTGATTTAGAATTCCCCTTTAAATGGTTAAATAAAGAAGTATACCCTCTCAACAAGGCCACCTGAAAAATATTAACTGAATCCACGGAAATAATTGCTATGTCACCATTAATGAATTGAAAATTTAAAATAATCATTAACCTCAAAATAAAACTCCCATTAAACTATTTATTAAAATATAAAATTTATATCATGTGTTCCTTTTAAAAATGCAGAATATAAATTAATGAAGATAAATGATTTCATTCCCAGTTACTATTAATAATTAAATAATTACTCATCCAAATAAATGAACTTTAAAGGTGACACTTCCTATACGTGTTAAATAAAATAATTAATTTAAAGAAATGATCAGCCACGATTATTGAGATAGAATACTCGTCTACTGGTGTATATAAATTCTAATAATAAATCCCTATATCCCACCAAAAGTACAGCAATGCATAATATTTATATATATATATATATATATCCCCCAAAATGTACACAGAAATATACAGACATAACATGTTCCACAAGACAAATTACATATACAATAGTATACAAATACATAAAGGTCTCTTGCCACGCCCTTTTTTATATTACCCTTCTGGTGTATATAAATTCTAAACTTCTTCTTTATAGGAATCCCAATTAGGATTAAAGATTTATTTCTATAAATGTACCCCCATGGTGTGGGTTAATTGCACGTCATGTGTATCATAAAGTATTGCATACAAATGTCCCCAGGACATTAAAATTTAAAACCAAGTGCCTAAGTGGCTAAGTGCTAAAATACTTAATTAAGGTGAGAAATAAAAATTGTTTAAAATAATTAACGCCCCCCAGTTACCATGATTAATATAAAGAATTTATATAGACTAAAATAGGGCCAATTAATGTAAGAGAAAAATTGCACAATATTAGCACCTTATATAAAAAAATACATTTGTGTGTCAGAGACGGACATGTTTCTTCAACTTATGACCAGTCTCAACAAATTTGTCTCAACAACCTTGTTTCGACAAACAAGTTGAAAAGTGTTTCGACATGCACAGCTTGGTTGAAACTAATTAAAAATTCACCTACCTCCCCAGTAATCCTTTTATACAAATGACATAACCTGATTTTAAAAATAAGAGAAAATATATGTTTTTATGCCTAGTAAATTAAACTTGAGAAAATTACTAATAACAAAACTGACTTTAAATCTGTAGCGAAAGCTCTATAAAGAAATGAGTGGAAATCTAAGTTGGATGCTGTGTTGTAGACATGTCAGTCTCTGAACTGACAATTTACTATACATATATTGAAATTTTACAATTAATTCTTAGTGTTCACACTAAACTGTCCCATCAATTGGGGATCCAAATGAATGTATACTTGAACGGTAAAAACTGATGATTATGTATATCTGGTGCCATGTTGATTCTACGTGTGAATTATAAATGGTTATTTTTCACCTGCTTATATGGCCAGAAGGATGATCTCTTATTTGTAACGTGGCGATCTTATGATTGGCATGTTGTTGTGGTCTTATTCTCTTCGGTGTCGAGTGTGGAGCTTTTAAGATGTCATTCTTTCAGTCGTGTAGCAGGACTTGTCTCTGTTCGGTGAACCCTGTTCACACATTACATTTTTAGTGAGAGACCACACACAAATGCCCCCACTGTTTGGACACCCTCCAAAATCATAAATAAAAACAACACCTAGTTATGTTGTACATAATAAAACTTGGTAACATTATTTTGGCCAACATGCCTTACTTAAAAAGTTCTCTAACAATGATTCTTTATAACGCTTTATAACTTGAACCTCACTGAATGTGAGTTGCTTTTGCAATATAATAATTTATCTTGGCTCTGTAACATCTTATGAACTTATTACTTTGAGTGAAATTGAGGTTACCACGTGGTACAGAATTTATTTAAAACACATAGTTTTTTACTCCATAGAATCTGAGAATACTATTACTTTGAATGAGACATAATTTACGTTTAAAACGTGCCTGAGTAAGTTCCCAATTATATATGTATAAAGTTTTACTGTCATTGTAGCAAAACTTTATACCACTTAATGACGACACATTGTGTAATAGGTTAAGTGCTCAACACAATCTCGTTACATCGGTGTTAATGAAAGTGCAAAATTAAATATATTGTGGTTATTGTACTTTAGGTATTAAAGCCGAGATTCTGACACTCCAATAATCAAGTTTTATTGGTTTATAAAAACTTTACGAACAATCACGTATCTCACAATGCATGCTCCGACAAGTGGGGGCTTACTCAAGCTTACTAAAAAAAACGTTTTCTCCTTTAAAAATTTAGTATATAATTAATATAATGAAATCAAAACTCACCGCAGTCGTTTAAGAAACTTATCTCATAGTTATAAGAAGTAGATGCTAGATTTTCACACTTCTCTCCACCGAAGAGATTTTCCACGAGGCCCTGAGTTAGGCTTCCATGTTGAGACAAGGCCTTAACAGAAATTTCCGTTCGTTGTCCGTTTGTAAGGAAACTCTCACCAGGACGCAGCACTGTTTAAAACTGCTGCAAAAACTCAGCAGCAGATGGCAACACCGATCAAACAGTGAAAAATCGAAAACGGTAGCCTCTCCTATCCGCGGGTAGAGAGCAGCACTCATTATTACTTTAAATTTCGTACTGCCAATAACGTCAAAACTGCCGATAAAATTACTGACTTCGCGCTGAATCTTTTGACTCAGCACAATAATATCTCCCACGGACAGTTTTGAATGTTACATGGCGGATTGGCTAGAAAGGCGAGCGACTCAAGTGGAGCACAACAGCGAATTATTACAACGTCGCTCCGATTGCTGGTCTCAAGGCGAGACACAAGTTAAAAAAAACTTATCGAATATTTACACACAGTTTATTAACGATAATGCTAGCGGAGTAAATTATGGCAGATTTATGAAAGATTGGGTGGGTGAAAATTATGTACCACTCTTTCCTGAGTTGTAATATACTTATTTTGTAAATATACATTTGTTAATATACATTTCATATAGTCTGTATTTTTGTTTTACATATTTTGGATGAAAATTACATACCACTCTTTCATACAGTATTTTAAATTAATAAAACAGTGATTTTGTATTATTATTATTAATACTGATTGCATGTTTTATTTAATGCTTTTTGTCTTACATTTTACCATTGAATAGAAGTATTGTACCACAAGTTATTGGTGGTAGTGATTTTTATGTTTATGAAGCACCCAGAAAAGTAAAGTCCAAGGACTGGCTTAATGAAGTACCAAATGAAGAAGAAGAGTGTATTGAAGATTGCTAGTGACGAAGTTGTCTTTAAATCATACATTACTAACATCATTTGTATTTGTAAATATCACTACTACAATTTTATATGACAATAAAATAGATACTGTACTTACATAAAATGTAAGCCATCAATTATTAAAATAATACTTTATGAAAAACTAAGCAAACTCTAATATGTATGATTATCCCTGTTTCATATATTAAATATAACTTTTGTATAAACATTATTCGTAATGACTGAGAGCCTTTATTGTATGAAGATATTTAGGTAGAGCAAACACGTTTACGTAATATCAGGTGGTCAGAAACGTGGTCTTAACAAATGTGGTCACAAAATATGGGAACTCCTTGCTAGCTAATGTGTTTGTACATGTGTGTGTGTGTGTGTGTGTGTGTGTGTGTGTGTGTGTGTGTGTGTGTGTGTGTGTGTGTGTGTGTGTGTGTGTGTGTGTACATCAATGACCGCATAGTTACTTACATTCAAATGTGTTATGTTCAATCAACAGGTTATCAAAGTGTTCACGAACGGGTAGACTTGTTTCATGAACCAGTCAATACTATCAACGTACGTGTAAGGATATACCCCTTGCGTACGAGCAGATAACAATATGTAATTCTATGTATAGTAATCAGAAATGTATTTAATGTAAAATATGTATTTCATTTATCTGTATACATCTATGTAGATTGAAATCTATGTACGAATCAATGTGTAGGGTGCTGAAAATGTAAATTCTTGGATTAATGTTTTGACGGTTCGATTATTTCCTTAATTTGGTTAATGTATAAAAATATTTTCAGTATTGCTAACTTCTTAAAAGCCTTCCACCAACACGGTCATAGACCCCTTGACTTAAGCTGGTGTTGTAGTCAAGTATAATGCCTCGTTACAATTGAAAACATAATAGTGAAGAATAACTACAGCAATACATTAAAACTAGTGTGATTATATTATTCATTGATGTACAAACAATTTACATAGTACACGCAAACGTGTTGTATCTTGCAATCTTACAATGACAAAATATTACTATTTCATATTGTATTTATTTTATATCATTGTTTATGATATATATATATATTTAATTAATGCAAAATTAATGTAATTACATTATACACTAGGAATTTCTTCCGACGTCTGCAGTGTGTGTAGTCTCTCTTGTAACATATAATTAATTTTATATGATAATGTTTCTTCACATTCCCTAACATCAACGTGTACGTCATCGCATTATAAGCGTAACACATACAACAAGTAACGTATACGTTGACACACGCATTGTTCATGTGATTGTAGTATGATTTTATTTCTTGACACAACCTTTATCTTGAAAATATGATTTAGTCGAGCATTGTAAATAATTTTCTATAATATCACTTACTAAGTGTACCCCTGCAACAAGCAAGCGTTTCTCGTGTAATACAATACTATCAACGTACATGTAAGGATATCCCCTTGCGTACGAGCAGATACCAATATATAATTCTGTGTATAGTAATCAGAAATGTATTTAATGTAAAATATGTATTTCATTTATCCGCATACATCTATGCAGATTGAAATCTATGTACGAATCAATGTGTAGGCTGCTGAAAATGTAAATTCTTGGATGAATGTTTTGCTGGTTCGATTATTTCCTTAATTTGGTTAATATACGAAAATATTTGCAGTATCGCTAACTTCTTAAAAGCTTAAAGCAGTGGTGGAAAGCTTTCACCACGGTCAATGACCCTGTGTGTGTGTGTGTGTGTGTGTGTGTGTGTGTGTGTGTGTATGTGTGTGTGTGTGTGTGTGTGTGTGTGTGTGTGTGTGTGTGAGAGCAGTGCGTACATTGTTCGATAGCGATTTGTATGTGTACGCAAAACTTTTGAAAATATCTTATTTCAGAAGAGTTTTTATGCGTAACACTTTACCACACAGACCGCCTTGGAAGAACGAGAGCACGGTTGTTAATCTGGACACTGCAGAGGGACCTGGTACAAGGCTTATTCAACTCCTCGTAGTCAGTCGTCTGCAGCTCGAGAGAGATTCAAGTATAATGCCTCATTACAATTGAAAAACATAATAGTGAAGAATAACTATATGTAATTCTGTATCGTTGTGTGTGTGTGTGTGTGTATGTGTGTGTGAGGGCGCTTGCGCGCAGTTATTCTTACACACTTAGATCTTGGTACAAATTGGTTGAAATGATTTCTGCTGATGTCTACAGCAATACATTAAACTAGTACGATTATATTATTATTCATTGATGTACAAACAATTTACATAGCACACACACACAAACAATAGACTAACATTTATTGTGAAGCCGTCAACGTATGGATTTCTACTTGTCATCTGTAACAGCACACGCACAGGTAATTACATTATAAACTAGGAATTTCTTCCGACGTCTGCAGCTCTAGAGAGAGAGAGAGAGAGAGAGAGATAGAGAGAGAGAGAGAGAGAGAGAGAGAGAGAGAGAGAGAGAGAGAGAGAGAGAGAGCGAGAGATGTTGTATATATGACTACTTTTACAACTGCTATGCAGAGAGACAATTTATTAATTCAGTCATATGTTTCGTTCAACCAGCCACAACAGACAGTAAAACCAATAACATAAGAGAGAGCGAGAGAGAGAGAGAGAGAGAGAGAGAGAGAGAGAGAGAGAGAGAGAGAGACAATTTAATAATGCGTCTGCTCATATAGTTTGAATTTCCCACCACAGACAAATGTTGGCAGATCTGTTCTATACACAATAATGCAAGATTGGTAACCCTGATCATATATTTTAATATACACTATATAACACACATATCAAGTTTGAACCCATGCAAGGTTGGTAAACCTGATCATATAGATTTAATATACATTATAACACACAATAAATTTGAACTCATATGAAGGTTGGTAACCCTGATCATATATTTTTAATATACACTATAATGCATCAAGTTGGAACCCCCCCCCACAATAATGCAAGATTGGTAACCATGATCATATATTTTAATATACACTATAATACACATATCAAGTTTGAACCCATGCATAGGTTGGTAAACCTGATCATATAGATTTAATATACATTATAACACACAACAAATTTGAACTCATGCGAAGGTTGGTAACCCTGATCATATATTTTTAATATACATTATAATGCATCAAGTTGGAACCCCCACCCACCACCCACCAACCACACCTGATATGCAAATCAGCTTTATTAAAAAAATAAAAAATTATGTTCGCGGGTGTGGGTGGTCCATTGAACCCCACCCCACCCCCAAATTCAAATGCCGATAAACAGTATTTCTTAGACACTGTTGAATTAGAAGTACCGCTTCCTAAACCCGAGTTAATCGTACTTTTTCATAAATCGTTAAGATTTAACGTTTGATGCCTGATATTTTATGAATTTTAAATACAGTAGACTCCACACTAACAGACAGACGGAAGATTCAAACTAAATGTAAATGAAAGTAACACTGTAAAAATAAACTTAATAAGGTGTAAGAATACAGTACCTATTCTTAGGGTTATGCGACAAAACAACAAAAGATAAGGGTAACGAGTAGCAATCATTTAAGAAATGGATAATTCCAACAAATACGACATGTCAGTCATTCCATGTGAAATGTGTGGTTTTACAATAGAAAGTTGAAATATATAACTTTTTAACAACGATTTCGGTTTAAGTTTTGTTTATTGTTCTAATTATTGTTATGTTCTTGTTGTTGTTGTAGACTCTCACGTCGTCATAAGGTGTGTTTAATATTTAGTATAATTATTTAGCAATGGGTGATTGGAAGTTAAAGTTCGTGTTTAAAAGAGTATTAAACTCACTAATAATTCACTGTATTCACCTCCCCACTTACCATCCGTGAATATCTTCATTCTTCTCGATGGGCGACTCCTCTTACTGTAAACACATTTGCAACACACAGATATTCCGTTTGAATATCGAAAAAATGCACATAAAATAAAACAATTCAGATATTCAATTGTAAGTTGAATAATATAATTTCAATAATTTAAATATTGCCGCCACCTTGTGAAATAATTGTTTCTACAAAAATAAACTATGCTTCTATTTTATAGAAATGAAGACTCTGTATCCACTGGTAATAAAATGAGGATTTTATTGACAGTAGTGAAATTTAGCAAAACTCTTTTAAAACAATTAAGATTGATATCTTTATAAACAACAACAAATTAAACAAATATTGAGATTTCTGCAGGTCAAGGCTGGTAACACTGTTACAATGTACGATAATATGGTGAACTAGGTTATGTTCACTTTGGTTAATTGTATTACCAATTTTCGTGAATTCTTTTAAGATACATGATACAAGATATAAAGATGTGTTTATGAATAACAATGTTTACTTATCTACTATGATAAAAAAGAACAAAAATTTAAAATTATTAATCTCGATACGATAGTCAATACTATCGTATGGTATTCTGAGGTCTAGTGAAGCTAATATTGTCAACACGTGCTTTGAACGTTGCACTATTAAAATATTATTATTAATTTATTAGTTATTACTACTACGAACTGGAAAGAGAAAAAATTGAAAAAACTCTTATTATCGATTTCATTTTATAAAAATCATTTGAGGACAGAAGTGTTTCTCTGTGACAAAATATACGTTTTGGTTCTAGGTTAGTTTGCCTAGATGAGAGTAAGTGGTTACGTATAATAAATAATGTTATATAAGATTCTTAATATTATTTTTACAAATGCTTTATTTACTATTAATATGATGTAGAATTATCAGTAACGTTAGTATTCACACAAGAAAATTATTATTCATCAAGTCAAAATTCATAGTCAATTAAGCGACTATATTTACAAGTACTAGTGAGCGGTATTTAAATTTAATTCCGCCGTTATCAATTATTCTTTAAATATAAAATACATCCTTTAATTAATTATCGCCATCATAATGGGCTATAACTTTGTTCATCAAACTCTGATAATTATTCATCATTATCTGTTAAGGCACTCAAGCATTAACTTGACTAGTGCAGTCAAACAATAACTTTCGTTTAATCAACGAGAATTATTCCATTTAGTATTTTTTTTAATTGTTAAAATATCATACTCCCTGTTTATTTTCACTGGACATGACCCTTATTATACACTGGTCATGTCTATTCTCTATTCACTTATTTCACTGTCACTCGATAATGGGGTGTTCAGTATAGGTTAATGTTTGACCATGTTACTGGGGGTGACGCGCACATTTTAAAATATGTCTTGCCGACTGTGACACGTTCCTGTCACCTTGAGTGTTGAAAAACGATTAAACAATCTCGCTAAAGCGTCTCTTTTCGTCTGGTGAAATTAAGCCATTTGATTGGTTTAGAAAGTCATACTCTCTACCCCAAATGCTTTGGTTAAATAAAAGTTCTAATTTTTAGCGTCACGTATTTTTTGTCATATCGTCATTTGGATAGTGGCATTAAATCGCGGACACGTGCGGCTTTATTTTAAGTCCAAACAAGCAATAATTCCGTCCATTAATAATTCACTTGATCTTCAAAACTCATATAGTGGTTCTTAACACAAATAAGTCTTTTTCACTACATTTCGTTGTAATTACATCTTAATACTTATTACTAAACATTTTGAGTCCATTTCTCCTTCATGTTAATACATAATATTGCTATATTGATAGTTTAAACAAAATTTGTTAATGGCGTATATACCAACTATGTCCGATTGTTTACATTTATTTATATCGCTATTATCCCTTATTCTACTACATATTTATTGTATCATAACACTAATAGGTATATCTATATACATTTGTTCATACTATATTTTGGTAAAATGTTATTTTGTATACACATATAGTATGATTCAAAATACATTATGCTCTCATCTCGCCATCTTGTCACTTATTTAGTTATTTTAGTACACAAGGGATATATTGTTAATAATTAAAATTGTGTACAATTGTTGTACATGGTTAGTTCAATGTATTCACTAACTTTTTGTTATTTGAAATCTCTCTAAGTTATTGTATGGTGGTTATTTACACCTGGTTCTATGATTGCAGTTAGTTAGTTTATTAAATTTCAATTATTAAATTACTAGTATAATATTTGTGAGATGTTCTCATAACAGTATTGAACATTTCTCTAACTACTGGTAACATTTTTTACATTCTCTTTATAAGTTTTGATAATGTTTTTTGACTAACTCTCTTGTCACATTGGGGTTCTGTCTATTTAGTTTAATGTTATTGTATTTAATCTGATTCATTTGTTGTGTCCTTCAGTTCATATGGTATTCATTGTTTTGCATTTTTATTCTTATTTAGTCTCTGTTTGAAACAATTATGGATAATTACTTGGTTTAATTAATGTATATCATTTTATGTTGTAGGTTCAACTCATGTGAGGTTATGTGTCATTTGTCTGACAACAATGTGCTTCATAGTTCTTTACAGTATTCATCTCAACTATTGCCATCTCATTACGGCATTCTACTACAATGGTTTATTATTAAGTTTTACACATTTTGTACACATTTTTACACTATTTGTTGAAACAATAATACTGGTTTTCTTAGTCTAATTATGTTACATATTCTGGTGGATTGTACCTAGGCTTTGGTACATTGACTTGTTTATACTCAACAAATTAGTTTATTTGCTACTATTTGTCTTGACATTCATCTACATTTTGTCCTGTGTTGCTATGACATTCAGGCACATTTCATATCAAGGATTATAAAGCTTTTATTATTAATCCCTATGAACAATTAATTCACTTTTCTGTCTCATATTTTTGGTGGTCTTATTGATTATCTCTGTGGTTTTACAATCTTGGATTAAACTTGTTACACTAATTGTCTGTGCATTTCACTTGTTAATCGTTGATTCTTTCACTTACAAATGGTTAATCACTTCTCTCCGTTATAAACATTTTCACTGGTATTGTTTGTGCTGTTTACTTGGGGTAAAATGTTATTATATCACATGTTGTTACACTTATATTAAGTATTCACTGTCATTGCTTGTGATCACTTATTGATGCTCAACACTTGGTTTCTTTATTATTGGTATTCCAAAAATCATTACACTTATTCTGATCACTACATTGATTTTAATTCCTTCCACATCTTGTGAATGTTGATGTCTTGTACAGTTCATACATAATCTTCATTCTTCATGGTACATTTCTTTTCCTCTTCTTCTTCTTTTTCTTCTTCTGGTTAGTTGTTTGTCACTGTTGGTGCTTTCCTTGGTTACACATTATTTGTAATAATTCATGTTCCCTGAATATTGTCATATTCTTCCATATTTTCACTCATTATTATGGTAGTCATTGTCCTATATTTATTTCACACTCATAACAAATTAGTTTGTTTTTCACTGTGGTGATTGTATTTGATTCGTCTCCTTCTTACGTTGATAATTATTTTCGGCATATCCCCTCACTATTTTGCTCTATTGGGCCTGGATGCTAACGTATTATATTGGCTCATGGTATTTTCTTTCTCTTTGTTATACTCGATGATATTCTTATTACTCTTCTTTCTTCTTCATTGGGTTGGTTCAATATTATTCATTCGTAGATACACATTTTATTTGTTTTCTCCTGGTTCCTTCTTCTATGCTTGATGAAATATTTTCATGTTATTCTTCTATTTGACGTATTAGACATTTATTTTATGTAACTGCTTTTTGGTACGTAACATATGCCTTCCTATAAGAATTGATTAATTCTGAATTCGTATATTTATTTTTATTGAAGAATTCATCAATTGTTGTACATTTCCAAGTTGACTCTTATGCTTTTCTTATATCCCTTCATTTTCTTCTATTTGAATCATAATTATTTCCTTTCTATGTAATTATCTCCCTTGTTTATTTAATTCCCTAATTCCCTAACATAATTTTAGCTGGGGCAGTTCAGAGTGGCTCACTTTGGCATACATCTCTGCTGGTCATACTAACATCAATAAATACAGAGGAACATCATCTCTGTCCATAATATAAATGATTGCTGGAATATTTCATCTGTCAATTCATCTCAAATCAATTCAAAATATAAAGTGGTCGTTCTTTCGACAAATAATAAATATCCTTGGGATCATCTCACGCATCTGCGGTTTATACATTATTATATTCTCTTCGTCTTGATTCAACTTAACTAAATTCTTCACATTTTACAGGGATAGTTTCTTTACATTTTATCACTGGTATATTCCCATGATCTTCTTTGTTAATATATTATTTTTCATTCTTCCTTGTCATCAATTAATCTTTTCTCTTGGTATTACATTAAACGTCATTTCATAATCTTCTTCATTTTCATGATTCACGTCTTTGTGTTATATTTCATTTGGTATAGGCTCTCTTCTAGTGTCTTGCCTCGTGTTTATGTATCATCTATTATTTATATCAATAATATTTACTTGCTTTCATTTTTACAACTTCTTATGTTGCTCGTTCTGTGTATCATCTTGTATATTATCTCCTCTTTATTAGTACGGGTAAGTTGTTATTCTACTAGCTGACTCGGCTCTTGGAAATTAGTTTACTTGCCATAGATGTTGTTTGTCTTTCTCGTATAGTTCTCCTCTTTATTAGTACGGGTAAGATGGTGTTTTACTGGTTGACTAGGCTCTAGGAAATTATTATTATATGCTTCATATATTTTATGCCAAAGATGGTGTGTGTCGGCCTCGTATATAATCCTCTTTTTACACTGGTAGTACGGGTTAGATGTTGAATTACTGGTTGACTTGGCTCTTGGAAATTATGTATATGGTTCATATTTGTGCCAGGTTGTCATGTGTCGGTCTCGTATATAATTTTCTTTTTAGTACGGGTAATTACAATTTTCTTCATCCTTTACATTATTTCTTTGGATCACACTCTTATATTATAAAATCAAAATATAGTCAACATTTATTCTTATAGTTATATTTTCACTTCGTACTTAGTATCAATAATTAATAGTCTTCATCATAATATTTCACTCTTTTTTCATTATTTAATTCTCAATATATCGTTTCATGGAAGTCTGGTTGTAGTTGCCTTTTATTTTCTTTGTCACAGGGTTTTTTATTTCATATGTGTTGTTCATGTTATTCCTGGTAACAGTATATGAGCCTGTGTACAGCAGTAACAATTTTTTAGCAATTCCTTCTATAGCACTTGGGAGTTCTCGATTTTTTAAGAGCACTTTGTCTCCCACTTCGTATGTTATGATCTTAGGTTGTGATTTTTTATACTTGAGCCTGAGTTTGTCAGCTCGTTCGACTGCATTGTTAAAGAATTTTGTCTTGTTAAATTCAAATTCACCTTCTGGTGGAAAATTGATTATTTCTGTAATTTCTCGGGGTGGTCTTTGCTCAAACATAGCAGTATAGGGCGTTTCATTAGTCGACTGGTGACAAGCTAAGTTAATGAAATCTTCAGCTGGGGATAAATATTCTTCCCATCTTCGCTGTTGGGCGTGGCAGTATGTCCTTAAAATTCTGCCTACTTCTCTCAAAACTCTCTCAGCAGGGTTGCTGTTAGGGTGATATACTGGTGTTTTATATGTTTTCACACCTTGGTTTATTAAAGTATCTCGCCATTTTCGGCCTCGAAATTGCGTTCCGTGATCCGTGATTATTGACTGGGGTTTTCCTATCCCTGGGATGTATTTTGATGTGATAATTTCTAAAATCTTGTTGGTTGTTGCCCTGTTTATGGTGTAGAGTTTAGTGAATTTTGTGTAGTGATCGAAGATTATCACTATATATTTTTATTGTGTCTGCCGCCACTTCGTGGAAATGGTCCACAAATATCCACAAACACCTTCTCTAATTTTCTTGCAGATGTAATGGGTACATTACCCCTTCTCTCCTCTCATTGCTGCATTTAACTAATTGACACAAATGACAATGTTGTATATATCTTCTTACTCTACGGTTCATATCTTTGAAGTAGACATGCTCATGTAATGCCTTGACTATTTTTACTGCTCCCATATGTCCATATCGCACATGGTAGTCAACTGCAATTTCTTTTTGATAATCTTTGGTATTACAACCTTCCATTGATCACTAGATTGTTTGGTTTTAGTGAATAATATATTGTTGTGGATACAGTAATATTGCATAACTCCTTCATCGTATTCTGTCAATCTTTGTATTATCTGGCAAATTTTAGGATCGTTTCGCTGATGAATTTGTATATTTGTTAATATGTCTGCCAATTCGGATCTGCTTTTTAAAATATGGTAAACCTTGGCGATGGTCTCTTTCTCTCCCTCAAATGTTTGGGCCAATATGTTTACTCTGGACAACACGTCTGCAGCTATGTTGTTTTTACCAGGGACGTATTCCCAATGTATGTTGTACTCTTCGAGCGTTAGTGTCCATCTCGTCAGTCTGCCATGTTTTAATCTACAGTTTTTCAAGAAAGATATTGATTTGTGATCCGTGCGTACTGTGATTGGGTATCCCAAAATATACGTTCTGAATTTTTCGCAAGCGAACACTATACTAAGAAGTTCCTTTTCAGTAGTACGATAGTTGCGCTCACACTTGTTGAGTGTCCTGCTAGCAAAACTGATCACTTGATGGTTGCCTTCCTGGTCTTCTTGATACAATATTGATCCAAGGCTTACATCACTTGCATCGCAATTCATGTAAAAGTTCTTGTTAAAGTTTGGATGATGCAACATTACAGTTTTAAGAAATTTCTCTTTTATCAATTCAAATGTTGTGTCCTGTTCCGGTCCCCATCTCCACTTCTCCTTTGATGACAATTGTTGGGAAAACTTAGCTGTCAATTCTGAATAGTTATGTTGGAATTTTCTATAATAATTGCAAATACCAAGAAACGACTGCAATTGTTTCTTGTTCTTTGGTACTGGGAAACGCTGTATCGCCTCCATCTTTTCTTGTGCTGGGGTTATGCCAGTTTCAGACAAGTTAAAGCCCAAGAATTGCACTTCATTTGCTATGAGTTTGGATTTCTCCAGCTTTTTAGTGTTATATTATTTTCACCTAATTTGCATAATACTTGTGCCACCCTGTTGCAGTGTTCCTCCCAGTTATCGGAGGTAATTAGTAAATCATCCACCTACACTGTAGTAAATTGTAGTGTATTCTGGCCTAAGATCTCGTCCATACATTTCACGAAAACTGCTACAGAATTTACCAGGCCGAAGGGTAACCTTTTAAATTGGTAGTTACGCCCTTCAAAAATAAAGGCCGTATACTTTCTGCTGTTGGGGTGTAACTCCACCTGCCAATACCCACACACTGTGTCCCATATACTGATGTACCGTATGCCATGAAATTTCTTTAGAATTTCGTCGATTTCTCCAGGCGACGTCCTGTCATTAATTATGGCTTTGTTTATCTCCCTGGCGTCTAAACAAATCCTTACTGCGCCATTTTTCTTTGGTACAGCTACAATAGGATTGGTGTACGGGGAGTTGCTTATTTCGATTATGTCGTTTTCTATCAATCGCTGTATCTCTAAGCGAACTGCTTCCTTCAGTGAAAATGCGATAGGGTATGATTTTCTTTTGAATTCAGCCTGCTCTCTGAACTTTATCTCGCACTGAAAATTTTTCACTTTACCTGGCGTATCTGAAAATACATGCCTATAACGATTATAAATTTGACTTAGTCTTTCTATTTGTTCATCAGTTAATATATGGTCAACATTACTTGTTTGGAAGTTCTTAATCTCAGCTATTTTCTCCATCCATAATGTGTCTTCTTGGCTATGGCGAACCTCTCCGTTGATGGACATTTTCTCTCTCTGGTTATGGCCTTCCCGTATGTAGTATATTATGTGTTCAGGGGGTGCCTTCCTATTTTCAATCAATGCTGCTGTCCATTCAATTTCATTTGATTTTAATGATACTTTGGATTTGTCCATATCTATGATAGCTGCATATTTCCTCAGTGTATCACAGCTGATTAACAGGGTAAAGGGTAGCCCACTCGCTACTAAGAAAATCATTGGGATTGTTTCACCGTTGCTTGACACTTCTAATTGTACCTGGTGTCGGATTGTTTTGTTCTGCCGACCCGTTGCTCCAATTAGGGTAATGTTATTTATTGGCAATGTTGGGATGATTGTTTTATTTCCTAACTGTATTCGATCTAGTTCCATTTTATCGATTAAGGATACATGTGCCCCTGTGTCTATCATGGCTGTTGCTTTGATTCCGTTGACATTGACTGATATGTATGCTATTTCGTTGTTGACGGTGTCGCTGATGCTATTTTCTTTCTCTTCCATGAGATCTTGTCGAATATTTTTCAGGTAGTTGTTTTGGCGAATTTCGATTGATTCCATGGTATTTTCCAATACGTTAGACCCAATAGACCGGTTCAGTGAGGGTGACGTCGTGTTTTTCACTGCCGGTGCCCATTTAAAGGCAGGTCACCATTGTCTGGGTGCCTGTCCGATGAGGTTGATGCATTTGGTTCTTGGGATCCTGGCCCATTCCCGTTATGGTGGACTTCTGTATTTCTTGTTATTGGCCGATTATCTTCACTACTGCGACTCCTGTTGGATCGATAACCTGATTCTTGGTCATCTCCGTCACTGTTACTTCGACTGTTATTATTATTGTGGGAACTTCGGCGACCCTGGTAGTATGGTCTTCTGCCTCCCCCTCTACTGGCATTAGTGTAGTGTACTCTTCTGAACTGGTTATTACCATTATTACCATTATTTTGTCTATATTTGTTATTCTGGGACTGGTTATTAGTAGGTCGGTAGTAATTATTATTTTGCCGATAATTGTTGTTTCCTTGATAACCATTCGGCCTAGGGTTGTTCAGATTTCCCCGGGCGGTATGGTTGTTGTTGTCACCACCGTTATTCTGTCTAGGGCTCTGGTGATTAGTGAATCGTGGAGGGTTATTAAAATTCCCTCTACAGTTATTTCTGTCAGTATTGTTGTTCGGGTTATTGTTACCTGGTCCATTCCGATCATATGGCTGTCCTGGGCCCTGGCGGTTCCTTTGATAATATCGCTCCCTCTCATGGTTTTCTAAGAGTGCGCACATACCTTGTATCATCTTTATTTGAGCGTTGAGTCTTCCCTGGGACACCCCTTGGTTAAAATGGTAGGCCAGTTTCGTCACCAGGCACTCCTCCGGTAGGGCTGGTTCCAAATTTCTTGCTAAACAGATTTTCCCTAGGAAGTAGGTCGTCATTGACTGTCTGCCGTTGGGATCATATCTGCCATTCGTGATGTCATCTCTTATGATGTTCTGGGTGGACTCGGACCAATATTTTGATTTAAAGGCCGCTTTGAATGCTGCATAATTGTCTACCTCATGTCTGGTTGCTGTCCACCAATTGTCGAACACGTTTCGAAAATACTCGTCCAACATCCCTTTCATTACTGACCATCGGTTCTCTTTATTTCTGTTAAGTACTTCATCCACCCTCTCCAGGAACTCGAGCGGATTTTTAATATATGCGCAGAAATCTATGTGTTCCCGTCCATCCAGGTGTGGTAACCCTGTTAGCACATTTGGAAATGCTCTAAGGCGGTTCATTTCGTCCCTGAGGTCACTGAACTCTCTCTGTTGCCGTTCAGTTAACTGTTCTCGGTCGTTGTTCACTTGATGTTTGACCGCGTTCACTGTTGTTGTAATCTCTTCACACCTCTCCCCTAGTGTGGTGTGTGCGACTACCATTTCTGTCTGTCTACGTTCTATTACTTCTATCTGTTTGTTGCGGGCTTCTCCGAGACTGTCGATGCGATTGTTGAGATCTGTTTCAGTTTGCACAATTTTCTGTTTATTAATCTTACCTTCTCTCCGTATGTTGGACATCTCTTCCTGGATTTCTGTTGCCATTACTGCAATCCTCTCCTCCGTCGCTTCTATGTTTTCTTCCAATTTCTTATCAATTGCTTCTATTGTATTTCTTGCAATTTCTTCAGTTCTGCAGCTGTTGTCGGCCATCTGTTGCCATATCTTCTTGCTATCACTCTTCATTGACTCAATGTCCTTATTGATTTTCTCGTTAATTTCATCTATCTTTTTGTTTGTTTCATCGATTTTGATTCCTAATTCTGCAGATAGATTTTCTTTCATTATTTCCATATTTTTCTCTAATAACTCTTTCATCTTCCTCTGTCCATCTTCCATCTTTTTCTGGCTATCTTCTATTTTCTTGCTTAATTCCTCCTTTGTGGACCGCTTGTCCTCCTTCAGTGACTCTATGTTCTGGTTGGTGGATAGACTATTTTCATCCATTTTCTTCTGGCCGTCTTCAATTTTCATGTTCAGTGATTCCATCATTTGTTTCAACCATTCTTGGAAAGCCGCCTCTCCTGTTTGAGTTGGCGTTTCAGGTTGCTTCACTTCTGGTTGGGTTTCCTGTTGTGTGGCTTCTGGTTCACCTTCTGGTTGCTGAACCTCCTCCGCCGGTTCAGATTGTCTGTCATCGATTGCCAGTAACATCTCTTCTACGTCCTCTGCCGACGTCGCTTCCTTCTCCTCCATTCTAGCCTCTCTTTCGGCCTCTGCCGCTCGTTTCTTTGACGTTGACCTTCTATACATCTTTCTATCTATGTAATGTACTTGCCGTCGAATTAGGTTGAAAAAGTGTTTATTTATTTAATTAATTTATTAGGTATCGTCGTCCTAATTCGCGCTCAGATGTTGGGCGCCGCTTTGTAATATATAACTTTTTAACAACGATTTCGGTTTAAGTTTTGTTTATTGTTTTAATTATTGTTATGTTCTTGTTGTTGTTGTAGACTCTCACATCGTCATAAGGTGTGTTTAATATTTAGTATAATTATTTAGCAATGGGTGATTGGAAGTTAAAGTTCGTGTTTAAAAGAGTATTAAACTCACTAATAATTCACTGTATTCACCTCCCCACTTACCATCCGTGAATATCTTCATTCTTCTCGATGGGCGACTCCTCTTACTGTAAACACATTTGCAACACACAGATATTCCGTTTGAATATCGAAAAAATGCACATAAAATAAAACAATTCAGATATTCAATTGTAAGTTGAATAATATAATATCAATAATTTAAATATTGCCGCCACCTTGTGAAATAATTGTTTCTAAAAAAATAAACTATTGCTTCTATTTTATAGAAATTAAGACTCTGTATCCACTGGTAATAAACTGAGGATTTTATTGACAGTAGTGAAATTTAGCAAAACTCTTTTGAAACAATTAAGATTGATATCTTTATAAACAACAACAAATTAAACAAATATTGAGATTTCTGCAGCTCAAGGCTGGTAACACTATTACAATGTACGATAATATGGTGAACTAGGTTATGTTCACTTTGGTTAATTGTATTACCAATTTTCGTGAATTCTTTTAAGATACATGATACAAGTTATAAAGATGTGTTTATGAATAACAATGTTTACTTATCTACTATGATAAAAAAGAACAAAAATTTAAAATTATTAATCTCGATACGATAGTCAATACTATCGTATGGTATTCTGAGGTCTAGTGAAGCTAATATTGTCAACACGTGCTTTGAACGTTGCACTATTAAAATATTATTATTAATTTATTAGTTATTACTACTATGAACTGGAAAGAGAAAAAATTGAAAAAACTCTTATTATCGATTTCATTTTATAAAAATCATTTGAGGACAGAAGTGTTTCTCTGTGACAAAATATACGTTTTGGTTCTAGGTTAGTTTGCCTAGATGAGAGTAAGTGGTTACGTATAATAAGTAATGTTATATAAGATTCTTAATATTATTTTTACAAATGCTTTCTTTACTATTAATATGATGTAGAATTATCAGTAACGTTAGTATTCACACAAGAAAATTATTATTCATCAAGTCAAAATTCATAGTCAATTAAGCGACTATATTTACAAGTACTAGTGAGCGGTATTTAAATTTAATTCCGCCGTTATCAATTATTCTTTAAATATAAAATACATCCTTTAATTAATTATCGCCATCATAATGGGCTATAACTTTGTTCATCAAACTCTGATAATTATTCATCATTATCTGTTAAGGCACTCAAGCATTAACTTGACTAGTGCAGTCAAACAATAACTTTCGTTTAATCAACGAGAATTATTCCATTTAGTATTTTTTTTAATTGTTAAAATATCATACTCCCTGTTTATTTTCACTGGACATGACCCTTATTATACACTGGTCATGTCTATTCACTATTCACTTATTTCACTGTCACTCGATAATGGGGTGTTCAGTATAGGTTAATGTTTGACCATGTTACTGGGGGTGACGCGCACATTTTAAAATATGTCTTGCCGACTGTGACACGTTCCTGTCGCCTTAGCATCACGTATTTTTTGTCATATCGTCATTTGGATAGTGGCATTAAATCACGGACACGTGCGGCTTTATTTTAAGTCCAAACAAGCAATAATTCCGTCCATTAATAATTCACTTGATCTTCAAAACTCATATAGTGGTTCTTAACACAAATAAGTCTTTTTCACTACATTTCGTTGTAATTACATCTTAATACTTATTACTAAACATTTTGAGTCCATTTCTCCTTCATGTTAATACATAATATTGCTATATTGATAGTTTAAACAAAATTTGTTAATGGCGTATATACCAACTATGTCCGATTGTTTACATTTATTTATATCGCTATTATCCCTTATTCTACTACATATTTATTGTATCATAACACTAATAGGTATATCTATATACATTTGTTCATACTTTATTTTGGTAAAATGTTATTTTGTATACACATATAGTATGATTCAAAATACATTATGCTCTCATCTCGCCATCTTGTCACTTATTTAGTTATTTTAGTACACAAGGGATATATTGTTAATAATTAAAATTGTGTACAATTGTTGTACATGGTTAGTTCAATGTATTCACTAACTTTTTGTTATTTGAAATCTCTCTAAGTTATTGTATGGTGGTTATTTACACCTGGTTCTATGATTGCAGTTAGTTAGTTTATTAAATTTCAATTATTAAATTACTAGTATAATATTTGTGAGATGTTCTCATAACAGTATTGAACATTTCTCTAACTACTGGTAACATTTTTTACATTCTCTTTATAAGTTTTGATAATGTTTTTTGACTAACTCTCTTGTCACATTGGGGTTCTGTCTATTTAGTTTAATGTTATTGTATTTAATCTGATTCATTTGTTGTGTCTTTCAGTTCATATGGTATTCATTGTTTTGCATTTTTATTCTTATTTAGTCTCTGTTTGAAACAATTATGGATAATTACTTGGTTTAATTAATGTATATCATTTTATGTTGTAGGTTCAACTCATGTGAGGTTATGTGTCATTTGTCTGACAACAATGTGCTTCATAGTTCTTTACAGTATTCATCTCAACTATTGCCATCTCATTACGGCATTCTACTACAATGGTTTATTATTAAGTTTTACACATTTTGTACACATTTTTACACTATTTGTTGAAACAATAATACTGGTTTTCTTAGTCTAATTATGTTACATATTCTGGTGGATTGTACCTAGGCTTTGGTACATTGACTTGTTTATACTCAACAAATTAGTTTATTTGCTACTATTTGTCTTGACATTCATCTATATTTTGTCCTGTGTTGCTATGACATTCAGGCACATTTCATATCAAGGATTATAAAGCTTTTATTATTAATCCCTATGAACAATTAATTCACTTTTCTGTCTCATATTTTTGGTGGTCTTATTGATTATCTCTGTGGTTTTACAATCTTGGATTAAACTTGTTACACTAATTGTCTGTGCATTTCACTTGTTAATCGTTGATTCTTTCACTTACAAATGGTTAATCACTTCTCTCCGTTATAAACATTTTCACTGGTATTGTTTGTGCTGTTTACTTGGGGTAAAATGTTATTATATCACATGTTGTTACACTTATATTAAGTATTCACTGTCATTGCTTGTGATCACTTATTGATGCTCAACACTTGGTTTCTTTATTATTGGTATTCCAAAAATCATTACACTTATTCTGATCACTACATTGATTTTAATTCCTTCCACATCTTGTGAATGTTGATGTCTTGTACAGTTCATACATAATCTTCATTCTTCGTGGTACATTTCTTTTCCTCTTCTTCTTCTTTTTCTTCTTCTGGTTAGTTGTTTGTCACTGTTGGTGCTTTCCTTGGTTACACATTATTTGTAATAATTCATGTTCCCTGAATATTGTCATATTCTTCCATATTTTCATTCATTATTATGGTAGTCATTGTCCTATATTTATTTCACACTCATAACAAATTAGTTTGTTTTTTCACTATGGTGATTGTATTTGATTCGTCTCCTTCTTACGTTGATAATTATTTTCGGCATATCCCCTCACTATTTTGATCTATTGGGCCTGGATGCTAACGTATTATATTGGCTCATGGTATTTTCTCTCTCTTTGTTATACTTGATGATATTCTTATTACTCTTCTTTCTTCTTCGTTGGGTTGTTTCAATATTATTCATTCGTAGATACACATTTTATTTGTTTTCTCCTGTTCCTTCTTCTATGCTTGATGAAATATTTTCATGTTATTCTTCTATTTGACGTACTAGACATTTATTTTATGTAACTGCTATTTTGGTACGTTACTACGTACACTATGGTATACTGTATGTACATTACAAAATATTTTGCTTATTTCTGGAGTACATTCGTAGAAGGATAATTAGTGTAGGCTAAAAGAGTACTTTCATTATCAGTTTGTATAAGAAAACATGATATGATAATTCCAACAAATACGACATGTTAATCATTCCATGTGAAATGTGTGGTTTTACAATAGAACGTACACTATGGTATACTGTATGTACATTACAAAAGATTTTGCTTATTTCTGGAGTACATTCTTAGAAGGATAATTAGTGTAGGCTAAAAGAATACTTTCGTTATCAGTTTGTATAAGAAAACGTACTGTATCTGAAATAAATTGGTCGACAGAACCAAAGATGAATCTATAAAACAAAAGCAAGCTAATTATTAAATTATCTAACTGGAATGTTATATGGAGACAGACTGGCGACAGGAAGTCAGATAACACACAAACACGGCACACTGATTAGCGTAGGCAAACCAAACGGCTAGTACACGTATTTTACCAGACATCGCTTACAAGCGGCCGCGTGTTGGGGGAGAGCTGCTTCAATCATCCGGTCGCGACCAGACAGTATGTAGATGAAAACATTGTTACGTATTTTGCATTTCATCTCATTGTATAACAGCTCCTGTCCTCATTCACACAGTGCACATTGATCATTTCAAATGTTCTGGTATGAGAATTGTGAATTTTTAAACAATATACAAAAATTTAATTCTTAGGAGGCTGATAATGTTTCAAATAAATGTCTCAGTAGATATATTTTATAATTAAAATAAAAAATTTATGAAGGGATAATAACATATGTTCCTTTGTTGCTAGTTTGCTTCGTTGGGGGGGGGGGGTTGCTCATGTATTTCTGTTAATTTTATGTTAATCCAATAACTTGAATGAAACTTGGTAGTTTGTTAGCATGTTTTAGTGGTAAATATCTGCAGAATAAAGCTTGTTTTAACATGATGAATTTAGGAAGAAAAGTTTTAAACATGAGCTTGTGGTGCGGCAAGGGTCTGAAACTATGGAAAGTTCTATATTACCTCGTTCTTCAGGTACTATGTTATGATTTTACATAAGTTTGTACTGTACAATATTGAATTATGCAAGAAAATAATTTTGAGTTTATTCATTGTGTATTTAAAGTTAAATAGGTGCCAATAATAGGTACGTAAGGCCTCCATCTTATTATTTGCATTTTAGCTGGTAGTCTAGTCTAAACTTTAACTGGTAATTTGTACTTTAGCTTGTGAAGATATAAATTAGATTGTTATAAAATGATTGTTCCTGTTTCAAACAAATACATACTACTTCAGTTTCCATGCACTAAACTAGAAGTGTCACTGACACAAATGGGCGGAGCATTTGATATTCGTAATAAGTTATTTATCAATATTTTTACATCAACCGTCTTTGATCCGTTAGATTCTAAGGATAACTCAAGCACCTTTACATAAACGTAATTGGACAAATAATCCCTGAGCATTGTCAGATTTTGCTAGAGAGGCTTCTGGAAAATTATGGATTGCATTGATTAGAGCCACGGGTTGTTTATTGCTTTCTAGATTTTCATAATTAAAGCGTTCGATTTCAGCATTTTTCGATATTATACAGACAGTATCTTTGAAATTGTCCCCGATATTTTTTACATAAAATCTTTTAGATAAGAGCTGATAATCTTGTTCATGATTGTTCCATTTGTGACTCAATTTAAAGTATCTCTGAAATTTTTTTGATCACCACCTTGCTATCTCATAATCTCCGTTAAAAAGAAAACTTTTTTGAACTGTTTATATAAAAGATTAGTTTGAATGGTCTGAACATTATTACCAATCTTGTAAAGACTTCTGTCACAAACCAGTGGAAGTTGGGACCAATCACCGACTAAATACATGCAAAAGAAACAGCTGAAGAACGCTGCTTTGCTTGTTTGAGTAGCATATCCACTTTGAAAAACAAATTCAAACCCAACATACTGGCTTCATCAATAATAATGAATTTCCGTTATTATTTCCGTATTTAAAACTTCCGTATTCTTCTTCAAAAGTAATTTTGAATTCACCTTCTAAATCTTTGCAAGTTCCTCCCCTTTTCTTTGAAATATTTATTCTTAGAGCTGAATGAATAGTTTGTCCAGCAATATTGTTAGCTGCCACACCAGTAGGAGCCAATAAAAGAGATGCATCGCAGCCAAATAGAATTCTGGAGATCGTAAATTATCTTCAAATTCATTCTGAAGATTCCTATAACCTGTGTTGTTTTGATCATATAACATATGATTCATGTTATTTTCTGCAGGGCCTTCAACAGTTGCTGCAGCAACATTTTGTCGCTGTCTCATCCTTCTTTGATTTGTAGTTAAACAACAATATTTGGACCTCTTCTCCATCGAGGCATATTATAAATAATACGTATATATATGAACTGATGAATAAGAATGTATAGAATATGCGTATAACAGAAAAAAAGTACTTAAAAAAAGTAAAAAATTGAATAAGAAGTATAAGAATAATAATTTTAATAGAATTTGGATTAAAATTTACCTGAACTGTGATTCGTTGCAATTTGAATGGAAAGTTGCAGTTGCATCAGCCACTACATAGATTCTTGTCTAAAAATTGACACTTGTTCAACACTTAAGTCCAATACGTACATCTGGCTACACCATAGAACAATTCTCTACTACTGTTTGAATTAAACACCTGTGAGACACGAATACAAAGTGTAACAGCAAAATCTTATCTTATGGAGCGACAGCCAGCACAGGCGGATGGAGCCGCACATGCACACGCACTGGCATTTATGATACAGCAAAATCTTATCTTATCGGACGACAGCCAGCATGGGCGGCGGAAGCCGCACACGCACACGCACCTGCACGCGAGTGCCGAAAACGCCCGGTGACCGGTGAGTCGCCTAGCGCCCCGTAAGTGCGAGTGAGACAGAGTGCCGTAGCTGGACCATGATATCTCTATCGCTCTTTCTCTCACTCGTTTAAGCTAAGATTTAAAAAAGAATTGTAATATCTTTTAAACCAAGTAATTTAGAGAAATAAAAATTACATACGTGCACTCTACAATACAGTCCGGATATGCATACAAAATTTTATAATATTCGGTTGAGTAGTTTTGGAGGAGTTCGCGGTCTAAGTTGTGCACTGAGTCATGGATAGAGGGCTATGCCTAATTTCGCTACACTCATCAGACTCCGCCCAATGAATGGGCTTTAGCGCAGTCTTAACAGTGACTATTCCAAAGTAGTTGCTTCCACTGCCATTGAGTGGCACAGCATTACAGAAAATTGTTTGTTCTTCAATTTACAACACTGAAAAAACATATTCATAAACTGCAAACTGTTTAATTTATACAGTTTCATAAATTAAGTAACAGTATTCAAAGCCCAAACAAGAGTAGAGTGTAACAGCACTAATGGAAATATAACACTTTGTTAGCAAAGACAGCAGTCGCTTCCTTACAGTGAATTATGTTTGCACAGGACTGGCAGCAACTTCTCACTAGCCAGCCAAACCATATAAACTTAGCTTTTGATTTGTCTTCTCTCCTTCCTCATCACTTTCATGTTTATGTTAGAAATGTGTAATTATTTCAAATTATTTTTTAATCTAGGCTTGATAAAAAGGGACGTGGTGCTTCCAGTGCTTCAGTTGACACTATGTGACTGTGTGTGCCATATATTTTGTCATTAATTCTTTTAATTTCTTATCCGTATTTCTTACAGCATTTGAATTTTATGATTTTTTAGGCTTATGTTGTCATGGTACATTTTTTTAAATTGAGACAGTCTCTGTTTCTGAACTACTCTTTTTCGTACATAACTTTAATGACAAAACTGTTGCATCTCTCATATTTTTTTTGCACAATAAGTTGTTGCAATTATATGATAGGAGGAAGTGAAGAGACAGTGGCCCCCAGGAACTACAATGGGGGGGGTTGTGAAATCAGAGACCAAGTACATTATTTAATTAAAATAATCTTAAACAATTTAATATGAAAATTGCACTACACATATTATAGTTTGATATGCTAGTTTAGTTATTTTTGTTACTTTAAATACAATTTTTTACTTCATTTTTTTATGTAATTTGCTTTAACAGAAAATACACGTAATCGTCTACCCAAAATGAACATACATACAGGAACACTGTATTTCTGGTTTTCAAAAGGGACGCCAAATTCAGCTTTCAGCTGCCAGAGGGTCCCTGTTATAGATTTTTTTGCATGTCTCAGCACCTGCAAGATAATGTGACAAAATGCATCTTATTTAGTGTCAAGTATATGCTAGTACTAGAGACACTACTTATACTATATATGGATGCACAGCTCATCTTTAAGAGATTTTAGGATTACAAGTATTTCAGAGTTTCATATAATACTGAGTGACAGTTACATGGGACTAAACAAAGCTTTGAGTAGTGTAAGTACAATTTGAATTGCAATTTTTTCTTTTAACCATAATATGTTTTAAGAAAATTATTTGTTCTTTTCAAAAATAAGTTAAGAAAAATATGAAATGCAAACATATAAACTCTGGTTCCTTTTAAAAGTTTCAGCATAATACTTTTTTGTAGTAGGTATAAAATCACAAAAAGGAAAAGAAATGTTTGCCCATCAAATAACTGAATTATCTGTATTTTTAAATTAAGGAAAGTATCTTCAATATTGGAGAGAAACACAAACGTTTAGGCTACTATCAGTTTTTCATTGGGTTCTCTAAATGTTATTAAAATTTGTTAAAAAGTATGTTGTTGTTTTAACTTATGTATAAAAAATGAGCATATGGAGTTGTGTGGTTTCCCCTTCTGTTTAAAATGAAATATTTTTAAATACAACAAAGTAATAAAAGAAGTTTGAAGTAGGAACAGTGGAATATGACAAACCAAGGATATGAATATGAGCTCTTCTTTTTTCACAAACTACGATAGGTGTCTAATACCGTGTTGACTGTGTAAGATAACATATTTGAGTTTTGAGGGAACTTGATTTGATCTGAATTACAAAGATGTATGCGCGCGCGAAAATGGGTTTGAAAAGATCACCGACACTAGAACTGTAATCACCACAGAATCTGAGACTCAGATAATCAAGCCTACAAAAGAAATTTTAAATTTATTTATCAACGTCACTAACTATAGGTATATCATATCTTCTTATCTAACTGATTTTCAGCACGGCGAAGTCTGTCAAAATTTTCGTTTTTTCTCTTCCTTACTAGGAATAAATTAGACACAATAAAAAAATCCCATACAGTATTATTTAGCCGGCAATTTACAAAACGTGACATATTTTATTATTCCGTATTCATTATAAAAACGGTTACTAAATTTTAAAGTTGAATTTTAGTGTCATTTTAATGATCGTAGAATTATAGCTGAGCGCTAAACTACTTTCAAATTTTCATTAGGCCGTACAGAAAAAATTAAATTATTGTCTCAACAGGATCGGTTTCTTACGTCTCATTTAGTACTTTATCAAAGTTGAAGTTCACGGAAAAACATGATTTTTGACAAACGTTAATCAAACGTCTCCTAAAAACCAGTGGATAAAGCGTAAAACATGTAAAATGTACTTTGAGAATTATAGGCATAAATATGCTGAAGAAACATGGATAATTAGAATTGCTAATTCCATTTTTGTTTATTATTTCTCCGTTGGTAACAACTGAAAGTGACAAGTAAATACTAGGTACTATAGTAAGCGTTGGAACGCTTAAGCAAATAATAAGCGGTTGTAACAGATTAAAGCAGCGCATTGTTTATTTTACATACAGTTTGTTTTATTTTAAGACCTTGTGACGTCATTTCTGATTTAATGTTACAACATTGTTTGCAAATTTCTTAAATTACATAGAATTATTTTCTCTTGATTTATGTAGAGTTCATGTTACTTGGCTCAGAATAATTTTGTTGTTGTTTAATTCTGAATCGTAGAATCACTGGTCGCTGCGTGTGATTTGTGATACTTGGCGGTAAACGATTGAGTCATTATTAATACTACTACAAACATAAACATGATCCATTGCCAGTTTTTGTGACAGTGTTTTGTGTAAAAATTAATTTTCCCTAATATTAAACATCCCTTAAACATGTGTATTGTTGATTCCTAGAATATGCTAAACTGGCAACATGGTTGCAAAGAACGCCAGGCAGTGCCGCAGGTAGGTTTTTTGGAAGACGGGGAAAGTAGATTGTCGACCTGGAGATCATTGGCGTTGCTAGGGGGGGCCAAGGGGGCAGCCGCCCCGGGCGGCATAGCCAGGAGGGCGGCAAAGTGAGCATAGACTTGACAAAATTGTTCTCCCGTTTGTCTTCTTCACTAACCCGTCAGTTCTTGCTCTGAGAGATTCCGTATGCTGGAGACGTTTCCCTTCTTCGCACGTCTATTTGTTTCAGCAAGTATTCTTTCCGTTAATGATCTCCTAGATTTTCAGAATATAGCGTAAAGTACATTAAATGCTATAATCCGCTAGTTTATATTTAATGACTTCACAAAAATATCCACTGTCCGACGTACAATCTGTTGATATGAAAATCATCTAAACCGTCTGTGCTTCTGAAAATATAGACGGTTGAGTTGCTGTTGCTCAACCCGAAACGCGGTATGCCATGATGAGGTTATCACGTAGTCATATACAATTCCTGCCGGCTGGATATCTCTTCTTCCTTTATACTAAATTCACACATCACGATTAACAAAATTTGTTTTGTATATTTTTTATGATTAAATCTTCTAAAGTGCCAAGTATTTCTTAATTTTATCCAAAGCACTTGTTGTTTGCATGCACACTTTTATTATATGACAACTTTCTCTTATATTCCAATTTAAATCTTCATTACTTCAAAAATCTTCATAAAATTGGATATTTCACTGGCCACTATAGTGTCACCATTTCGGTCAGCTTTGTCTGCTTTTGAAATTGAACAGAGTTATTTAAATATTCTGAGGCGTCCGTTATCCATTATGTCTTTACTTGGTCTTCTATTATTTGCAGTATTCCGGTTTACATAATCCCGTCTACCTATTCTGCACAAGTTTGATACTTTATTTTTGCTATTCAGGCTTTAGCTAATATTCTTTTAATTACACAGCGCAAATTCGGTTGTAAGACATTAGTGAATGCAAATATATAAATTTGTTTACATCTTCACGTTTCCTGTCTTGACTGATATTGGCTGAACCTGATTTCGTGTCTGAATGATCGGTTATCATGACTTGTGTCTTAAAGTGATTCAAGTTCAAAAACTGTAATCTCTACCACAGTTGTTTGATCTTAACATTATTTCTGCTTTTTTTTTAATTTCAGAACTGTCAGACCTCAGATTACACCCTACATTGTTAATTATCCTCTCTCCAACTTAAATCCACGCTCGCAATCATTAATAACATTTTTCGTTACATACTCCCTATCTGCTGAATGGATTTTTGGGTTCCTATAAATATAAATAAATTAACAACAGTACTGTGAATTTTGTTTATTTTTTGTTTTTGAACTTCTAATTAAAACAACAAATAAATAAAAATAATGGTGTTGTTTTATTGATTCCTCCAAAGATAGTTGATAGTTTCGTCAAAGTCTGATGGCGCCAGTATTCTCACAGCCTGAAACACAATAAAACAACATTTAATAAAATAATATTTAGGATACACATTCAACGGAAAATTCAGAGTTATTCCACGAGTACAAAAAAATAATATTTTGATAACACACCCTTCAGTTTATTCAAATAGTTTGTTTGATAGTATAGTATTGTACTGTTTAAAGTATTGAACTTACTATTGATAGGTAAAGGAAAACATCCGGAAACCGAAGTGGTGGAGTGTAATGTCAAGGCCGGTGGTGTAATCCCCTCCCGTACGTCGTACATCGCTGGATTTCGGGGAGGTAATTGCCGTCCAGGAGCTCTTCGTAGGCGCCCAGGGTCCTCCGTCTTCGCGACTCTGCAGAGGCCATTAGACTTCTCTACTAGAATCCTCTGAAGGGGCCTGGGGTCCAACGTCCCACTTCCGGTCGGTATTCGTCGCAGCCGGGGGTTCCTGTGTTGTCACAGCCGGCGATGTGGTGGTTACGTAGTGTCAAGATCGGTATCGTTACAGTCGATGATGTAGTAAACTGGTAAAGAAACTGAATAATTTTGATAAACTACAAATTTCGTGCCGGCATGCTCGAAATATTAAAAAAATTTGATACGGCCAATTTATATTCATAGTTATTGTTGTTCAGCTGTTTTTTATTTAGCGCTTTATGTATATTTGTATTTATTTGACATTGCGTATTGAGACTGAAGGTAACGTGGTGCGGGACACTTGAATCAGTAATAAAATAGGGCTTGATTTACGGGGGGCGGGGGAATCCAACACGTAAGAGAAATTCCCCTTTCGCCGCTACGATTTTATACGTTATTCCACAGACCTATTGAGAGAAAATCATATAATTGTTTTTTTTTCTCTCAAGCTTAATTTTTTTGTTTATAATCAAAGACGGGGTTTTAAAGCGTCCTGAACTATAGGCCTATTTTACATTTTTCCTGTAAGATTTTTTTTAAATCTACGAACTTTTTTTTATTAGATTGTAGACTTTTATATAGATCTGCACGACTCCACTTGTTGCCTTTGACGAGTCTGATCTTTCTCGATAAGCGCTTTTGAACAATTCAGCTCATCAAATGGTTTGGTTTTCAATACGATGTAATGATCTTACCACACTTCTCTTCCCCCTTGCATAATATTCAAGGGCTCTTCTTGCAAATCTAGTTGGATCCATTCTCTCTACGTGTAACCGCCACTCCTTTTTGTACCGGGAGATTTTGTCATTTAAGCTTTCAGCTATGCCTAGATTCATTCTTATATGATCATTTCTGATAAGATCTCCCCTAGTACAACTCTTTACAGTCCTCAAAAGCCTCATTTCCGCTTCTTGTATTCTACATATATCTTTGGCCTTTCTAATCCAAGTCTCACTACCATACAGTAGTTGAGGTGTGGCCATTACATTATAATATTTCAATAGCGTCTCTTTCCTTGTTTTCTTATTTAGATGTTTAATGATACAGCCACAAAGCGACTGGAAGAGACTAATTTTGATTTCAATCTCCGAATCATCTTGATATGTGATGCTGCACCCTCGATACTTTTAATATGGCACCTGTTCTATTGGCGACTCCTGTATGACGGTCTTTGTTCTAATATGATTTGCGCCAGAAAAAGCCATATCTTTTGTTTTGGATAAGGAAATGGTTTGATTGTAATCTTTCAAAATGTCAGTAAGATAAAACAACGACCTTTTGGGAATGTTGAAAACAAATTATTTTAAAAAAGGTACTGATAATGCTATACGGGCCATCCAGCGGATTCTATAGAGCGCGTGTGTCTCGTACCCTAACGTCCGTTTCTGCTTATTCCTCAAGTCATTTTCTTCCATCGCCGGTTCTCCATCGTTTTGTCATACTTTCGACACTCATCGCTTACATCCTCACCAAAGTTTCAGCGATTCTTTTTTTGTTTTATTACAAAACAAAAAGAAAAATAGTACGAATTTACTACAAAAAAAGTTTCCAAATGTTTCCAAGAAGTATTGAGCAACGTGAGAACATGGGAACGTCTTTCGGAAACTTGAGGAATCCCAAGCAGCTGGGACAGCAGACATTACAACGAGTCACCATCTATCAATTGCAAATCTTCTAAATCTACTGCATTCCCTCATATACTGCATATCAGAGCGTCTGTTGTACCAACTACCACTTTGCAAGTCTCATTTCCTCCCTCTCATCCGTTCTCCTCTAAGTCCTCTTTCCATGATCTGTTGGGTCTACCCCGTTTCAGTCGTCAAGATGCAATCCAGTCTAGCAACTTTTTGGTCCAACGATCGTGAGACATCCGTTCCACACGCGGCCGTACCGTACGAGACGCTTTGTATTTACGATGTCTAAAATTGTCTTCTCAACATCACGTTGCCTACTGATATCATCTTTTCTAATGCACTGGGGCCTGGACACCCCACAAGACCTTCTTCCACAAGTCCATTTCCACTGCTTGCATCCTTCGGGAGATTCTTTGATTTATCTTCAAACTTTCGGAACCATAGATGATGACTATAGTTGCTGAGCAACTCTTCTTTTGTGGTTTGTCCTTTATTTTCCAACTTCAAGAGGAGAATTCACCTGCTCTATCATGATTTTCCCTTGTTTTATTTTGTTGATGGTATTTTCATCAGTTCTACCAACTTTTGATAATGTGACTCCAAGATACCCAAAAAATAGCACTACATTTTATAATGTGCGAACCTACTGTCATGTCGGTTCCTTCAACTTCAATAAAATATGATGAAGTTTGGTTTATCCAAAATTTATATGGGGGTCCCAGGATCTGTATCTTCATGAAGTCTTCTTCTTCTTCGTCTTCTTCTCCTTTTCAAGGATTAGGTTATATAAACCTGTTCCGGCACCCATTTCATCCTCGGACGACCCACGTCTCTTCTACCAATGGCTTTAGGTCAGTGCAGTTTTCGGCAATCGATCCTCTGTCATCCTTTGCAGATGATCCCACCATTGTCTTCTGTAAATTGAAATAATTTATCTCCTTTACTTCGAGTTCTGCTCTGATATCCTCATAACTTATTCTATCTTGCAATGTATAATTTAAAGTATTTCGAAGAAACTGCATTTCAGCACTCTGAATCTTGCCGCATTCCTTTTTTGTCATAACCCACGCCTCACTCGCATACAGAGGGTGGGGGGGGCAAGGGAGCACCTGCCAGGAGGGCGGCAAAGAGAGCATAGACTTAGAAAAAATGTTTTCAGTTTATAAAACTACAAACAACTTGTTTCTTTGATATGACTATTCCTTTCATAAAAGAAGCATAACCAGCCTGCTTCTCTGGTTTATGCTTGGCCAAGCGAGAAATCTCAGTCCTTCCTAGATATAATGGTGAATAGAGGAACATGTCAGTTGCAGAACAAGAACAGCCATTTTCCTGAAGATGAAGCTGGGCGGTCCTTAAACAAGTATTGGTTTGCTAAAACCTTGCAGAATGGTGAAAAGGTAAATCGCATTTGGATGTGTTTTTCTCCAACTAAAAAATCTCTATTTTGCTTTTGTTGCACGTTATTTCCACAAAAAAAGCTATCAAAGAAGCAATTTCAACAGTGACAATGGGTTATCGTCGTGGCGAAATTTAATCTCTGTATTCAGGATCATGAAAATAATCCTGCTCATCGCTCTGCTTTTTTGGAAAGGAAGGAACTGGAACGTTCATTAAACAAAGGGGGTTTAAAGGTTTAGATTATTGATAATCTACTTCAGAAACAAATGAGTAAAGCAGCTAAGGCATGGAAAGAAATCCTCGAACGGGTCATTGCCACAGTACAAACTCTTCCACAACAAAATCTGGCACTGAGAGTACATCGAGAATCGATTACTAACAATCCAAATCCTGGAAACTTTCTGGCTTTGTTAAAATACTTGGCTAAATTTGACCTTGTCATGAGATCTCATTTGGATTCAGTCTCTCGTAAATCTGGGTGTATATCGTATCTTTCGGCACCTATTCAAAACGAAATAATAAGCCTGTTAGGAGAAAGAGTGCGCAAATATATTATTAGTGCGAGTAAGAAGGCGAAGTATTTTAGTATTATATTTGACACAATACCAGATGCTGTACATGTAGAACAAATGTCTCAGATTATAAGATTTGTTGAATTTAAACGGAATTCTGTTGATATCAAGGAAGCTTTCATAGACTTTAATCCTTTAGACGTCAAAACAGAGGAGAGGATCACACAAGCTATTACAAGTAAACTTGAGTCACTTAGCTTTGTTGGAGTTCATGCAATTCATGTAAATGTTCAGACAGTGACATTTTTGGGACAGTAGAACGTCTATTCACCTTCTTTCCCTGTTCCACTCATAGATGGAGTGTTCTTAAAGACTTCGTAAATACTACTCTAAAAAAGGACATTGTGATACCAGGTGGAGTTCAAAAGCAGATGCAATATACACTCAGTTGGATGAAATGATCGCTCCACTGGAGAAACTGAGGGATACTCCGACTGAAACAGTTGATACGTCGGAAGATGTAGCATTAATAATGAATGCGATATAAAACTTTATTTTTGTGACCTTGCTCTTTTTCTGGACAGATATTCTTTCTTCTATAGACAAAATCCAGAAAATCTTGCACACCAAAGGAGTAAGCTTTATTCAAGCATTGACACTTTTGGAGATGCTAACGGACAAATTAAAAGTTTGGAGGAATGAGCTGTGTGACAATGTCACTACTAAGGCAGAGGAGGTAAGTAATGAGTGGGGTGTCAGTATCACTAAAATGATAAGAAGGAAGCGCACGATGCCAAGGGAGTATGCACACGATTCTGCATTAACTGCGTGTCAAGAAATGCGACATTCTGTAATAGAAATTTTGGTCAAACTGTCAGTTAAAATTACAAGCTGTTTCATAAAAGAGTTAGAAAAACGCTTAGGGTTCCTTTGTAAATTTGAGGTGTACATAAATGATGGGGATATACATTTTAAGGAACAGCTGTCCCAAATCAATATTAAGTGCACAGTGCTTGAAAAACTGTATCCACATGATCTAAACAGTGAAGAATTGTTCAGTGACTTAAAAGGCGTCATACTTTTATTAAAATATCGGTATGGAGAACCATACATGACTTCCATGTTCTAAGATTTATATTTAAAATCATATTCGAAATGAAATATTACCATAGAAACTACTTCTTTCTACTTAATGCTTCAACCTTAACCACGGTACTGTGGTCACTAACGTATACCACCTCACGTTTTCGCACTCGATTTTCACTGATGATGGCAGTCGATGGACTGCCGAAAAGTCTGGTTTTGCAGAAAACATTGGACTACGGCTAAACAGCCCGGGAAGGAATTTTAACAAAGAACTACTTCTTTGGTGCCGATAACGTAGTACACATATAAAAAATTCTCCCCTCCCCCATCAACTATAATTTTCATTAATAGAAAATTACCCCCACCCCGTTCAACTAACCTCTTCATTTATAGATATTTCATCTACGTTTCTACAGTGGATTATTATGAGCTTCTTATTAGCATACATTATTTATCAAAATTAAGTACTTTACTCTTGTTAACACATTGCAGGTAAACTACACCTTTCTCTTAACCGATCTTCACCAAAATCAATAGACCTTCAGTCCTCTACAATTCAGGGAAGCATGCAAAAAAATATTTGATTCTGTTTGAATGTGCGGCAGTTATCGTTCGTCAAGAAAACATTTCTCTTGTTACAACATAAAATGTTGCAGGTAAACTACCCCTTTCCATTAACCGATCTTCACGAAAAATTGCGTTCTCTACAATTCAGGAACTTATGGAAAAAATTATTTGATTCTCTTCGAATTTACGGCAGTTATCTTTCGTAAAAAAAAATTACCCTTCTTAAAACATAAAATGTTGCTGGTAAACTACACCTTTCCCTTAACCGATCTTCAACAAAATCAACAGACCTCGAGTTCTCTTTAATTCAAAAAGGTATGAAAAAACGTAGTCGATTCTGTTTGAATTTGCGGCAGTTATCGTTCGTCATATAAAAAAATTACCCTTGTTAAAACATAAAATGTTGCTGGTAAACTACCCCTTTCCCTTAACCGATCTTCACCAACACCAATAGGTCTTGAGAACTCTACAATTCAGGGCTGTATGCAAAAAATTATTTGTTTCTGTTTGAATTTGCGGCTCTTATCGTTTGCCATAAGAAATACCCTTGTTAAAATATAAAACGTTGAAGGTAAACTACCCCTTTCCATTAACCGATCTTCAAGAAAATCAACAGACATTGAATTCTGTATAATTCAAAAAGGTATGCAAAAGAGTAGTTGATTCTGTTTGAATTTACGTCAGTTATCGTTTGTCATAGAAACAATTACCCTTGTTAAAACATAAAATGTTGCAGGTAAACTACCCCTTCCCCTTAACCGATCTTTACCAAAGTCACAAAGTCTTGAGAACTCTACAATTCAGGGCTGTATGCGAAACATTATTTGATTTTGCTTGAAATTGCGGCTGTTATCGTTTGCCAAAGAAAAATTACCCTTGATAAAACATAAAATTTTGCCGGTAAACTACCCCTTTCCCACAACCGATCTTCACCAAAAACAATAGGACTTGAGAATTCTACAAGTCAGGGCTGTATGCAAAAGAGTAGTAGATTCTGTTTGAATTTGCGGCTGTTATCGTTTGCCATAGAAAAAAATTACCCTTGATTAAAAAAAAAATGTTGCAGGTAAACTACCCCTTTCCCTTAACCGATCTTACCAAAAACAACGAGTCTTGCGTACTCTACAAATCAGGGCTGTATGCAATAAATTATTTGATTCTGTTTGAATTTGCGGCTGTTATCGTTTGCCATAGAAAAAAATCTACAGACAGATAGACACATAGACACACAGACACTTTCGAAAAATGACTTTTTTTCATGTTTTGAGTGTAGCACAATCAGAATCTGCAATAATCTCGAACACAATTTATTTTGCCATCACCATACTTCCATTTCCTTAAGGAACATGGAAGTAAAAGGGACAACGTTAACGGAGAGCAAATGGACTTTACACCTCAAGGACTGATATAATACATTTCTTCAATGGGACTAGAAGCCTACAAAACACTTTAAAAATTTTTTTACTTTACCAGTGTCTGTGTCTTCTTGTGAAGGATCGTTTAGTAAACTTAAATCGTACCTACGATCAACAATATCTCAAGACAGGGTATCAAATCTAGCGACACTTTCAACTGAAAACGACATTGCATCGTCTTTAGATTACAGTGATTTAATAACCGACTTTGCAGCAATTAAGACCAGGAAAGTTACGTTTTAAAATGTCTCGTTTTAAATATTTATTAAATATAAAAAATAAATATTAAGTGTTTATCAATAGAAGACGGAACCATTAACCTGTAATGGTAGGTGATTTATTTTATTACTTTTAAAGTAGATATTTGTTTAACTTTATGTTGCATTAGGATATAGATTTGACGATGGGCTTTAGACCTACAAGGAATTTGTATGTGTATTAGAACGTTTTTATGTCATAAATTTTTTATATTACTACATTTTTTGTAGTCTAAATTTGTTACTAATAAATCTATAGAAACTGAATACCGGTAATATTATAATATGTATTTTCTTAATTTTATCTTGACAAATATTCTTAAGACATTTGCTGGACGTGCTTTCATACAAAAATCTACACATTTGCATTTATTAAGTACTTTATTCACTGGATTGTGCTCTTCATTCGAGCTCTTTTGCCCACTTTTAATTGTGAAGGCGAGGCGGCCGACGATCTCCTTGCCCCGGGTGTCAAAAAGTCTAGCTACCCCACTGCCTTAGATTAAAGATGACAAATTACAGAAAAGTACATTAACAGTAATAAAATAAATAACCTACGATTACAGACTAATAATTACGTTTGAAAGACCGTTGAGAATATGCATGCGCTGAAATAAAGACCCATTAAAGGTGTACTTGGATAACCTTTGCGTATACGCATATCCAGCTAAAGCCTTAAAAATATTTATTAAATAAAAATAAAAAACACATTAAAAATTATGTGTACTCGGATTGTGCATATTTATTAGTAACAAATGTAGAACAGGCAAAATGTAGTAAAATAAAAAAAAAATGAACATAGAACATGTAATAAATTAATACACACACAACTCTACTCGGTCTACAGAGTATAAACAAAACGATATTCTAAACTAACATAAAGTTAAAAGGGAAAATTACAATAAGTTCATAAATTAATTACTCATGACTGCAAGTAAGTCGTTGAGAGACCGTTCACAGAACAAACAAGAGCCAGAAATTACGATTTTTCAAAATTAGGGTCCTTATAAAATGTACACAAGTTAATTTAAAATATAATAACGTAAATATTTAAAATGAGGCATTAAAAAAAATTATTTTTCTGGCTTGAATTGTTGCAATCAATGTTGATTATTGTATCAATATAATCACAAATGAAACAATTATATTTTCAGTTGAACGTGTTGCCAGATTTGGGACTCTGTCTTGAGATATTGCTGATCATAGGTAAGACCTGACGGTTACTAAACGATCTTTCAAAAAAAAAAAAAAAAAAAAAAAACAGGCACGGAAGTAATCCTATTGAAGAAATTTATCAGCACTCAACCATAGTAAGTTAAAATGTTCAACCATTAAATATTGTCATTTTAATAAAAGTAACGTCTTTTAAGGCACTTCACATTTCTTCATTATTTAAGTTATTTGGCTACAGTTTTACACTTTATGTTGATTTGGGAAATCTGTCCCTTATAAGAAATATCATTATTCACGCATGCCTCAAATTTATGGAGGGACCAAAGCGTTTTTTAAAATCTTTACTTTAGGAAATCCGTTTGAAAATTTCTAATCCGAGAGTTATTATTAGAGAGCCTAATACAGAATCGCCAATATAGCCAACTCCTCTTACATCGCGCACGTGCTCTTCCTCCTTGTCTTCTTTGTGATACTGGCACTGCATTCATTACGTAACTGTTATCACTAGTAATCAGTGTCTCATTAGTGCTGTGACACTAATACACAATCATTAGATCATCAGTACAAGCTTTCAATTTGTCCAGAGTCTGATCAAGGTTTTCAATCTTTTTGTCATACACGGTGAATGACAACAGACAAGCTGGCTGATTAAAATTTTTTAAGGAAGAAACAGATTACTTACATATTGTAATAAAACAACGTTATTTGTTTGGAAATTAATTGGTTTAATTTTATTTTGATTAGTATGTTTTATTAACTAGTGGTGTTGCAGTTGTTGTTGTTGTTGTAGACTCTCACGTTTTCATATGGTTTGTTTAATATTTAGTATAACTAATCAGCAATGGGTGATTGGAAGTTAAAGTTTGTGTTTAAAAGAGTATTAAAATCACTAATAATTCGCTGTATTCACCTCCCCACTTACCATCCGTGAATATCTTCAATCTTCTCGATGGGCGACTTTCTCTCACTGTAAACACATTTACAACACACAGATATTCCGTTTGAATATCGAAAAATGCACATTAAATAACACAATTCAGATATTCAATTGTGAATTGAATAATACAATATCAATAATTTGAATATTGCCGCCACCTTGTGAAATAATTGTTTCTAAAAAATAAGCTATTAACTTCTATTTTATAGAAATGAAGACTCTATATCCACTGGTAATAAATTGAGGATTTTATTGACAGTAGAGAAATTTAGCAAAACTCCTTTAAAACAATTAATACTGATATCTTTAAAAACAACAACAAATTAAATAAATATTGAGATTTCTGCAGCTCAAGGCTGGTAACACTGTTACAATGTACGATAATATGGTGAACTAGGTTATGTTCACTTTGGTCATTTGTATTACCAATTTTCGTGAATTCTTTTAAGATACATGATACAAGATATAAAGATGTGTTAATAATAACAATGTTTACTTATTTATTATGCTTAAAAAGAACAAAATTTAAAATTATTAATCTCAATATGATAGTCAATACTATCGTACTATCGTACGGTATTCTGATGTCTAGTGAAGGTAATATTGTAAACACGTGCTTGTAACGTTGCACTATTAAAATATTATTATTAATTTATTAGTTATTACTACTATGAACTGGAAAGAGAAAAAAATTGAAAAAACTCTTATTATCGATTTCATTTATAAAAATCATTTTAGGACAGAAGTGTTTCTCTGTGACAAAATATACGTTTTGGTTCTAGGTTAGTTTATCTAGATGAGAGTAAGTTATTACGTATAATAAGTAATGTCATATAAAATTCTTAACACTATTTTTACAAACGCTTTATTTATTATTAATATGATGTAGAATTATCAGTAATGATAGTATCCACAAAAGAAAATTATTATTCATCAAGACTAAATTCATAGTCAATTAAGCGACTATATTTACAGGTAGTTGTGAGCGGTATTTAAAATTAATTCCGCCGTTATCAATTATTCTTTAAATATAAAATACATCCTTTAATTAATTATCGCCATCACAATGGGCTATAACTTTGTTCATCAAATTCTGATAATTATTCATCGTTATCGGTTAATGCACTCAAGCGTTTACTTGACTAGTGCAGTCAAACAATAATTTTCGTTTAACCAACGAGAATTATTCCATTAGTTTTTTTTTTTTAATTGTTAAAATATTATACTCCCTGTTTCCTTTCACTTGACATGACCCTTATTATACACTGGTCATGTCTTTTATTCACTATTCACTTATTACACTGTCACTCGATAATGGGGTGTTCAGCATAGGTTAATGTTTGACCACGTTACTGGGGTGACGCGCACATTTTAAAATATGTCTTGACGACTGTGACACGTTCCTCTCGCCTCGAGTGTTGGAAAACAATTAACTCATCTCGCTAAAGCGTCTCTTTTTGTCTGGTGAAATTAAGTCAGTTGATTGGTTTAGCAAGTTATACTCTCTACCCCAAACGCTTTGGTTAAATAAATAATTTACTTTTTGGCGTTACTAGCTTCGGGTTAGAGGCTATCTCTGACGTGTACATGGACATTGGAAAATGATCGAAAAACTTATAATGGCTATAAGTTTCTTATTTTTTGTCATATCGTCATTTGGATAGTGGCATTAAATCGCAGACACTTGCGTGTTTATTTTAAGTCAAAACAAGCAATAATTCCGTCCATTAATAATTCACTTGACCTTCTTCAAAACTCATATAGCGGTTCTTAACACAAATAAGTCCTTTTCACTATATTTTGTTGTAATTACATCTTAATACTTATTACTAAACATTTTGAGTCCATTTCTCCTTCATGTTAATACATAATATTGCTATATTTATAGTTTAAACAAAATTTGCTAATGGCGTATAAGCCAACTATGTCCGATTGTTTACATTTACTTATATCGCTATTATCCCTTATTCTACTACATATTTTTTGTATCATAACATTAATAGGTATATCTATATACATTTGTTCATACTTTATTTTGGTAAAATGTTATTTTGTGTACACATATAGTATGATTCAAAATACATTATGCTCTCATCTCGCGATTTTGTCACACTTATTTAGTTATTTTAGTACACATTGGATATATTGTTAACAATTAAGATTGTGTACCATTGTTGTACATGGTTAGTTTAGTGTAGTCACTAACTTTTTGTTATTTGAAATCTCTGTAAGTTATTGTATGGTGGTTATTTACACCTAGTTCTATGATTGCAGTTAGTTAGTTTATTAAATTTCAATTATTAAATTACTAGTATAATATTTGTGAGGTGTTCTCATAGTAGTATTGAACATTTCTCTAACTACTGGTAACATTTTTTACATTCTCTTTATAAGTTTTGATAATGTTTTTTGACTAACTCTCTTGTCACATTGGGGTTCTGTCTATTTAGTTTATTGTTATTGTACTTAATCTGATTCATTTGTTGTGTCCTTCAGTTCATATGGTATTCATTATTTTGTATTTTTATTCTTATTTAGTCTCCGTTTGAAACAATTATGGATAATTACTTGGTGTAATTAATGTATATGATTTTATGTTGTAGGTCCAATTCATGTGAGGTTATGTGTCATTTGTTTGACAACAATGTGCTTCATCGTTTTTTACAGTATTCATCTCAACTATTGCCATCTCATTATGGCATGCTACTACAATGGTTTATTATTATGTTTTACACATTTTGTACACATTTTTACACTATCTGTTGAAACAATAATACTGGTTTTCTTAGTCTAATTATGTTACCTATTTTGGTGGATTGTATCTAGGCTTTGGTACATCGACTTGTTTATACTCAACAAATTAGTTTATTCACTACTATTTGTCTTGACGTTCATCTACATTTTGTCCTGTGTTGCTATGACATTCAGGCACATTTCATATCAAGGATTATAAAGCTTTTATTATTGGTCTCTATGAACAATTAATTCACTTTTCTGTACCATATTTTTGGTGGTCTTATTGATTATCTCTGTGGTTTTACAATCTTGGATTAAACTTGGTACACTAATTGTTTGTGCATTTCACTTGTTAATCGTTGATTCTTTCACTTACAAATGGTTAATCACTTCCCTCCGTTATAAACACTTTCACTGATATTGTTTGTGCTGTTTACTTGGGGTAAAATGTTATTATATCACATGTTGTTACACTTATACTAAGTATTCACTGTCATTGTTTGTGATCACTTATTGATTCTCAACACTTGGTTTCTTTATTATTGGTATTCCAATAATCATTACACTTATTCTGGTCACTACATTGATTTTGATTCTTTCCATATCTTGTGAATGTTGATGTCTTGTACTGGTCATACACAATCTTCATTCTTCATGGTACATTTCTTTTCCTCTTCTTCTTCTTTTTCTTCTTCTGGTTAGTTGTTTGTCACTTTTGGTGCTTTCCTTGGTTACACATTATTTGTAATAATTCATGTTCACTGAATATAGTCATATTCTTCCATATTTTCATTCATTATTATGATAGTCATTGTCCTATATTTATTTCACTCTTATAACAAATTAGTTTGTTTTTTCACTATGGTGATTGTATTTGATTCGTCTCCTTCTTACGATGATAATTATTTTCGGCATATCCCCTCACTATTTTGATCTATTGGGCCTGGATGCTAACGTATTATATTGACTCATGGTATTTTCTCTTTCTTTGTTATACTCGATGATATTCTTATTACTCTTCCTTCTTCTTCGTTGGGTTGTTTCAATATTATTTATTCGTAGATACACATTTTATTTGTATTCTCCTGTTTCTTCTTCTATGCTTGATGAAATATTTTCGTGTTATTCTTCTATTTGACGTATTAGACATTTTTTTTATGTAACTGCTATTTTGGTACGTTACAATATGTAGTTAATATAATTTAATGTCATACCTAAATTGTTTTCTACAATTTTTTCACAGTGAAACGAATCTCCTAATAAGTAATAGGTAGTAACAGAACGGTTTTTGAGCAAAAGAGAAGGGTAGTTACAAAGTGCAGATATGACAAAAAAAAAAATAGAATGATTAGTTTAAGACACGACAATGTTCAAGCTATACAAGTTGAAAAGTAAGGAAAAAGAGCTAAAATATAGAAACCGATTAATTAATAAATCAGATATTGAGCGAATTTGAAGCAAACAATACGAATAACTCACAACTTGCTTCGGAGTTTCAATCGTGTAGCGGAAAAAGAGGAATAAGACCCTAGAAGTTAACATGGAGAAACGAAAATAGGAAGATCTTTGATATCGCAAAAAAAAATATCGGTATGGAGAACCATACATGACTTCCATGTTCTAAGATTTATATTTAAAATCATATTCGAAATGAAATATTTCCATAGAAACTACGTCTTTCTACTTATTGCTTCAGCATTAACCACAGTACTGTGGTCACTAACGTATACCACCTCACGTTTTCGCACTCGATTTTCACTGATGATGGCAGTCGATGGCACTGCCGAAAAGTCTGGTTTTACAGAAAACATTGGACTACGGCTAAACAGCCCGGGAAGCAATTTTAACAAAAAACTACTTCTTTGTTGCCGATAACGTAGTACACGTATAAAAAATTCCCCCTCCACCTTCAACTATAATTTTTAATAATTGAAAATTACCCCCACCCCGTTCACCTAACCTCTTCATTTATAGATACTTCATCTACGTTTCTACAGTGGATTATTATGAGCTTCTTATCGGGATATTTTATTTATCAAAATTAAGTACTTTACTCTTGTTAAATCATAAACTGTTCCAGGTAAACTACCCCTTTCTCTTAACCGATCTTCTCCAAAATCAATAGACCTTCAGTCCTCTACAATTCAGGGATGCATGCAAAAAAATATTTGATTCTGTTTGAATGTGCGGCAGTTATCGTTCGTCAAGAAAACATTTCTCTTGTTACAACTTAAAATGTTGCAGGTAAACTACCCCTTTCCCTTAACCGATCTTCACCAAAATCAACATACCTTGCGTTCTCTACAACTCAGGCAAGTGTGCAAAAAATTTATTTGATTCTCTTTGAATTTTCGGCAGTTATCGTTCGTCATAACAAAAATTACCCTTTTTAAAACATAAAACTTTGGTGATAAACTACCCTTTCCCTTAACCGATCTTCAACAAAATCAATAGACCTTGAGTTCCCTTTAGTCCAAAAAGGTATGCAAAAACGTAGTTGATTCTGTTTGAATTTACGGCTGTTATCGTTCGTCATATAAAAAATAACCCTTGTTAAAACATAAAATGTTGCCGGTAAACTACCCCTTTCCCTTAACCGATCTTCACCAAAATCAACAGGTATTGAGAACTCTACAATACAGGGCTGTATGCAAAACATCATTTGCTTCTGTTTGAATTTGCGGCTGTTATCGTTTGCCATAGAAAAAAATTACCCTTGATAAAAAACCGTTGCAGGTAAACTACCCCTTTCCCTTAACCGATCTTCACCAAAAACAATAAGTCTTGCGTACTCTACAAATCAGGGCTGCATGCAAAAAATCATTTGATTCTGTTTGAATTTGCGGCTGTTATCGTTTGCCATAAGAAATACCCTTCTTAAAACATAAACTGTTACCGGTAAACTACCCCTTTCCCTTAACCGATCTTCAACAAAATCAACAAACCTTGAGAACTCTACAATTTAGGGCTGTATGCAAATAATCATTTGATTCTGTTTGAATTTGCGGCTGTTATCGTTTGCCATAGAAAATACCCTTGTTAGAACATAAAACGTTCCAGGTAAACTACCCCTTTCCCTTAACCGATCTTCAACAAAATCAACAGACCTTTGAGCTCTGTATAATTTAGAAAGGTATGCAGAAGAGTAGTTGATTCTGTTTTAATGTACGGCAGTTATCGTTCGTCATAAAAAATATTACCCTTGTTAAAACATAAAATGTTGCAGGTAAACTACCCTATTCCCTTAACCGATCTTCATCATAACCAACACGTCTTGAGAACTCTAGAAATCAGGGCTGTATGCAAAATATTATTTGATTATGTTTGAATTTGCGGCTGGTATCGTTTGCCATAAAAAATACCCTTGTTAAAACAACATACGTGGCTGGTAAACTACCCCATTCTCTTAACCGATCTTCACCAAAAACAATATGTCTTGAGTACTCTAGAAATCAGGGCTGTATGCAAAAACTTATTTGATTCTGTTTGAATTTGCGGCTCTTATCGTTTGCCATAGAAAAAAAATCTATATACAGATAGACACACAGACAGACACACACAGACACTTTTCGAAAAACGACTTTTTTCATGTTTTAAGTGTAGTACAATCAGAATCTGCAATAATCTCGAACACGATTTTTTTTGCCATCACCATACTTCCATTTCCTTAAGGAACATGGAAGTAAAAACTGACAGAAATTAAAGAAAGGAACTCCCACGAAGAGAAGGAATCAGTATCTACCTTGGGAAAATTTAAATAGAGAGAAGTTGCACTGGCGTCATAGCACTGTGATATATGTGCGTTGTCTAGGTTACAATCAGATGAACGCTAATTTCTTACACAATGCAGCTCGACCATTTGTTCCCAGTGCAAGGAGTTAATATGCCAATCCCCTTTGCACGGTAAGCCGTGTCAGTACAAGGGCGTATTTACGGGAGGGACGAACGGGACCAGACCCCCCCACCCAGAGGGCTGAAAAAGTAGACGAATTTGTTAATCTCTTACTTGTTAGACTGTTTTATTATTTTTTTCAGTACGCTTATAAAGTAGTAGTAACTGTTTCTATTGTAGAATAGGTTTATTACACAGCATTTGCGTATACGTTTGAAATATGAAGTACAGGAAATTCAATTCAGTCTCCTAAACTGAATTCTGAAATCTGAAGATACTGACCCTTCTATACTTTCTGAAGATACTTCTTCTGAAGAAAATAACACGTTATTTTTATTGTATTATTACCGTTTACTTTAACGGGATTAATTCCCGGATGTTATCACACGTTTTTCAACCACTTTAAAGATAGTAATGTTGATTAGTCTTAACTTGTTTTTTCTTTTGTACGAAGCTGACTCGACCAGGACCAAATTCTGGACACGCCACTGTGCCAGTAAAGATTTAAATTGAGTGCACCGGTCTGGCATCGTGGATGAACACAGCCACACTGGCATGGACGATGGACCTCCGTATGTTGTTCGCCTTCGCATTCGCTTCCGCAAGGAGGTTGCACTTCCACAGAAGGAGGCACTTGCACACCTTTCTAATTCCATGTCCAAGACGTCAGCGCATGGAGAGGAAATTTGGAGAAAAAACTAAAAGTTTATAAAACACAGGGACCAAAAGAGGATACAATGATCTTATAAGGTATGAGGCCAACGACTTAAAAAGCAGTTTACGCAAAATATGGCATGAAGAGAAGATGCCTGCAGAATGGAGTCTGGGACTGGCAATGCCGAATTTAAAAAGGAACGTCTAACGAAGTATTATAGAGACTAAACGCTATTTAACACGAGACATGAAATTCTAACACTACATATTTTCTTAATATGATATAAGACGGTATATTAGGGCGTGAACATCTTCCGTGTATCCGCAATAAGCCACGGAAAAGGAACGGAAGATTGCCAGTATGGATTTAGACAGGGCATACAGGCTTCTCGTCGTAGTGTAAACTTACCAACTTATTGCTAGTTGTAATGCTGACCTACTAGAGGTAAACACTAGCTTACTAAGTGTAATCTCTAAACTTGCCATCCCTGATATCACAAAACTTTCTAACTCGTGTATTTTATTCTCGTTAATCACTGAACGTAAATAAGTTGTTTAATAATTCCTTGTTGTTGTAATTGTAATTGTAAAACGAATACAATTATTAATATTGAAATGATTCTTCCATTATCGGACAACGAGGCGTGCGCGTAAATCAGGCTGCACAACCTATCAGGACAGAAACGAACACGTTAAAAGCTCTCCGGTGTAAAGCAAACTGAGTGATCTCGTTTTAAAACTGTCTGAGATAAAAGGGCCCTTCTTCATGCTCCGGATACAAACATATGGATAATGTTTTTTTGGTGATTTATTTAATTTTTACACTCAAAATATCTTTTTCGTTAATGTCTGTCAGTGATTAGTAAATTAGAATGATTAGTTCCGGTAACTAATCCATTCTAATGTCTGCCAGGAGTTAGGCCAGCATTCTATGGATGAATTATTTTTAAACCATATGTATTATATTTTCTCTAACTTTAAACGGACTTGGGCTTTAATAGATTTGGTAAAAAAGTCTTAAAAAAGTTTCGTGACTTTCATACAGTTTTCAGAAATCGCAGCAAATGCAGTGTCACTTTTTCATTTTAAGTATTTAACTCTGCTTTGTTTAATTGTGACTTTGTGACTACTTACATAAGAAATTGAAAAATTCGAGGTTATAAAGATCCGTATAGACACAACTGTTTGCCGATTTTCTTGGTTGCAAGTATTGTTATTTCTTGAGTATGTATTGTAACGAAAACATTACAGTAAGCAATTAGCAGAGCAGAGGATAGGCTGTATAAGAGGGAGACTACTTAGAAATTGTAGTAGTATCTTTCATTACAAACAACAATTACCATTTTGTAAAGTACAGAAACATCTTAACAAAGAAGCGTACAGTGTTTAGGGAAAATATAAAAATGTTATATAGGATGATAGTTTTAAAAGAAAGAATTGTAAATATCCATTACCATGAGCTAAATCTGACTCCCATCTCCAACATGCAAACTTGGTGCCACAACGTTATAAACGTTATTTAAAACCGACATATATAAGAGGCCTATCCTTTGTAAAGGATATTGATACGCTGAGAAAATAACTAGTACCGCATCGGTGAGTGCGTACGTGATTCGGCGCACACGGCGCGAGTGGCTGTTCCAGTCGTTTGGAGATTATTCTGCTCGGCAGTTGCGTAACGTGCTGGTTTGTTCGAGACGTTCAGCCCCTTCCAGACGTTACTCGAATAGCCTCAAGAACCTGCTATCTCACTACAACGCAAGGCGGCCAAGGTATGAATATTGGATTTCGATGCAGCCCAGTTAAGTTACACCTGGCGATTTTAGAAGTGCGGTTCGGAGTTATTGTGGCGGTTTAGTGGTAAGTGATTAGTGTGTTCATTAGTGCGTGGACTAATAAGGTGACATTTATTGCAGTTGATGGACAAATTTAACTTGAATTATTGTAGGCCTATAAGAGTGCTTTGTTGATTTACAACTGCTGTTTGTGTCTAATTAAAGTTTGTAATTAGTGACTTTATTTATGTCAGTTATTCTGTTTCCACTGAACAACACGACGATCTGTGTGACCGTCGTAATAAGAGACCGGGCTAGAAAGTTTGAAACCCTATTTTTTAAGAAGAAATTATAGGAAAAAATAAGAGTAATTTTACAAGAAACAATGTATTGCAACTGTATTGAGGTATAACGAATTGAGTACGCAGACGATTCCCTTAAACTGACTTAATTGTTTAGTTTAATAAGAAAAACCTATTTACTAGAGACAAAACAAGTTTCTTTTGCTAAAGGCATTTGTAAAGCAATATTGGTGATTGAGATCTTATAAGATAAAGTGACATACTGTAAGCTGAAATCAATCCATTCATGGGCAGTAAAGTGTTATGTAGAAGGCGTAACTTGTGAAGAATGCGTAAGTTTAAGTACAGACGTATAGATCAAGCCCAGAGAGTTGTGAAAAGTGAATTTCAGTGAAGGAGATGGAATACCCAACCAAGAACAAGTTTATGAGCCAAAGGTGTGGCAAGAGTTGACGTAAATGAAACAGAGGTTTGCATGAAACAATAACGATAAGGTTTATCACCCCGTAGAGTATGTGGGAGAAAGTCAGAAAGAATGAACTAGTTGGGAGGACAAATAAGGGACTGACGAAATAAAAATGTTAAATGCAGGAATGTGGACCGAAAATTCGTGGGATACGAACAGGGATGAGAGTATTTATTGAATATTATGGAAGAATTCGGCAACTTTTAAATCATATTACACTTCCAAGTCATTTTAAGAAACTTTTTAGGTCATTCTGCACTCTTAAGTCACTTTATGCTTTACACTATATACTACAGTCTATACCAAGTAATACTCTACACGTGACTACAACTATTATCAGCGGTTAATACGTGAGTGAATATTTTATCTTAAAAGATCCCAGTGAACAGTTAAGATCTGGTGCTTCAATAATCACATAATTATTGCGCAGCGAAAAAACAACTCATATTGGCGATCAATATCTTGAGACGACTAAAATAAGTACAGAACGAGAACTTACGACACTTCAAGGCAACAGTAGATAAAAAGGTCGAAACAATTAAAGGTAAGCCTACACTAAATTAAACTACTTACTTTATTGCTAATTTTATAAGCCTAGTCACTACCTTATCCGAAGAGTTAAGAAAATGAGATAAGAACCGGTTGCTCTACGAGTAATGCGTCAATTATCCAATACTGGCAATTTATCCAATAATGATAACAATCTTCACATAGTATAGTAATTCCGTAATAATAACGCTTATTTCATTCCAATAGGACAGCCATTATAATGAGCATGTGTGAGAATTTTACACATTAATAATTTGAATCAATTTGTTAATATTAATTTAATATTTAGTTACTGAATTTTGATAGGTTACTTGTTATGTGTTTAATTATTGATGTGACCTGGTTATAGTATCGAGAATAAATAAACTTGATTCGCGACTGATAAACTTTGTTATAATTAATAAACACAGCTCTTATAAGTAAATTTAGATTTTGCGGCTTCCGTGTTAAAATTAACATTATTTAACGTGTAACGGAACTTAAGGTTAAATTAAAGTGTTGACTGCACCGATCTGAAAAATAATTTAAACGCAACATAAACCGTTCTTATTGCTCTAACAAACCAGATCGACTGCGTAGTAAAACAAGGGATCAACATTATTGCTGTATGTTGCTGTTTCGTATCAAATAAGAAGGGAGATACTGTCTCAGCACGCTGTTTGAGAAGACGAAGGAATGTTTGATGGGATGGACACCGAAACAAATAATATTGTCCTCGACGATGACTACATTTCCTTGTTAGCTTCACAAATCACGACCTGAACTGGTCGACTATCAACTGCCAACTGTCACGATTTTAACGGTCGTGTGGCATAAAGTTCAAGAACTTGGTTTAGGAGAGACTCTCAGGGACACGACAAAGAGAAACTTTGTATCCACATGCGGTGCTGCACTGGCAGTAAACCACAAGAAATGTTTTAAATAATGGTATGTAGCCGGTTCACCAGATAATTGTGGAAACATTAAGATTTGGTGTGGACAAAGAATACCAAAGATCGTGTTTATTCAGCTGAATCTTTTGCTAGATAAATCCGCTTCACCAGCGTTTCCAATGGAAGACCCACACTACGGCTTATAACGACGCAACATTTTATGGTATGCAGTGCACGTCCATTTTGGTCAGGCGTTCTTCCCAATTCGCCTTATACCTCTCTACGCTCTCGCCAACTCATTCCGTTTGGTTGCGTTTTTAATCCTATCCTCTTCTGTATATCCTTCAATCCTTCTGAGAAATTTTTTCTGCTATGTCCGGCGCTTTTGCTCCTTTCCCTTTATTGTTGTCCACGTTTCACTCCCGTACATCACAACAGGGAGAGGCAAAGTACTATGTAAGCGGATTTGCCCCTCCCTGATTCCAAGCTAGCTTCATTTCTAAATGTCTTTTCTAATACTCCACACAGTGCCGTAACTACGAGGAAGGGTCAAGGGATCAGTCACCTTCAGATCTATTAACAATTTCAGCAAAATTCCATAATCAGTTAAAGTAGATCTGTTTCTAAGCCAGATGTGTGTGTTAAGATAAGGCTTAAAAATAACCGTAGAAATAAAAGGAATCACAGCATTTGTAAATTGTTAATATAGTTTTCTTGAGAATAGCAGTCACTCAACGTTTGGTAAATAACGTACGTATTTGCAACCTTAAAAAAATAATTACGCATGCGCTAGAAAACGAAGACAGAGCGTATTAATCTTTTTCGCCCACACTTCCCTTTACAGGATTGTCTATATAACGACTATTCTAGTCTAATGTCTCTATATGGTTTGAACTGGTCGTCTCTAAACAGGTAAGTAGCTGTTTCTTGACTTTAGTTTGGCAAAATGAGAAAATTTTATTGCAGAATTTTAGATAAAACGTATCGTACTTTAACACAAACTATGAGTAGCTTAAAACATTGCAACAACATCCTTAAATTAAAGTGCGAAGGGTAATAAATCGATTTTATCAATATACCTTCAGAAGATTTCACTCATTTACGAGTTTTTTAAAAATATAAATTTAGAATTAAAGTGATTCCTAATGACATGAGAGTTATTACCTTTAATTTGAAAAACAATTGATCAAGATAGAATATTTTGAAGTAAGCCCTTTTCAGTATTTTTTCAACAGTTATTTTTCACATTGGTTTATTCAAAACTTCGAGATGGAAAGACTTTAAAAATGTATTTATAAAATTATATGGGAAGAATCCTGACTTTATCATTTTTCCTGAGGAAGGGTTTGAACCTTGAAGTTCTCATCCCTGGAGCCGCTCCTAGTTATATCACTAATTCCACATATGGCTTGATATTTATACAGGGTGATTCAAAATTGCACAGCAATCTCTCGGGACCTGGTTCTATGGCTAAAAATAAGAAAAAAGTTCATATAAACATAGGCCCGAAAACGGTTCGTTAGCGAGTTACAGCTCGCGAACCAGTTCGCCCTGATTTCTGCTCCCACGGTAAAATGACGCCGTGGGGTATAAAGTGAAAGGTAAATTTGGTGGTTTCTTATAGTTTTTGATCTGATAAATTGAATAAAAGAGGTCCCAGACCTCTATCTTAATTTAGTTTTAAAGAAAAACTGGGTAAAACACAAAAAATTGGAATCGAGAAACACACATTTTTAGATTTGGGATAAAATAACTTCCCAAATAATATCATCATTATGTTGTTGATAAGATTCTTACCATACCTACATGTGACATCACAGCAAAGATTCTTAAAGTGAGTAACTTGCTCCTCAGATTTATCCCTTAGAAATATTTTCCCTTAGAAAGGCTCAAACCGCGTATTCTCCCTACTGAGCCATTAGCTTCTCTGCTGATATCCTTCCCCATATTCTGTCACTGTTTCATCTAACACAATCGTGTCCGTGTAAAACAATGACGACTAAAACTTCGCCAAGGGCCATGGTACTACAGGTTAAATTATGTAGTACGAGTATAAAGCAAAGTCGCAAACTAAAGGGGAAAATGCGAGAGGTTTTAACACGCTCTAACTCTTTCCATTTATAAGAAAACCCTGTATGTGATGAAGTTGCTCTCAAAGATGCAGATTTCAAAGCATGAAATTATAGAATTTCAAGGCCCAGTATTAGACTACTACGATAGCTGAGACTTCAGCATGTTTGCGCTGGTACTTCACTCGATTGTCTTGATTCACTTGAGACTAGTGAGTTATACAAATACTCGCTGAAAGACCTTTCAGAGTCGTTACTGTTGGTAACATCTTCCAATTTACAAATGACATGACTTATATAAATAATGTCACAAGTATTACTCAACGACAAAAATTACTCAGATTTAATCAAGGAATTTTATTGACATTAGTTTAAATGTAAAACAGGTTTAAACTAGTCCGGTTTAATTGAAGAGTGAAGAGAGTTCTCAGTTTGAACTTGACCGTTTGGTCTTTGTCTGCCTACTATTTGGGGTATGCCCCCTTATAACTTTTGAATGCATCAACAAATTTTCATAAAACTTGGCACGCGTGTGCAACTTTTGCCCAGCAGACCCATACTGTTTTTTAGATTGATCCTCCCAAATACAGGAGAGTGGAAGGCAAAAATGTGAGCAGTCAAAATCAGAGGCGTAGCTAGTGGGGGGGGGCAAGGGGGCAGCCGCCCCGGGCGGCATAGGCAAGAGGGCGGCAAAGTGAGCATTGACTTGAAAAAATTGTTTTCAGTTTATAAAACTACAAACAACTTGTTTCTTTGATATGATTATTCCTTAACAACTACAGGATTATAAGATTTTCGTAATATAAGATTAAGAAGTACAACAAGTTCCAAAGAGTTTATGAAGCCTTTTATTAAAGGAAAGTCGAACCCTGAGTGTCAAAATATTACAATTAACAACGAATCAAGTTGCGATCATAAAATGGATGTTATTAGCGACTAGGCTGTTCATAAATACAGTAAAGTTAACGACGTGAATACTTCAAACTGTGAAAGCGTCAAAGTACAGTTACAAGATTCAGTTGGTTCTAATGCATTCATGTTGCATCGTGCAGTCTTGAAATTACAGGCGATGAAGGACAGAACATTACTAACAACAATATAGACCGTGTTCCCGGTACTTCTCTACAAGATATGGGAGCTTGGCCAAGCGAGAATCTCAGCCTTCCGAGATATAATGGTGAATAGAGGAACATGTCAGTTGCAGAACAAGAACAGCTATTTTCCTGAAGATGAAGCTGGACGATCCTTAACAAGTATAACAAGTATTGGTTTGATAAAACTTTGCAAAATTCCGAAAAGGTTGGATGTGTTTTTCTTCAACTAAATAATCTTTATTTTGCTTTTGTTGCACTTTATTTCCACACAAAAACTATCAAAGAAGCCATTTCAATAGTAAAAATGGGTTTTCGTCGTGGCGAAAGTTAAATCCCCGTATTCACGATCATGAATATAGTCCTACTTATCGCTCTGCGTTTTTTGAATGGAAGGAATTGGAACGTTCTTTAAACAAAGGGGGCCTTATTGATGATCTACTTCAGGAACAAATGATTAAAGCAGTTAAGACATGGAAAGGAATCCTCGAACGGGTACAAACAGTACAAACTCTTGCAGAACAGAATCTGGCACTGATATGGCTGATAAGAGTCAATTAGTAACGATCCAAATCCTGGAAACTTTCTGGCTTTGTTAAAATACTTGGATAAATTTTTAACATATAAAAATATACTTTGTGCATAACGTGTTAAAATACGTTATTATGCTTTGGATAAATAAAACATTTACACTTCTGAAGACGCTAACGGACAAATTAAACGTTTGTAGGAATGAGCTGTGTGACAATGTCGTTACTAAAGCAGAGCAGGTATGTAATGAATGGAGTGTCAGTATAACAAAAAGGATAAGAAGGAAGCGCACGATGCCAGGGGAGTATGCAGACGATTCGGCAAGACATGCGACGTTCTCTAACAGAAATTTGGACAAACTGTCAGTTGAAATTTCAAGCCGTTTCTCTAACATAAAAGAGTTAGAAAAACACTTTGGGTTCCTCTGTAAATTTGAGGCGTACGTAAATGATGGGGATATATATTTTAAGGAACAGCTTTCCCAGATCAATAGTAAGTGCACAGTGCTTGCAAAACTGTATCCACATGACCTAAACAGTGAAAATTGTTCAGTGACTTGAAAGACATCATATTTTTATTTAAAAGGGAAAACGTTAACGGAGAACAAAAAGACTTTACACCTGAGGGACTGCTACAATACATTTCTTCAATGAGATTAGAAGCATACAAAATACTACCAACAGCTTTAAAAATTGTTCTTACTTTACCAGTGTCTTCTTGTGAAAGATCATTTAGTAAGCTTAAATTGATTAAATCGTACCTACGATCAACAATATCTCATGACAGGGTATCAAACGTAGCGATACTTTCAATTGAAAACGACATTGCTTCGTCTTTAGATTATAGAGATTTAATAACCACTTTGCAGCAATTAAGGCCAGGAAAGTTACATTTTAAAATGTCTCGTTTTAAATATTTATTAAATATTAAAAATAAATATTAAGTGTTTATTAATATAAGAAGGAAACATTAACCTGTAATGGTAAGTGATTTATTTTATTACTTTTAATGTAATTTTATTGTTTAACTTTATGTTGCTTTGGGATATTGTTTTGACGATGCGCTTTAGACCTACAAGGAATCTGCATGTTTATTAGAACGTTTTTTCGTTATACATTTTTTATATTACTACATTTTTTATAGTCTACATTTGTTAATAATTAATGTATACAAACTAAATACCGCTAATATTATAATACGTAATTTGTTAATTTTGACTTAACAAATATTGTTAAGACGTTTGCTGGACGTGCTTTCATACAAAAATCTACACATCTGCATTTATTACGTACTTAGTTCACTGGATGAGCCATCATTTTTGCTCTTTTGTCCCCCTTTAATTGTGAAGGTGAGACGCCCGACGATCTCCTTGCCCCGGGAGCCAAAAACCCTAGCTACGCCACTGGTAAAAATTACAAAAAAAATTGAAAAATCTGGGACATCAGATTAAAGGAATTTTAATCAAAATCTAAATATGAGATTTAGTTTTGTAAATTTCAAAATGTTGGGCACAGGGCTCAAAATTGGGTCACAATTTTAATAAAATTGTAAAAATCCATGTCGGGTATCAAATTTAAGAGAATTAAAAAAAATCTGAATATAGTGTACAGTACTGAAAATTTCAAAATTATAAGATCACCAAAAGTCAAAAAAAGGATCAAAACTTTCAAACAAGTGTAAACATTTAGCTGGGTGTGACACTAAAGCTACATTTAACCCAAATCCAAATGTAGTTTTACTATGAAAAATTTGTTTTACTTTAGAGGCGCCACGGGCCAAAAATAGAAATCAAAACTTTAAGAAAATTGTAAAAGCCTATGTGAGGAGTCATAAGGAATTTTGTAAGGAAGTTATACGGAATTTTATTTATAACACAAAGTCAGTATATTTAATAATCTGACAAAATAAATGTCTCTCAAAATTTCTTCCAAATTTTGGATTGCCTTCAAAAAGTTTGTAATGTATGTTAACGAAAAGGTTTGTACTGTATATTGTTATCAGTCATGCATATTTTTGGTAAGTATTAGCTTTAGGCGTATAGAAATCTATGGATGTAAATATAACCATACACAAACTTAAAAGCTAGGAGCTAGGACTTAGTTATTTGTCATTTATGTATTATAAATTTAATTAAATAAAACAATGTAGTACTTTGGAATTTTTAATATTTATTGTAGACTAACTGATTTACAAATATTTTACTAACAAAAAAGTAAAGTAATCGGTTTTCATTATATTCTTGATAAGTGGAAAATTGTCTAATAGTGAAATTTACCTAATAATAAATATATTTCGTTCAGAACAATAAGGGCATTCTGCAGCTCTCAAAGAACTTACTAGTAGTATTATAACTGGTTTTATAATATTTTTATTCATTAGGCAGTCGAATAACCAGAGCGTTCTTCGCCTTTTTTTACGACTGTTCATTATTTGAGAATCTTGAAAAACTAGTTGGTTGCTGAGTTTTCGCTTTCGCAAAAGCAAGACCTCTTACCTGCTCCCCTTAGGGTATTTATCCCGTGGTGTTTCCTTCAGGAATACCTCTTCTTATTGTAAACGTCTGGGCATACCCTTCTTCTACGTCGTGAATTAGCAATTCCTAGATAAAGAGTACTTTCCCTCCATCGTTCCTGTGCTGAGTTAGTCTAGGCATGTATCAACTATTACTGACATGAGAACATTTAGAGGGCCTAACTGGTTCGAATAATTATGCGTTTGGAGGCCAAGGTTAGGCCAAGGTTAGTCCAGAATAGAAAAGGAGAAAACGGGATAGTACGGGGTACCGAAAAACTAAAAGAAGAGCCAATTACACATCAATGTAAAGAACGGTAAAGGAAAGAGTAGAGGTGAACAAGAACAAGAAACCCTAAATGAGACGACTGGGAACAGTGTAGAGAAGATATGAAAAAGAATTCTGAGAGCAGTAACCACTACTACAAAGGAAGTTGTTCAGGAAAGACAGAAAGAATGATATAGTGAAGTGTTTAGAGAAGCAATAGAAAGAAACGACACAAATTGAACATGCTGAATAGAGACACAGTGGACAATAGACTGCAAATATAGAGAGCAGGAGGATTGCATATAAGTTATCTAGGAGAAAAAGTGAGAGTATATGAAAAGCAAATAAAAAATATTGAACAACTGAGAGTGAGTTATGAAAGCAGAAACTTTTAACAGGTAGTTAATGATACAAGGAACGGTTTACAGCCAAAACTTCATGCGTGAAAAATAAAAATAGAAGGATCTTAGGAAATAACGTCAGGTCCTAGACAGGTGGAGACATGATACTTCTGGAAGAAATTTGTGTGAGGAACAACGAATGAAAATTAAAAGGATGAAAAAATATTTAAAATCAGAGCTTTTAGTTGAATTACCAATATACAATGAAATAGAAAATGAATTTGGGAAACTGAAGAATAACAAGGCTAGACCTATAGTAGAAGACCTATACTAGATGGAATTATTCCACTATTTATACGCCATTCGCTTTCGCGTGGCACCTAAGGGATTAGCAGACCCTTGCTCTCGCACGCGCACTCACGAGCACCCGGGCCACACACCCTTGCCCGAACGCGCAGGTATATAAACAGTTACAAATTATGACACATTTAAATTGAATGATAATACAAATTAAAATATGATTTTCGTAATCTTCGTTAAATTGCGAGAAAAATGAGTCCTCTCAACATATAGTTACTGTTAACCATGTAGCGTCAAGGGAGTATATTTGGATTTACTATATACTATATACAATACAATGTTGTTTTTCTTATGTACAAACTTATAAGTAAAATTTTTACAAAATTAAAAACCCCATCTTAACAAAAGTGGGTCATAAACGAAATATTTTTCGTGGTTTTATTTACAGATAGCCCATATTTATGGATAAACAAAAAAAACCTTTAGTAATAGATAAAAAACAATTATAACAAAAATACATACTGAATAAAAACTTTTTTTAATAACTTCACACGAATACTGTATGCAATATAATGATTTTTTTATTTACAAACTTAAAAATCAAATTTTTACAAAACTAAACAAAATTCTATCCTACAAAAATAAGAAACGTGGACTACATGTAAATCATAAGAGTAAACTTCTCCATATTGAATAATTAGTTGAAACCATAAAATTCTAATAACAAAGTTTTGGTCCACCGTATTAAAAAACTCTAATATATAATTATATTACATATAATTAAGAACACAATGTACTCTGAAATGCTCCCTTAGGCAAGGAGAAAAGATTTATAATTTGCCATGCTGGAGGCCAGAAAGGATGGATCGAAGCTCCACCACTCGTGTTTGAGTCAACACCAGGTTGTTTTGAAAACTGGTTGTTTAATACACTAATCCCTGCAAGTACGATAATCAAGAAGACGCCGACGATGGCCTTAGTGCCGAAATCGGTCAGTCATGAGTTAAAAATAAAATTAATTTCAGGGTAGATTATTTTCTTAATTATATGTTATATAACAGTAGCCCTATCCTGTGAACACATAACTTTAAATATATTAATAAGTCCTCAAATCGTACCTGGAAAATCTTACATCAGTGGGTAGCACCCGACGTCGTCGTCTAAGTCATCGTCGGAATCACATTCACTGCTATCATCATCGCCTGGGCACAAATTGATTATTAACTCCTGAACACTTTGGTCGTGCAATCCTTCACTCTCCCAGTCTGCGTCCATGGCTTTCTTGACATGTTGAACATACCTTGACCACAATTCCGGTGTGACTTGGGCGACCGCCTCCATAAAAAGTTCCTTCACATCCTTCAGCTTGAAAGTTTTATTTCTTTCCTTCACGTACGCCTTCAAGTAAGACCAGACCATTTCTATAGCATTATAATGACAATGGTAAGGTGGAAGCCTGATAACTTTGAACCCTAATTCGGTGGCTTTAGTGTCAATGGCATATTTTGGAATTGGAGGCTTGTGTAATTTTACCAATTCGTAGATTTCTGGCTTCCGGAAGTCAGGGGGAAATGGAATTTTCTTCTCTTTCAGCCAGTGGATCATTGCGGCTTTTGTTGAGCTTGAAGTTGGTGCTTTGTCTATTTTTCTGGAATGGTACGGAGCGTTGTCCATGATTACCGTACTCGCAGGGGGTATTGCGGGGATTAGTGTATTAAAAAACCAGTTTTCAAAAACTTTATGGTCCATTTCTTCGTGATAATCTCCCGTCTTCTTTGACTCAAACACGAGTGGGGGAGCTTCGATCCATCCTTTCTGGCTTCCAGCATGGCAAATTATCAATCTTTTCCCCTTGCCTAAGGGAGCATTCAATGTCCCCTTAACTGTATCGTCGGTCCATCCTTTGTCATTATGTACATTTTCATTTAACCATGTTTCATGTAGGAACACAACATTTTCAATATTTACATTTCGGACTTCACGTAAAAACTGGCATCTTAATAAAGCGATTGTAGGCTTTTCCATCAAAACCCTTCTGTTATTATACTTCTTGTAAACGAACCCCAAATCTCGTACAATACGATGCAATGCCGTCTTCCCGCCGTCGAACAGACTCGCATTTTTCAACGAACTCACAAGTTTCTCGAGGGATGGTATCTCTCGCCGCTCGTAGTACTGCAGGATGTGCCGCCTTATGGCCGATTTCGCAAACTCGTCGAGGCCCGTCACTTTTCTATTTCGTTGTGGCCCTCCTGGTGTTCCTAGGCGTTGTTATTTTTATCTTCTTACAGGCTGAAACTTCATTAACTACGTTGTCTTCTCTGTCGCTCGCATCATCTTCCACGGTCTCAGTTTCCTCCCGTAGCGCTGATTTCAATTGAGCATTTATCCGGGCGACGGTTCGTTTGGGAACATTACACGCTGATGAAACTCTTTCCAAAACTTTTCTTACATCCAATAGAGGCCCCATATTTATTTTTTTTCCATATAAAAATACTGTATCACCGAAGCAACTATAGTTCTTGCTTGCGAATGTAACACTTGCTTAGACTTAAAGGACATCAGGGCCCGCTCTAGTGGTTACGTCGCCCCGGACAAAAAGACAAATTGCCGCCCCTTAAGAATATATATATATTTTTTAAATAAAGGTACATATTTTTTATTTTCAATAAAAATCAAATCATTTTATTTAAATTTTAATAAAAGCATATATTTAGAAAGAAACATGTAACATAACATAATATTGACAATCAAGTAGTACAAAACAGTAGATTCTACTTTTTATGTTAAATAAAAGTCAAATCGTTTTAAATTATAATCAACACATACATATATACATATTTAGAAAGAAACATGTAACATAACATAAAATTGATAATCAAGCAGTACAAAACAGTAGAAATTAATTAAGAAATATCTGTACCTAGCCACAAATTTGTTAACCATATAATTTTTTACATTTTTAAATGCTATTAAAAATGTGTATTATTGCACAATCAATCAAAAAGCCATTATTTTGAAAATAAAACAAGGTAACATCACCTACGCTAAAATCACAAAAAACATTTTTTTTCTCACTTTCAGTTCTGCAAACTTTTTTATAACATCTTTTAAATTTACTTGATCAGCAAGTTCATGCTCAATTGCCAAAATGGCCAAACGCTTAAGACGATTTTGTGTAGTAGTCGAACGTAAAAAGTTCTTAATTAATTTTAACTTAGAGAAACTCCTTTCGCCACTTACTACAGTTATTGGTATCGTTAGCAATATTTTTAAAGCAATAGTAAGGTTTGGGGCAAAATTTAACTTTGTAATTAAGCTCAGTACATTGCTTAGGCTTTCTTTTTTGCCCAAAAGCGCAGATACTGCTGAAATTTCCTCTGCTAATTCTACCCCATTTATGTCAACAGAATCACCATCAGTTAAAATACATTCTAAATTCTTAGAGTGTTTTAGTAGCATTTCTTTGGACATGATATTTAAATCGTATATATTACATAAGAATTGAAAATAGTTACTATGATTACTAAGTTGTTCAAATCTAGCATCTAGTGCATTTAGTGCTTGATCGATTGTAAAATAAAAAAAATCTATTTTATATTTTTCTTTTGGATCTTCGATCGGTTCATCTCGTGCTTCGTATGAGAAGTTCCTTTTTATTCTTCTTACGCGGTGTCGTGTTATTGTTGATCCAAAATTAGCCTCCACGTCAATTTCGGTAGCAAGTTCTTTTGCATCAATAATAGTTTCATCGAAGGACGAATCCGATCGAAGATTCTTGAAAAATATTTTGCAGTTTTGTAAAACATCAAGTGCAGAGGCTAGATCAAAATCTTTGTTTGCATCAACTTGCTTATTGGATTAATGCAATTTAGTATTTTATGCCAAATAACTAATGAACACAAAAACTTAAATTGTTTAATACAATTTAATAAACCCGAGGCCTCGTCTCTTATTAAATTATCAATTTCTTGGTTTTCGTAAATGCTTAGCAAGGCGTCGTATACATCTCCCAAATGGAATCTCAAAGGCTTTAAGGCCTCTATCCTACTCTCCCATCTAGTGTCACTCAATGGTTTCAAAGTTAAACCTTGAACATGTTTTAAAAGTATTGCCCATCGAAAAGTAGATGCCGAAAAAAATAAATATATTTTTTGGACCATGTTGAAGAAATTAGCGGCTTCCAAGGATGCTTTTGCCATATCATTAACAACAAGATTGAGAGAGTGGCTACTACACGGAACATAGAATGCTCGCGAATTATATTGTTTAATTTTAGATTGCACTCCTGCTTTATCGCCCCTCATATTGGACCCGTTGTCGTATCCCTGCCCTCTGTTATCCTGCAAATTTAAACCCAAGTCATTAAGTTCTCCAATTATAATATCAGTCATTTGTTTTCCTGTGGATCTTTCGACTGGTAAGAAGCCTAAAAAGCTTTCATTAATTTTAATTTCAACATCAGCGTCAAATTTATTGATTGAAACATATCTGATTACAAGAGTCATTTGCTCTACCTTACTAATGTCAGGAGTACAGTCTAAAATTATGGAAAAATATTTGGATTTTTTTATTTCATCAATAATACGAGACTTTACACTTTGATGCAGCAGATCTATTATCTCGTTTTGTATATTTTTCCCGAGATAGTGAGCTTTAGTCTCTTCTTTTTTGCGCACTCTACGGAAGTGCTCTTCCATAATGGGATCAAATTCAGATAGCAACTCAACTATTTTTAAGAAATTACCGCTATTATACTCAAACAACTTGTCGCTTGTACCTTGAAAAGCCAGACAACTTTTACCAAGCATTTTAGTAATTGCTACGATTCTTAGAAGCACCTCGTTCCAATGGTTTGTTTCGGCATTAATAATTCTTTGAGCAGCGGCATCTACAGTTTTACAACACTTTAACCTTTGGTTCATTTCTAGCCATGATTTTTGGGCCTGAATATGATTTTTGGAAATTTCATGCTCTTTTAAAGTTTCGCCGAGGTGCTTCCAACTTTTAAAACCCTCCTTTGAAAGAGAATTAACTATACAGCCGAAAATTTTGCAACAGAAGCAGTAAACGCAGTTTTGTGAAAGAGAGTACACTAGCCAGTCTCGTAAAACTTGCTCTCCATTGCTTAAAATTCGTGTATAATAATTTGCGCTAAAATGTCGACCAGTGTCATTGGAAGGAAATTTGTAATTATGCAATGGTTTAGGTGGACCTTGTCTTACTAAAAAACTTCTTTCGGCGTCTCCTAAAATTCTTGGCCACAATGCTGGATTTGTACTCAAAGTTTGTAGAACGCTTTCTGTGGGTGTCACGTTGGTGTCAATGTTTTCAATGCTTTCATCTGGTGATGGTAGAGTCAGAGTGTCGTCAGTTCCAATTGATTTAGAAACTTCGTCCATTTGTTTGTCATCATCATTCTCTGACGATTCCGTATTTTCTTTTATAACCGGACTCGATGTTGGATTCTCAGAGTCTTCATTTGTTATGGTACAACTCTTAATATAATGTTTTAACGCGCCAGCTTGTTTTTGCCTTTCGGCTGCCTTTTCCAGCTTTCTTTTTTTGTACTGGTAACCAGCCAGTTTTCTTAGACCGTCAGACATTCTGGAAGAGGCACGCACATAACTCAAATTAAACAATATAAACTATAAAATAATAATTAAAAATAAAGATTTATCCTTGTTCTAAATAAGCTAAAACTGTAATTAACATAACTTCAAAATTATATTCCGTCAACCGACATACAAAATATTTATGCGCTACACTACACAAAATATTTTTCATATCCTGTGAACATAAAGAAAGTCTAGTGTAATTATATATGTATTTTATAATAACAAATATTTCAGCAAATCATAAATAGTCATTAAAAACAATTTTATAATTCTTGATTTTGAGATTTTATTCTGTTCATTTATTCAAATATATTATTATAAAACGCGTTTTATCGAAGCAATGAACTTAATAAATGTCTTATATTATTGATTCAAATAATTATTTTCATAAAACAAAAATAGGCCTATAAATAATTATACCTATAGAATACATTCAAATTTGATACAATATTTTATTGATTCAATAAACAGCCTTTTTGGATTTTTTATTTAAAAACGCTTTCATTGTTTCGATTCGATAATCGATTTACGATAAACTAGTATCTATCAAACTAAACAACAGCTTAATTATAGATGTACTTACCTTTCAAAATTAAGAAATCGCACTGAAGTAAATTTTATGAACTTCCACTTGTTATCACTACCGACTAATAGCAAGAATAATGCTATTGTGTAATGAAACCGCTCGAGGTTAGAGGTAATAAGCAAGTCTATGCATGTTCAAACACAAGTTGAAGCAGCGCTCTGCTTGCGTGCTATTCTGTTCAGAGAAGTATATGCAGTGCATGTTGTAACGTCACAGAACGTTCCATAAAAGAAATCATTTATATAGTAAGTTAGCATAAGAGGAAAGTGAAGTGAACAGTATCGAACCCAAGTAGTCCCAAAAAATTGTGTAATTTTGTATAATAATTATTTCTATCAACTTGAAAAAACGACCAAACTATGACTAAGACAAAACCCCATATATATTATTAAAGTGAATAAGAGTGAAAAAACCATAAGACACTATAAGAGAGAGAAATAATGTCAGAATCCACCAGAATAAAGTCAATAATTATTAAGTTTTATAACTATGAATAGAGTATTAAAAACTATTTTTTGTGAATAAATGGACATGATCCATTATTATATTATGTGATGTAAATAAAATAAATGTATTAAATGACTTAAATACACTATTAGAAAGAATCTAAGTTAAAATAAAAATTGTATATGTGCAATGACAAAAAAATATTAATGTGTTGGATTTGAGACCATGCACCAAGATTTCATGAAAAAATTAATTATTATCAGATTTAAATAAAAACTATATGTAATTGTCAAGCAGACAATAGTGAACAATTTATCTTAAATAAAGGAAGCTGTCAAATGAATAAAAAGCAGTCAAAATAGCCAAAAACAGTGTTAACTAAAAACATGTAATAGGCATCTAATATTGTATAATTTATGAATTTAATGTTGCCAAAATGCAACCAAACTGTATTAGAAAGCTGTAATATGATATAAAGCAACTATACTAATATACCTGACCAACTTTAACATTGTAATAGTCAAGTCAGCAAAATATTTACTTATACCATGTATGGCTGAAGCCAATCATCCAGTACAAAAATAATCATATCTGGCTAAATGCTTACATAATACTAACAAAAATAAGATAGAAAGGTACAATACATCAGAATACCTTAATAAGAAACAAACTCAGTTGAAAGTAAAGTCAATTCTAAAAGAATTTAACTAATTAGAGTGAGATTTGTCACACCATAAAAAATGACATCTCAAGACCAATCAATGATGCTATGTCATCTTGTGATAAATATAATATATGTACAGAGTAACCAGGTATCACAAAAGATAGACAAAATAATAAACTCTGTGTGTATAGTAGTGAAATAATACATATATTAAAGAAAAAGACTAATCATTGTATTAGAAAACTGACAAGAATCTAGGCCATGAGCAGAGGCCATATAAAATTGTATTTATTTGTGTTTTATTGATGTTAAAATTTGTTTATTTTGTTGTAGGAAAGTAGTAGTAGTAGATGTTCAGCTTGTGGAAGGAACTTTGTAACTCCACAACAATTTTTGTTATAAAAATTGAGTTTTCAATGACAACAACTCAAGGTGAGGGTTATATATTGTATTGTTTATTAGAATTAAGTTAATTAGATACCAATCATATTTAGTATCGCTAGATTCAGTTAAAAACAGGGAATATAAATGTATTAATGGCATACAAATTGTAAGTACTAATGTGAAACTGTTTGATAAATACCAGTGTAAATTTTGAAATATCCTTTGTATGAAGAATAAGAAATTCGTTCTAAAAGCTTCTACGGAAGTGAAAATTGTTCTATGACATTCCATTTCGTTTATTCTCGAACAATCTAGAAAGAATTTTTACACAAATATACCGGAAGTCGATGAAAACAGTCCACCTGATTTAGTATAAAAGCGAGACCAAATTCGACCCAAAAACACTTGAAGATTGAACTCCAGAACTGATGCATCTCACACAACACTGATCAACGCAGCTAAGGCGAAACCAAAGAGGCGAGAAATCGACAAGACACGGCAGGAAGGCTTTTCCCGTACATAGACATAACCGACTGACTTAACCTCAACGAGAGCCTACGCCATAAAGTATCGCTGAAATAGAGCAGCGATACGGCAAATTTTAATAGAAATCACGCAGCCAGAACGTCGACGGCCCAGGAGGGACCAAACATTTAAATAGAGAACGAATTCTGCTGTGTTCGCATTGACTGACTAACGTGACAAATAATTCCCCCGAACGTAAACAAACAATACACTAAGCCTTCCTCAACACTGCATGGGAATCAGCGCTGCGGTGGCAGATTTCTGAATCAACGCTAAACAGATGATTCGTAGCGGCGGCGTTTGAACGAGATTCTACTGCCAAACGTTTTGACAAAAAGTGCGGAAAAAGTAATGATCGCAAAATTTGACTTTAAATAGATTCAGTGTACACCCGAAGAGGCGAAATTGAGAAACTACCCGAAGGAGGTGTCCAGTGAGAGAATAAACGACCATTGGAACGTGAGTTACCAAAATTAAAGTCATTTGTTACCTGGTTACATTTATCACACAGTTGTACTTTACACGCCACACATACACCTTCAAATCACTTAGTTTTTTCTTGTAAGGCATCTAATTGATATGTCTTGGTAGTTCAAAGGAATCACGTCCTGAGAGTAAAGATTTTTCACATATTAAACTCATGCTTTTCAACTGAGTCAAAATCTGAAATATACTAGCCGATACTTGATTGGATATAAAAAAAAAAATTGGTCAATAATAATAACTTGTAAAATTTTTCTCTGCAATTTTTTAATTTTTTTTCTTTTTATGAATGTTAGTCCTTCAGACGATTTGTTTGTTGTTTTTAAAGAACCATTAAACTTAACTGATTTTTCCAAGCTAAACTGACTTGTTTAAATTTTTTCGTAGATTTAAAAATTTTATCAATCACATTTAATTTTTTTTTCTTGGAACAAACGTTTCCAAGTGGCGCCCACTAAAGCATAGTTTTAAGTTGTGTTACAGGACTACATCACTGCAGAGGATCCAGTCAACAGAGTAAGTAACAAAAGTGCGTGGAGGTAACGCCCGACAGATTACAACACAAACATTTAAACAACACCCACTACTTGTTTTTCTATAAATTGGCTTCCATCGCGGGGCTTGAAGAAGGACGTACTCACTCCTCTCCATATTCTGTTTTACTATAAATTGGCGCCCAACGTGGGGCTTGAAAAAGACGGAACAAGCCCGGCAACTACCGACATATTAAAATGCCGCAACCAAAGGGAAAGAAGGTGAAGAAGACTGCGGAACCCGAGTTAAGTGTGGAAGACGGAGAGGCAGTACAGGTCGAGGAAACGGAATTAGAACCGCCCACACTAGAAATGGAAAGACCGGTACAAACGGCAGACGAATTAGAGGAGCAAACGGGAGAAGAACCAAGCAGCGTCCTTTACAAATTCTGCGTTAATTTATTAATAAAATAAATTATTAGTTTATAAAATGTTTCCTTTTAGGAATTATAAAAATTTACTAGATTTTTGTAAGTTTATAGTCAACTTTTATTGTTTAATGTGTTTAACATAGATTGCCGTAATAAATGTTTTAAACAATGAATCACCGTCCAATCTTTCATATCTCTGAAATCTTTAAATATTGTGATATGTAATCGTCCAATCTCACGAAATTAAATTAATGCTGGGATTTTCCGTTCTCCCCTGAAACGGAAAAACGGTTATTTAATTAAACATACCGCTCTTTTATGATTGTTTTCTTTAGAATCAAGAATTGTAAATATTTTTAGCTTTTAGACATAAACAATATAAATACGCTACGCACTGTAAATTTTTAGCAAACGAAAAAATCGATATGTGAAATTTTCTATAACACATCAATATTTTTCTCACACTTACAGCCAAAATGCCGCCCCCAAATTTTGGCGCCCCGGACAAATGTCCGGGTTGCCCGCCCCTAGAGCGGGCGCTGAGGACATAACTGTAACACTTAAACCTCCACGCACAGCACAACACCGACCACATTACTAAGAAAAGCCACCGACAATAATGATGTTTTCGACACCCCCGACAGTGGCGCTTACTTACTACACAGGAAGTGAGTCATATTCATTGTCGTCGAAAGCGGATGCCCTATACACAGGAAGTGAGTCATAGGGTTGTTTCGGCTAATATCTTTCATAACGACGCTTAGTCAAAACTAAACTCCGGACAGACTTCAAAATGTCGCTGAACAGCGGTTCATTGTAGCTTCGAGGTAGTTGGTAGAATTAATAATAATTAAGATAAAAAATAATTCAACCAGTTACCCGCACTTACATGAAGAAACTGTGAGGTTAAAAAGTAAGCTTATTTTAATTCTGCACTTACAAGTTTACATTTTAATTGATACATGCTGTGTATAAACACACTAAAAATAAATGTAAAAATAAATCAACAATATATAACACACTTTGATGTCGAAATGTAACCAAAAAAAATTAATAGTACCCGGTATATTAAATATAAAATACTACTATGCATGTTGAACATCATATATTATCATAATCATACCGTGTTTGGTGTCATTTTTCTTGGAATTGCACGAAGTTTACAAATAAACTGGTGTCAGTAGTTAAATTTTATATTTTAAAGAAGTAGCAATTACTCAATTAGGGCCCCAGTTATGAGACATCTACCTGCCGGCCGGAGCGGACGCGAGCAGCTGCATTTGTGTGCGTGTGTGTGTAAGGGTCTCCTAATCCCTTAGGTGTCACGCGAAAGCGAAGGGCATATAGATTGAAGGAGAACATATCTATGGATGACACCCAGGATTGTTTGCTGGAGTGGAAACAAGAAAAGGTACGTGAAGAACGGGAAATCCGAGTCGTATGCCCGAGGAATAGAGCTTGTACAAGGGGATTTGAATTTGGACTCCACAAATTAAAAGAATATGTGGAATAGAGCTTGTATAGAGGAATATACTCGTATGAGTAAACATGAATGTGGTTTTAGGGTCGGCAGAGGCACAGCTGACTAGAGCTTTTTGGTCAGACAGGGACATATTATGAGTATAATGTTGATCTTTAATGTTCAAACTACTGAACGGAGTGGCTACCCCTCAGAAATTGGTTGGTCACCATAATTTTCAGTATTGTGTTGGAAAGAGTTATTAAAACGTTGAATGCGGATATTAATATAATTCACAAGAAAATCTATGCCTATGCTGTTGATGTGGTATTTGTATGAAATTTTGTGAAGTGAAGGGAAGATTAAATATATGAGGATGTTAGCAGCAGGGAGTAGAAGGGATATGGAGGACTTGGATATTGGTGAGAGGAATAATTGGATGTAGAAACCTGGATACTTGGATAGAAGGGGGTAGAAAGTTGAGTACTAGGATATAATGTACCTAATGTAGCCTACGAGGAAGTAGGGAATAGATTGACGCCAGGAAATAGAGCATATTATGCCAGTATTAAGCTTATGAAATCTAAAAGTAAACACGGACATGATAATCTGAGGCTATTACTCGTATAAGTCACCAGTAAGACCAGTGGTAACTACGAATCAGAAACTTGGACCTTGAGGGTAGCCGAAGACGATTTTTTAAGAAAAGTAATAACAAGGTTAATGAGACGTGTAATAGAGGGTAACGGTTGAGAATTAGAAGTAATCTGGAAGTAGCTCAATATATATTCGATGAAGACGTAGTGCGCTTCATCAAATCTCAGATTCTTTTATGGTTACTTCATTTCAAAATAGCGTTGGAAAGACCACCCAAGATATTTCAGCGAAGAATGTACTGTGAAAGAAAGGAAGGTAGACCATGAAGGAGACGGTTGCAGGATGTAGGAGGAGATGAGAATTGGCAATTTGTGGAACAGAAAGGAAGATCAACAAGAACTGGCGAATATTACGGGAAGCTAGGATTGACGAAGGACTGTAACGCTGGAGAGTAAATAGTAAATATTATATTATAATAATAATTTTCTCTTTTACAGTTTATCTGACACCGGTACTGTAACATATCGTATCAATTTTGCGTCATTTTTACTTCCATGTTCCTTAAGGAAATGGAAGTATGGTTACTTCCTAAACTCTACATTTCAGGGCTGTATGCAAAATATTATATGATTCTGTTTGAATTTGCGGCTGTTATCGTTTGCCATATAAAATACCCTTGATAAAAAAAAACGTGTCTGGTAAACTACCCCTTTCCCTTAACCGATCTTCACCAAAAACAACAGGTCTTTAGTACTCAACAAAACAGGGCTGTATGCAAAAACGTATTTGATTCTGTTTGAATTTGCGGCTCTTATCGTTTGCCAGAGAAAATACCCTTTTAAAACATAAAACGTTGCAGGTAAACTACCCCTTTCCCTTAACCGATCTTCACCAACACCAATAGGTATTGAGAACTCTACAATAAAGGGCTGTATGCAAAACATCATTTGATTCTGTTTGAATTTGCGGCTGTTATCGTTTACCCGTTTACCATAGAAAAAAATTACCCTTGATAAAAAACCGTAGCAGGTAAACTACCCCTTTCCCTTAACCGATCTTCACCAAAAACGACAGGTCTTGAGAACTCTACAATTCAGGGTTGTATGTAAAATATTATATGATTTTGTTTGAATTTGCGGCTGTTATCGTTTGCCATACAAAATACTCTTGATAAAACAAAAACGTGGCAGGTAAACTACCCCTTTCCCTCAAACGATCTTCACCAAAAACAATAGGTCTTTAGTACTCAAGAAATCAGGGCTGTATGCAAAAACTAATTTGATTCTGTTTGAATTTGCGGCTCTTATCGTTTGCCATAGAAAATACCCTTTTAAAACATAAAACGTTGCAGGTAAACTACCCCTTTTCCTTAACCGATCTTCACCAAAACCAAAAGGTCTTGAGAACACTACAATTCAGTGCAGTATGCAAAACATTATTTGATTATGTTTGAATTTGCGGCTGTTATCGTTTGCCATAGGAAATACCCTTGTTAAAACATAAAACGTTGCAGTTTACCTTTCCCTTAACCGATCTGTACCAAAATCAGCAGATCTTGAGAACTCTACAGTTTAGGGCTGTATGCGAAACATTATTTGATTCTGTTTGAATTTGCGGCTGTTATCGTTTGCCAAACAAACAAAGTTACCCTTGATAAAAAAAAAAAAACTGTTGCCGGTAAACTACCCCTTTCCCTTAACCGATCTTCACCAAAAACAATAAGTCGCGAGTACTCTACAAATCAGGGCTGTATGCAAAAAATTATTTGATTCTGTTTGAATTTGCGGCTCTTATCGTTTGCCATAGAAAATACCCTTTTAAAACATAAAACGTTGCAGGTAAACTACCCCTTTTCCTTAACCGATCTTCACCAAAACCAAAAGGTCTTGAGAACACTACAATTCAGTGCAGTATGCAAAACATTATTTGATTATGTTTGAATTTGCGGCTGTTATCGTTTGCCATAGGAAATACCCTTGTTAAAACATAAAACGTTGCAGTTTACCTTTCCCTTAACCGATCTGTACCAAAATCAGCAGATCTTGAGAACTCTACAGTTTAGGGCTGTATGCGAAACATTATTTGATTCTGTTTGAATTTGCGGCTGTTATCGTTTGCCAAACAAACAAAGTTACCCTTGATAAAAAAAAAAAACTGTTGCCGGTAAACTACCCCTTTCCCTTAACCGATCTTCACCAAAAACAATAAGTCGCGAGTACTCTACAAATCAGGGCTGTATGCAAAAAATTATTTGATTCTGTTTGAATTTGCGGCTGTTATCGTTTGCCATAGAAAAAAAATCTACAGACACATAGACACACAGACACACACACACAGACACACAGACAGACACACACACAGACACTTTTCGAAAAACGACTTTTTTTCATGTTTTGAGTGTAGTACAATCAGAATCTGCAATAATCTCGAACACGATTTTTTTTGCCATCACCATACTTCCATTTCCTTAAGGAACATGGAAGTAAAAGACATTTTTCGAAAAGTGTCTGTGTGTGTGTCTGTGTGTCTGTAGATTTTTTTCTATGGCAAACGATAACAGCCACAAATTCAAATAGAATTAAATAATTTTTTGCATACAGACCTGATTTGTAGAGTACTCAAGACCTATTGTTTTTGGTGAAGATCAGTTAAGGGAAAGGGGTAGTTTACCTGCAACATTTATATTTTAACAAGGGTATTTTCTATGGCAAACGATAAAAGCCACAAATTTAAACAGAATCAAATAATTGTTTGCATAAAGCCTTGAATTGTAGAGTTCTCAGGACCTATTGTTTTTGGTGAAGATCGGTTAAGGGAAAGGGGTAGTTTACCTGCAACTTTTTATGTTTTAACAAGGGTAATTTTTTTCTATGACGAACGATAACTGCCGGAAATTCAAAGAATATCAAATAATTTTTGCAAACGTTCCTAAATTGTAGAGAACTCAAGGCCTGTTGATTTTGGTGAAGATCGGTAAAGGGAAAGGGGTAGTTTACCTGAAACATGTTATGTTGTTACAAGAGAAATGTTTTCATGACGAACGATAACTGCAGCAAATTGAAACAGAATCAAATATTTTTTGCATGCATCCCTGCATTGTAGAGGACTGAAGGTCTATTGAATTTGGTGAAGATCGATTTAGAGAAAGCGGTAGTTTACCTGCAACGTTTTACGTTTTAACAAGAGTAAAGTACTTAATTTTGATAAATAAAGTATCTTGATAAGAAGCTCATAATAATCCACTGTAGAAACGTAGATGAAATATCTATACATGAAGTGGTTAGGTGAACGGGGTGGGGGTAATTTTCTATAAGTGAAAATTAAAGCTGAAGGGGGAGGGGAGAATTTTTTATGTGTACTACGTTATCGGCAACAAAGAAGTAGTTCTTTGTTAAAATTCCTTCGTGGGCTGTTTAGCCGTAGTCCAATGTTTTCTGCAAAACCAGACTTTTTGGCAGTGCCATCGACTTTCATCTCAGTGAAAATCGAGTGCGAAAACGTGAGGTGGTATACGTTAGTGACCACAGTACTGTGGTTTAACGCTGAAGCAATAAGTAGAAAGAAGTAGTTTCTATGGAAATATTTCATTTCGAATATGATTTTAAATATAAATCTTAGAACATGGAAGTCATGTATGGTTCTCCATACCGATATTTTACTTCCATGTTCCTTAAGGAAATGGAAGTATGGTGACAGCAAAAAAATCGTGTTCGAGATTATTGCAGATTCTGATTGTACTACACTCAAAACATGAAAAAAGTCATTTTTCGAAAAGTGTCTGTGTGTCTATCTGTAGATTTTTTCTATGGCAAACGATAACAGTCACAAATTCAAACAGAATCAAATAATTTTTTGCTTGCAGCCCTGATTTGTAGAGTACTCAAGACCTGTTGTTTTTGGTGAAGATCGGTTAAGGGAAAGGGGTAGTTTACCGGCAACTGTTTTTTATCAAGGGTAATTTTTTTCTATGGCAAACGATAACAGCCGCAATTTCAAACAGAATCAAATGATGTTTTGCATACAGCCATGTATTGTAGAGTTCTCAGTACCTTTCAGTATTGGTGAAGATCTGTTAAGGGAAAGGAGTAGTTTACCTGGAACATTTATGTTTTAACAAGGGTAATTTTTTATATGACGAACGATAACTGCCGGAAATTCAAAAAGAATCAAATAATTTTTTGCACACTTTCCTGAGTTGTAGAGAGCTCAAGGTCTGTTGATTTTGGTGAAGATCGGTTAAGGGAAAGGGGTAGTTTACCTGCAACATTTTATGTTGTAACAATTGTAACAAGAGAAATGTTTCCATGACGAACGATAACTGCCGCACATTCAAACAGATTAAACTACGTTTTTGCATACCTTTTTGAACTTAAGAGAACTCAAGGTCTGTTGATTTTGTTGAAGATCGGTTAAGGGAAAGGGGTAGTTTACCTGCAACGTTTTATGTTTTAAAAAGCGTCATTTTTTTATGACGAACGATAACTGCCGAAAATTCAAAATGAATCAAATAATTTTTTTGACACTTTCCTGAGTTGTAGAGAACTCAATGTCTGTTGATTTTGGTGAAGATCGGTTAAGGGAAAGGGGTAGTTTACCTGCAACATTTTATGTTGTAACAAGAGAAATGTTTCCATGACGAACGATAACTGCCGCACATTCAAACAGAATCAAATATTTTTTTGCATGCATCCTTGAATTGTAGAGGACTGAATGTCTGTTGATTTTGGAGAAGATCGGTTATGAGAAAGGGGTAGTTTACCTTGTTTTATGATTTAACAAGAGTAAAGTACTTAATTTTTATAAATAAAGTATCCTGATAAGAAGCTCATAATAATCCACTGTAGAAACGTAGATGAAATATCTATAAATGAAGAGGTTAGGTGAACGGTGTGGGGGTAATTTTCTATTATTAAAAATTATTGTTGAAGGTGGAGGGGAGAATTTTTTATATGTGTACTACGTTATCGGCAACAAAGAAGTAGTTTTTTGTTAAAATTGCTTCCCGGGCTGTTTAGCCGTAGTCCAATGTTTTCTGCAAAACCAGACTTTTCGGCAGTGCCATCGACTGCCATCATCAGTGAAAATCGAGTGCGAAAACGTGAGGTGGTATACGTTAGTGACCACAGTACTGTGGTTAATGCTGAAGCAATAAGTAGAAAGACGTAGTTTCTATGGAAATATTTCATTTAGAATATGATTTTAAATATAAATCTTAGAACATGAAGTCATGTATGGTTCTCCATACCGATATTTTAATACAGGAGCAGACAAAGCTGTTTCTATTCTATTATTTTCTCTTATCATACAACAAGCTGTAAGTGCTATGTGAAAAATGGTTCAATTGGATAAAAATTGCGAGGTTAAAAATGTTTGGTATGTACGATATGGTCAATAGACTGTAGTACGCTACTACCCGTATTTATACGGAACATACTTTGAATAATTGATGAATACCATTTCTGTGTATTTAAAAAATTGCTTTTAACGTACCGAAAATGAATTCATCTTCTTGATCCTTCTCGGTTTGGATGTTCTAAATAACTGTGCAATCTCTTTAGTGGATGAAATAATTATTTATCCACTGATGGGCTTCGGGAGAGCACACTGGAGAAGATCATCTTACCTGGTGCGTTACAAAACTATACAACATCAAAGTAATCGTGAACACATGTTTACTGCATTAAACAATAAATTTAATATGACTGGTGGTTTGTAAACGACATGACAAGAGTAGTTTGACTCGACAAAGTCATGGTAAACAAGAATTATTTTATTCCACATTGACCTCGTGCAGAATCCCAATTAATTAGAGTTTTGTCATCAGTTTCGATGTAGACTGTAGACATTTCATATTTACTTTATGTTATCTTTGTGTATTTTTACGGTGCATTTGTGGAAATGATTAAGTACTACATATTTTCTACTTCACAGGCAATAAGATTAAACTCACACGTGTCTGCTTCAGATAATCAGAATAAACTTTCAGTTTATGGGGTCGTAAACAATTTTTACTACAACACTCCTCTATAAGTAAGTAAATGTTTGTGTGTTAAGTGTTTGAATTCATAAAATAATTCCTGTTACGCGGTAATGAATTTTACTGACAATTTTGCAGCGCCTATCCTGTAAATGTTTTGTATTAGCATTTACCGAGTCCATGTACATAGACTGCATGTTCATGTACCGACTAAAGATTCATAGATTGAAGACTGAAGATTCATGGTCCGCAATATTTCTGTGCTATCAACGACACTTCACAAAACTCGACCTGGAGTTCAGTCGTTTCCGTTAGTGTGTTTTGTGATTTTTTCATGTATTTATCATATACTAACAACAATGTTTATGACTAAGTATCATACGATATGGATCAATCGTATATTGGAAAATCTCGCTAATGTGTTTAAAATTTAATGAACGGTCTATGATAAATAAAAATTTGGGTAAAAGTGACACGTGTTTGGGCTCTTATTAGGGTACAATAAAATAAACCCAAGAAGGGTATTTTACAACCTCCTCTATGCCTGGCACATCTGCCCACAGTCATTGTTGTGAGAAACAGTTCTAGTACTGAGCCCTTAACAGTTCACAATTCACGCTCAATAGCAGGCGCGAGGTTCACACACGCACAAACACACAACATCTAACAAGTGAATAAACGATAGCAGTACGAATATTGTTCTATTGGCCTACACAATATACGTAGTGTAGCTCGTATCGTTAGACTGAATTCTTTGTGTGCATCCACATGAACTAATTCCCCTGTCAGATGTTAATTTATATGTTAATAAAAACTGTAGTAAACCAACTCCAGACAAATAAGCAGAGCACCGTGACAAGCTATCTAAGAATTCCATTCTAAATTATGAGTGAATCTAACATAGCGAATATTTAGTACAAAACATCGAGAGTGTATCGCAAACCAACAAACAAGCAATGGGAAATAAATGTTTTTCATTACATGGTGTTGGTGGGAGGGTAGCTTGAGGGTAGACGTGAGGGAAGTAGGTGGGTACATTACAGAGAGAGAGAGAGAGAGAGAGAGAGAGAGAGAGAGAGAGAGAGAGAGAGAGAGATGTATATAATTAATTGTGTGCATTTGTAAACGGTAAAAGAGTGTGTACTTGTACGTGGCCTAAACAGTGACTATATTCAGACATATCGGCTCAGTAGGGGAAGGTAGCGTACCTCGGGCCACTTTTTTTCTATTGGTCATATTTTTTTTATTTTTTGATGTAATTAAATAATTTTTACGTGACAAAATCATAAATTTAGTTTGGTATAAAGTAATATAGTTAAACTATTATTATCTTAAGCTATTGTTATTGAAAAATAGGTTTTTAAAAAAGTTGTTAAATGGCCCGAGGTACAATTACACATTGTACCTTGGGCCACACTATTATGTACCTTGGGCCATATCCTCCAGCATAAAAGTAAGCAGTTATATTTTGGTGGAATATGAAAAAAACTGACAAATTATAAAATGGCTTTTATTGTACATAAATAATTAATTAAAATAGCTATAAAAGTGACTTAAATACAAATGCAAAAAGTGAAACAAAGGAAAAAATACACTTTTATTTCTCTTAAAGTTCTTCTAGATTAGTGAATTAATGGTAATACTATGTAAACATTTTAACACACTTTAAACCCATCAAATGAAACTTGGAAATAGAATCCTCCTCGCTTTTGTTCAATCGGTTTTGGCAAGACAACAACTATTTCTTCTTTTTGTATTTCTGAGATATCTTCTCCTTGCGGCCAGACAAAAAAAGAACTGCTTCTCACTCGCATTAAAAATTTCACAGTTGGTAATCCATCTGTCATTGAAATTATCTGACCCACGAAATGTTTTACAAATCTCTTTGTAAAAAATGAAACAAGGACCCATTTCCCTTCACATATTTCAATATCAGTCTGTTGAAGAAAAGCATCATCTTCTCTTTCTTCATTGAAATTGGCCTCATATGTTTGGGCTAATTCATCTAAACTAATGTCACTTTCTGAATCTTCTGGTAGCATGACACAAGACTCATCTGATGATGAGTGATCTAGTTCTAAAGTTTTATTTTTTGCGGTTTTTTTAGTTCTTACCTGGACAAATAATTTTTTCCTGCCTTTGTTTGTTGTTTGTTTATTATTATGCTTCCGTTTATTTTTGTTTGGTTTTCTTCTTAGGGTTTCCATTTCAATAGCATTTTTCTCAGGGGTGTCAGTAATGACTCTACATCTGCCAGGTTTGAGACCTCCTTTCTTCCTATTTTTGGCCTCTGTCTTCGGATAAGGTCTGATTTTTTCAATTGAACTCATTAAATCATCACATGAATTGTTTTGTGATTGCTTTGGTGTTGGACAAAGTTTGGACGATGAAGGAACATTGTTACTGTAGGTTATTGCTGTTCCTGATGTAGCTTCTTGAGTAGGGGAACCAGGATTCGTTGGTGAAGGAGCACTGATTGTTTTATTAGCATCTAGCAAATCAGTTATGTCTGATGATGTAGCAACCTGAAGATTGTAGATATTTTTCTCAATTGTTTCAAGGGGAGGTTCTTTCTCAGGAATGCTAGATTGTTCAACTGGTTCCGGACGATCAGTAACAAGACTACTAGCATATTCATTATCATCAAAAACATCTGGATTTATGGGCCATAAGCCACTGACAGAAAACCCAGATAAAATATTTTTTGGGGTAAATGCCATAGGATATGCTTGGCCTACTAAATAACCAACCTCATACATTGTGATTGGTTTTGCAGGATGACTTAAAGTCCAGTTTTGACAGGCCTTATTGTAATAACTTTTAAAGGGACCGAAAACTCCTCTATCAAGTGGCTGGAGCTTGTGACTGGTGTGGGGCAGTATGGTCAACATGACAATACCGTTTTCCCTAGCCTTGTTTATCGCTTGAATTGTTACATGGCTTTCATGGTTGTCCATTATGATAAGGACCTTGTTTTCTTTGGAAGGATGTGCATGCTTTATAAAATGGTCTAAGAATTGGACAAAAATATCACTAGTCGACCACCCAGAAGGATTGCAGGTTCCATAGGTGCCAGGAGGAGCACCAGTTACCATATGAATTTTGAAATTAACCCTCGGGAAAACAAGGACTGGTGGGATTGAGTTTCCTGTGGCACTTATGCATGAAATCATGGTTACGTTCACTCCACGTTCACTGCTAGTCACACACCCTACTTGCTTTGTTCCTTTAGGAGCTATAACTTTAGGGGGATTATGGACAGTTGATAGCCCACTTTCATCCATATTGTAAATGTTCTGGGGTTCAAACTTGTGCTTTAAAAGCACCTCCTTGTATTTTTCAAAAAAGCCTTTGACTACAGGTCTATTGAAGCCTACAGCTCTAGCAATGCTAGTAGCTCTGGGTTTTCGAAGTGACAGAGGAGGTTTTTTTATGAACTCTGTAAGCCATTTTAGACCAGCTTGCTTATTGGTATCCCAAGAACTAGGATATTTCTTTCCTATGGTCTTAGCGAATTCATAGGCTAAGAACATCACCTTATGTCTGGTTAGACCGTAATGCATATTGCTGGCTTTAGTTAAATATGTAACTAAGCATTTTTCTTCTTCCAGCATGAATACTCTCCACACATCATTTTTATTTTTTACAGTAAAGGTGTTATCACCACTGTGTTCAAAAGCACTTAAATGTCTCTGGAGTGTTGTTCGCGAAACACTGAACTTCTTAGATGCCAACCGAACAGATATACCATCTTCTTTAACTGCTTTAACAGCATTGGTTAAATTTTCTTCTGAAACTTTGGGCCTTTTTATTCCTTGTTTACTTCGCGGCATCTAAAAATAAAAAAATGTACCTGTTACTACTCAATCGTAGGCCTATAGATAAAATAATAGGAGGAGGCCCAAGGTACGAGTATAAAAACGCCATTTAAACCGGCCCGAGGTACATCGGGTTGTCCCGGCCCGAGGTACAACGATGTGTGGTTTACTTTTAGGTTATAATTATTTTGTATTAAAAGCTAGCATCTGTTATTGTTTTATATCTTATTCTATGCAGAAAAATACGCTTAACAAGTTATAACTAAGAATTATTCTTTAACTCTGCTTACCTTAATAGGTAAAAATCGAAAAGTGAAAAGGAAAATTTTACTTGGAGCAGTCTTAAACAAACACACTGTCACTGAGCACTGCATTTGGCGGCAAACTCAACCAAACTAGAACATACGGTGTTCAAACAGTGTGACCAACCTATCGAGCCCACAAATAGAATTTTCCCTTCACTCACTGGCTAGAAACTACTACTGGCCCGAGGTACATCGTGGCCCAAGGTACGCTACCTTCCCCTATATAATGAACTAGTTCTTCCGTTTCGAAAATGATGAGTGTAAGACAATACTTGCAGGTAGGAGAAGAGGCTGTAAAACTGTTCCCCAAGACCTCTCGAGGTTTATGTTTATTGCAGGCATATTGTTCGCCCAAGGAACACTTTGGGGCCCACACGTATCACCTTTACCCAAAAATTTTATTATTTATGTCAGTACCCTTTATTTTGTCAGTGAAAGTCTTAGCTTTCTAAAAACCATTTTCTGAAATTCCCACGCCCCTGTTTGTTTGAAGGAACCTTGGACGGAGTCGTTAAGTCTTATTGGGACGTTTGCGTTAACAATTATCTTATGCCACCACAATTTACGACGGCGTTTTGTGCGCTGACCTGCGTAACCTTTCTGAGAACTCCACGACGTGGGTGTCTCTGGCCATAAGGCAACTGTCACACGGCAACGCTACAATGATATTTCGCTTTGTGGCAGTAAATATCTTTTGTTTATATAAACTGCTTCGATCTCCTTGGCCTTATTGCATCTTATTTATAAGACAACAAACACAATACGTTACAAGTTGACTTTCTATAATGTCGCGTCCTTAATTTATTTAGTACGTAAACGTATCAGAAGACTAAACACTGACACTATACTTATGAACACTTCACGTTATTTATTATAGGTGGCAGTCAGCACGTGCGGCATAACAAATGAAGTTGTTGGCGTCTGTTTACTGATTCACCTCACCGGTAGCATTGAGTTTACACGATGTTAAGTGTCAAAAATGTGGAATTACTAAATACATCACTGAAATCCTATGTCGTAAATATTACACAATTAAAAATATCACTCCCCTCCTCGCTACTCAAGGGCGACGAAACGGTTGATGAATTCGTCACCGGGAATAACTTAAAGTCTTTGGTATAGGTGCTTTCCACAGAAAATTAGATAAACCTTTGGTGCTACCGCCTCTTGTTAATTTCTAGATAATGTAAGGTTAGCACACATAAATAGCAACCCAGTAATAACCTACGAGGAATGCACGTATTTAAAAACAAAATAACTAGCGATATTTTATTTTTAAATAAACAGTAGTGAACAAACAGCAGTTGAATAAACAGTAGTTGAAACAGCAGTGAGCAAAAACTGTGTATAAAATGTTTGACGACTCAATAGTTTCCTATAAACCGTTTATTTGCAAGTAGGCAGTACATCAGGTGCTCATTCTCCACCTGACGAATTGAAAAAACAAATCGTTTTATTGAGAACGTTTTGAATTAAAAAAAATACTGTTATGACGTAGAAGTCTTCTGTAAATTTTGTGCAGATTTAGGTTGAAGCTGAAAGGTTTTTATGTGTAATGTTTTTATAAAATTATTGAAGAGTACTCAAATGTTAAAAAAACAATTATATAAAGAACTGAAGCTTGCAAACAATTTTCAAAGGTATGTGTGCGTTTCGAGCAGATTTCACAATTTTTGTCTAATTCAAAGAGACAAATGTTAGTGCGGTTACAAGTAAATTAAAATAAAATTTTGAATATGTGATAATTACTCCATTATTTTATTTAAACAATAATCCCTTGTCTGGAAAACTGTTAAAATATGATTATTATACAAACGGAAATATTACAATTTTTCAACACACTCTAACAATCTAATAAAAAAATACAATACCAATTTCTATATCCACAACATATCGGGTGTTTATACCCACATTCATTATGATATATATTTTCTTGATAGTTCTTTGGCAATGTAAACATTACTAAGCAGTTGTTTATAAAAACGTTTATTTTTATTTTTAAGATCATGCTGTTGATAAAAGAAAAAAAACTTTATTTATTTCATTTTCATCGTAACACTTAAATATCTTTAATTTAAATTATTTTTCTTTCAATTTGGGTATAGTGATTTGTACTGAACAATCCTTAATATTACTTATCCCATACTATTATTAGTACGAAAAATGCACGATTTTTGTCTCAGAAGGAGACAGGTAGATATGGATATTTTTGGATGATCTGCTTCCGTGTATTTATTTTTTAAATCAGATAGTGTGAAGAAATATTTTTAATGATCAAAGTTGTATATATGGTAATTCATTTCTACTAGTCTGTTTATCATTTCACTATTAAATATTATAATTGATTGCCTCTTGTCAGAGGATAAAAAGTCTACCTGAAAAAGAGTTAAATTTTTTTACACGCTCAAAAATATGAATCCTTTTTCAGTTGCTCAGAATCGAATCAGTTGCTCAATCCGACTGTACAAAAACGTTCCGGTAAAAAAAATTAGGAAATTATTTCAAAGTAAAAATACTTATACACTGTAATATGAAATAATAGATCTTCCGTTAATAGTATGTGATTTTATTTTCGGTGTGATGAAAATTAAAGTCGTTAAGTGTTATCGGGTGCAGGCCATGGTATGTTACAACTGTAAAAAGAAACTTCGGTACTTACCAATAACCGTACCTGCATTGACTTTAAATATTTCGATTATATAATAGTCAGTACCGATATGTAGGGAATATCTCTTATAATTTTAGTAAGTTTATAGAAAGCCTATTAATAGTTTTATGCTATTAAAATGTTTGTTTTCGGCCGGAACTGTACAAACTGTTGTTTAGTACTGTACAAACGGAGATTCTGCTTCCGGATTGCTACATTCGTTTGATTTCTAGCTTTCTTCGGAACAGAACCTTCCTCGTGAGAGTAGATAACACTCTTCTTCGGAAAGGACTATTACGGCTGGTTTGTTTCAGGGAAGCGTCTTAGGCCCCTTGCTTTTCTCTGTTACGTCAGCGATGTGCCAAAGTTGCCCGGAACCAGGTTGGCCATTTTCGCCGACGATACGGCGGTCTATGACGTCGATCGTCGGTCTGAAACAGCCATTATCTGGCTCCAGTAACAGCTTGACTCCTACGTTGCGTGGGCTGAAAAATGGAGGATCGCTATTAACGCGGGCAAGAGCACAGCTGTAGTCTTCTCCAGACGCAGAAGGCTCCCTGACAGATTCTACGTGGACGATTCTCGCCCTTGACTCCCGGTTTTAAGTACTCAAGCTTCACCTGCCGTCGTCTCACCTGGTGGACACACTCCGAGCAAGTAGCTCGCAAAAGTGCCAAGCGTCTACTTTGATCCGACCCTTACTTTGCAGCAATTCTATGACCCGCCGCCTTGGAAAGTTATTGCGCCGATGGTTACCTACGCGATCCCTGTATTACCTACTTGGCCAAAACCATAAGCAAAAGCTTCAATCTCTCCTGGATCGAGGACGGTGCTGGGCGTACAAAGAACATAACCTCACTTCTAAAAAAACCACGCGAGACTTCCTGCGTGTCCATTCCCTGAACGCCACCATACGGACATTTTCCAGAAACTTTTTTCGCCGCTGTGTCCACTTTGAGGGCAATTACCTAATTAGCGCCCTTGGTCGCAACCCATCTGTGCCAGGTGAAGCTTGGATCCGGCCTTGGCGAACACTCACGCTCAATTAGATCTTAATTGAACACCCAAGGCAGGTAGCAGGCTACATCCAATAAATCCACAGAATTATAGTGACCGCGGCGGGAGCTGTGTAAGAAGCTCGGAACGTGGCATACAAGGGGGCGACGGGCTAACCCTTCGTTCCGCACAACCCTACATCTTGTGTGTATTTTTTACGTAATGCTTTCATGCGTAAGGTTAGGTTAGGTTTAAATTCAATTTTATAGCTATAAAATAAAATCAATTATGAACAACATTTTAAGAGTGGGTTCAGCATGGCTATGACTGAAGAGGAAGAAAACGTTGGAATGTCTTAAAATGCTTAGTTCTGTTTTATTTCAGTTTCCCCCAATTTGGTTTTACCCCAAATGAGTCCTGTTGGTGTTGAGATTGGCACCAAATGTTATTCTGTTATAGTCATTGTACTTATTTATTAAACGTTATATTTTGCCAAACCATGAGTTTTGTTTTCGTTAAACAATAAACTAAAAAGCCAAAACATTCTTACCTAATATCACCCTATAAAATGTAAAAATGGGGATTATTTATTATGCTAACCGTGATTGAATTAATTAATTTGTAATTGCCGAGCCCCACGTTCTTTGGGAGCCATTTATAAAATGTCAATAATGGGTTAATTATTAATATGTAAATTTAATAATTTCTCAAATGTATCTAGCCCTTAAGTTGGACGCCATTTATAAAAGTCATTTTATATGCGTATTGATTGCACAATAGATTAATTATTAAATATATAAATTTACCTATCTCTCACGATGTATGTGTATAATTGAATCTTATTGATGACTCTGACTATCTATGCTCATCAACACATACGTGATATCATTTAATAGATGGTAGTCATTGATTCATTTATTTAATTGAACACAAGAAACTCTTAAAATCTATTTGTATTCCTTCAAACTTTAGGTTAATATTTGGGTTACATTGGTAATAATGAACGCATATTTCTGATCAACTAAAATACTAGTTTAATTATCACTCATAACATATTATAATAGTACATAGGTTACGTCGCTGTACCTGAAATACATACATATTTTATAATAAACAAATACATGTCTCAATATATGCTGAAAACAAAGAAAACATACATACATATATAAATCAAATAATATTATAATTCAATATTCTACTTATTCAATGCGTTCATTAAATCCCAAATATGCTTTTGTTTATACGTTCATTAACTACTTTATTCAGATTTACTCATTACTTTTCTTAATAATTTTCTCAGGTGTGAATTCTTTGAAAGAAACCAGGTCAGTAGAAGTTACTAATTAGAAATAATTATAATAATGGTTACTTGGTTATTGAATATCCATTAGTTGTTGACGAAGTCTCGTTCTGGTGATGGAGATGGCTCGTAGACACAATCCGTCGGATGCTGCTTTATCACAACCACTTAACACTTTATTCTTCCGATCACTCGCGTAGGTGTTTGCATATGTGAATAATTAGATTTCGGTGTTCAATCAATGTTTCATCTTACTGTGTATGCTGTGAGTTCGTTTTAAAGTCAATATACCTGTCTAGTTCTATTTGTCGCTGCTTCATCAAACGTTCATATAATTTATTAGTTTGTTTAATGTTTCGTGTTCATTATGTTTGTTGATAATGTGTCGTACACAATATTAAGTTCAAATAATTTGTATATCGTTAAGTGATGCTGTCTGTTGGTGTAACGGTCTGATTGCTCACTTGGTGTAATTTTCACTAAGTCCGTTACTGCGCACACCGGTAAATATCACTACCGCGATCTGAACGTATTATTAAGTCTTTTAAGTTACTTGTTACCGATCTAACTTCCGAACTCGAGTTAGCATTCCGCCGTTTAATGTACTCTTCTGAACTTTGAATAATTACTAACTCCGAATGATTTAAGTAAACAATTGAAAGTTTATGATATACCGTCTCTCGCACTTGAAGTTAAACTACTTGATATCTTGAATGTAAACTGTCTGAAAATTCTGACTGTAAAACTTTAGTATAACTGTTTCAAAAATTGAGTGTAGACTGTCCAAAAATTGAGTATCACTGCCTGTCTCTGTCTTGGGCAGATAGTTTTTATTAATTCGTCCCTACTCAAAATTTTGTCTCTGGCGCGCTTCACGCCTACTTCATTTCGAGATTGGTCAGTTTTTGATTTTCTTGGAAAATACTGCCCTACCATGTCAAGATTCTACGTCATAGTTCTTCCGATAGGTTCTTCGTTTCAGTTGCTATGGAAACACCCCTCGCCATCAAATTTCTCGCCGGCTGAAGGCCTCTGATAGGTCCTTAGGTCTCCCCGATTTCTGCTCTGACGATCGTTGACCCGCTTCGAAGAAACTACGGCTATTAAACACTTGTCTATCAGCCTATTGTCTGAGTAAACTCTGCGTTTCTATAGATTCCCATTATCTGTACTTACAGTCTCCCTGGCGTATTGTTCTATGCTCTAACCCCTTTTTTCTGGCTATTACTAATTTCGAACATCTGCTGGTCGTTGAAGTCACCCCAACTTTCCCTTCGTAAATTCTTGTCTGTCAATTAGACGATACCTCCAGCTGCGTAACATGACTTTAGTCTTTGTCAGCCTATCTTCCAGTATTGTTTCTTAAGGTGCAGCGCATCCGTTTCATTGTAGTATGGAGTCTCACTCGTTTTTGTTGCTTATCGTCTACTGACGTAACATGGTCAACATCTGCTACAATTCTCGGTACGGGTGTGAATGTCCTTACTTACTTTGTTACAGCTGCGGAGAGCAATAATTCTGGACGAAACTTTCCCTGCCATCTTACGCCACCAAATTCTATAGTTGGATTGAACTTAATGTGTTTCTATTGTCAAGTCAGCAACGCTTCACTGACACCTTCTCATTACTCCTTATTTATTGCTCCACCATAAGTCGTTGACACTGCCTCGTGTGAACGTACTCTGCCGAGGTGAAAATTTAAAAAATTTTAAAATTTTCTGCTCGTTACAGTGTCCTCAATTTCGATTTGACGACGTGACCTCTGGGAACACCTCAAATCAAAATTCTGCGCCCTGTACGTCGCCTCGCCGTGTCCATCTTCTTCAGGGGAAGGTATACACAATAACCTACTTTCAAAAGCTTATATTACCAGTGGTACACCCCCTTTTGGTTTTAATCGGTTCTCTGAATTTATTGCTAGCTATTTGGGATAGCTGAACGCATTTCACATTGTCGAATTTACATATAAATACCTTATCTTTATAATTATAAGACAAATCATAAATTCCATAAGCAATTAAATAGTTTCATCAATTGAATAAAATTTTACCTTCTAAAATATCATACTCACAAGATATTATCAAACAGTTAAGCGGTTCAATGTAACCTTTACATGATATCAAAGAAAATCTCCTATACATATACACCCTTGTGCATTACTAATGATCTTACCAATAAAATCTTTTAAACTGTTATTTTAAAATTAGATTGTTAATTGACACAATCGCTACGTTAATTGTGATTATTTTAATAATTTACATACACGTATTACATTTAGTTTCAATGATTTACCTACTTCATGATAGCATCATTTACAATCCTAGCCTACTAATTACATACACTCACATTAATAAAGTTCATTCACTATCTAGTTCGTTGAATATTATCACTTATTTGATTTTAAGTGTCCATTTTTTTCACTTTGTCCTTGTAACTTATTACCATATAAATCAAATAATAGCAATTAAATATCCTTTGCATTCACTGCAATATTTTTATAAAATGTCACACTAAATGTTAATTTATCTTATTATCTAACATTTAATTAGTGCTTAATTAACTAAATACATTTTATGTTATGTTTCAACAATTAAAGTACATAACTTTCTTGGTTAAGCCAACATGAATGATATCATCGCGTCAATTACCCTAACGCGGATGATTCATCAGCATCTGCTAACTTCTTAAGACATCTTCTTCAATTTCTTCCTCTTCCTTCATCTTCAATTCTCTGATACATAGTATTTTTTCAATTGTCTGGCATTAAATTTTCCACAGACTTAATTTATTACTATATCATTGCAATCAACGAGTACACATGTATCTTCGTTTTATTTTATCCATTAATCTCCTACTCTTCATTCATCAATATTCATCACTAATTACCATCTTTGGTTTATGCATTTTCATATAACCAATGTATTTAATGTATTTCATTCAATATTTTCAAATTTAATTATTACATTTTCAAATATTCTGAAGTTCGCCTTCTTAATACCTTTTCATTTATTTATTCTCAAGTTATATTTATGATGACATATTTGTATGTCCCATCAGTATTGTGCTGTCACTAACGCACGTGGTTTTGTTTGTAAACAGTAAGGTGTTTGACCTAGGGGTTTGTGTCACATGTTTTCTTAATAGCCGGTCGGTCATTCCCGCTACGCTAAGACGATGCGTCTCATTGCCGTTTCTAAGATTTACGACCCTTCTCCGTCTCTTTCCACTTGAGTGAGAGAGAAATGTATCGCACCCTTCTTTGCGTCGACCCCTCTTAGGTATACACACGTTAAACAGCTTGTCTCTCCTAAGGCCACTCCTCGTAACATTCTCGCTATTGTTCATGTACACAGTGAGTTGTTTTTGCCGTTTTCTCCAATAACTTTCTCTAAGTAAACACGCGCCGGTCTGCTTATGTCGTCGTTTCCAGGCCTGCGTACAACACTGTTGTTCGACAATTAGTTCACCCCTCGTGTACTTACATAACAAAGTTTTATTTCTTAAGTTTCGAAGAAATCTTACCTCGAGTGCTCGTACTCTCCTTTCAGTACTATCACGATTCTTTCCAACATTTTTAAGTTGTTTATTGAAATTCTTTCCTCTCCTTTTCCTCATAACGTTCCTTATCCATGATGAATATGCATACGGATCTTGTATGCCCTTCCGCTTTACGTCATCCATGCCTTGCGTAAACTGGTTTTCAGCTTTATAACATGTGGTATTCGTTTCAACTTTAAACTTTCCCTCCATGCTTCTTCTTGGTGCAGCTCGACTACTTCGCCGATCCATGCTTATTTTACAGGCTGGATACTTCATCATAGGATTCACTGATGCAGTACCTCTTCCCGTGTTAATTAATTTGTGCTTTTTATGCCTTCTACTTGGTAGTAGTAATAGATTTTTATAATCTCTATCCATGTCTGGATCATCCTCCGATACCGCCAGATACCGAGAAACAAAGTCATTCCTCTTCTTAATCCACTTCTTCCTTGGTTTGCTAATGACATTCGCATTAGATCCCACAGTTGATAATTTCTTGATATCTAATACATCTGTAAGATCGACAGTGTTATCAGTATCTTGTACCTTCCGTACATCTTCGTAATCCTCATTCACCTCTTCTTCCTGCTTCTTCTGGACTTCGCTTTTATCCGCTTTCAAGGTATTCGTGTATCCACGTATCTCTGTGCGTAACAGTGTGAACTGTTCCATCCTATCTTGCATAATTTCTTTTGTATAGTTATCTAATTTTTCACAAATTGATTTGTTATGTTTTTCTAATTGTTTATCTAATTTTTCAATAAATTTGTCACGTTTATCTAAACTTACATTGATTCTTCTAAAACTCTCTTCTAATCTTCTGTCTCGTTCATCTAATTGTTTATCTAAATTTCCATAATATTGACGGAGGGCCTCCATCACCATTTGTAGAGTTACCTTTTCTGGTTTTGATGTCTGTCCTCGCCCCCTATCTTCTGGACTCTCTATCACGCTACTTGGTTCACTAGGTGTAGTGTTGTCCTCTGTATTTACTGCGCCTAATTGGTTATTAATGTCAAATTCTACATTGTCTGAATTGCTCGCCATTTTGCTCTCCTACTCGTAATCATTCAAACTGACTTACACTAATAACACTTATCTTACTTCTACTTCTATGACACTACTTTTTCTACTACTTCTACTGCCTGTTCTTTACCTAAGCTGTACGTGTTAACAATCTTTGTTAATACGTATCATGCCGTGCGGATGGGCGCCATTTATAAAATGTAAAAATGGGGATTATTTATTATGCTAACCGTGATTGAATTAATTAATTTGTAATTGCCGAGCCCCACGTTCTTTGGGAGCCATTTATAAAATGTCAATAATGGGTTAATTATTAATATGTAAATTTAATAATTTCTCAAATGTATCTAGCCCTTAAGTTGGACGCCATTTATAAAAGTCATTTTATATGCGTATTGATTGCACAATAGATTAATTATTAAATATATAAATTTACCTATCTCTCACGATGTATGTGTATAATTGAATCTTATTGATGACTCTGACTATCTATGCTCATCAACACATACGTGATATCATTTAATAGATGGTAGTCATTGATTCATTTATTTAATTGAACACAAGAAACTCTTAAAATCTATTTGTATTCCTTCAAACTTTAGGTTAATATTTGGGTTGCATTGGTAATAATGAACGCATATTTCTGATCAACTAAAATACTAGTTTAATTATCACTCATAACATATTATAATAGTACATAGGTTACGTCGCTGTACCTGAAATACATACATATTTTATAATAAACAAATACATGTCTCAATATATGCTGAAAACAAAGAAAACATACATACATATATAAATCAAATAATATTATAATTCAATATTCTACTTATTCAATGCGTTCATTAAATCCCAAATATGCTTTTGTTTATACGTTCATTAACTACTTTATTCAGATTTACTCATTACTTTTCTTAATAATTTTCTCAGGTGTGAATTCTTTGAAAGAAACCAGGTCAGTAGAAGTTACTAATTAGAAATAATTATAATAATGGTTACTTGGTTATTGAATATCCATTAGTTGTTGACGAAGTCTCGTTCTGGTGATGGAGATGGCTCGTAGACACAATCCGTCGGATGCTGCTTTATCACAACCACTTAACACTTTATTCTTCCGATCACTCGCGTAGGTGTTTGCATATGTGAATAATTAGATTTCGGTGTTCAATCAATGTTTCATCTTACTGTGTATGCTGTGAGTTCGTTTTAAAGTCAATATACCTGTCTAGTTCTATTTGTCGCTGCTTCATCAAACGTTCATATAATTTATTAGTTTGTTTAATGTTTCGTGTTCATTATGTTTGTTGATAATGTGTCGTACACAATATTAAGTTCAAATAATTTGTATATCGTTAAGTGATGCTGTCTGTTGGTGTAACGGTCTGATTGCTCACTTGGTGTAATTTTCACTAAGTCCGTTACTGCGCACACCGGTAAATATCACTACCGCGATCTGAACGTATTATTAAGTCTTTTAAGTTACTTGTTACCGATCTAACTTCCGAACTCGAGTTAGCATTCCGCCGTTTAATGTACTCTTCTGAACTTTGAATAATTACTAACTCCGAATGATTTAAGTAAACAATTGAAAGTTTATGATATACCGTCTCTCGCACTTGAAGTTAAACTACTTGATATCTTGAATGTAAACTGTCTGAAAATTCTGACTGTAAAACTTTAGTATAACTGTTTCAAAAATTGAGTGTAGACTGTCCAAAAATTGAGTATCACTGCCTGTCTCTGTCTTGGGCAGATAGTTTTTACTAATTCGTCCCTACTCAAAATTTTGTCTCTGGCGCGCTTCACGCCTACTTCATTTCGAGATTGGTCAGTTTTTGATTTTCTTGGAAAATACTGCCCTACCATGTCAAGATTCTACGTCATAGTTCTTCCGATAGGTTCTTCGTTTCAGTTGCTATGGAAACACCCCTCGCCATCAAATTTCTCGCCGGCTGAAGGCCTCTGATAGGTCCTTAGGTCTCCCCGATTTCTGCTCTGACGATCGTTGACCCGCTTCGAAGAAACTACGGCTATTAAACACTTGTCTATCAGCCTATTGTCTGAGTAAACTCTGCGTTTCTATAGATTCCCATTATCTGTACTTACAGTCTCCCTGGCGTATTGTTCTATGCTCTAACCCCTTTTTTCTGGCTATTACTAATTTCGAACATCTGCTGGTCGTTGAAGTCACCCCAACTTTCCCTTCGTAAATTCTTGTCTGTCAATTAGACGATACCTCCAGCTGCGTAACATGACTTTAGTCTTTGTCAGCCTATCTTCCAGTATTGTTTCTTAAGGTGCAGCGCATCCGTTTCATTGTAGTATGGAGTCTCACTCGTTTTTGTTGCTTATCGTCTACTGACGTAACATGGTCAACATCTGCTACAATTCTCGGTACGGGTGTGAATGTCCTTACTTACTTTGTTACAGCTGCGGAGAGCAATAATTCTGGACGAAACTTTCCCTGCCATCTTACGCCACCAAATTCTATAGTTGGATTGAACTTAATGTGTTTCTATTGTCAAGTCAGCAACGCTTCACTGACACCTTCTCATTACTCCTTATTTATTGCTCCACCATAAGTCGTTGACACTGCCTCGTGTGAACGTACTCTGCCGAGGTGAAAATTTAAAAAATTTTAAAATTTTCTGCTCGTTACAACCCATTAAAAAAATATGTGCAGGCCTATTCACATTACATTCAGCAATAAAATCATTTACAGTTAGTACACTTTTTCACTGCGTGACATACCGATACTATCGCGTACTCGGAACGTCGTATATGTATTGACATAGTTTTTGAGAAAAAATGTTTGATTAACTCAGATAAACTGGAGATATATTCCGCATATACCTACCAGCAGAATTTCATATTCTCTTTTTATGTTTTGTCGTTGCATTGTTGTTTAGCAAATGTGTGAGAAAAATAACAGATTTTTACACCGACTGTGTTAGACTATTGTATGAATTAAGTAACCTTACGAAAACAATATCTACTTAAGAGACTGATCGTGGACATGTTCATAACACCGTATAATAGTTTTGTGTATAAAGCTAAATTATAACACCAACTTTGTCACTACTTATTGCCACATTGCTAACTACTTCATTCTTAACGAGGCCTTTCTGTGTCTCCACAATCTTCAGAGATACCGAAAGGATTCGTTAAGAACGAAGTAGTTAGCAGTAGGGCAGTAAGTAGTGACAAAGTTGGTGTTAAGATGGCTGCTAATAAAACTATTAAAACTGTAAGTTATAACAGTTACATTTTAAGAGATCCTTTTAAATCATCGAGAAAAAATGCATAAATATCGTTCATGATACTAAAAGTGATGTAACAACATGCACCGAATGATTAGGAACTAATATTTGTAGGTTCTTGTAAGAATTTTAAAGTGATCAAACTTCACGTCTGATATACAGCCTCTTTAGCCGGATCATTTTTTTCCTCTGGCTTGCGTCCGAGACGCATTTCGTTAAAAGTAACAATAACATAATTTTATTGTTGTTCCTGTAAAGCATTAATTTATGTTTATGTATTTGTAGTTGTGGGGGGTTAAAATATGTGATGTATATAACGAATTGTCTTTACAATTAATTGTTTATTAATTTGAATTCTAATAACTAATGGCTTCTTCGTTTCAATATTTCGTTATTGATGTGCGTATTGTAAGTGCGTGACGCAGTTTATGTGTGTTACACAGTTCAATAAAGGAAAACGTTAAGTATTCTAATATTATTTCAGCCACTTGATTAGGGCATCCCAGTGAAATAATTACGTCTGATACTCTGTTTATAGAATATTTTACTACAGGCAATATTTAAATCCTGGCATATCCGTTTAAATGATTTTGTTCACTAATGCACAAACAAGTACATCTAACGTCAATGTGGCCTTATGAGAGCTCTGCCCTTTGATGGCGCTTCCTTCCCTCCCAGAAATGTCGTCGCATAACATTATAATACAGCATAACTTGCTGTATGTGTTTATACAAATATATGACTGCTATATTTTGTTTTTCATTAGATGCTAGGAAATTTCAAGGATACAATAGGACACAATTGACTGATGTTAAATTAGTCCAATCTCTTCTGCACGTTTACCGCAGTTTTTTGTGCGACCAAATCTGATGAAAAAAATCATGATACACAAAGGTATCATGTTCTACCATAAAGTTTAGTTTTTTTAAGACTTAAGCAAAATCAAACTTTTCTGGACTTTTTGCATGTTAATGTAACATCTTATTGTAATCTACCTGTATCAACAATAAAACGGCAGAGAAACTCTTGTGGAATGAAAATATTTTAGTTTTTAATGTGTCATTCCTATCCCAATTTACTTTTGCTCTTATAATTATTTATAGAGAGTAACTAATTAGACCTATATTGTTTTTTTTTTACAGGAAATGCTTATGACACTTATTTTTAAAGAAAATGTATTTATACACACATATTATGCTCATGTAGGCTTTGTGTGAGCAGCAAAGAGGGTTTCATACAATTCGTAAAGGACAGAGTTGAACAGAAAGCCTCTGTGTTACTTGCAGATTCTAATGATTAAATACTAAATGTAAAATATTCATAAATTTATTGAATTAAAAAAAACACACACACACACACACACACAATTTGACGACATTCTGTCTGACCTCTGACCTTGACCCTGACCTTGACGAGTGAAAGAGATTAAAAATTTTACGGATGGAAATCAGAACTACTGGAGTCCTCAATGTATAAGACAAAACCACCAAGATATAGACCAAGGGAAACGATCAACGACTTTGGAATGGACATAAGAACCGAGACACGGAGGAGTGGAAAATGAAATTGGCAACTAAGAAGGAGTAGAGGGAAGTTTTACACAAAGCAAAAAGAGTAAATAAAAAGTGAAGAAAACGGACTAATGTGCTGGAGAAAAACAATCTGAAGAGTCTTCCAAGGATGGCTACAGTTATTTTCAATAATGTAAAGCCTAAAGATGTATTCGTAGTGTGAACCATTAATTCTAAAAATTAGGCTACATTCAAAAGTTAATAAACATCATTTACAAGTAATACATAAAACATTTTATTACGCAATCAAATATATACACAGTAATATTCGTCACATATTGTATAAAAATTGATTATAACTTTCACCGATTGTTCCATACTGAAGGCATCGAAAGTCACGTTGCATCTTTTTCCATCAAGTATTTTCTTACGTGCAAAGGCCATTGCCCGCGAGTCACGAACTTGAACGTTGGAAGTAAGATTCGATTGGCAGATACGATTCGATTGCTCTGATTCTCAGCAATTCGTTCATCAGTTGCACGTTGACCGAACTGTAAGTGGGCTTTCTTGACGAAAATAAAACAACAGCTCTCCCCGTACAAAAAAATCGGTATGGAGAACCATACATGACTTCCATGTCCTAAAATATATATTTAGAATCATTTAAATATTAATTAAACAAGTGGATGCTTGAATTCTGAAGAAATGACGTATCAGCTAAAATGGTACCCTCATGTCAGGTGGGTGAAGACTATCCTCAACCATCGTGAGGAAGGACTGTACTTTTGGATAAAATGTTTGTAGGTCGAACGAAGAGCTGGCCAAAGGGAGCTGCGATCTGACTCCTGTAATGAAATTGGGCTCTCGCTGCGAGTTATCGGCCGAGGGTGAATGATGTCTATAGTGTTATCAAAGTCTTTCCTGTCAATACTATACTGGTCATTTTTCTTTTTAAAATCGAGTCTTTGTTTGTTTCTTTCCATTCGTCATCTGATTTCCTGAACGACGATTCTGTTCACCCCCGTATAATTATGCATTTCTTAGCAAAACATTTCTTCCTTAATACGTTTGCGTCTTCTGTTTAACACCCACTATTCTGATCCATGTCATAACGCTATATTCCACACAGGCTAGTAAATAACTAACCATCAGAGAGGTCAAAATATTTTCCAGGAGGGGCAAACAATTTTCCAGAGGAGAAAAATATTTATATATTTTTCATACATACACACATGCACATATTAGTTTGTAATTCTTATTTAATTAAATTTTGTAATTCTTATTAATTTGTAAATTAATAATAAAAGATTGTATTAATTTATTATAAAACATTTATTGCTTAAAAAATGCATAAAATTAATGGCTTGTAAAAGTTAATGTTTGATCTCCATTAAGTAGTGCTCATTTCCAAAGTTTTAAAATTATGATGTGCGTAATCAAAACATCAGAGTAGGTTTTAGTCTGTATGGGGGTACACTGTGGACAAAAATTTTCAACATTCCCTATGGAGCGTTGCTCAGAGTAAAGCTGCGAATTTACAGTGTACGTTTCACAGAACAAACACTCGGAAAAGAAGGAGCGCTCCCAAGTCTCTCATGGACGCTGAGCATCTTGCAGAGGGTTCATTCCCTAAAGACGAAAAGTCTGTCTATGGACCGTTCCTCTGTAAACATGTGCAGTTACACTGGCGAGCGATCCACAGGAAGCAAATAGCTGTCCACGCTGGACACCTTTTCGGCTTGCACACGTTGTGTTGGTGTGGGTTTCGGTATTTTCCATTTAAAAAGCGTGCAAACGTAAGAAAATAAAATGGAAACGTAAACATTACATAATTGAAATATGCTTGCCTGCCACGAACGATATATTTTGTCTCATACATGATTTAAATTAAAATGAAAAAATTATAAATTTATTCCCTGGCAACAAAATTATTTTATTTTTAACACTTACCATTGTTTGAAAAAGTTTAAATGAATTTTCAAGTACTTTACTCTTGTTAAAACATAAAAGGTTGCAGGTAAACTACCCCTTCCCCTTAACCGATCTTCACCAAAATCGAAAGGCCTTGAATTCTCTACAATTCATGGATGTATGAAAAAAATTATTTGATTCTGTTTGAATATGCGGCAATTATCGTTCGTCATAGAAAAAATTACCTTTGTTAAAACATAAAACGTTGCAGGTAAACTACCCCTTTCCCTTAACCGATCTTCACCAAAAACAACAGGCCTTGAGTACTCTACAATTCAGAGCTGTATGCAAAAAGTATTTGATTGTGTTTGAATTTGCGGCTGTTATCGTTTGCCATAGGAAAAAACTATACACAGACAAACAGACTGACAGACAGATAGACAGACACACACACACACACACACACACACACACACACTTTTCGAAAAATGACTTTTCTTCATGTTTTGAGGGTAGTACAATCAGAATCAGCCCTTATCTCGAACACGATTTTTTCGCCATGACCATTCCATTTCCTTATTAAACATGGAAGTAATATATAAAAATCCAAAAGGTAATGTATGATGTGTGTATATACACACGTAATTAATATATTATTTTATTTTTAACACATACACGCATACATGCTCACAAACATACTAAATACTAACTACAGCTGAAACACACGCACACACACACACAGTCATACTCTTGCGTGCAGCGTCGGCCTCACAGTCCTTGTAATATCTTCAGCGGTTCTTTCTGTAGGTTATTCAACAGTTCTACCCTACCATCAACAGACGTCAACAGTGGAATGAACTGCGTTATCTTTCATAAGATACGGGTTGTATTTCCGTTATATAGTACAGTTTTGAAGACGATCATACTTTTCAAAGACCGGAATGTCAAGAGATATAACAACGGTAAAGGATATCCGTGTGGCGGTTGTAGAACTTTCAGGTTTATGATATGTGTTGGGTCACCATAATTATTTACGCATTTTTGCCTATGATTCATTTTTCGAATAAAACTAATATTCATCAGGACTTTTTGATTACTATAGATAATATGTGTAAATTCCTTTTAGATAGGAATATCCAGAATTATTTTAATCGATTTATGGTTTTTAAAGACTTAATCTGTTCTCTGTGAATTTCTTTATCAAAACGAGAAATATTCATATTCGTACCCTTGGTTACGTTGTTTAGAACGAAATATATTGTTAATGTTTTGTTGACATTTAATATATTAGTAATCAAATAAATGACAGAAAAACACCTCAAATGTAACTACTCGCACTTGAACGTACATAGCGCATTCCAGCACAAATTTAGTGCAAGCTCTGTACATGCGTTTCTCTAAAGGTAACTAAAATAAATTTCTCAATGTGCGCAGGTCTGCCTTTGATATCTGTGGCACTCTGAGGACTGTGAAGCGTGTTGACCCGTCCCAAATAACCAACGTGGCAGTACAATTTCGGAAAGGATCTTACCCCCTAACTATTCGATGGAGAACAATTCCATTATCCACCTACTACTGACACTCTGCGTCTCGGACTGGCTGCCTGGAAAGAACATAGTTATTATATTTTGTTTTAACCTCACTCTTCTACAGTCTTTCGGATTTTGTTCCACTGGCCGCATCGTAATAAATTGAAAGTTTAAGTACATTAATAATAGCAATTATGTTTGTTTAAAAAAACACACACAGAGAAGAATTTTGTTTAAATTTCCCTCCACCCCTTTTCTTCCTCAATTTTGAATAAGCAATCTCATATACTATATTCTGAAATTAATTTTTTATGTAACGTTTGTTTCTAAACTTCTTTCTGACGCATTCTTATACATACTAGTTTTATGTCGATGTGTTCACTTGTTTACCTTAAAAGGAGCAATTTTAAATTGTATCGATATCAGAAGCCTCAGTACGTAAGAACGGGGACAATGAAGAGGCCAATGTAAAGGTGCGCGTCTTTCTACCCATGTACAGTTATTTAGAAAATCACGAACAACGCGAACAAAATATGAAGGTACACCGCCTTGTTACAAATACACGGCGTGTGTATTATCGGTAGAATACACCAATAATACAGTATTAAAAAATTCTTGTTACGACTTTCAAAGTATCAGGGAGTGTTTTTCATCTTCATTAAAATATGAAAGCAGTTGTAATTCTAACGCAACAGTTAACTAAAACAGTGGTCTTCTTTAGTATAAAAAAGACTTTAACTAAAATATGGATGCACACGAATTTGTGCGGGCGTTAGCATTGGAATAACACGCTTTCGAGTTAGTAGTACTGTATTTTTATTTTCCAGAGCTTGTCGGTAAAAACTTAATTATTACCCTCCACCGACTTTTAAAAATGATGAGGAATTTGTTGTTTTAAAAAATTAATTAATTACATGCGTGTATAATATATGGACCGAGATGAAACTCATGTTTTTCCTGTGGTTGGCGAAGAAATAATATTGTTAATTAAAAAGGAATGTATGTTATTATAGCAAACCACATGTCAAGACAATCCAATCATGCACAACATTTATTAATCACCCGGTCTACTATATGATTCACTACTGGGACTTTCTCTTCGTGGCCATTAAAGTTTACATAAAGTTCATTAACGTGAATTCACTATTCACTACACGCGGTATTCAGATTTGTAATTAACGGCGTTTCACAGAACGCCTGCATTCTCTTCCACATGTTGTCAAAGCAATGAAACTAAAGGTTTCAACACATGAAAAACGGGGTTTACAACGTAAGATGGCTAAGTGTTAACATTTTCGTTACTTCATGTGATGGATGTGTTTAATTTTTTTTTATTAATCCTAACTCTCTCTTTTTCCATAAGCATCGAAATACTATATAAATTTGTATTGCTAGTAACTAAATTGTTTGTAATACAATTTATTATTTACTCTACCGGCATGGTATGAAAACCTGTATACCCGGCATGGGGTAGGCTATATAAAATGCCTACGAAACGACAAAGATGAAGTGGAAAATTTTACATTCGTTTTAAAGCACTTTATAGAACGCGAACCGATCTCTGTGTAAATGATCAGAAAAATATTGTTGGAACGTCTGTTTACTTGTTTATCTGTTTTGAAGAACATTTGCTTGTTTATCCTTCTCTTGCTTTATTCTCTCTTCGCCACCTGTCAGTCTTCTTACTTATTAGTTAGCAGTGTCATAATGTCCTTCTCTCGCTGTCGTCTGAGATGTTGCAACAGAATACTACTCCAGTCAGCGTTATGTGTTAATTGTACTGGTTCAATGAAAGCTAGGAGCATTGAGTGAGTGTGAGCGCGCGTGTTTAACCAAAAGCAGTGTCATTCAACGACAGGGGTGTATATACAGGGGGGGAGGCGAACGGGCCCCGACCCCACATAAGGTCAAAAAAGTTAGCGAATTTTGTTAATCTCTTAATTTTTAGACTGTTTTATTATTTTTTCAGATGTGTACGTTAATACAATAGTAGTAAATCTTTTCTAAATATTCAAACAGGTTTATTATGCATTAGCATGTTTGAAATATGAAATATAGGAAAATCAATTCAGTCAATAAGTATCTTGTAAACAATGTTTCAGTAACGCGTATTTTTATTGTGTTCTTACCATTTACTTTAATGGGACTGATTTCAGACACTTCGAAGATAGTAATGTTGATTAGTTTTAACTAGTTTTTTCTTTGTATGAAGCCCACCCGACCCCGGACTCCCTTCGAAGGCCAAATTCTAGATACGCTACTGGTCAACGAAGAACTTGAAGACTGGTAAAACGTCATGATTATTGAGAGCGAAACGTAAGTAATTTATTTAAAAGAAGTTATTCGTGTTTTACTCATGTAAAAGAAAGAATTACTGGTATTTAATATTATGTCACAATTTCTCAACAGAATTCAATTACATTATCATTTCACTATGAAAGACGGGATAGCAGCTAAAAGGATGCATTAAATAAAAGAACACTAACGTAAATTTATGTGTTTATGTAATTTGTCTTTATGTACTACCTTTATATTTACCAACGATGCAAAAATGTTTGTTCGAAAAAATGGTGAAGAGACGTACTGAAAAAAAAATGTTCATGTGACGTACTGAAAACTATGGATTTTATTTCAACTATGAACTCAATCATGTTGACTTAATTTCTAATCCTAAACTGATAAGGAATACAAATTACAAATGCGTTGTATTCCCTGAAAGTGATAGTCGTAGTGTACAAATGTTATTAAATTTGTAGTTTTTCTCTTGTCTTGCACCCAGTCTTATTTGTAATCGATGTCCTGATTACTGAAAAATAACTCTGCAATGATTAGTTATTTTGTCCCCAAACGATTTCTGAATATCATGTGGCAATATGGCTGGTTCCACCTCTGTACAGCTGCCTTCTAAATTCGTACGTCTTGTGGCACACAGGTGATATGTATTTCTAAATTTGTGTGCTGAGGTATAAGTACCCAGTTAAAAGGGTGGAGAGATGAATTAATCTGTGTTGGGCTTTGACAAACAAGTGGCTGTGGAGTCTGGGATTTCGTCTCCAAAGATAAGCAATTCTCGGTAGGAAACGTCGACAGGAGGAATAGATGAACGATGAAACAAGTATGAGGCATGGTGAGCACAGACAGCGATGGGTGCGGTCTGCAGATTATTCTAGAAGCGGGAATGAGAGCTATGGAGAAGTGGGAGAGGCGTTCAGTGAAAAAAGAAAACACTTACGTCACAAATTAAATACAGAAAAAAGTAGAAATAAAATTACAGAGTGATAACAACGTTAGTAAGAGTAACATTGTGCAAGAATTAAAACAAGAGGGTATGTGCAACTGGAATCAAGGAACTGAACCGAAAGGAAGAGACGATTCGCAAGGAGAATGAGAAAATTAGAGACGAGAAAAAATTGACTAAAACACGAAAAATTAGAAATCTTAAGGGGTGATAAACTAAGGTAATGACTCGCTGGAGAAACTGGTCAAAGACATAAGAGTGTACAACATAGTGGTGATGGGAATCACGTAGTAGTAGATAGGAGTAACGTCCGTTTTAGAGAGAATTAAATGTAAATACTGTTAAACAGGACTTGAGATCAATGTTAAGCTTGGATAGACGCCCGTTAAGTGATATATTAAAACTTGGTCATTAGAATTTGAATAGGGTTGATATCTCGGAGGGGCTTTTGCAGGTGGTGTAGTGCTTATAACCGGAGGCGAAAGAGAAATGCAAGAAAACTTGAATATAAGCAAATCTGTATTGGAAGAGAAGGGTATACAAATTTAATCAAGAATAAGAAACCAAGAAAATAATAAAATCAAAGTGATCGTAATTAGCGGCACAAGAGAAGATATACAACCGTGATAACTATAATTGCACAAGTGAGAGCATTCCAATATTTTGATGTTGAAATACATGAACTAAGTTAACAAGACATGGAAATCAAAGAAAGAGCTAGAAAACGATAAAAATGTACTATGGTATGAGTAGCAATTTCATAAATGAGAAGGAAATCTCAAGAGAAACGAAAATGAAGATATTTAAGATATATGAAGAACTAATTTGATATCTACTGTGACATATGGATACTGAGGGAGAGGCAGAAAAGTATGAAATATGTGAGAAGAGTGTTGGGAGGAACAAAGAAATACAGATTGAGAAGTACTGACGTAAGAAGAGAATTAGAGATACAGCCTACCCGGAATTACGTAAAGGAAAGACATTTGAGTTGGTGGGGCCGCTTACAACGTACAGAAAGTTGAGACCTGTGGGCAGAATTCGGGAAACAAAAATTGTGAAAAACAAAAAAATTTGAAGACCTAGACAGAAAAGGGATCAAGTAATTGCTAGATTTTTAAAAACGAAAGGGATGGCGTGGGAAGAAACGAAGAGATCAGCGTAAGATAAAAAAGGGTAGAAGAAGTCTGTAAAGTTTGAAAGGTAATGTAGTATATTGATTGTATAAGGAATACCATTGATGCAAGCCATGCAATGTAATATAAATGTAACATAATGTGCCCTACACTATTGTATGGTAATAGAGTTACGGTTAATAAATAAATAAATATCATAAAACAGTGATGTAATATAAATTTTAAGGTCGGATAAGCGACTAGGCTGAAACAAGAAACGCGTTTGGTGAAGCTGAAGAGTTATTGAGATAAAGTGAATGGTGCAAAATGAAGAAGTAACAAAACATTTAGAGAACAGATTGTTGTTATTTTACAAAGAAACATTGGAATGTAACAAAGCGGATTGCAGAGTTAAATTAACATGGAAGGAAAAGCAGATAAGTAAAACTGATATTTGGAAGACAGGATAAACAAATGGCACGACATTTATAAGAAATGAAAATTTAGGTGGATTCGTATATTTAAGAAAGTACACAAATTAATCTCGTATAGAAAATTAAGGAATAACGATGCAAATATTGAGCAATATTGAACAATAAACATGTAAGGGCAACCAGAATAAAAATCAGAAGATGAGAATGAAGAATTCAAACAGAATCAGAGGCATTCTTGTGATAAGCTGCTAAAACATGACACACTAGTTATAGCAGAAGATTTTAATGGTGTAAAACAAAGAAACGCGAATTCTTAAAGAGCTCAGATCGGAGTCAAAGGTTACGTGGGTAATGAATGATACTGGAGTGAGAGCATGCAATTTAGCGGCGTCAGTGAATATGTTCATAAAGAGTACAAATTTTAAGCGCACAAAGACTAGGCCTACAGAATAAAATGGGTGGAGTTAGCGAAAGAGTATCAAATGAAATATAATATAGTCTACTAATTAGAAATAAAAAGAAGAAGATCGCGTTAGTTCAGAGGTGTTCACGGATACAGAGAAAGAAGGGATGCGCGTTCGTACAAAGAAACAAGAATTAATACTTCTAGCGATAGCAAAGACGGAAGTATGAATGGTGAAAGATAATGTGAGAGGAAGGTGTGCAATGAAATGGAACATAGAAGACTTGAAGTGTGGAGAACAGAAAGGAGGAGTGACTACAGTACTAGAAAAAAAAGGAAACAGATGAAGATATTGGAAATGAATGCCTCATTGCAAAGAAATGAACCACAATAAAACGAAGCGAAAGGGAATAAACATGAACAATGAATTGCTCGTTAATGGCTGCAAAACGATGATGGAAAGAAAGCAGGAAACAAGATTACAGTAGACGAGGACTGTTTAAGAAAATTACTGTAAACATTATAAGGAAAGCACAGAAATAATAAAATGTAAAAACTGAAATGAAAAAGAAGAAATGACAGATGAATCTGAAATGGAACTTAGAATAACAGTACGTTTCATCAGCAGAAAAAATAGAAATGACGATGAAAAGTAACAGCGAATACGGACACGATAGAGTGGAGATATCTATAAAGAGACGATTGAAAATAGAGGAAGAAAGAACTGCAGAAATCGATTGACTAGCTAGGTATGCGGACGATACCAATGACGTGGCCAGGGACAAAAGAAGGTTGGAAGAGATAAAAAAAAAGAACACGAAATAAAGAAGTGCAAATTAACTTGACAAACAAATATGAAAATAGCAATAACGAAAGGACCAGCGACAAAAAAGAGACTGAAATAGGAGACTAGAAATTCGAAGAGGTGGAGGAATTGAAGTAACCATGACCACTAATACGAAACCAACCAATGGGAAACAGAAAAGTATTCACAGAATATAGATAGGTTGGAGTGCTCCTACTACAGCTGATGAGAAGCAAGAGTAAGAATAAAAAAAGGGAGTGTAAAAAAAGGGAATGATTCAAGGGAGTGTATTTGATTATTGCTAGTAAAATGCGGTTACATACAGGTACAGCAACACGTTTATATAACAATAGTCCTAGTGGGTTAATGCACTAAGGTTTACGTCCTTCACCGAGGATTGTTTATAAGTCAAAACACTGGTAAATTCTGTTACTACCAGCTAAGAAGGTAACACTTGGAGAATTTCGGATGATCGAGCACAATTATACATGGGTTTGTGGAATTTGTTGACTTAGACTCCGAACGAAGAAGGCACGAAGCTAGACGATGTGAATTATGCCAGTTTATGGATTACGCAACTACGTTGTATTGCAATAAAAGGTGAAAACAACCTCAGTTTATGAATATTTTATTTGTTTTTGTTCTCAGTTTAATAGCAGGCATTTTTATAAACCACCAAAAGAATTTGCTATAAAATGTTTATTGCTATTTAATTTCCTATTTTGAGTGTCTTCCTATTTGTAAACGTAAGTAATAAATGACGCAGACACCGAATTTTAGAGATATAATTATCCTCAGATAACATTTTTAATAGGTTTTACACATATTACATAAAATATTCGTATAGAGTAATAAAGGCTAACACAGACTTGCCAAGGCTATGATGTGAATAACACGACCATCAGAAACATCTTAGTGTAAACACTGGTACCACTTCCTTCCGTATTTTAAATGCAGGCATTGATGAACACTCACAGACATTAATGTTTCGATATCTACCGTTATAGAGACTTTAGAAAACCAATTTTTCGATTATAGTAAGCGTCCAAGAGTTTTGTACCCAAATTTTTAATGATGGTATTTGAAATAATTTCCATTTACTTACTTTCAAGTAATATTAACGCCAGACCAGTCGTATCCAAGCGGCTGAAACGAGATTTCTCAGGCACGTGGCACGTGGTATTATCTCCATGATCATAGAAGGAACTGAAAATTATGAGTACTCCCCATTGCCCAGTATTGGCTGAATTGGTGGGAACATCTTTGCCGAATGGATGACTGCCGCATCCCCAAACAACTATGGAACTATAAGTCGAAGGGACGGAGAGGTGTGGGACGTCCTAGGAAGCGCTGGAGTGACCAGATCTAGACTTTGCCTGTTTGGGACCACAAAAAAACCATCCTTAGTTTAATCCGTGCAGATGATGATGATGATATTTCAAACTGGGATACCAGTTAGCCACTTACGATTACTTCAGTGTAAAATGTACGACTTTTGTGAGACAGGCCTATTTTGACTTTTGTGAGACAGGCCTATTTTGTATTTTTGTATAATCTTTACGCAAGCATTTTTAAAATTAAATTAATGAGTAAGTTTTCTTACATAAAAAAACTGTTGATTATTGCATTGGAAATTAATTTCTAAGCTGCGTTTGCGTTTTAGTATGTAGGCTTTTGCGTCTTTATTGACGAATTCAATAGAATATTGTAACTTAACTCTAAAGTAAATTAAAAAATAAAATAATACGTAACAGACAGATAAAGCGGAAAGGTGTCTCAGGAAATAATACCCTTGCGAGCTGTTAGTATCAAGACTGTTTATTCTGATTCAAAATCGAGTGAAAACTGTAGCTTACTGAGGGATCCAAGCATTTATGTTCCTGAAAAAGATATTATCGACAAATAGTTTTCACACTTAAATACATATATTCATTTAATTAAGTAACAAACGTACTTGGAATCTACATTTTATGTCAAACCAAATGTTTTTATTATTTGTTAAATGACACCGATATCTAAAATCATACACAGTTACTGTACTCATACCAAATAATGTCTCAACAAATTATAATCTACACGGACAATGAATATCATAAAATGAATAGAAAATGTTCTATTTAAACACAAGCGATTAAAATCAAACAGTAATTTACAGAAAACATAACCAAATATTCAGTTATCAATTATTGAATTACCTTTCGTAAAACCATAACAGTAGAAGCGAAATTGAATTACAAAGTATTCCAAGAGAAAGCGGAGACGACGATCTGTATTTACTATAACAAGATAACATATAACACATTAAACCTTAAGTCCACACATGTTCGTACCTTCAGCAACCAAGGTAAAGTTTTGGGTGTATCGCTAGTGAGAGTCCATGCCAGAAACAAAATGGGATTAGGGACTGGAGAGGGCAGTACGGTAGAAAACAAGGGAACATATAACTTATTAAACCTTAACTCTACATCAACTACAATGTATTGGGGTTCGTACATTTAACATCCAAAGAGAAGTTTAGGGTGTATCGAAAATGAGATTCCACGCCAGAAACAAACTGAGATTGGGGGCTGGGGAGCGCAATATAGTAGGACGTCGAAAATCCGGACTCCTCAACTGACACAGAGTAAAAGCTCAAAATTAATTATTGTTTGATTTTTACTTAAAATAAGAACTGTACAGGTATTGTTTTAGAGGGGAAGGGAAAGCAAGAGTAGCACAATATATTGAGTGATACGAAAGTACTGTGTATTTTTTGTTTTACAATAACAGTGCTCAATATTTATTGTTTGGATATCAAACGACAAAATACGTAAGTAAAATTCATTTACGTGTACAATACTTACTTATTTTTGGACACCATAATAATTCACTATGTTGATGTGTATTCATTATGTTTGAAAAGCCCAACAACTCGCTAATTCGAACTCTCCCTAGTCCCGGTTAGTGCGCCAGTCAATATGATCAGCCTTAGAAACGTCTGGCTTTAAATAATGGCAGCAGAGCAGGAATAATAGTAGAAGAGGCAAGAATAACATTTAAAGACAGTTACCAAAGTCATTTAGAAAAAAGAAATTTATGTAATGTATTTTATGTAATTTACGTTTTAGACTCGCCGTAAATATTCTAGTCAACACTGAGTCTTCTTAGCGTGGTGTGTTCAAGTATAACTGACAAGGAATTTCAATGTGTGCGCGCGCGCGCGCTCTGTGTGTGTACGTGTGTATGTATATGAGAGAGAGAGAGAGAGAGAGAGAGAGAGAGAGAGAGAGAGAGAGAGAGAGAGAGAGAGAGAGAGAGAGAGAGCGCAGAAGTGTGTACTTGTTCAAATGTTTTACACGTTATCAAAAAATATTATCATTGTTTATTTTATAAACTCCGTTATAGTTATCCTAATGTGACGTAAGAGGTATATGTGACATGATTTGCTTTAATCGTGCGTATTATTTCGTGAAGTAATGACATTCTACATGCAGATTCATTAAGGTATACCCTCTGTTGGTTTGGACACCCTCTACCTCTACTCTATAAACCGTCATCAGCTTAAATGTTTTAATTATAACTCTATTTAATTGACTCAGTTGAAAGATATATTAAAGGGACATTAATTATATTTAAATTAACTACAGCATTTTTATGGCGATATGTTAATAACGGATTTTTTGAATGAAAGGTAAGACGTTTTTTGCTGGGTAAATGTTAAAAGACACGTCTTCTCCTGCCGTAAATTCCATAAAGAGTTGAAGTTACGAGTTTGATAGTAGGGCATCAGTTTATTGAACTTTTTCTGATCAATAAAATCTTCAGTTACACCGTAAGCTGATTTGGCAGGCATAACTCGAAAGGAAAAATAATAAACCAAGAGAATAAACGTGAGCGTACGGCAGCGATTTCGCATGCATTTAAAGTGCTAATGAAGGTAGATGCGCACGGTATGTGTGTATGTGTGTGTGTAAACTACGAGGTTTCACTTTCACTAAACCAACATGTCCCACGTGCGTCAGATGTGTCGCCTGGTACCGGTGTAGCCAGTTATTAAGAAATACCTCAATTCTCATCTTCTGTTGTGTTGTGCAATAGTAAACGTACTATTTGGGAATTTTCTGTCACTGCGAAAATAAGGGGGATAATCGGATTATGTCCAATTTACTGATAAATACGCATTGTATTCTACAGCGATTCATGATGTACGCATCTGATTAGCTTGCCAGTACAGGTGTAGGAAGGCACAGAGAGAGAGAGAGAGAGAGAGAGAGAGTGAGAGAGAGAGTGAGCGAGAGGGATAGAGAGTGAGTGAGTGAGAAGAATCGGAGTGACAAAACCCTTCAAACAATGTTATAATCGATTTGTTAATGTTGGTTTTTAAGCTGACAGTATGTTGTATCTGTGTGTTTGTGTGTGTTGCGCGCGCATACGCTTGTTTTGTTTCTAGAAACGCAAATGCACATAGCTTCAGAATTCCAGAGATAGGTATCGAACAAAACGGAGTGTGATGTACATTTGGTGTAAGAATGGCAAAAGGAATTTCATCCTTTGCATCATTATCAAAACCATGAACTTCTTGGGGGTAAGCCATCATTGGCTTTTCCTTTGTCACTTTATGGAAATCACTAGTGATTCAGTACAGTTTGTACGTTGCCAGTAATTTTGGTAATCCAGTTTATTTCACTCTTTCGACGCGTGTTTCTAATTATTTTACTTCTGTTCCTATCATGCAATGTGTTCATTGATATTGATAAGAACTTTAAAGTGTGTCCTGCTGGTGCACAATATATCATGCAAACATTATTTTGTACTTTTTAATTATCGTAGGTATCGTCATTTTATAGGAATAAATTTTCAAATTTTGGCAGTATCTACCATAGACTTGTAAAGTTCAGTCAATTACCTTTCCTCAACTTTTTACATTTGTTATTTTTATGATGCCGCACGAAATTTAAATTTATCGGATTTCAAATTTATGTAATATGCAACATGTACAATAATCCCAAGTGACTAAATTTATTGACCTGTTATATTGATACCTTGTTGTCAAAGTATTTTTGTATTCTCTAAAAAACAATTATTATTTCTCTTTTGTTTATCAAAACTTTTAAGATATGTATATTGCATTTTATCTATATTGCAAAGTGTAGCCCTTGTTACAGGTTATCTTCCGTCTACACCATCAGAATTTTGTTAATCGACGAAAAGCATTGTTTCTAGGGAAATATCGTCAATTTTTTGGGCTCTTGTATTTTTATTCTGCTATATGTCGATGTTGACATATGTCTTGAAAAGTGTAGTAAACTATGAGCAATCCCGTCTGATCCCATGGTTACTGTCAATCCATGAATCTTCGTCAGTATTGTCACGGATGAAGAATTGAGGAAGAATAGATACATTTCCTATTAATTTAAATTTATTTTTATTTAGATTTGACCCACCAACGTGGGATAACACATCATAACAAAACACATTGTTCATTTTAACTGAATTTAATCCTTTTATTTAATTATACATATTCAGCGCCGGCAACGTTAGGCGTTAAAGAAGAATTGATATATACAACAGAAGATTTAATTAAAATTTATTTTATTTTGTAATACAAATTTGGTGCTTCAAACGTGAGGCATATAAGCACATTTGAGATTTGAATTGAATTTATTTATTATTTATTCACTGTTACAATATACATCCATCAAGGACAACACTCTTCCAGTAATGTCAATGCACGTTTTGCTAGATACACCAGGTTGTTTCCGGTAAATAAAATATCCCAAAATTCGTTCCCGTCGGTCAAATATTAAGGTTAATATTTAGATAATTAGCAAATTCGCATAGGTAAATGATATGTAAGTAAATTATAAAGGGGTGATTAATTCTCTTTAAAATGTAAACATTGCAGATTTTTTTCAATTATTTGTATTACAACTAGTTACAAACTATCAAGCAATTTTATTCTAACAACTATCTTAGCACTGTGTAGAATGTGCCCTTCCATTGGTGCACTCCTCACTATTGTTCACACTTAGTTGATGTGTAGATATATCTTTAAACACTTCAGTTTTCTGTACCAGTTCTGACGGTTTCTGTTTCTGCTATCGCCGAACAGTCCAACATTATCAAGAAGTTGTAACACTTCATTATTTCGATGTTCACGAAGCCTTTGTTTATATTTAGCTGCAACCCGTTTGGTCCCATCAGTAACCACAGATATTATCATGTCTGGATGGATGACATCGTTTTTTACATACCACGGTGCATCAACAATACTGCGAAGCACTTTATTTTGAAAAGTTTGGATTATTTTGATGTTGGATTTTTTTGCGAAACCTTCAATTTGCACACCATAAACCCAAACCGGTTTCAAACCTTGTTTATGTAATAACAGTTTATTATGCAGTGACAGTTCAGAGTGTCTTCCAAATAATCATCATATTTTCTTGAATTTTATTCCAAGTTCTTCAGGCTTTTTTGATATGTTCTTTCCATCTAAGCTTAGCATCTAGAGTCATGCCCAAATATTTTGCAGAATTTGCATGTGCAGTTGTTTCGTGATTGACCAAAACAGGTAAATAGGCTCCTATTTTCCTGTTGGTGAAGTTGACATGAGACGATTTTCTATCATTCAGTTTGATACGCCACTTTTTGTCCATCTAGTGACATTATTAACTGGTATCTGTTGACTGTTGCTGTTTCTACATTGTTATCGGTATCTAAGAGTGCATTGTCATCAGCAATATTGTAGATGGTAAGTTAAAATTAAAGTTAATTTTTTTTTTTCTAACTATACCTTGCAATAGAACGCAAGGACAGATCCTTTTAAACATTAAGGGAGCGTTAACAGACAACAGATGCATGCGCTTAGGCCACATATTTATACGTTTAACAGCAATAACAGAGAGTAATGGCCGTGTACCATTAAGCTGATGTCACTTATACAGGTATAAAATTAGAGAGTACTACGAATGCGAAAGGAATGCGTAGTGTGCACACCTTCACCTGGAACACGACGCGACAGATACTCATATCCATAACGAACGTCGTACAGATCCATCGCGCACGGTTCAATACAAGTTTTCTATTTAGTTTAATATTTAAACTGTAGTTTTTGTATTATTCGTAAAACGTTGTTATGTCTGTTTTGTTCCGGCTAACATCACTCCCGTGTTCTCGCACGCACACGTAGGCGAGCACACACACACACACACACACACACACACACACACACACACACACACACACACACACACACACACACATCAAAGTTGATCAAAGTTTTATTAGTTTGTTTCAACACGTATATCTTTTTTTTATATATACAAACGTCCTTAAATCTACAGTTTTACGATGGAGGGACGGTAAATAAGGTTATTGTTACGCCTTCTAATGTGGAGTAGCTCTAGAAACCTACACCAGTTTCAAAACGTCACGGTGATTTCTCAACAACGATTTGATTAGAAATAGTTGTAGCTAGCTGCCTCCGCCGAACGTGTATAAACACATTACATTTAGCTTAAATTGCTTACAACTTACTTTCTTTGCACGACTTAGTAAACAGTTCAGGGTCATAGTTTACTGACCTCTCTATGAATGTAGATTACACGAACACAGTTCACATTAACGTTGCATGAACGTAGATTATTATAATATTACGTCAATCGGTTTTGTCAGATCGCTGCCGATTTGTCACTAGTGGAGGCAAGTAGGATAATTTGTAGAATATTAATTGTTTATTGTACCTTTTTGGTACTTTCATTGTCATTATTCTGTGTAATCTTACGATTAATTTGGCACAGCGCTATTTTGGGGTTATCAACCATCTACTTTAAAATAGAAGGTTGCCAGCTCACTTAAAAGCTAATCTCACGCTTTTATAACACAACCTTGGATGTCGCTTTCCTGCAGTGTACAACGAAGGAAAGAGATTAGTTAGTTTCTTTTGTGTATGAGGCCTTCAGATGGATAAGGCAGATCGAGGAAGAGCTTCCCATGCGCGTAGTTTGTCGTGTTTGTTGATTCACGGAAAAATTTGCAGCATAGGCCTATTTATTTCTGTTTCACCTGAAAGACCGGATCAACGTGTTACATTAGGTGCGTTCAAAAGGCATGTGGAGTGTACGTATCTACATGGTGTCAAGTGACGGTGTAACTGCTTGAGGTAGGTGAGTTTTTAATGAAAGAACGAGTTTTTCTCAGATTTCCACCCCCTCTGTTCTGTCATTAATGATCATGTAGTCAGACGTAAGATCTTAGAAGAACTGGTTTCCAGAGGAAGGATTATACAACTCTTGAACCGGGTAAATGTAAGCTGTGGAAAAAGTTTTGGTATCGCTTAAAAAGTCGGCAATGACATTAATCTAACGTGAAAGGTGAAAAAAGCTCTGAGAAGTTAACACTTCCTCTTAACTTTTTTACTCATTTCTTTGTAGTTTTATAAAAAAGTCACAAGAAATCATGGTAAAATAAAAACTAGCTGTTGGGTGGCATCGCTGCTTCATGGTTTTCTATTTCTTCAGTGTATTTATATTATTTTTTGATTCTATTACTATTTGTTTTATTCCTGTTATTAAAGTTAATTCTCAATTCTTCAAAATTTTGAGAGTAACATTTTTTAAAAGCCTACAGCGTTCTATTAATTTTGATTCATTCAATTAGTCAATGTCGCTTGGCGTATTTTTTATTACCGGCGACATTTGATTTTGTTTCGTTTTCGTTTGAATGACTTTCTAAAATGCGCAGCAGGCAGATAGAATCAGCTTGACTAGCCTCGGCTTCTCTGTCGTCCTAGGCATGGGAACCGCGAGGACGACATCCTCCTGGACGTGGCAACTCGCCGATCTGGTTGACGCCTTCGGCCCTATCGACCACACCAGCGCGTCTCTAAGCTTCTGCAGGTGAATCCTTAAGGGAGCCATGGACCCGCACTCCTGGCATGAAGTCAGGCTGGAACAATTCACCAACTCCTCTCCTACACGCAATATCTTGCAAACGGGACCCGCAACCTAACTCCTTGTAACATACGACCACACGCTACCGTATGAACCTGGCGTTCATCGGGCTCCGACCAGGACAACACAAAGTAACCAAGGTGCAAGACAACTTCTATCTATTACTTTCTAAGTAGGGTCACATTATTTTAGGATTAAAACTTTCTGTCTGATCCATCTTTACAATAGTTTTTATTATATAAACATATACAACTAAGTATTGAAAATAATGACTTATTTAATAAAAGAACAGAAGAAGAAACTAAATAAAATTTGTCATCGTAAAAGCTGAACAAATATGTTCATGAATATTTAATTTATCTTACAAAAACGACGGCTTCACGAAAAGCAACGTACATGAAAGTGGCGCCAAACGTAGTTTTAAGGTCATCTCTCGACGTTTTAACTAACAGGCCTCTTTAAGTTACCTGACGATTTTAACGGCCGTTATCATATACTGAACTCCGCGAAACGGTTCGAAACGGTTCATCTTCCGTTAAATCCTTAACGGGTGATTTAATTACCGTTAAATACTTGACGGAGGTTGGTCATTAATGACACAACAGAGCCGGAAGAAAATTTTTAAGTACTGGTATACTATTTCATGAGTATATTTAATTTGATATTTATTACTACAGTCGTGAAGAAATTATTACATATCAATCTGAAATAATACGGCTGTGTACACAAGGAAATTTTCTTAGCACGAAATAATAAAGAATATGTGATCAGTTTGCAACTGTATCTGTCTGCAACTGTGATTGACGGAAGGTTGCAAACGAAAGTTATGACAACCGTTTGTTTATTATTTTATTACCTTATAATGTAAAATTAATTTGTGTAAAAATACTTTTAATTTATATAAAGAAGTGATAAAAGGAAGGCTACATCCGTGAAATACAGTAATTACAATAATTAATTAATTAACCGCTTATGGGAATTCTAGTCAATTAGAATTTCGCACAAAATGTTCACACTTTAAAGAATAGAATGCAAATTATTTTCATTAAATCTTCCAGCAAAAGGAAACAAGCACTCACGACATGCCACTGTTGTTCAGACGTTATATACAACTGGGAACTGATTAAATGTTTGGCGCAGCATTCCAGTTTGGTAAAAGGATTTATTCACATACGATAAAATACCGATTCAGGTTATTTGAAACAATAGACTTCAAAGTAACTTAAACGAAACTACAGTGTTAGATAATCACAACTGGTCCACCGTTCGCCCGTGCGCGGACTAGTACATAAGTCCGGATGGGCACACGGCAACTCTGCTCGGGTCTTATTTTATGATTTTAATTCTATGTAGCAACTCCGCTCGGGTACTGCAGGTAAATTCAGGAGGAAAGAAGGGAACATATCCCCCTCCCAACAAACTGAAACTAGTTTTCAAAGTACTTTTCAGACTTAGTATTCCAATTTTTTAATCTCAAACCAAAAGCGTATTTCACGCTCATTAGCTATCATCAGGTGTTGGTATCGGCTAAACGGAACTGTATAATATATAATATAAACGTATATGAGAAGATACAAACAAAACCAAGTTAACGGAAAATTATTTCAATTAGATTTCTATTATTTTTTGTTAAATTAAGTAGCAAACCGAATTAATAAGCCTTCGTAGCTCATTATTGCTGGTTTAATATGAATTAGTCAGTGATGTACAAAACTGGGAGTGAAGCTCTTTTATTTCATCATGAATTACGTAAATTTTTACATGAGTTGTGTACATAGGCTTTTATCAATACCACACCAAATCTAGTAGTTTCTTGTCAATAGCTTAGGGCACAGCGGCATGAAAATTAGCAGATTGGGCAACGAAAGATGCAACCACAATAATCAGTTGTCTCGTAGAATCCAGGACATGAGTTTTACAATAATAAATTAAGTGTTTGGCATTTGGTGAACGAAACGGTCGTCCGTCGGTTGAAAAGGTTTACGCTGAGAGTAGTGAAAGGAAACGCGTAAAATACAGTGTCAATAGAGTAGCGTCATAGTTATTGTGGTAAATGCCAAAAATGTTGTCGCCACAACGGGGTTCCTCTGTTTTGCACTTTGTGGTAAAACAAATGCGTGTCAGCAAATATTAAAGATATAAAAATGTTAAAAAAATATTTAAAACACGAATACAACAAAAATTGAAATCGAAGTAGACCTATGTGTACAGGAACGTGTATTGCAACAATACATATATTTGCATATTTGCCCAGGGCGGTATGTTTGTAAATATTTAGCATAGAAAGCATATGATGAACAGTTTTTAACAAGGATTGTCAGAAGCGTACACCTGCCCCCGCGTGAATACAGCGCTTGTGTGTGTAACGCAAGCTACGACAGGAAATTATGGGGTGATGCTACGGCTGTAATCAGGTTTCAACTGGATAAAAATAAACTAATTAATACGTTTTAAACATGTGAACGAAAGACTTACTCAAATTATAAAGACACCAGTACATTAAGGAATTTTTAGTGAATATGGTGATATAAAAATTATTGCAAAATGTGCAAAATAAAGAGGCTGGGTAATTTAATGGTAATTACTAGTATAATTAAATAGTAATTAATATGTGTGTTATATGTGAGTGACCAGGACAAATTACGCAAACAATGATATCGCTCGTGCTACGAGTATGTTTACGAAATCGCGAAAATGAACCAAAAAGTGATTTGTAATTAAAAGGACGCTTTGCACGAAGTGACAATATCTAACGGGTCGAAAACAGTCCTGGATATGTCAGATCGCCGTCCAGTATAAATACCACCGGCAATTTTGGGGCGGTCTCAGACTCAAGAAATCTTCACACGTCACGCTGCCGGTTTGCCGATCGATGAGGACCACACAAACTTTAACACACATACAAAGACATATGGAGGAACTCTGGACCATCACAAATAACAACCCGTAGAGACAGAGAACACAGCATCAGCATAATCATCATCATCATCATCATCAAATTCTCAGGATTCAGGACACACACACACACACACACACACACATAACGGTAACGGCAGATGTACACAGGTGATAACAAACAATTATATTTTTTTGTTGGTGAAAAGAACTTTCAAAAAGAAAAATTATACATGAACAATAAAAACTTAAAGTTTTAAATTTAAATAGTAGTAAAGTAAATAATTTAATTGAATAAGAAAATTTAAAAAATACTAATCTGCTATATGTTAAAATCTGGGTGTGTCAGTAGAATTAAATAATAGGTTGAAAGTTAATGTTATTATTTTATTTTTGTTTATAGCAACAAGTAATTTTATTCTTGAGTTTAATATTATTTTTGATTGTATATGAGTTGCTATTATTATTTAAAAATTTGAGTAAAATTCAGACACACTGAAATAAAAAGAGTTTAGATAATTTGTTTAACATGTCTGTTTAGCTAGTAAGATTATATGGTTATTTATTTTAATATGTCATGAATAGCAGAGAAGGTTATATGGTACTTTATGTAAACTTATAAAAGAGAATATTTTATTTATCATAGATTTGATATTTTAATATTTGAATATTTTCAATTAACATTAATAAATCTTAGTATGATTATTTTGAAACAGTTTTAATTAATTATTTCAAGTCAACAACATATCACTCCTCTTTGAAGATTATTACTTCCATAGTCCTTAACGAAATGGAAGTATGGTGATGGCAAAAAAAATCGTGTTCGAGATTATTGCAGATTCTGATTGTACTAAACTCAAAACCTGAAAAAAGTCGTTTTTCGAAAAGTGTCTGTGTGTGTGTGTCTGTCTGTCTGTCTGTCTATGTGTCTGTCTGTAGATTTTTTTTCTATGGCAAACGATAACTGCCGCAAATTCAAACAGAATCAAATAATTTTCTGCGTACAGCCCTGATTTGTAGAGTACTCAAGACATATTGTTTTTGGTGAAGATCGGTTAAGGGAAAGGGGTAGTTTACCTGCAACGGTTTTTTTTAATCAAGGGTAATTTTTTCTATGTCAAACGATAACAGCCGCAAATTTAAACAGAATCTAACACTCTTTTGCATACAACCCTGAATTGTAGAGTCCTCAAGACTATTGTTTTTGGTGAAGATCGGTTAAGGGAAAGGGGTAGTTTACCAGCAACGTTTTATGTTTTAACAAGGGTATTTTCTATGGCAAACGATAACAGCCGCAAATTCAAACAGAATCAAATAATTATTTGCATACAGCCCTGATTTGTAGAGTTCTCAAGACCTATTGTTTTTGGTGAAGATCGGTTAAGGGAAAGGGGTAGTTTACCACCAACGTTTTATGTTTTAACAAGGGTAATTTTTTCTATGACGAACGATAACTGCCGCATATTCAAACAGAATCAAATAATTTTTTGCATACGTCCCTGAATTGTAGAGAACTCAAGGCCTTTTGATTTTGGTGAAGATCGGCTAAGGGGAAGGGGTAGTTTACCTGCCACCTTTTACGTTTTAACAACAGTAAAGTACTTGAAAATTCATTTAAACTTTTTCAAACAATGGTAATTGTTAAAAATAAAATAATTTTGTTGCCAGGCAATAAAATTATAATTTTTTCATTTTAATGTAAATCATGTATGAGAGAAAATATATCGTTCATGGCAGGCAAGCATATCTCAGTTATGTAATGTTTACGTTTCCATTTTATTATTATGACTACCGCAATAAAAAGGCAGGGAAGACACACACACACACACACACACACACACACACACACACACACACACACACACACACACACACACACACAAACAATTCGCGTTATTTCTGGCCTCATTCATATTTATTTTCTTAACATTTGCACGCTTTTTAAATGGAAAGTGCCGAAACCCATACCAACATAACGCGTGCAAGCCGAAAAAGTGTCCAGCGTGGATAGCGATTTGCTTCCTGTGGATCGCTGGGCAGTGTAACTGCACGTGTTTACAGAGGAACGACTCATAGACAGACTTTTCGTCTTTAGGGAATGAACCCTCTGCAAGATGCTGAGGGTCCATGAGTGACTTCGGAGCGCTCCTTCTTTTCCGCGTGTTTGTTCTGTGAAACGTACACTGTAGATTCGCAGCTTTACTCTAAGCAACGCTCAATAGGAAATGTTGAAAATTTTTGTCCACGGTGTACCCTCATACACACTAAACCTGCTCTCATGTTTTAATTACGGACATCATAATATTAAAACTTTGGAAACTTGAGCACTACTTAATGGAGATCAATCATTAACTTATACAAGCCATTAATTTTATGCATATTTTTTATATATATGTGTACAACGTTATCGGCAACAAAGAAGTAGTTTTTGTTAAAATTCCTTCCCGGGATATTTGGTCGTAGTCCAATGTTTTCTACAAAACCAGACGTTTCGACAATGCCATCGACTTCCATCATCAGTGAAAATCGAGTGCGATAACGTGAGGTGGTATACGTTAGTGACCACAGTACTGTGGTTAAGGCTGAAGCAGTAAGTAGAAAGAAGTAGTTTCTATGGTAATATTTCATTTCGAAAATGATTTTAAACATAAATCTTAGAATATGGAAGTCATGTATGGTTCTCCATACCGATATTTTAATTATTGAGCAACTACATATACTTGACGCAACTAGAATTAAAAAAATCCTGCGACCTGGCCGGTGTAATACACTTTATAGTTGCGTTGCGTTGAGTACATGTAATGTATTTGTGCGAATTTTTGAAATACTTGTAACGTTGCATACTTTTTTGGATGATAATGTGTAATATATACTTTTTCGGATGATAATGTGTGTGTGTGTGTGTGTGTGTGTGTGTGTGTGTGTGTGTGTGTGTGTGTGTGTGTGTGTGTGTGTGTGTGTGTGTGTGTGTGTGTGTGTGTGTGAGAGAGAGAGAGAGAGAGAGTTTAATGAAAAAATAATAGCCTTATTATGGTAGTATAAAAACTATTATTGGTATTATTATTGTTACGATTTTTGTTATCATCTTCATGATTATTGATTTTTCTTCCATGTTTCATAAGGAAATGGAAGTACGGTGATGGCAAAAAAATCATGTTCGAGATAATTGCAGATTCTGATTGTACTACCCTCAAAACATGAAAAAAATTGACTGTAGAATGCATGGTCACTGTGTTGTTGGGAACACTGAATGAGTGGGAAATTTGAATTCAATATTTTTTCAATGTTAGTAGGCAAAGTCACCCCAAGTAGGCAAAGTCACCCCACCTTACGGTAGTCATAATAATAAAATGGAAACGTAAACATTACATAACTCAGATATGTTTGCCTGCCACGAAAGATATATTTTCTCTCATACATGATTTACATTAAAATGAAAAAATTATAATTTTATTGCCTGGCAACAAAATTATTTTATTTTTAACAATTAACATTGTTTGAAAAAATTTAAATGAATTTTCAAGTACTTTACTGCTGTTAAAACGTAAAAGGTTTCAGGTAAACTACCCCTTCCCCTTAGCCGATCTTCCCCAAAATCAAAAGGCCTTGAGTTCTCTACAATTCAGGGACGTGTGCAAAAAATTATTTGATTCTGTTTGAATATGCGGCAGTTATCGTTCGTCATAGAAAATATTACCCTTGTTAAAACATAAAACGTTACAGGTAAACTACCCCTTTCCCTTAACCCATCTTCACCAAAAATAAACAGGTCTTGAGAACTCTACAATTCAGGGCTGTATGCGAAACATTATTTGATTCTGTTTGAATTTGCGGCTGTTATCGTTTGCCAAAACAAAATATCGGTATGGAGAACCATACATGACTTCCATATTCTAAGATTTATATTTAAAATCATTTTCGAAATGAAATATTACCATAGAAACTACTTCTTTCTACTTACTGCTTCAGCCTTAACCACAATACTGTGGTCACTAACGTATACCACATCACGTTATCGCACTCGATTTTCACTGATGATGGAAGTCGATGGCATTGTCGAAACGTCTGGTTTTGTAGAAAACATTGGACTACGACCAAATATCCCGGGAAGGAATTTTAACAAAAACTTTGTTACGTTTGTTGCCGATAACGTTGTACACATATATATAAAAAATATGCATAAAATTAATGGCTTGTATAGGTTAATGATTGATCTCCATTAAGTAGTGCTCAAGTTTCCAAAGTTTTAATATTATGATGTCCGTAATTAAAACATGAGAGCAGGTTTAGTGTGTATGAGGGTACACCGTGGACAAAAATTTTCAACATTTCCTATTGAGCGTTGCTTAGAGTAAAGCTGCGAATCTACAGTGTACGTTTCACAGAACAAACACGCGGAAAAGAAGGAGCGCTCCGAAGTCACTCATGGACCCTCAGCATCTTGCAGAGGGTTCATTCCCTAAAGACGAAAAGTCTGTCTATGAGTCGTTCCTCTGTAAACACGTGCAGTTACACTGCCCAGCGATCCACAGGAAGCAATTCGCTATCCACGCTGGGCACTTTTTCGGCTTGCACGCGTTATGTTGGTATGGGTTTCGGCACTTTCCATTTAAAAAGCGTGCAAATGTTAAGAAAATAAATATGAATGAGGCCAGAAATAACGCGAATTGTGTGTGTGTGTGTGTGTGTGTGTGTGTGTGTGTGTGTGTGTGTGTGTGTGTGTGTGTCTTCCCTGCCTTTTTATTGCGGTAGTCATAAAAATAAAATGGAAACGTAAACATTACATAACTGAGATATGCTTGCCTGCCATGAACGATATATTTTCTCTCATACATGATTTACATTAAAATGAAAAATTTATAATTTTATTGCCTGGCAACAAAATTATTTTATTTTTAACAATTACCATTGTTTGAAAAAGTTTAAATGAATTTTCAAGTACTTTACTGTTGTTAAAACGTAAAAGGTTACAGGTAAACTACCCCTTCCCCTTAACCGATCTTCACCAAAATCAAAAGACCTTGAGATCTCTACAATTCAGGGACGTATGCAAAAAATTATTTGATTCTGTTTGAATATGCGGCAGTTATCGTTCGTCATAGGAAAAATTACCCTCGTTAAAACATAAAATGTTGCAGGTAAACTCCTTTCCCTGCAATGTGTGTGTCTTCCCTGCCTTTTTATTGCGGTAGTCATAATAATAAAATGGAAACGTAAACATTACATAACTGAGTGCCTGCCATGAACGATATATTTTCTCTTATACATGATTTACATTAAAATGAAAAAATTATAATTTTATTGCCTGGCAACAAAATTATTTTATTTTTAACAATTACCATTGTTTGAAAAAGTTTAAATGAATTTTCAAGTACTTTACTGTTGTTAAAACGTAAAAGGTTGCAGGTAAACTACCCCTTCCCCTTAACCTATCTTCACCAAAATCAAAAGGCCTTGAGTTCTCTACAATTCACGGACGTATGCAAAAAATTATTTGATTCTGTTTGAATATGCGGCAGTTATCGTTCGTCTTAGAAAAAATTACCCTCGTTAAAACATAAAATGTTGCAGGTAAACCCCTTTCCCTTAACCGATCTTCACCAAAAACAATAGGTCTTGAGAACTCTACAATTCAGGGTTGTATGCAAAAGAGTAGTAGATTCTGTTTAAATTTGCGGCTGTTATCGTTTGACATAGAAAAATATCGGTATGGAGAACCATACATGACTTCCATATTCTAAGATTTATATTTAAAATCATTTTCAGCCAAACAGCCAGGCTGTGTCTTACCTGCCTTTTTATTGCTGTATTAAATGAAAAATATTATATTACATTAAAATGAAAAAATTATAATTTTATTGCCTGGCAACAAAATTATTTTATTTTTAACAATTACCATTGTTTCAAAAAGTTTAAATAAATTTTCAAGTACTTTACTCTTGTTAAAACGTAAAAGGTTGCAGGTAAACTACCCCTTCCCCTTAACCGATCTTCACCAAAATCGAAAGTCATTGAGACCTCTACAATTCAGGGACGTATGCAAAATATTATTTGATTCTGTTTGAATTTGCGGCTGTTATCGTTTGCCATAGAAAATACCCTTGTTAAAAAAACGTTGCAGGTAAACTACCCCTTTCCCTCAGCCGATCTTCACCAAAAACAATAGGTCTTGAGAACTCTACAATTTAGGGCTGTATGCAAATAAACTTTTGATTCTGTTTGAATTTGCGGCTGTTATCGTTTGCCACAGGAAATACCCTTGTTAAAACATAAAACGTTACAGGTAAACTACCCCTTTCCCTTAACCGATCTTCACCAAAACCAACAGATCTTGAGAACTCTACAATTCAGGGCTGTATGCGAAACATTATTTGATTCTGTTTGAATTTGCGGCTGTTATCGTTTGCCAAACAAACAAAATTACCCTTGCTAAAAAAAAACCGTTGCAGGTAAACTACCCCTTTCCCTCAACCGATCTTCACCAAAAACAATACGTCGCGAGTACTCTGCAAATCAGGGCTGCATGCAAAAAATTATTTGATTCTGTTTGAATTTGCGGCAGTTGTCGTTTGCCATAGAAAATACGCATGATAAAAAACGTTGCTGGTAAACTACCCCTTCCCCTCAACCGATCTTCACAAAAAACAATAGGTCTTGAGTACTCTACAAATCAGGGCTGTATGCAGAAAATTATTTGATTCTGTTTGAATTTGCGGCTGTTATCGTTTGCCATAGAAAATACCCTTGTTAAAAAAACGTTGTAGGTAAACTACCCCTTTCCCTTAACCGATCTTCACCAAAAACAAAAGGTCTTGAGAACTCTACAATTTAGGGCTGTATGCAAATAATCTTTTCATTCTTTTTGAATTTGCGGCTGTTATCGTTTGCCATAGGAAATACCCTTGTTAAAACATAAAACGTTACAGGTAAACTACCCCTTTCCCTTAACCGATCTTCACCAAAAACAATAGGTCTTGAGAACTCTACAATTCAGGGCTGTATGCGAAACATTATTTGATTCTGTTTGAATTTGCGGCTGTTATCGTTTGCCAAACAAACAAAATTACCCTTGCTAAAAAAAAACCGTTGCAGGTAAACTACCCCTTTCCCTCAACTGATCTTCACCAAAAACAATAGGTCGCGAGAACTCTGCAAAACCGAGCTGTATGCAAAAAATTATTTGATTCTGTTTGAATTTGCGGCAGTTATCGTTTGCCATAGAAAAAAAATCTACAGACAGACAGACAGACAGACAGACACACAGACACACAGACACACAGACACTTTTCGGAAAACGACTTTTTTTCATGTTTTGAGTGTAGTAGAATCAGAATCTGCAATAATCTCGAACACGATTTTTTTTGCCATCACCATACTTCCATTCCTTAAGGAATATGGAAGTAAAATACCCTTGATTAAAAAAAACCGTCGCAGGTAAACTACCCCTTTCCCTTAACCGATCTTCACCAAAAACAATAGGTCGTGAGTACTCTACAAATCAGGGCTGTACGCAAAAAATTATTTGATTCTGTTTGAATTTGCGGCAGTTATCGTTTGCCATAGAAAAAATCTACAGACAGACACACAGATAGACAGGCAGACAGACAGACACACACACAGACACTTTTCGAAAAACGACTTTTTTTCAGGTTTTGAGTTTAGTACAATCAGAATCTGCAATAATCTCGAACACGATTTTTTTTGCCATAACCATACTTACATTTCCTTAAGGAATATGGAAGTAAATATCGGTATGGAGAACCATACATGACTTCCATGTTCTAAGCTTTATATTTAAAATCATATTCGAAATGAAATATTTCCATAGAAACTACGTCTTTCTACTTATTGCTTCACCATTAACCACTGTACTGTGCTCACTAACGTATACCACCACCACCTCACGTTTTCGCACTCGATTTTCACCGATGATGGCAGTCGATTGCACTGCTGAAAAGTCTGGTTTTGCAGAAAACATTGGACTACGGCTAAAGAGCCCAGGAAGCAATTTTAACAAAAAACTACTTCTTTGTTGCCGATAACGTAGTACACATATAAAAAATTCTCCCCTCCACCTACAACTATAATTTTAAATAATAGAAAATTACCCCCACCCCGTTCACCTAACTTCTTCATTTATAGATATTTCATCTACGTTTCTACAGTGGATTACTATGAGCTTCTTATCAGGATACTTTATTTATAAAAATTAAGTACTTTACTCTTGTTAAATCATAAAATGTTTCAGGTAAACTGCCCCTTTGTCTTAACCGATCTTCTCCAAAATCAACAGACCTTCCGTGCTCTACAATTCAGGGAAGCATGCAAAAAAATGTTTGATTCTGTTTGAATGTGCGGCAGTTATCGTTCGTCATGGAAACATTTCTCTTGTTACAAAATAAAATGTTGCAGGTAAACAACCCCTTTCCCTTAACCGATCTTCACCAAAATCAATAGACCTTGAGCTCTCTGCAACTCACGGGGTGCAAAAAATTATTTGATTCTCATTGAATTTTCGGCAGTTATCGTTCGTCATAAAAAAATTACCCTTTTTAAAACATAAAACGTTGCTGATAAACTACCCCTTCCCTTAACCGATCTTCAACAAAATCAGCAGACCTTGAGTTCTCTTTAGTTCAAAAAGGTATGCAAAAACCTAGTTGATTCTGTTTGAATTTACGGCAGTTATCGTTCGTCATATAAAAAATTACCCTTGTTAAAACATAAAATGTTGCTGGTAAACTACCCCTTTCCCTTAACCGATCTTCACCAACACCAATACGTATTGAGAACTCTACAATACAGGGTTGTATGCAAAACATAATTTGATTCTGTTTGAATTTGTGGCTGTTATCGTTTACTATAGAAAAATATCGGTATGGAGAACCATACATGACTTCCATATTCTAAGATTTATATTTAAAATAATTTTCAGCCAAACAGCCAGGCTGTGTCTTACTTGCCTTTTTATTGCTGTATTAAGTGAAAAATATTTATAATTTTATTGCCTGGCAACAAAATTATTTTATTTTTAACAATTACCATTGTTTCAAAAAGTTTAAATAAATTTTCAAGTACTTTACTCTTGTTAAAACGTAAAAGGTTGCAGGTAAACTACCCCTTCCCATTAACCGATCTTCACCAAAATCGAAAGTCCCTGAGACCTCTACAATTCAGGGAAGTATGCAAAAAATTATTTGATTCTGTTTGAATTTGCGGCTGTTATCGTTTGCCATAGAAAATACGCTTGATAAAAAAACGTTGCCGGTAAACTACCCCTTCCCCTTACCCGAGCTTCACCAAAAACAATAGGTCTTGAGTACTCTACAAATCAGGGCTGTATGCAGAAAATTATTTGATTCTGTTTGAACTTGCGGCTGTTATCGTTTGCCATAGAAAATACCCTTGTTAAAAAAACGTTGTAGGTAAACTACCCCTTTCCCTTAACCGATCTTCACCAAAAACAACAGATCTTGAGAACTCCACAATTTAGGGCTGTATGCAAATAATCTTTTGATTCTGTATGAATTTGCGGCTGTTATCGTTTGCCATAGGATATACCCTTGTTAAAACATAAAACGTTACAGGTAAACTACCCCTTTCCCTTAACCGATCTTCACCAAAATCAACAGATCTTGAGACCTCTACAATTCAGGGCTGTATGCGAAACATTATTTGATTCTGTTTGAATTTGCGGCTGTTATCGTTTGCCAAACAAACAAAATTACCCTTGCTAAAAAAAAACCGTTGCCGGTAAACTACCCCTTTCCCTCAACCGATCTTCACCAAAAACAACACATCGCGAGCACTCTGCAAATCAGGGCTGTATGCAAAAAATTATTTGATTCTGTATGACTTTGCGGCAGTTATCGTTTGCCATAGAAAAAAAATCTACAGACACACACATAGACAGACAGACAGACAGACAGAGACACACACACAGACACTTTTCGGAAAACGACTTTTTTTCATGTTTTGAGTGTAATAGAATCAGAATCTGCAATAATCTCGAACACGATTTTTTTTGCCATCACCATACTTCCATTCCTTAAGGAATATGGAAGTAAACAAGTGGAGTGTCCAAGTTGCAACATCTATATACTCATGGAATTAGGAAGAATATTATGTCAATGGACAGAATAGAAACATATAGCTTATATAGTGTGGCCACATAATGAGATTATCACAGAACAGATAACCAAAACAGACAATAATTACTGTTTTAATAAGACATCTCACATATAAGATGATCCTAGATTTTTGAAGGTGTTTTACAGGAATAAACAGTACATAACTGAGAAAAAAATACATAATGAAAAAATTATAATTTTATTGCCTGGCAACAAAATTATTTTATTTTTAACAATTACCATTGTTTCAAAAAGTAAAAAAAATTTTTTAAGTACTTTACTCTTGTTAAAACGTAAAAGGTTGCAGGTAAACTACCCCTTCCCCTAACCGATCTTCACCAAAATCGAAAGTCCTTGAGACCTCTATACTTCAGGGACGTATGCAAAATATTATTTGATTCTGTTTGAATTTGCGGCTGTTATCGTTTGCCATAGAAAATACGCTTGATAAAAAACGTTGCAGGTAAACTACCCCTTCCCCTTAACCGATCTTCACCAAAAACAACAGATCTTGAGCACTCTACAAATCAGGGCTGTATGCAGAAAATTATTTGATTCTGTTTGAACTTGCGGCTGTTATCGTTTGCCATAGAAAATAACATTGTTAAAAAAACGTTGTTGGTAAACTACCCCTTTCCCTTAACCGATCATCACCAAAAACAATAGGTCTTGAGCACTCTACAATTTAGGGCTGTATGCAAATAATCTTTTGATTCTGTTTGAATTTGCGGCTGTTATCGTTTGCCATAGGAAATACCCTTGTTAAAACATAAAACGTTACAGGTAAACTACCCCTTTCCCTTAACCGATCTTCACCAAAAACAATAGATCTTGAGAACTCTACAATTCAGGGCTGTATGCGAAACATTATTTGATTCTGTTTGAATTCGCGGCTGTTATCGTTTGCCAAAAAAAAATTTCCCTTGATAAAAAAAAACCGTTGCAGGTAAACTACCACTTTTCCTCAACCGATCTTCACCAAAAACAATAGGTCGTGAGTACTCTACAAATCAGGACTGTATGCAAAAAATTATTTGATTCTGCTTGAATTTGCAGCAGTTATCGTTTGCCATAGAAAAAAATCTACAGACAGACACACACACAGATAGACACACAGACACACACACACACAGACACTTTTCGGAAAACGACTTTTTTTCATGTTTTGAGTGTAGTAGAATCAGAATCTGCAATAATCTCGAACACGATTTTTTTTTTGCCATCACGATACTTCCATTCCTTAAGGTATATGGAAGTAAAATATCGGTATGGAGAACCATACATGACTTCCATATTCTAAGATTTATATTTAAAATCATTTTCAGCCAAACAGCCAGGCTGTGTCTTACCTGCCTTTTTATTGCTGTATTAAATGAAAAATATTATATTACATTAAAATGAAAAAATTATAATTTTATTGCCTGGCAACAAAATTATTTTATTTTTAACAATTACCATTGTTTCAAAAAGTTTAAATAAATTTTCAAGTACTTTACTCTTGTTAAAACGTAAAAGGTTGCAAGTAAACTACCCCTTCCCCTTAACCGATCTTCACCAAAATCGAAAGTCATTGAGACCTCTACAATTCAGGGACGTATGCAAAAAATTATTTGATTCTGTTTGAATTTGCGGCTGTTATCGTTTGCCATAGAAAATACGCTTGATAAAAAAACGTTGGAGGTAAACTACCCCTTCCCCATAACCAATCTTCACCAAAAACAACAGGTCTTGAGTACTCTACAAATCAGGGCTGTATGCAAAACATTATTTGATTCTGTTTGAATTTGCGGCTGTTATCGTTTGCCATAGAAAATACCCTTGTTAAAAAAACGTTGCAGGTAAACTACCCCTTTCCCTCAAGCGAACTTCACCAAAAACAATAGGCCTTGAGAACTCTACAATTTAGGGCTGTATGCAAATAATCTTTTGATTCTGTTTGAATTTGCGGCTGTTATCGTTTGCCATAGGATATACCCTTGTTAAAACATAAAACGTTACAGGTAAACTACCCCTTTCCCTTAACCGATCTTCACCAAAATCAACAGATCTTGACACCTCTACAATTCAGGGCTGTATGCGAAACATTATTTGATTATGTTTGAATTTGCGGCTGTTATCGTTTGCCAAACATACAAAATTACACTTGCTAAAAAAAAACCGTTGCAGGTAAACTACCCCTTTCCCTCAACCGATCTTCACCAAAAACAACAAATAGCGAGCACTCTGCAAATCAGGGCTGTATGCAAAAAATTATTTGATTCTGTATGACTTTGCGGCAGTTATCGTTTGCCATAGAAAAAAATCTACAGACACACACATAGACAGACAGACAGACAGACAGAGACACACACACAGACACTTTTCGGAAAACGACTTTTTTTCATGTTTTGAGTGTAGTAGAATCAGAATCTGCAATAATCTCGAACACGATTTTTTTTGCCATCACCATACTTCCATTCCTTAAGGAATATGGAAGTAAACAAGTGGAGTGTCCAAGTTGCAACATCTATATACTCATGGAATTAGGAAGAATATTATGTCAATGGACAGAATAGAAACATATAGCTTATATAGTGTGGCCACATAATGAGATTATCACAGAACAGATAACCAAAACAGACAATAATTACTGTTTTAATAAGACATCTCACATATAAGATGATCCTAGATTTTTGAAGGTGTTTTACAGGAATAAACAGTACATAACTGAGAAAAAAATACATAATGAAAAAATTATAATTTTATTGCCTGGCAACAAAATTATTTTATTTTTAACAATTACCATTGTTTCAAAAAGTTAAAAAAAATTTTTAAGTACTTTACTCTTGTTAAAACGTAAAAGGTTGCAGGTAAACTACCCCTTCCCCTTAACCGATCTTCACCAAAATCGAAAGTCCTTGAGACCTCTATACTTCAGGGACGCATGCGAAACATTATTTGATTCTGTTTGAATTTGCGGCTGTTATCGTTTGCCAAACAAACAAAAATTACCCTTGCTAAAAAAAAACCTTTGCAGGTAAACAACCCCTTTCCCTCAACCGATCTTCACCAAAAACAATAGGTCGCGAGTACTCAGCAAATCAGGGCTGCATGCAAAACATTATTTGATTCTGTTTGAATTTGCGGCTGTTATCGTTTGCCATAGAAAATACCCTTGTTAAAAAAACGTTGCAGGTAAACTACCCCTTCCCCTTAACCGATCTTCACCAAAAACAATAGGTCTTGAGAACTCTACAATTTAGGGCCGCATGCAAATAATCTTTTGATTCTGTTTGAATTTGCGGCTGTTATCGTTTGCCATAGGAAATACCCTTGTTAAAACATAAAATGTTACAGGTAAACTACCCCTTTCCCTTAACCGATCTTCACCAAAAACAACAGGTCTTGAGTACTCTACAAATCAGGGCTGTATGCAAAACATTATTTGATTCTGTTTGAATTTTCGGCTGTTATCGTTTGCCATACAAAATACCCTTGTTAAAAAAACGTTGCTGGTAAACTACCCCTTTCCCTCAACCGAACTTCACCAAAAACAATAGGTCTTGAGAACTCTACAATTTAGGGCTGTATGCAAATAATCTTTTGATTCTGTTTGAATTTGCGGCTGTTATCGTTTGCCATAGGAAATACCCTTGTTAAAACATAAAACGTTACAGGTAAACTACCCCTTTCCCTTAACCGATCTTCACCAAAATCAACAGATCTTGAGAACTCTACAATATAGGGCTGTATGCGAAACATTATTTGATTCTGTTTGAATTTGCGGCTGTTATCGTTTGCCAAACAAACAAAATTACCCTTGCTAAAAAAAAAACCGTTGCTGGTAAACTACCCCTTTCCCTCAACCGATCTTCACCAAAAACAATAGGTCGCGAGTACTCTGCAAATCAGGGCTGCATGCAAAAAATTATTTGATTCTCTTTGAATTTGCGGCAGTTATCGTTTGCCATAGAAAAAAAATCTACAGACAGACACACAGACAGACAGACAGACAGACAGACAGACAGACACACACACAGACACTTTTCGGAAAACGACTTTTTTTCATGTTTTGAGTGTAGTAGAATCAGAATCTGCAATAATCTCGAACACGATTTTTTTTGCCATCACCATACTACCATTCCTTAAGGAATATGGAAGTAATTACCCTTGCTAAAAAAAAACCGTTGCAGGTAAACTACCCCTTTCCCTCAACCGATCTTCACCAAAAACAATAGGTCGCGAGTACTCAGCAAATCAGGGCTGCATGCAAAACATTATTTGATTCTGTTTGAATTTGCGGCTGTTATCGTTTGCATAGAAAATACCCTTGTTAAAAAAACGTTGCAGGTAAACTACCCCTTTCCCTTAACCGATCTTCACCAAAAACAATAGGTCTTGAGAACTCTACAATTTAGGGCCGCATGCAAATAATCTTTTGATTCTGTTTGAATTTGCGGCTGTTATCGTTTGCCATAGGAAATACCCTTGTTAAAACATAAAACGTTACAGGTAAACTACCCCTTTCCCTTAACCGATCTTCACCAAAAACAAAATGTCTTGAGTACTCTACAAATCAGGCCTGTATGCAAAACATTATTTGATTCTGTTTGAATTTGCGGCTGTTATCGTTTGCCATAGAAAATACCCTTGTTAAAAAAACGTTGCTGGTAAACTACCCCTTTCCCTCAACCGAACTTCACCAAAAACAATAGGTCTTGAGAACTCTACAATTTAGGGCTGTATGCAAATAATCTTTTGATTCTGTTTGAATTTGCGGCTGTTATCGTTTGCCATAGGAAATACCCTTGTTAAAACATAAAACGTTACTGGTAAACCACCCCTTTCCCTTAACCGATCTTCACCAAAATCAACAGATCTTGAGAACTCTACAATTTAGGGCTGTGTGCGAAACATTATTTGATTCTGTTTGAATTTGCGGCTGTTATCGTTTGCCATAGAAAAAAAATCTACAGACAGACAGACAGACAGATAGACAGACAGACACACACACAGACACTTTTCGGAAAACGACTTTTTTTCATGTTTTGAGTGTAGTAGAATCAGAATCTGCAATAATCTCGAACACGATTTTTTTTGCCATCACCATACTTCCATTCCTTAAGGAATATGGAAGTAAAATTACCCTTGATAAAAAACCGTTGCTGGTAAACTACCCCTTTCCCTTAACCGATCTTCACCAAAAACGACAGATCTTAGGTACTCTACAATTCAGGCCTATATGCAAACAATTATTTGATTCTGTTTGAATTTGCGGCTGTTATCGTTTGCCATAGAAAACACCCTTGATAAAACATAAAACGTTGCTGGTAAACTACCCTATTCCATCAACCGATCTTCACCAAAAACAAAAGGTCTTGAGAACTCTACAATTCAGGGCTGTATGCAAAACATTAGTTTATTCTCTTTGAATTTACGGCAGTTATCATTCGTCATAGAAAAAATAACCTTGTTAAATCATAAAACGTTGCAGGTAAACTACCCCTTTCCCTTAACCGATCTTCAACAAAATCAACAGACCTTGAGCTCTGTATAATTCAAAAAGGTATGCAGAAGAGTAGTTGATTCTGTTTTAATGTACGGCAGTTATCGTTCGTCAAATAAAAACCCTTGATAAAACATAAAGTGTTGCTGGTAAACAACCCTATTCCCTTAACCGATCTTCACTAAAACCAACAGGTCTTGAGAACTCTACATTTCAGGGCTGTATGCAAAATATTATATGATTCTGTTTGAATTTGCGGCTGTTATCATTTGCCATATAAAATACCCTTGATAAAACATAAAACGTTGCTGGTAAACTACCCCTTTCCCTTAACCGATCTGCACCAACACCAATAGGTATTGAGAACTCTACAATACAGGGCTGTATGCAAAACATCATTTGATTCTGTTTGAATTTGCGGCTGTTATCGTTTAACATAGAAAAATATCTGTATGGAGAACCATACATGACTTCCATATTCTAAGATTTATATTTAAAATCATTTTCAGCCAAACAGCCAGGCTGTGTCTTACCTGCCTTTTTATTGCTGTATTAAATGAAAAATATTATATTACATTAAAAATTAAAAAATTATAATTTTATTGCCTGGCAACAAAATTATTTTATTTTTAACAATTACCATTGTTTCAAAAAGTTTAAATAAATTTTCAATTAAAAATATTTTATTTTTAACAATTACCATTGTTTCAAAAAGTTTAAATAAATTTTCAAGTACTTTACTCTTGTTAAAACGCAAAAGGTTGCAGGTAAACTACCCCTTCCCCTTAACCGATCTTCACCAAAATCGAAAGTCATTGAGACCTCTACAATTCAGGGACGTATGCAAAAAATTATTTGATTCTGTTTGAATTTGCGGCTGTTATCGTTTGCCATAGAAAATACGCTTGATAAAAAAACGTTGCTGGTAAACTACCCCTTCCCCTTAACCGATCTTCACCAAAAACAATAGGTCGCGAGTACTCTACAAATCAGGGCTGTATACAAAAAATTATTTGATTCTGTTTTAATTTGCGGCTGTTATAGTTAGCCATAAAAAAATCTACACACACACACACACACACACACACACACACACACACACACACACACACACACACACACACACACACACACACACATTTCGAAAAACGACTTTGTTTTGAGTGTAGTACAATCAGAATCTGCAATAATCTCGAACACGATTTTTTTTGCCATCACCATACTTCCATTTCCTTAAGGAACATGGAAGTAAAATTACCTTTGATTAAAAAAAACCGTTGCAGGTAAACTACCCCTTTCCCTTAACCGATCTTCACCAGAAACAACATGTCTTGAGAGCTCTACAATTCTGGGCTGTATGCAAAAGAATAGTTGATTTTGTTTGAATTTGCGGCTGTTATCGTTTGCCATAGAAATAAAAAAACGTTGCAGGTAAACTACCCCTTTCCCTCAACCGATCTTCACCAAAAACAATAGGTCTTGAGAACTCGACAATTTAGGGCTGTATGCAAATAATCTTTTGATTCTGTTTGAATTTGCGGCTGTTATCGTTTGCCATATGATATACCCTTGTTAAAACATAAAACGTTACGGGTAAACTACCCCTTTCCCTTAACCGATCTTCACCAAAATCAACAGATCTTGAGACCTCTACAATTCAGGGCTGTATGCGAAACATTATTTGATTCTGTTTGAATTTGCGGCTGTTATCGTTTGCCAAACAAACAAAATTACCCTTGCTAAAAAAAAACCGTTGCGGGTAAACTACCCCTTTCCCTCAACCGATCTTCACCAAAGACAACACATCGCGAGCACTCTGCAAATCAGGGCTGTATGCAAAAAATTATTTGATTCTGTATGACTTTGCGGCAGTTATCGTTTGCCATAAAAAAAAATCTACAGACACACACATAGACAGACAGACTGTAACGAGCAGAAAATTTAAAAAATTTTTTAAATTCTCACCTCGGCAGAGTACGTTCACACGAGGCAAGTGTCAAAACTTATGGTGGAGCAATAAATAAGGAGTAATGAGAAGGTGTCAGTGAAGCGTTGCTGACTTGACAATAGAAACGCATTAAGTTCTATCCAACTATAGAATTTGGTGGCGTAAGATGACAGGGAAAGTTTCGTCCAGAATTATTGCGCTCCGCAGCTGTAACAAAGTAAGGAGGACATTCACACCCGTACCAAGAATTGTAGCAGATGTGGCCGTATTACGTCAGTTGACGATAAGCGACAAAAACAAGTAATGCTCCATACTACAATGAAACGGAAACGCTGCACCTTAAGTAACAATACTGGAAGATAGGCTGACAAAAACTAAAGTCATGTTACACAGCTGGAGGTATCGTCTAATTGACAGACAAGAATTTACGAAGGGAAAGCTGGAGTGACTTCAACGACCAGCAGATGTTCGAAATTAGTAATAGCCAGAAAAAAGGGGTAAGAGCATAGAACAATACGCCAGGAAGACTGTAAGTACAGATAATGGGAATCTATAGAAACGCAGAGTTTACCCAGACAATAGGCTGTTAGACAAATTGTTTATAGCCCTAGTTTCTTCGAAGCGGGTCAACGATCGTCTAGCTGGAGAGCAGGGAGACCTACGGACCTATCAGAAACCTTCAGCCAGCGAGAAATTTGATGGTGAGGGATGTTTCCATAGCAACTGAGACGAAGAACCTATCGAAAGAACTATGACGTCGGATTTTGACAGAGTGGGACAGTATTTTCCGAGAAAATCAAAAACTGACCAATATCGAAAAGAAGTGGGCGTGAAGCGCGCCAGAGACAAAATTTTGAGTAGGGACGAATTAATAAAACTAGCTGTCCAGGAAGACGGAGGTCAGTGGTACTCAATTTTTAGTCAGTTATACTCAATTTTTACGCAGCCACACTCAAAATTTCGTCAGTTATACTAAAGTTTTTGCAGTTAGAATTTTCAGACAGTTTACATTTCAATTATTAAGTAGTTTAACTTCAAGTGCGAGAGACGGTACATCATAAACTTTCCATTGTTTACTCGAATCATTCGGAAGTTAGATAAATAACAAGGAACTTAAAACGTAATAATACATTCATTTCGCGGTAGTGAACTTTACCGGAGTGCGCATTAACGGACTTAGTGAAATTTACACCAAGTGAACAATCAGACCGTTACACTAACAGACAGCATCACTAAACGATAAACAAATTATTGGAACTTAATATTGTGTATCATCAACATAATGAACACGAAACATTAAACAAACTGACCAATTATAGGATCGTGTGTGGAAGCAGCGACAAATGAAACTAGACATGTTTATTGACTTTAAAACGAACACACAGCAAACACAGTAAGATAGAACATTGATTGAACACTAAACTTCAATTACCCACACCTATACAACACCTACGCGAGTGACCGGAAGAATAAAGTGATAAGTGGCAGTGATAAAACAACTAACGACGGAATGTATCTACGAGCCATCTCCATCACCAGAACGAGACTACGTCAACAACTAATGGATATTCACTAACCAAGTAACCATTATTATAATTACTTCTAATTTGTAACTTCTACTGACCTGGTTTCTTTCAAAGAATTCACACCTGAGAAATTATTAAGAAAAGTAATGAGTAAAATTGAAATAAGTAGTTAATGAACGTATAAACAAAAGCTTATTTGGGATTTAATGAACGCATTAAATAAGTAGAATATTGAATTGTAACATCATTTGATTTATATATGTATGTATGTTTTCTTTATTTCAGCATATATTGAGATATATCTTTGTTTATTATAAATATGTATGTATTTCATGTACAGCGACGTATTCTATGTACTATTATAATATGTCATAAACGATAATTAAACTAGTATTTTAGTTAACCAGAAACATGCGTTCATTATTACCAATGCAACCTGAATATGGACCTAAAGTTTGAAAGAATGCAAATAGATTTTCAGAGTTTCTTATGTTCAATTAAATAAATGATATCACGTATGTGTTGATGAACGTAGATAGTTAGAATCATCATTAAGATTAAATTATACACATACTTGTCAGTGATCGATAATTTTATATATTTAATAATTAATTTATTGTGCTATCAATACGCAGAATAAATGAAGGTTATAAATGGCGTCCAACTTAATGGCTAGGTAAATTTAAGAAATTATTAAATTAACACATTAAGTAACTCAATTAATAGTTAGCACAATAGATTTATAACTTATTTATGTTATAAATGGCGCCCATTCGCACGGCATGATACGTATTAACACAGATTGTTAACACGTACGGCTTAGGTAAAGAACAGGCAGTAGAAGTAGTAGAAAAAGTAGTGTCATAGAAGTAGAAGTAAGATAAGCGTTATTAGTGTAAGTCAGTTTGAATGATTACACGCAGTAGGGCTAAAATGGCGAGCAATTCAGACAGTGTAGAATATGACATTAATAACCAATTAGGCGCAGTAAATACCGAGGACAATACTACACCTAGTGAACCAAGTAGTGTGGTGGAGAGTCCAGAAGATAGGGCGCGAGGACAGACATCGAAACCAGAAGATGGGACTCTACAAATGTTAATGGAGTTCATGCGTCAACAAGAAAAGAAACAAGAAGAACGAGACGAGAAACAAGAAGAACGAAGCATGAAACTAGAAGAAAATATTAAATTAATTAGCGAAAAGTTAGAAAAACAAAATGAAAAACTCGACCAGCATAAGGAAGAGATGAAACGACAGTCAGAGGAGCAGCTGACGCAGATAAGGTCCGAGATACGTGACTACCAGCAGACTTGGGAAAGAAAGGTCGATGAATTACAGAAAAGGCAAGATGAGATCGTGAGAGAGTTGAGAGAAGAAGCTGACAAGAAGTACATAGAAATACAAGAAAAACAAGATAATGAACGACAAGAATGGATGGCGGCGGTACACTCTACCCAGACGACCGTTAAAAAGATTAATCACAAGTTCGATGTTCACGTTAAGGATTACAATAAGAAGCACGAAGAACTTAAGGCCGAGATGCACAATACCATGCTGCAGAGACAACAGGAGCAAGAAGGAACAAATAATAATATTATACAAAAATTAGAAGACGTAGACGGTAGACAACGTTCAACAGAACAGAAGTTGGACGAGACTACGAAAGAAAAGACAACTAGGATCGAAGAATTAAAAGGACATTTAAATAAGGTAAGAGAAAACCAAGAAAGGTTACAGCGACAACTGATGGAAGGTGATTGTGGAATGTTAAATCGAATTAACGGACCTAACCACAATGATCTCAAATATAATGGCACAGACAGATTCCCTATGGAATTCCTCAAAGAATTGTCCGAAGTTCAAGAGCTATATTATCCCGCTGACAATATCAAGTGGATTGGCAAACATCTGGAGTTAGACGCAGGAATTTGGTGGCGAGTGATACGTGACCAGATATCAAACTTCGCAGAATTCAAGGAAGCGTTCTCTCTAAAATATTGGGGCCAGGAACGACAGGACAGTATTCGGGACCATTTGGAGTTTGGCAGATTTGATTGGCGCGGACCAGTTACTGCTATTCAATATATTGAACGGATTTTATTGGAAAGTAAGCAGTTAACGCCTACTTTATCTGATTATCAGTTAATACGTAAGATCTCTCGTCACTTTGGGCGTGACATCCAGCTTGCGGTGGTTACAAGAGGAATTGTGACGATACCAAACTTCGAGTCTCTGATCATCGAGTATTCACAGATTCAACCAAGAATTAATAGAGAAGCGAACTATGCAGCGGCAAACGAGGGCAGAAATGCGTATAAGGAAGGTGAAAGTAACTTGAACAAAGGAGGCGGTATACAGAAGAAGACATGGGGTGACAGACCCGCCATAAATAATCAGCCCCGTAACACGGACCGGCGCGCTGTCAACACAATAGAGTTTACAAACACGACAGCTGGTGCATCGGGCATTCAACCTAAGAGAAATCGTCAACAAGAAGAGGAAAAAAAAAATCCCTCCACCCATTAACGAAGATAGACGTCAAAATAAATGACTACCAGACGAATATTATCCTACCGGACTTACGAAGCGGTTTATTGTGTAATGATGATGAAGAAATTTCTCAACGAATAATCAGGTGTCCAGAGATAAATATCAAGTTCAATAATAATGTTAGTGTGCAAGCGTTAATCGATACTGGATCGGTAATAGCTGGGTTATCTGAGTCGTGGTTTCACCAAAACAAACATGACATTACACCTTATGAAATATTACCGATGTCTAACACATTAATAGTTAGCGCAGTTGGTAATAAATCAAAGCTAATCAGAAAACAAATATTATGTGATATCTATATTGAAGAAATTAAATATGAATGTGTTTTCCTAATAATACCAGATTTGATAAAACCATGCATATTAGGAACCAATTTTCTTCAAGAAACAGGGTGTCTCATTGACATGGGAAGAAGAATCGTCGAGATAAGAAGAGAGGATAACGAAGCGACGTACACGGTGCCTATGATGCATATAGAAGTGGTGGACGTAGAAGAAAAAGAAGAGATCATCAGAAACATTAACAAGAAAATAGAAAGTATAGAATGCGGAGATAGTGGAACGTTGGAAAGGTTAAGGGAGATTCTAATAAGAAATTGTAGTTTATTCAGAGAATGCCCCGGAAGAATCGATGGGTATGTCCACGAGTTCCGAGTCACCGACCAGACACCGTACTTCCAGAGAGGATGGCCTGTCCCATTAGCCTATAAAGGGAAGGTAGATGAGGAGATTCGGAAAATGTTACGGTATGGGGTCATTGAGAGATGCAACAGCGCATATATCAACCCACTAGTTACGGTAATCAAGAAGGATGGTAGCGTACGATTGTGTTTGGATGCGAGGAAGGTGAACAGTGTGACTATCCCGGACTACGAGGGTGCACCTCCAATAAACGACATTTTGGCGAGATGTGGAGAGATGAAGTACCGTACCGTGATCTACCGTAGATCTAACTAGCAGTTTCTGGCAAGTACCACTGAAGTCGGAATGCCGGGACTTCACCGCTTTTATGTACGACGGCAAGTGTTATCGTTTTACAGTTACACCATTTGGCCTGAGTACCAGTTCTGCCGCACTGACCAGGGGATTGGACACGGTACTGGACGAAGAAGTAAAGGAGAATACCATTATTTATGTCGACGATTGCCTGTGTTATTCAGAAGATTTAGAAACGCACTTGTTACATTTAGACTTATTATTATCTAATTTAAGAAGGGCAAATTTAACCATCAATTTGGAGAAGTCGCAGTTCTTCAGACAAGAAATCGCGTACCTCGGTTATCAACTAACAACGCAAGGAATACGAGCAACGGACGAGAATATTGATGCCATTATGAAGTTCCCTGCACCTCGGAACCAAAAACAATTAAAAGGTTTCCTGGGGTTGACAAATTTCTATAATCGTTTTACAGACAAATACGCTGAAACTACTAAACCATTACTCGAGTTGCTACGGAAAGGACAGAAATTCACCTGGACACAGGAATTAAATGAGTGTTTTCAGCAGGTTAAAAGGTTATTCGTAGAAACAGTCATCTTAAAGTTTCCCCGAATAAACCAAAGATATTATATGCAATGTGACGCCAGCAACTTTGCATATGGCGGACAACTATATCAATTGGATGAAGAAGGAAGAATTGGAGTAATAGCTTTTACCAGCAGGACATTCAAGGGTGCGGAAATAAATTATTACACTACGGAGAAGGAGCTTTTGTGTATTGTAAGATGTCTTGAGCGGTTCCGTATATACATACTAGGACAACCGTTAACCATCATTACTGATAATAAAGCACTGACTTTTATGAATAAATGTCATTTAAACAACTCGCGTATTACACGCTGGATCTTAAGTATTCAGGAGTACAAATTTGACATTGTCCATTGTAGAGGTAAGGACAATATTATTGCCGATCTTCTGAGCAGAAATCCAGAAGATGCCACACCAGAAGTAATTAGTGACAATGTTTCCGAATATTTAATTAACCACCTGACAATCAAAATGGATAAGAAGGTAAGCAAGATCCTAATGGATATTGGAAGGCACCAAATTCAAGATCATAAGCTTAAGTATATTATTGATAAGATTAGGGAAAATTGTATAGATAAGAAATTAAATAAATTTTATAGATTCGTCGATGAGAAATTGTACAGATTACGCAAAGGAGAATGGAAACTATACGTACCGAACAGTGTGTCTGGCGAAATAATTGTTGAAATACACCGTATGTATGGGCATCCCGGTGCGAAGAGATGTATCAAATTATTGCAGGAGTACTTTACCATGGACGGAATGTTAAAGAGGGTGAAAAAATACGTACGGACTTGCGACACTTGTCAGAAAAAAAAGGATTCCGGCAACAGAAATTCGTTTGGAGGAACAAAAGCCATAATACCGTTATGCAAGGGTGACCTTGTGAGCGCGGACTTTTACGGACCGTTACCTGCTTCGTCTAGTGGGGTGAGGTATCTGTTGATAATGGTTGACAACTTTACCAAATACGTACGACTTTTCACACTTCGAAGGGCAACGACCGTCGCTACACTGAGGAGAGTACACCAATATTGTGAAGAACTAGGATCTCCTAGAGTGATTATCACAGACAACGGAACGCAATTTTCATCTAAAAAATGGTTAGATGGATTAACTGAACTAAATATCCAACCACGATTTACCGCAATAAGGAACCCTTGTGCGAATCTGGCTGAAAGAATCAACAGACAGCTTGGGAACTTATTTAGGATCTTTGTTGGTGATCAACATACAAAGTGGTCGCGTTACGTACCAATCGTCGAGAGTTGTATTAACGAAACGTACCACGAGACGATAGAAGTAACACCGTACGAAGCTCAGCTCGGAAGAAAACCTCCCAGAGCGTGGGAAAAATACATCAACAAGGATATGCTCCTAGTTAAAGGGGTAGATCATAAACAAATATATATCAAAATGAAGGAGAAGAGAGAAAAACAAGCAAAATTATGTAATGAGACTAAAACCATTACAAGATTCAACATTGGTGAGAAAGTGTTAATCAGAACATATCATCAATCGGACGCGGTCCAGAAAAGAATTGAAAAATTTTGCGAACTGTACTGCGGACCATATAAAGTGCATCAAATTCTCGGAGAAGCTACTTATCTACTCGTTGATTGCGATGATGACAAGAAACTCCGTGGAAAATTTAATGCCAGACAATTGAAAAAATACTATGAACCAGAGAATTGAAGATGAAGGAAGAGGAAGAAATAGAAGAAGATGTCTTAAGAAGCTAGCCGATGCTGATGAATCAACTGCGTTAGGGTAATTGACGCGGTGATATCATTCAAGCTGGCTTATCCAAGAAAGTTATGTACTTTAATTGTTGTAACATAACATCAAAATGTATTTAGTCAATTAAGCACTAATTAAATGTTAAATAATAAGATAAATTAACATTTAGTGTGACATTTTATAAAATTATTGCAGTGAATGCAAAGGACATTTAATTGCTATTAATTGATTTATATGGTAATAAGTTAAAAGGACAAAGTGAGAAAAATGGACACTTAAATCAGATAAGTGATAATATTTAACGAACTAGATAGTGAGTGAACTTTATTAATGTGAATGTATGTAATTAGTAGGTTAGGATTATAAATGATGTATCATGAAGTAGGTCAATCATTGAAACTAAATGTTATACGTGTATGTAAATTATTAAGATAATTACAGTTAACGTAGCGATTGTGTCAATTAACAATCTAATTTTAAAATAATAGTTTAAAAGATTTTATTGGTAAGATCATTAATAGTGCACAAAGGTGTATATGTATAGGAGATTTTCTTTGATATCACGTAAAGGTTACATTGAACCGCTTAACTGTTTGATAATATCTTGTGAATATGATATTTTAGAAGGTAAGATCTTATTCAATTGATGAAATTATTTAATTGCTTATGGAATTTATGACTTATCTTATAAATTATAAAGATAAGGTATTTATATGTCAATTCGACAATGTGAAATGCGTTCAGCTATCCCAAATAGCTGGCAATAAATTCAGAGAACCAATTGAAACCAAAAGGGGGTGTACCACTGGTCATATAAGCTTTTGAAAGTAGGTTATTGTGTATACCTTCCCCGAAGAAGATGGACACGGCGAGGCGACGTACAGGGCGCAGAATTTAGATTTGAGTTGTTCCCAGAGGTCACATCGTCAAATCGAAATTGAGGACACTGTAACGAGCAGAAAATTTAAAAAATTTTTTAAATTCTCACCTCGGCAGAGTACGTTCACACGAGGCAAGTGTCAACGACTTATGGTGGAGCAATAAATAAGGAGTAATGAGAAGGTGTCAGTGAAGCGTTGCTGACTTGACAATAGAAACGCATTAAGTTCTATCCAACTATAGAATTTGGTGGCGTAAGATGACAGGGAAAGTTTCGTCCAGAATTATTGCGCTCCGCAGCTGTAACAAAGTAAGGAGGACATTCACACCCGTACCAAGAATTGTAGCAGATGTGGCCGTATTACGTCAGTTGACGATAAGCGACAAAAACAAGTAATGCTCCATACTACAATGAAACGGAAACGCTGCACCTTAAGTAACAATACTGGAAGATAGGCTGACAAAAACTAAAGTCATGTTACACAGCTGGAGGTATCGTCTAATTGACAGACAAGAATTTACGAAGGGAAAGCTGGAGTGACTTCAACGACCAGCAGATGTTCGAAATTAGTAATAGCCAGAAAAAAGGGGTAAGAGCATAGAACAATACGCCAGGAAGACTGTAAGTACAGATAATGGGAATCTATAGAAACGCAGAGTTTACCCAGACAATAGGCTGTTAGACAAATTGTTTATAGCCCTAGTTTCTTCGAAGCGGGTCAACGATCGTCTAGCTGGAGAGCAGGGAGACCTACGGACCTATCAGAGACCTTCAGCCAGCGAGAAATTTGATGGTGAGGGATGTTTCCATAGCAACTGAGACGAAGAACCTATCGAAAGAACTATGACGTCGGATTTTGACAGAGTGGGACAGTATTTTCCGAGAAAATCAAAAACTGACCAATATCGAAAAGAAGTGGGCGTGAAGCGCGCCAGAGACAAAATTTTGAGTAGGGACGAATTAATAAAACTAGCTGTCCAGGAAGACGGAGGTCAGTGGTACTCAATTTTTAGTCAGTTATACTCAATTTTTACGCAGCCACACTCAAAATTTCGTCAGTTATACTAAAGTTTTTGCAGTTAGAATTTTCAGACAGTTTACATTTCAATTATTAAGTAGTTTAACTTCAAGTGCGAGAGACGGTACATCATAAACTTTCCATTGTTTACTCGAATCATTCGGAAGTTAGATAAATAACAAGGAACTTAAAACGTAATAATACATTCATTTCGCGGTAGTGAACTTTACCGGAGTGCGCATTAACGGACTTAGTGAAATTTACACCAAGTGAACAATCAGACCGTTACACTAACAGACAGCATCACTAAACGATAAACAAATTATTGGAACTTAATATTGTGTATCATCAACATAATGAACACGAAACATTAAACAAACTGACCAATTATAGGATCGTGTGTGGAAGCAGCGACAAATGAAACTAGACATGTTTATTGACTTTAAAACGAACACACAGCAAACACAGTAAGATAGAACATTGATTGAACACTAAACTTCAATTACCCACACCTATACAACACCTACGCGAGTGACCGGAAGAATAAAGTGATAAGTGGCAGTGATAAAACAACTAACGACGGAATGTATCTACGAGCCATCTCCATCACCAGAACGAGACTACGTCAACAACTAATGGATATTCACTAACCAAGTAACCATTATTATAATTACTTCTAATTTGTAACTTCTACTGACCTGGTTTCTTTCAAAGAATTCACACCTGAGAAATTATTAAGAAAAGTAATGAGTAAAATTGAAATAAGTAGTTAATGAACGTATAAACAAAAGCTTATTTGGGATTTAATGAACGCATTAAATAAGTAGAATATTGAATTGTAACATCATTTGATTTATATATGTATGTATGTTTTCTTTATTTCAGCATATATTGAGATATATCTTTGTTTATTATAAATATGTATGTATTTCATGTACAGCGACGTATTCTATGTACTATTATAATATGTCATAAACGATAATTAAACTAGTATTTTAGTTAACCAGAAACATGCGTTCATTATTACCAATGCAACCTGAATATGGACCTAAAGTTTGAAAGAATGCAAATAGATTTTCAGAGTTTCTTATGTTCAATTAAATAAATGATATCACGTATGTGTTGATGAACGTAGATAGTTAGAATCATCATTAAGATTAAATTATACACATACTTGTCAGTGATCGATAATTTTATATATTTAATAATTAATTTATTGTGCTATCAATACGCAGAATAAATGAAGGTTATAAATGGCGTCCAACTTAAGGGCTAGGTAAATTTAAGAAATTATTAAATTAACACATTAAGTAACTCAATTAATAGTTAGCACAATAGATTTATAACTTATTTATGTTATAAATAGACAGACAGACAGAGACACACACACAGACACTTTTCGGAAAACGACTTTTTTTCATGTTTTGAGTGTAGTAGAATCAGAATCTGCAATAATCTCGAACACGATTTTTTTTGCCATCACCATACTTCCATTCCTTAAGGAATATGGAAGTAAACAAGTGGAGTGTCCAAGTTGCAACATCTATATACTCATGGAATTAGGAAGAATATTATGTCAATGGACAGAATAGAAACATATAGCTTATATAGTGTGGCCACATAATGAGATTATCACAGAACAGATAACCAAAACAGACAATAATTACTGTTTTAATAAGACATCTCACATATAAGATGATCCTAGATTTTTGAAGGTGTTTTACAGGAATAAACAGTACATAACTGAGAAAAAAATACATAATGAAAAAATTATAATTTTATTGCCTGGCAACAAAATTATTTTATTTTTAACAATTACCATTGTTTCAAAAAGTTAAAAAAAATTTTTAAGTACTTTACTCTTGTTAAAACGTAAAAGGTTGCAGGTAAACTACCCCTTCCCCTTAACCGATCTTCACCAAAATCGAAAGTCCTTGAGACCTCTATACTTCAGGGACGTATGCAAAATATTATTTGATTCTGTTTGAATTTGCGGCTGTTATCGTTTGCCATAGAAAATACGCTTGATAAAAAACGTTGCTGGTAAACTACCCTTTCCCCTTAACCGATCTTCACCAAAAACAATACGTCTTGAGTACTCTACAAATCAGGGCTGTATGCAGAAAATTATTTGATTTTGTTTGAACTTGCGGCTGTTATCGTTTGCCATAGAAAATACCCTTGTTAAAAAAACGTTGTTGGTAAACAACCCTTTCCCTTAACCGATCATCACCAAAAACAATAGGTCTTGAGCACTCTACAATTTAGGGCTGTATGCAAATAATCTTTTGATTCTGTTTGAATTTGCGGCTGTTATCGTTTGCCATAGCAAATACATTTGTTAAAACATAAAACGTTACAGGTAAACTACCCCTTTCCCTTAACCGATCTTCAACAAAATCAACAGACCTTGAGTTCTGTATAATTCAAAAAGGTATGCAGAAGAGTAGTTGATTCTGTTTTAATGTACGGCAGTTATCGTTCGTCAAATAAAAACCCTTGATAAAACATAAAGTGTTGCTGGTAAACAACCCTATTCCCTTAACCGATCTTCACTAAAACCAACAGGTCTTGAGAACTCTACATTTCAGGGCTGTATGCAAAATATTATATGATTCTGTTTGAATTTGCGGCTGTTATCATTTGCCATATAAAATACCCTTGATAAAACATAAAACGTTGCTGGTAAACTACCCCTTTCCCTTAACCGATCTGCACCAACACCAATAGGTATTGAGAACTCTACAATACAGGGCTGTATGCAAAACATCATTTGATTCTGTTTGAATTTGCGGCTGTTATCGTTTAACATAGAAAAATATCTGTATGGAGAACCATACATGACTTCCATATTCTAAGATTTATATTTAAAATCATTTTCAGCCAAACAGCCAGGCTGTGTCTTACCTGCCTTTTTATTGCTGTATTAAATGAAAAATATTATATTACATTAAAAATTAAAAAATTATAATTTTATTGCCTGGCAACAAAATTATTTTATTTTTAACAATTACCATTGTTTCAAAAAGTTTAAATAAATTTTCAATTAAAAATATTTTATTTTTAACAATTACCATTGTTTCAAAAAGTTTAAATAAATTTTCAAGTACTTTGTTAAAACGCAAAAGGTTGCAGGTAAACTACCCCTTCCCCTTAACCGATCTTCACCAAAATCGAAAGTCATTGAGACGTCTACAATTCAGGGACGTATGCAAAACATTATTTGATTCTGTTTGAATTTGCGGCTGTTATCGTTTGCCATAGAAAATACGCTTGATAAAAAAACGTTGCAGGTAAACTACCCCTTCCCCTTAACCGATCTTCACCAAAAACAATAGGTCGCGAGTACTCTACAAATCAGGGCTGTATACAAAAAATTATTTGATTCTGTTTTAATTTGCGGCTGTTATTGTTAGCCATAAAAAAAATCTACACACACACACACACACACACACACACACACATTTCAAAAAACGACTTTGTTTTGAGTGTAGTACAATCAGAATCTGCAATAATCTCGAACACGATTTTTTTTGCCATCACCATACTTCCATTTCCTTAAGGAACATGGAAGTAAAATTACCTTTGATTAAAAAAAACCGTTGCAGGTAAACTACCCCTTTCCCTTAACCGATCTTCACCAGAAACAACATGTCTTGAGAGCTCTACAATTCTGGGCTGTATGCAAAAGAGTAGTTGATTTTGTTTGAATTTGCGGCTGTTATCGTTTGCCATAGAAATAAAAAAACGTTGCAGGTAAACTACCCCTTTCCCTCAACCGATCTTCACCAAAAACAAAAGGTCTTGAGAACTCTACAATTTAGGGCTTTATGCAAATAATCTTTTGATTCTGTTTGAATTTGCGGCTGTTATCGTATGCCATAGGAAATACCCTTGTTAAAACATAAAATGTTACAGGTAAACTACCCCTTTCCCTTAACCGATCTTCACCAAAAACAATAGGTCTTGAGTACTCTACATATCAGGGCTGTATGCAAAACATTATTTGATTCTGTTTGAATTTGCGGCTGTTATCGTTTGCCATAAAAAATACCCTTGTTAAAAAAACGTTGCAGGTAAACTACCCCTTTCCCTTAACCGATCTTCACCAAAAACAATAGGTCTTGAGAACTCTACAATTCAGGGCTGTATGCGAAACATTATTTGATTCTGTTTGAATTCGCGGCTGTTATCGTTTGCCAAAAAAAAAAATTTCCCGTGATAAAAAAAAACCGTTGCAGGTAAACTACCCCTTTCCCTCAACCGATCTTCACCAAAAACAATAGGTCGTGAGTACTCTACAAATCAGGGCTGTATGCAAAAAATTATTTGATTCTGTTTGAATTTGCGGCAGTTATCGTTTGCCATAGAAAAAAAATCTACAGACAGACACACACACAGCAGACACACAGACACACAGACACACACACACACACAGACACTTTTCGGAAAAACGACTTTTTTTCATGTTTTGAGTGTAGTAGAATCAGAATCTGCAATAATCTCGAACACGATTTTTTTTTGCCATCACCATACTTCCATTCCTTAAGGTATATGGAAGTAAAATATCGGTATGGAGAACCATACATGACTTCCATATTCTAAGATTTATATTTAAAATCATTTTCAGCCAAACAGCCAGGCTGTGTCTTACCTGCCTTTTTATTGCTGTATTAAATGAAAAATATTATATTACATTAAAATGAAAAAATTATAATTTTATTGCCTGGCAACAAAATTATTTTATTTTTAACAATTACCATTGTTTCAAAAAGTTTAAATAAATTTTCAAGTACTTTACTCTTGTTAAGACGTAAAAGGTTGCAGGTAAACTACCCCTTCCCCTTAACCGATCTTCACCAAAATCGAAAGTCCTTGAGACCTCTATACTTCAGGGACGTATGCAAAATATTATTTGATTCTGTTTGAATTTGCGGCTGTTATCGTTTGCCATAGAAAATACGCTTGATAAAAATCGTTGGAGGTAAACTACCCCTTCCTCTTAACCGATCTTCACCAAAAACAACAGGTCTTGAGTACTCTAATCAGGGCTGTATGCAGAAAATTATTTGATTCTGTTTGAACTTGCGGCTGTTATCGTTTGCCATAGAAAATACCCTTGTTAAAAAAACGTTGTAGGTAAACTACCCCTTTCCCTTAACCGATCTTCACCAAAAACAACAGATCTTGAGAACTCCACAATTTAGGGCTGTATGCAAATAATCTTTTGATTCTGTTTGAATTTGCGGCTGTTATCGTTTGCCATAGGATATACCCTTGTTAAAACATAAAACGTTACGGGTAAACTACCCCTTTCCCTTAACCGATCTTCACCAAAATCAACAGATCTTGAGACCTCTACAATTCAGGGCTGTATGCGAAACATTATTTGATTCTGTTTGAATTTGCGGCTGTTATCGTTTGCCAAACAAACAAAATTACCCTTGCTAAAAAAAAACCGTTGCAGGTAAACTACCCCTTTCCCTCAACCGATCTTCACCAAAAACAACACATCGCGAGCACTCTGCAAATCAGGGCGGTATGCAAAAAATTATTTGATTCTGTATGACTTTGCGGCAGTTATCGTTTGCCATAGAAAAAAAATCTACAGACACACACATAGACAGACAGACAGACAGACAGACAGACAGACAGAGACACACACACAGACACTTTTCGGAAAACGACTTTTTTTCATGTTTTGAGTGTAGTAGAATCAGAATCTGCAATAATCTCGAACACGATTTTTTTTGCCATCACCATACTTCCATTCCTTAAGGAATATGGAAGTAAACAAGTGGAGTGTCCAAGTTGCAACATCTATATACTCATGGAATTAGGAAGAATATTATGTCAATGGACAGAATAGAAACATATAGCTTATATAGTGTGGCCACATAATGAGATTATCACAGAACAGATAACCAAAACAGACAATAATTACTGTTTTAATAAGACATCTCACATATAAGATGATCCTAGATTTTTGAAGGTGTTTTACAGGAATAAACAGTACATAACTGAGAAAAAAATACATAATGAAAAAATTATAACTTTATTGCCTGGCAACAAAATTATTTTATTTTTAACAATTACCATTGTTTCAAAAAGTTAAAAAAAATTTTTAAGTACTTTACTCTTGTTAAAACGTAAAAGGTTGCAGGTAAACTACCCCTTCCCCTTAACCGATCTTCACCAAAATCGAAAGTCCTTGAGACCTCTATACTTCAGGGACGTATGCAAAATATTATTTGATTCTGTTTGAATTTGCGGCTGTTATCGTTTGCCATAGAAAATACGCTTGATAAAAAACGTTGCTGGTAAACTACCCTTTCCCCTTAACCGATCTTCACCAAAAACAACACGTCTTCAGTACTCTACAAATCAGGGCTGTATGCAGAAAATTATTTGATTCTGTTTGAACTTGCGGCTGTTATCGTTTGCCATAGAAAATACCCTTGTTAAAAAAACGTTGTTGGTAAACTACCCCTTTCCCTTAACCGATCATCACCAAAAACAACAGGTCTTGAGCACTCTACAATTTAGGGCTGTATGCAAATAATCTTTTGATTCTGTTTGAATTTGCGGCTGTTATCGTTTGCCATAGCAAATACATTTGTTAAAACATAAAACGTTACAGGTAAACTACCCCTTTCCCTTAACCGATCTTCACCAAAAACAATAGGTCTTGCGAACTCTACAATTCAGGGCTGTATGCGAAACATTATTTGATTGTGTTTGAATTTGCGGCTGTTATCGTTTGCCAAACAAACAAAATTACCCTTGCTAAAAAAAACCGTTGCCGGTATACTACCCCTTTCCCTCAACCGATCTTCACCAAAAACAATAGGTCGCGAGTACTCTACAAATCAGAGCTGTATGCAAAAAATTATTTGATTCTGTTTGAATTTGCTGCAGTTATCGTTTGCCATAGAAAAAAAATCTATAGACACACAGACACACAGACACACAGACAGACAGACAGACAGACAGACACACACACAGACACTTTTCGGAAAACGACTTTTTTTCATGTTTTGAGTGTAGTAGAATCAGAATCTGCAATAATCTCGAACACGATTATTTTTGCCATCACCATACTTCCATTCCTTAAGGAATATGGAAGTAAAATTACCCTTGATAAAAAACCGTTGCCGGTAAACTACCCCTTTACCTTAACCGATCTTCACCAAAAACGATAGGTCTTGAGACCTCTACAATTCAGAGCTGTATATAAAATATTATATGATTTTGTTTAAATTTGCGGGTGTTATCGTTTGCCATACAAAATACCCTTGATAAAACAAAAAACATGGCTGGTAAACTACCCCTTTCCCTTAAACGATCTTCACCAAAAACAATAGGTCTTTAGTACTCAAGAAATCAGGGCTGTATGCAAAAACGTATTTGATTCCGTTTGAATTTGCGGCTCTTATCGTTTGCCATAGAAAATACCCTTTTAAAACATAAAACGTTGCTGGTAAACTACCCGTTTCCCTTAACCGATCTTCACCAAAACAAAAGGTCTTGAGAACTCTACAATTCAGGGCAGTATGTAAAACATTATTTGATTATATTTGAATTTGCGGCTATCGTTTGCCATAAAAAATACCCTTGTTAAAACATAAAACGTTGCAGGTAAACTACCCCTTCCCCATAACCGATCTTCACCAAACTCGAAAGTCATTGAGACCTCTACAATTCAGGGACGTATGCAAAACATTATTTGATTCTGTTTGAATTTGCGGCTGTTATCGTTTGCCATATAAAATTCGCTTGATAAAAAAACGTTGCAGGTAAACTACCCCTTCCCCTTAACCGATCTTCACCAAAAACAACAGGTCGCGAGTACTCTATAAATCAGGGCTGTATACAAAAAATTATTTGATTCTGTTTTAATTTGCGGCTGTTATCGTTAGCCATAAAAAAAATCTACACACACACACACACACACACACACACACACACACACACACACACACACACACACACACACACACACACACACACACACACACACACATTTCGAAAAACGACTTTGTTTTGAGTGTAGTACAATCAGAATCTGCAATAATCTCGAACACGATTTTTTTTGCCATCACCATACTTCCATTTCCTTAAGGAGCATTGAAGTAAAATTACCCTTGATTAAAAAAAACCGTTTCAGGTAAACTACCCCTTTCCATTAACCGCTCTTCACCAGAAACAACATGTCTTGAGAGCTCCACAATTTAGGGCTGTATGCAAATAATCTTTTGATTCTGTTTGAATTTGCGGCTGTTATCGTTTGCCATAGGATATACCCTTGTTAAAACATAAAACGTTACTGGTAAACTCCCCCTTCCCATTAACCGATCTTCACCAAAATCAACAGATCTTGAGACCTCTACAATTCAGGGCTGTATGCGAAACATTATTTGATTCTGTTTGAATTTGCGGCTGTTATCGTTTGCCAAACAAACAAAATTACCCTTGCTAAAAAAAAACCGTTGCCGGTAAACTACCCCTTTCCCTCAACCGATCTTCACCAAAAACAACACATCGCGAGCACTCTGCAAATCAGGGCTGTATGCAAAAAATTATTTGATTCTGTATGACTTTGCGGCAGTTATCGTTTGCCATAGAAAAAAAATCTACAGACACACACATAGACAGACAGACAGACAGACAGAGACACACACACAGACACTTTTCGGAAAACGACTTTTTTTCATGTTTTGAGTGTAGTAGAATCAGAATCTGCAATAATCTCGAACACGATTTTTTTTCCATCACCATACTTCCATTCCTTAAGGAATATGGAAGTAAACAAGTGGAGTGTCCAAGTTGCAACATCTATATACTCATGGAAGTAGGAAGAATATTATGTCAATGGACAGAATAGAAACATATAGCTTATATAGTGTGGCCACATAATGAGATTATCACAGAACAGAAAACCGAAACAGACAATAATTACTGTTTTAATAAGACATCTCACATATAAGATGATCCTAGATTTTTGAAGGTGTTTTACAGGAATAAACAGTACATAACTGAGAAAAAAATACATAATGAAAAAATTATAATTTTATTGCCTGGCAACAAAATTATTTAATTTTTAACAATTACCATTGTTTCAAAAAGTTAAAAAAATTTTTTAAGTACTTTACTCTTGTTAAAACGTAAAAGGTTGCAGGTAAACTACCCCTTCCCCTTAACCGATCTTCACCAAAATCGAAAGTCCTTGAGACCTCTATACTTCAGGGACGCATGCAAAATATTATTTGATTCTGTTTGAATTTGCGGCTGTTATCGTTTGCCATAGAAAATACGCTTGATAAAAAACGTTGCAGGTAAACTACCCCTTTCCCTTAACCGATCTTCACCAAAAACAACAGGTCTTGAGTACTCTACAAATCAGGGCTGTATGCAGAAAATTATTTGATTCTGTTTGAACTTGCGGCTGTTATCGTTTGCCATAGAAAATACCATTGTTAAAAAAACGTTGTTGGTAAACTACCCCTTTCCCTTAACCGATCATCACCAAGAACAATAGGTCTTGAGCACTCTACAATTTAGGGCTGTATGCAAATAATCTTTTGATTCTGTTTGAATTTGCGGCTGTTATCGTTTGCCATAGCAAATACCCTTGTTAAAACATAAAACGATACAGGTAAACTACCCCTTTCCCTTAACCGATCTTCACCAAAAACAATAGGTCTTGAGAACTCTACAATTCAGGGCTGTATGCGAAACATTATTTGATTCTTTTTGAATTCGTGGCTGTTATCGTTTGCCAACAAAAAAAATTTCCCTTGATAAAAAAAAACCGTTGCAGGTAAACTACCACTTTCCCTCAACCGATCTTCACCAAAACCATAGGTCGTGAGTACTCTACAAATCAGCGCTGTATGCAAAAAATTATTTGATTCTGTTTGAATTTGCGGCAGTTATCGTTTGCCATAGAAAAAAAATCTACAGACAGACACACACACAGACAGACACACAGACACACAGACACACACACACACAGACACTTTTCGGAAAACGACTTTTTTTCATGTTTTGAGTGTAGTAGAATCAGAATCTGCAATAATCTCGAACACGATTTTTTTTTGCCATCACCATACTTCCATTCCTTAAGGTATATGGAAGTAAAATATCGGTATGGAGAACCATACATGACTTCCATATTCTAAGATTTATATTTAAAATCATTTTCAGCCAAAGAACCAGGCTGTGTCTTACCTGCCTTTTTATTGCTGTATTAAATGAAAAATATTATATTACATTAAAATGAAAAAATTATAATTTTATTGCCTGGCAACAAAATTATTTTATTTTTAACAATTACCATTGTTTCAAACGTTTAAATAAATTTTCAAGTACTTTACTCTTGTTAAAACCTAAAAGGTTACAGGTAAACTACCCCTTCCCCTTAACCGATCTTCACCAAAATCGAAAGTCCTTGAGACCTCTATACTTCAGGGACGTATGCAAAATATTATTTGATTCTGTTTGAATTTGCGGCTGTTATCGTTTGCCATATAAAATACGCTTGATAAAAAACGTTGGAGGTAAACTACCCCTTCCCCTAAACCGATCTTCACCAAAAACAACAGGTCTTGAGTACTCTACAAATCAGGGCTGTATGCAAATAATCTTTTGATTCTGTTTGAATTTGCGGTTGTTATCGTTTGCCATAGGAAATACCCTTGTTAAAACATAAAACGTTACAGGTAACTACCCCTTCCCCTTAACCGATCTTCACCAAAATCGAAAGTCATTGAGACCTCTACAATTCAGGGACGTATGCAAAAAATTATTTCATTCTGTTTGAATTTGCGGCTGTTATCGTTTGCCATAGAAAATACGCTTGATAAAAAAACGTTGCAGGTAAACTACCCCTTCCCCTTAACCGATATTCACCAAAAACAATAGGTCTTGAGTACTCTACAAATCAGGGCTGTATGCAAAACATTATTTGATACTGTTTGAATTTGCGGCTGTTATCGTTTGCCATAGAAAATACCCTTCTTAAAAAAACGTTGCAGGTAAACTACCCCTTTCCCTTACCGATCTTCACCAAAAACAATAGGTCTTGAGAACTCTACAATCTAGGGCCGCATGCAAATAATCTTTTGATTCTGTTTGAATTTGCGGCTGTTATCGTTTGCCATAGGAAATACCCTTGTTAAAACATAAAACGTTACAGGTAAACTACCCCTTTCCCTTAACCGATCTTCACCAAAATCAACCGATCTTGAGAACTCTAGAATTTAGGGCTGTATGCGAAACATTATTTGATTCTGTTTGAATTTGCGGCTGTTATCGTTTGCCAAACAAACAGAATTACCCTTGCTAAAAAAAAAACCGTTGCAGGTAAACTACCCCTTTCACTCAACCGATCTTCACCAAAAACAATAGGTCGCGAGTACTCTGCAAATCAGGGCAGCATGCAAAAAATTATTTGATTCTCTTTGAATTTGCGGCAGTTATCGTTTGCCATAGAAAAAAAATCTACAGACAGACACACAGACAGACAGACACACAGACAGACAGACAGACAGACACACACACAGACACTTTTCGGAAAACGACTTTTTTCATGTTTTGAGTGTAGTAGAATCAGAATCTGCAATAATCTCGAACACGATTTTTTTTGCCATCACCATACTTCCATTCCTTAAGGAATATGGAAGTAATTACCCTTGCTAAAAAAAAACCGTTGCAGGTAAACTACCCCTTTCCCTCAACCGATCTTCACCAAAAACAATAGGTCGCGAGTACTCTGCAAATCAGGGCTGCATGCAAAACATTATTTGATTCTGTTTGAATTTGCGGCTGTTATCGTTTGCCATAGGAAATACCCTTGTTAAAAAAACGTTGCAGGTAAACTACCCCTTTCCCTTAACCGATCTTCACCAAAAACAAAAGGTCTTGAGAACTCTACAATTTAGGGCCGCATGCAAATAATCTTTTGATTCTGTTTGAACTTGCGGCTGTTATCGTTTGCCATAGGAAATACCCTTGTTAAAACATAAAACGTTACGGGTAAACTACCCCTTTCCCTTAACCGATCTTCACCAAAAACAATAGGTCTTGAGTACTCTACAAATCAGGGCTGTATGCAAAACATTATTTGATTCTGTTTGAATTTGCGGCTGTTATCGTTTGCCATAGAAAATACCCTTGTTAAAAAAACGTTGCTGGTAAACTACCCCTTTCCCTCAACCGAACTTCACCAAAAACAATAGGTCTTGAGAACTCTACAATATAGGGCTGTATGCAAATAATCTTTTGATTCTGTTTGAATTTGCGGCTGTTATCGTTTGCCATAGGAAATACCCTTGTTAAAACATAAAACGTTACAGGTAAACTAACCCTTTCCCTTAACCGATCTTCACCAAAATCAACAGATCTTGAGAACTCTACAATTTAGGGCTGTATGCGAAACATTATTTGATTCTGTTTGAATTTGCGGCTGTTATCGTTTGCCATAGAAAAAAAATCTACAGACAGACACACAGACAGACAGACACACAGACAGACAGACAGACAGACACACACACAGACACTTTTCGGAAAACGACTTTTTTTCATGTTTTGAGTGTAGTAGAATCAGAATCTGCAATAATCTCGAACACGATTTTTTTTGCCATCACCATACTTCCATTCCTTAAGGAATATGGAAGTAATTACCCTTGCTAAAAAAAAACCGTTGCAGGTAAACTACCCCTTTCCCTCAACCGATCTTCACCAAAAACAATAGGTCGCGAGTACTCTGCAAATCAGGGCTGCATGCAAAACATTATTTGATTCTGTTTGAATTTGCGGCTGTTATCGTTTGCCATAGGAAATACCCTTGTTAAAAAAACGTTGCTGGTAAACTACCCCTTTCCTTTAACCGATCTTCACCAAAAACAAAAGGTCTTGAGAACTCTACAATTTAGGGCCGCATGCAAATAATCTTTTGATTCTGTTTGAATTTGCGGCTGTTATCGTTTGCCATAGGAAATACCCTTGTTAAAACATAAAACGTTACGGGTAAACTACCCCTTTCCCTTAACCGATCTTCACCAAAAACAATAGGTCTTGAGTACTCTACAAATCAGGGCTGTATGCAAAACATTATTTGATTCTGTTTGAATTTGCGGCTGTTATCGTTTGCCATAGAAAATACCCTTGTTAAAAAAACGTTGCTGGTAAACTACCCCTTTCCCTCAACCGAACTTCACCAAAAACAATAGGTCTTGAGAACTCTACAATTTAGGGCTGTATGCAAATAATCTTTTGATTCTGTTTGAATTTGCGGCTGTTATCGTTTGCCATAGGAAACACCCTTGATAAAACATAAAACGTTGCTGGTAAACTACCCTATTCCATCAACCGATCTTCACCAAAAACAAAAGGTCTTGAGAACTCTACAATTCAGGGCTGTATGCAAAACATTAGTTGATTCTCTTTGAATTTACGGAAGTTATCATTCGTCATAGAAAAAATAACCTTGTTAAAACATAAAAGGTTGCAGGTAAACTACCCCTTTCCCTTAACCGATCTTCAACAAAATCAACAGATCTTGAGTTCTGTATAATTCAAAAAGGTATGCGGAAGAGTAGTTGATTCTGTTTTAATGTACGGCAGTTATCGTTCGTCAAATAAAAACCCTTGATAAAACAAAGTGTTGCTGGTAAACAACCCTATTCCCTTAACCGATCTTCACTCAAAAAATATCGGTATGGAGAACCATACATGACTTCCATATTCTAAGATTTATATTTAAAATCATTTTCAGCCAAACAGCCAGGCTGTGCCTTACCTGCCTTTTTATTGCTGTATTAAATGAAAAATATTATATTACATTAAAATGAAAAAATTATAATTTTATTGCCTGGCAACAAAATTATTTTATTTTTAACAATTACCATTGTTTCAAAAAGTTTAAATAAATTTTCAAGTACTTTACTCTTGTTAAAACGTAAAAGGTTGCAGGTAAACTACCCCTTCCCCTTAACCGATCTTCACCAAAATCGAAAGTCATTGAGACCTCTAAAATTCAGGGACGTATGCAAAAAATTATTTCATTCTGTTTGAATTTGCGGCTGTTATCGTTTGCCATAGAAAATACGCTTGATAAAAAAACGTTGCAGGTAAACTACCCCTTCCCCTTAACCGATATTCACCAAAAACAATAGGTCTTGAGTACTCTACAAATCAGGGCTGTATGCAAAACATTATTTGATTCTGTTTGAATTTGCGGCTGTTATCGTTTGCCATAGAAAATACCCTTCTTAAAAAAACGTTGCAGGTAAACTACCCCTTTCCCTTACCGATCTTCACCAAAAACAATAGGTCTTGAGAACTCTACAATCTAGGGCCGCATGCAAATAATCTTTTGATTCTGTTTGAATTTGCGGCTGTTATCGTTTGCCATAGGAAATACCCTTGTTAAAACATAAAACGTTACAGGTAAACTACCCCTTTCCCTTAACCGATCTTCACCAAAATCAACAGATCTTGAGAACTCTAGAATTTAGGGCTGTATGCGAAACATTATTTGATTCTGTTTGAATTTGCGGCTGTTATCGTTTGCCAAAAAAACAGAATTACCCTTGCTAAAAAAAAAACCGTTGCAGGTAAACTACCCCTTTCACTCAACCGATCTTCACCAAAAACAATAGGTCGCGAGTACTCTGCAAATCAGGGCAGCATGCAAAAAATTATTTGATTCTCTTTGAATTTGCGGCAGTTATCGTTTGCCATAGAAAAAAAATCTACAGACAGACACACAGACAGACAGACACACAGACAGACAGACAGACAGACACACACACAGACACTTTTCGGAAAACGACTTTTTTCATGTTTTGAGTGTAGTAGAATCAGAATCTGCAATAATCTCGAACACGATTTTTTTTGCCATCACCATACTTCCATTCCTTAAGGAATATGGAAGTAATTACCCTTGCTAAAAAAAAACCGTTGCAGGTAAACTACCCCTTTCCCTCAACCGATCTTCACCAAAAACAATAGGTCGCGAGTACTCTGCAAATCAGGGCTGCATGCAAAACATTATTTGATTCTGTTTGAATTTGCGGCTGTTATCGTTTGCCATAGGAAATACCCTTGTTAAAAAAACGTTGCAGGTAAACTACCCCTTTCCCTTAACCGATCTTCACCAAAAACAAAAGGTCTTGAGAACTCTACAATTTAGGGCCGCATGCAAATAATCTTTTGATTCTGTTTGAACTTGCGGCTGTTATCGTTTGCCATAGGAAATACCCTTGTTAAAACATAAAACGTTACGGGTAAACTACCCCTTTCCCTTAACCGATCTTCACCAAAAACAATAGGTCTTGAGTACTCTACAAATCAGGGCTGTATGCAAAACATTATTTGATTCTGTTTGAATTTGCGGCTGTTATCGTTTGCCATAGAAAATACCCTTGTTAAAAAAACGTTGCTGGTAAACTACCCCTTTCCCTCAACCGAACTTCACCAAAAACAATAGGTCTTGAGAACTCTACAATATAGGGCTGTATGCAAATAATCTTTTGATTCTGTTTGAATTTGCGGCTGTTATCGTTTGCCATAGGAAATACCCTTGTTAAAACATAAAACGTTACAGGTAAACTAACCCTTTCCCTTAACCGATCTTCACCAAAATCAACAGATCTTGAGAACTCTACAATTTAGGGCTGTATGCGAAACATTATTTGATTCTGTTTGAATTTGCGGCTGTTATCGTTTGCCATAGAAAAAAAATCTACAGACAGACACACAGACAGACAGACACACAGACAGACAGACAGACAGACACACACACAGACACTTTTCGGAAAACGACTTTTTTTCATGTTTTGAGTGTAGTAGAATCAGAATCTGCAATAATCTCGAACACGATTTTTTTTGCCATCACCATACTTCCATTCCTTAAGGAATATGGAAGTAATTACCCTTGCTAAAAAAAAACCGTTGCAGGTAAACTACCCCTTTCCCTCAACCGATCTTCACCAAAAACAATAGGTCGCGAGTACTCTGCAAATCAGGGCTGCATGCAAAACATTATTTGATTCTGTTTGAATTTGCGGCTGTTATCGTTTGCCATAGGAAATACCCTTGTTAAAAAAACGTTGCTGGTAAACTACCCCTTTCCTTTAACCGATCTTCACCAAAAACAAAAGGTCTTGAGAACTCTACAATTTAGGGCCGCATGCAAATAATCTTTTGATTCTGTTTGAATTTGCGGCTGTTATCGTTTGCCATAGGAAATACCCTTGTTAAAACATAAAACGTTACGGGTAAACTACCCCTTTCCCTTAACCGATCTTCACCAAAAACAATAGGTCTTGAGTACTCTACAAATCAGGGCTGTATGCAAAACATTATTTGATTCTGTTTGAATTTGCGGCTGTTATCGTTTGCCATAGAAAATACCCTTGTTAAAAAAACGTTGCTGGTAAACTACCCCTTTCCCTCAACCGAACTTCACCAAAAACAATAGGTCTTGAGAACTCTACAATTTAGGGCTGTATGCAAATAATCTTTTGATTCTGTTTGAATTTGCGGCTGTTATCGTTTGCCATAGGAAACACCCTTGATAAAACATAAAACGTTGCTGGTAAACTACCCTATTCCATCAACCGATCTTCACCAAAAACAAAAGGTCTTGAGAACTCTACAATTCAGGGCTGTATGCAAAACATTAGTTGATTCTCTTTGAATTTACGGAAGTTATCATTCGTCATAGAAAAAATAACCTTGTTAAAACATAAAAGGTTGCAGGTAAACTACCCCTTTCCCTTAACCGATCTTCAACAAAATCAACAGATCTTGAGTTCTGTATAATTCAAAAAGGTATGCGGAAGAGTAGTTGATTCTGTTTTAATGTACGGCAGTTATCGTTCGTCAAATAAAAACCCTTGATAAAACAAAGTGTTGCTGGTAAACAACCCTATTCCCTTAACCGATCTTCACTCAAAAAATATCGGTATGGAGAACCATACATGACTTCCATATTCTAAGATTTATATTTAAAATCATTTTCAGCCAAACAGCCAGGCTGTGCCTTACCTGCCTTTTTATTGCTGTATTAAATGAAAAATATTATATTACATTAAAATGAAAAAATTATAATTTTATTGCCTGGCAACAAAATTATTTTATTTTTAACAATTACCATTGTTTCAAAAAGTTTAAATAAATTTTCAAGTACTTTACTCTTGTTAAAACGTAAAAGGTTGCAGGTAAACTACCCCTTCCCCTTAACCGATCTTCACCAAAATCGAAAGTCATTGAGACCTCTAAAATTCAGGGACGTATGCAAAAAATTATTTCATTCTGTTTGAATTTGCGGCTGTTATCGTTTGCCATAGAAAATACGCTTGATAAAAAAACGTTGCAGGTAAACTACCCCTTCCCCTTAACCGATATTCACCAAAAACAATAGGTCTTGAGTACTCTACAAATCAGGGCTGTATGCAAAACATTATTTGATTCTGTTTGAATTTGCGGCTGTTATCGTTTGCCATAGAAAATACCCTTCTTAAAAAAACGTTGCAGGTAAACTACCCCTTTCCCTTACCGATCTTCACCAAAAACAATAGGTCTTGAGAACTCTACAATCTAGGGCCGCATGCAAATAATCTTTTGATTCTGTTTGAATTTGCGGCTGTTATCGTTTGCCATAGGAAATACCCTTGTTAAAACATAAAACGTT